>OX451738.1:676663622-677395259 GCA_948472305.1 Vicia faba | reverse complement strand
TAGATATGTATCTTCAAATAAACAATTTTTTTATAAAAAAAAAATTTCACATATTGATAATTAATATTTTAAATTTCTTTATTTAATTTTTATATTTGTATTTTAAACACTTTTTAGAAATAATGAAATATTCCAGTGAATAAAATTGATTTTATTATTAAAATAACACAACTAATTTTATTAATATATAAATCAAATATCAAAATGTAACAATTGATACTTTATTTTATTAATTCTTTTTCTATATTATTTACTATAAAAGTATATATTATTAATTATTCATTCGTTAAAAATTATATTTTTTTCTAAAGAATTTGTTATCTCATTTGAATACATTATTATTAAAATAAATCAATTTGATTGTCATTAAAAGCAAATCAAACAATTTATCACACTTGATTGTCATTAAATTATTCAATAAAAATATTATAAAATATTTTAATTTATTTAACTATGATTGTTAAATTTTATGGTTAATTTTAAAAATATTATAGTTTTTTATTTGCATTACATCCACTTAAAGTATTAATTACATGGTAACAAATAGTAACAAATATTATTTCTATTGATTATTAAAATATTTCGGATATATATCGAAAACACCTTAAAAATAAAATATTGAATTACTTCAGATATGAATATCCGAAAACCTCATGAAAATGAAATGTTAAATTATTTCAAATATGCACATCCAAAATTTAGAAGTATTTTGAGTTTTTTGTCAAGGACTTGCAAGTAAACACTAAGGAAGAAAAATAAATTCTCAAATTATTAAAGACATGTTCGACCACTTGGCTGACGTTGTAGTCTACCTGGGTGGCCGTAATAGTTCAACGCAACATCACTAATGCCAGATTAGATCAACAATCCAGTCCATTTATATGAAATATATTCACATTTCCATATCACAAAGGTGGTGATTGATTAACGCTTCTGTCCCACATACAAATTATGTTCTTCGTGAATCGTGATCATTATCTGACCTTTGATTCAAATGAACAACGTAATATTTTTCAATCTATGGTGCTTCATCACAAATTTGTGGTTGTTGAACTTCACCTTATTTCGACGCACTAACACCACCAAATTATATGTCAATTTGATAAGATCATGATGTGTATTGCATGATATATTCAGAAAATCTCGTGTTAAGTGCATTTGGTCAAATGAATCTCGGTCATATGACATGCTTGTCAACAGGTTAATATAACTAAACTAAACTCTAATGGTAGGCCTAATTGCAGGTTGGCGATTATTGAATGTGAACAACAAAAATATATTCCTATGTCATGTTATTTCTTTCATCATAGCCTGAGTGTTGCCATTGATGAACTACAATGGAGCAACATTAAACTGACTTTTGCTTGCATCGGATGAATCCCACATAATGTTAGAAGTTGTAATTTAATATTTTGTAAGAGTTAGTATTCGATTGTCCAAAGTAGATAGTCGAAGTAGTAGTAGGAGTCAAATGTATTCGAATACTGCATTTAGTTGTTATGTCGAAGTCAATACATAACGTGTATGGTTTGGGCTTGGGTTATAATTGGGCTTGGGGTGTAAGTTTGGGCATGGGCCTTGAACGCATATAAATATGCATGTTATTGTTATAATTTTGTACAACTACACACTTAATAACAATAACGAATTTTCAAATATAGTTTTCTATCTTTTCTCTTCTTCTCTTATCTTTCTTGAAAACCCCTTTGTCCCAACAAATTGGTATCAAGGAGCCCAGGTTACAATCCAGAGAGATCTTGTAAGGGCAAACAGAACAACAACATCGATAAAATTTCTAGCGAATTCAGCGGTTTTCAAAGGTGAGAACTACGCGAGGTGGGATGCACAAATGAATGTCATCTTTAGATTTTAAGATGTGTTTGAAATAGTGAATGATGGAGTACCAGTATTGGAAGCGGATGCAGATGATGAGCAGAAGGTTGCGCACAAGGATAAAAGGAAGAAAGATGGAAAAGCTTTGTTCTTAATTCACCAGTGTGTAGATCCTAATGTGTTTGCACTACAACAAATAACACTTTTTATGACGAAACTTTCATCTCGAACATGCTAAAAATTGAGAGTGTATGTTCTTGGAACACCATGTTTGATTTTTTTAATAAAATAAACAACATGTTACCTCGGCGTTATAAAAAACCAAGGTAACACAACTATAAGTGAGCGCCATTTTTTATACATAAAAAATAATAAATATGTTCTCTCGATTTTTTGGAGAACCAAGATAATATAACTATAAGGTATTTTGCTCCGAATCCTCGTTACCGCATTAAAAATATTTCAATGATTTATCACTTGGCGTCTTTTCCAAATTCCATGTCTTTCTTTGTTAATTAGTAATTCTCAAAAAATCTTTGTTATCAATAAACAAGAATAGTAAATAATAGAAAAAGAAAACATTTCATTGATAATAAAAAAACAAGACAATAGAGAAAACTATTATACATATTCAAACTTCTCAGTCCATTCAACTTCAACATTATTCTTAACTATCCCTAACTTAGAGAAAAATTCAAAAAGAACTCTTCCATATGGTATGAGGAAAGTCATTTCCTCTCTAGAAATATTTATCATTTCCTTCAAGAAGTTGAAAATGGTAAGAGGAAGATTAACTCTGACGTTATAGGTGTGGAAGAACAAGAGATGCTTGTCATACCAAGTAAGCATTTCTTATTTTTCAATATTCTAATTTGGCCCTCATCAAATTAGATATTGACTTATGGTACAATAATATGTTAGAACAAGATTTGGTGCAATTTTATCTCTGAGTTTTGATGATAACAAATTAGTATGTTTGTATGAACAATTTTGGTACTCTAAAGTTTGTTATTTTGAGTATTTAACAAACAGGTTTTGCTTCTGATGAAAGGCGCTGCCAATACATTAGAAGAGAATAAGTTCCACTTCTAGCTACACAAGTTCTGATGAACAGTAACAAAAGCTTCAGAAGACTCTAAAGTTGTGACTTTGATACATGTCCAAGAAACCAAGTTCTAAAGATCTGAAGATAGAAGTTCTAACTGAAGTATAGATGCTGAAGACTTATATTTCTGAAGACAAATGGGTCTCAAGACCAAGTGCTGAAGATTCTGATAGACAAAGTTTTGAAGATTCTGAAGACTTAAAGTTATGGTGACCCAAGGTTCTACAAATGGTTCTAAAGACCAAGTGTTAAAGATTCTAAAGACGCAGTTCTGAAGACTCTGAAGACTTGAAGTTCTAAATACCCAAGTGTTACTCTCATTCTTCCAACGCATGCTTGATTAGAAGCCTATGAAGTTAGAAGAAAAGAGGATAAGATTACATGGTACGAACAAAATTTCCCATTCCACTACCATGAAGGACGGACGTTGCGTACAATCTTATCTCCCACGTAATTATTCAAGCTGCCAACTTTCTGAAAGTTCCAGAAATACCTTTCAACGATTATAATATTTCATTGGCTATATAAAGGCTTGAAGACTATGAGAGAAGGCTTTCAATTCACGTTGATAAACTTTCTATTAATATTGTTCATACGCTTTCATATTTCTCTAGTCTATGTTCTAAAATTATTGTTTACATATCCGCTTGTGTAGAAGCATGATATCTTTTGTAAATAAACTTTGTTCAAATAGTTGTTTGATTTTCCTTAAGGGGCCAGTTGGTTAGAATCCTTGAGAAGTCTAAGATTAGTGTGTCTTAGAGGTTATAACATTAGTCACTTACATTTAGCTTGTGCATTGTAATAATCTGGTTGATTATTGGATTAAGTCCTTGTTGAGAAAGGAAATCACCTTGGCGGATGGACTAGACTAGCTTGATAGTTTTCAAGTGAACTAGTATAAACAAAACTTGTTCTTTCCTTCTTGCATCTTATCATTATTATCACTAAATGAAGTAACTTGTTACAGTTTAAAGGGGATTTTAAAAATAAAAGTTTTTGAATTCAAACCCAATTCAAACCCCCTCCCCTTTCTTGTGTTTTTCACACCTTCACAATATTACATTTCATGATATTTATGCTTTTAGCCACAGACTTATTATTAATTAGACCACTACAACTTTGGCTATTTAAATAATAGCCCTAACACATGTAACATTACAATTGTGACTCAAATATTCTAACAATCTCTCATTGGTCACATATGTAATCATACACATGTGTTAGACTTTATGAGCTCAAAAATCGCCATTATTTTCCTTAAGCATATCCAAATTATCTCGTCCATTAATAATGTCACTATTCAGAACCAAATTGATTTTTCATTATAGAAATCATAACTGAACCCATCAATGATCACCAATGGTGACACAACTAAATGACATAGATCCATCATGAAATGCGTAGCATTAAAATCACATGAAATTGGTATGTATATGTCGATTTTCAACTGATCCTACTTTACTTTAGTGACATCACTCAATAACTTTATTGTACAAAATTTAAACGGGTGAATATCAAACCTTATTAATTTGGAAAATATCCAAAATCATAGTATGTATACATAATACCAAAACATAGAAAATAAAATTCATAATCGACTAACTCCAACTAAATCAAAGATTCCTCTAACGGTAAAACATCCTATGAGCAGTGTGCTCATGAAATACCTTGGGTGGAAGATCTTTTGTAAGAGAGTCTGCTATCATGGATTTTGTCCCCAAGTGTTCTATAGAAATTTTTCCACTATGTACCCTTCTCATTTTTAGGGAAAACGGACAACATCATTGGATTAGCAGACCCTGATTTAGGGGGTAGGTTGAATCTTGGACTTTGATTTTGGTTCTTTCGCAGGTTTGGTTTTTTTGCCAATCGGAGAAGAAAGAGTTGACCACCGTGAGGGGTGGTCAGACTCACCTGAAAGCTTGCATGGCATCAGGCTATATTCTGATTCGCTGGTTTAAATTACAGGGCCCTACCGCGCGTGCGTTTTTTGTTTGGCCAAGATTAAGTTTCATTTTAAAATATAATATTTTTGTTTGATTTATATCCAAGATGTAATAACCGCCCCAGCGGTAAGTGCGCGTGTCTTAGGGTATTAGTGTGCCAGGGCAGGGGTTTGATCCCTGCCTATGGCATATTATTTTTCAATGTTTTCCTTTCAGATCCAGTGCAGTCCAGGTTCAAGCGCTCACCATGCATCCTCATCAAACAACCATTTGATCTCAATCAATACAGATCTGATGCTGCTGGTGATCCCCCCACGGTGCACCCCATTAAACTATCCCCACTGAATCTCACAGGCGCCTGGGCTTTTTGAATTGGGCCTAAATTTTTTTGCTTCTTTCTCACCCCCAATTTTACTTGTTTGCAGTAGGCCCATTTAATTTCTTTTTTTTTTGTTTTAAAAAAAAAACTATTCTCTTTTTTAATCATTTTATTTAAATTAGAAAAAAAATCATAACATAAAAAAATTAGATTTAGGTTTTAATTAATTAATTTAATTTTTATAAATAGAAATTAATTAATTTAATCACACTTTGTTTTATTTTAAATAATTAATTAGTAAATTAATTAGGATTAGGTTAAAGAGTATGCCACACTATAAAACATTTTTTCTAAACAAAACCCCAAAAATATTTTCTAACGCTTAGAATCTTTTAGGTTTTAAATATCTTTCCCTTTCCACCATCTTCGCGCATTTGTTTATTTTTTCCCATTAATATAATTATGTAACTGCTCAAAAGTTTGTAATAGATAATTATAGTTTGTTGCTTTCCTCCCTAATTTATGGTTTGTACTCCCCATCCCCGAAGCATTGTAATAGCGTAGATTATTTCCCGCATTTTTACTTTCCGCAATTATGTATGAATGCATGTATATATTTAGCTGTTAATAATAGGATTGTACAACAAAAGACTAAAAGAAAACGTTAGATAACCTAATCTCAAGACAAATAACTGAAACATAACACACTTCACACACACGCATCTCTAGGGTGACCCCCACTTGTTGCCTCGGATAAAAAACAGTCATGTCCCTCGAACGTGGGGCGCTTTAGCAAAGACCCTCGGTTAAAAGACCGTAGTCCCTCGATGACCCTTCGATGTTGCCTCGGTAAACGATCTTAGTCCCTTACGATAAAATTTCTAAAGCGTCCTACGAGTTGCCTTTATGACTGTACGATGACCCGCGTTTGTCCCTCACATCCAACGATAGGGCTTCCTACTAACTAATGGTAGGGTAGCACTATCTAAAGGAGGAGGAAAATAATGCGAAAGACTTTTGAGTAGGTAGATAGCTCGTAATCGCTTGCTCATACAAAAAACGTTTTTTTCACACATACACTTTTTTTCTGAAATATTTCCAAAACAAACACTTTGTATGCGTTCTCAATGATATGAGAATCATTACAAATTTTTCCGCACTTAGGCATTTTAAAAATATTTTCAAAACACATTCAAAAAGCATTTTCAAAAATGAGCTAACGATTAAGAGCCCGTAGATAACTATAGATGAAAAGGATGCTAACACCTTCCCATTTCATAACCTACCCCCCAAACTCAGAAAATTCTCAAAGGTCTTTCCTGTTCTTTTCACCCTTTCCTTTATTGGATAAAAGAAAAGTCGGTGGCAACTCTTACTATCCGCAACATTTGCGATAAAACACAAAATCAAAAGTCAGTTCTCCCACCGTATTACATGTACTATGGGACGATTCCACATTCAAGAATTCACCATAGGAAGTTATTGTGTCAAGCAAATATAGATTATCATGACTTATAAGTGAATCAGTTCCAACAATATTTGAATTAAGACAAAATACCCTTTTTGGTCCCGTATGTTAACTTCAAGGTTCATTTTGGTCCCTTAACTAAAAAAAGTTCATATTGGTCCCTTAACTATTCAAAACGCTTCATTTAAGTCATTTTTGTCTAATTAGCGATGAATTTAGCGACCAATTTATGAGTTTTTCCTCTTGGTGGTTTTGTGTGTTGGGGATGCAACACACTGTTCTCCTTTGGAAGCGTATCCCATTGTGTGGTGATACTTGAGGAGAGGTTCGACTAGCTTGCTAGAGCAGCCAAAAATACTTGAGGTTTATCCCAAGTCCACTCATAAATGCACTCTTATGTGAGTTTGTTGAAAAGAGATCTGGTAGAGGCAATTTACATTTGCTTCCAACCCTAAAAGGCCAATCTCCAGGCTTTGATAAAGGATCTCTTAATGTGTTACTTGTAAAGGGAGTTGATGTTCTACCAGATGTTGGAACATCGAGCCATCAGATTGTGCAGAATCTTGTTGGATAAAGGTAGGGCTTAGAAGATGCTTGGGGGCTAAACAAATGTATCTTGAATCACATATGTTTAGAACCTACTCCTAGTCTAGAAGAGGATACATCTGTATCTAATAAGTTTCTTTGCTAGAAATATGTCTTAGATAAGTATGTTGGTCAGGACATTATCAACATATTTGGCACTCTTTATATTAGTTTATTTTTGATTTAAGTGAGTTGGTGAGCAGTGGTTGTGTTTTGTTATGGGATCTTGATAAAGGTATCTCATTTAGATACTTTATATATGGAGGATAAGCAATAATGTCAAGAACTTTCTCTCCAACATTTGGAAGATCCTTCTGATAAAAGGAGACAAGTTATGAAATCTTGTTTATGGACATGAAACAGATTCTGGTTGAGGGAAGTAATGCACTAACCACAAGGTGTACAACTAATGTATGATTCTCAAGGAATTCTTAGCAGTTAATAAGATGGAGTCCTTAATCTGAAGCTAGAAGATCTTGAATAAATGTTAGACATAATGTCTCAACATCTGTGTATTGAGGATTTATTTTTCTCAATATGTCTGGTGGTACTTCTAATAGGATGGATGTTGTTTACTCTAACTTGGTATCCCTATCAAGTCTATGAGAGCATATAACTCATGTTCTAATGGAAAATTCATCCAAGGGATGGTGAGAATTGGAGGTGTGTCAACCAGAATTCTATGGTTGTTGGTGTCTACACTGTTGAAATGTCATCTAATTCACCCAAGATGAGCATTTCAGTTACTTGAAGCAAGAAGGAGTTATTAGTTTGTGACCAAAGGATTATGGTTATCTGGTATCTATGGGAAGTTCCTCTCTCTTCTATGGTTAAATTATGTGGTGTCCTCACATAATGAAACATATGTGTTTACAAGGACTGAAGGGAATCATTTTGTATTGGGAGTAACAGACTTAGTCTGAACACTCTTCTTGTGGTGAAACATGACCAGTAAATGTCACAATTGTTATATTTTGTTCAAGATACCTGTTAGAGGAAATCTCCTCTTTAGGTGCAGAAGGATAGCATCCAACACCTCATAGTCAGACAGGAGGTCTGAGCATTGTACTTATAAGAAGAAATATTCTTGAGGTGTGTATTGGTCTGATTTTGAAGGTTGATCAACTACTGATGGTTGAACCTCTTGTATCCCTTGCAAGAGTTATGGATTACTATGGTATCTCCAGACTATAGTTAATAGGAGAAATCCATGTATTTGAGACTGATGTTGGATCTGATGTTGGAACACCGTCTCAAGTTGTGTTTTATTCCTTTAATTAAGGGAGTTGTTGTTATCCAGAATATATTTCAAGGTTAAGCCATTGAACTAATCTATAATGTTTTGGGATGTTAATGGATGTCATGATGGTTTGTCATGAAGTTGAATCAGCGGGTTCCAGATGTGTGCAGAAGAAGATTGTCAGACTAAATGTCTTACCTTGTGTGAGAATGTAATATTATTTGATCTACAATAAATACTTTGACGGGAGATGAGTATTTGTTTATCCTCTAAGGAGGTTGTGTATGAGACTGATGGTGAATATTTTGACGGGAGACTAAGTATTTGTTTGAGGAGATTATGTAAATATGCATTATGAACATTATGGTTCAGAGAATATGTGAGAGTTTATTTCTCTCCAGTAAGATGCACTGGTTGTATGTTCTAATGGGATATTCTTAAATGATTTCTCTGCACAATAATTCCTTTAAATAATAGATCAAGAACCACTTTTATTGGGTTATGTATTATGAAGCCGATATCCTACATGATGTCTTAACATCATGATGGTTGTTTTATTTAATGCTTGGTGTTGTACCCCAAAATTTTCCCTCCCATTTTCACTCAAGACATGCCTCTAGAGGTCCTCAATTGCTCAAGGATGACCAAGAATTGACCAGACAAATTCTCCTTCCAAGGAAATAAACCTCAAACTAGGGTTTCAATTTCAAGCAATACGTACGAGTCTAAAGGATCCCAAATTTTCTCCATTGTCTTGGTATGTCCTCAAGATCATCCATGCCAAATTTCATGCCTTGAGCAATAAGTTTGCTCAATCAACTGCTCAAATGCCTGGAAATCAACTATACTAGGTCAAAAGTCAACTATGGCCCAAATATAGTCAAACTTCAAGATTTTTGGTCAACATCAATATTTTGAATTATTATCTATCATTTAATCAAGGGTTGATCATGATTCCTCAAGAAATGCTCCTAACTCATCAAAAGTCAAAAATGGCAAATTAGGGTTTCTATGGAAAAAGTCAATAAAACTTTGACTAAGCATAACTCTCTCATACTTTATCGGAAATTTTCCAACCAAGGCTCATTTTGAAGAGAATCCAATTCCCTACAACTCCTCTTCAACCCTCATTGTCAAGAAATGCCTCAATCAAAAGATACAAGTTCATACATTATAGGTCCTTTAAAAAAGTCAACAAAAACACCTTTGGGGTCAAAGCTCCTTACATGAACATGGAATATCCAATTGAGATGAAACCAAAATGGATGTTTAGAGGACATCTTAAGCTCTCTAAAAAGTCCAAGAACACCCTCTTAGGGTTAAAAATGAGAGAGAGATATGCATTGCTAAAGTTGACCAATTTTTGGAAATGTGCATGAAGCAAATAATGACCAAACTTGATTTTTTTTCCCAAATGGGCCCATGTTTTCATGCTTGAAACTTGTTCCTAACATGGCCCACGACCCCTGAGCTCACTCATACATTATTTAATTATTTTTATTTGTTTTGATTTTTTATTCATTAAAATCAAAATAAATCAAATAAAATAGTGAAATAATAAAATAAAATCCAAGATTTGTTTTATGACCACATAATGAGTCTAGAATCAGCTGGCAAATCAAATATTTCGTGCAAGGGGTGATTGGAATGAAAAGAGCATGATTTGGCCTATTTTAGAAACTTAAAATATCCATGGAAAATCAAATCTTTTTCTCACAAATCTTCAAGATTTAGTCCAGTTTTTTTGACCTAATTCATTCCATTATATATTCATAACAAGAGCTGATCAGAAAAAAAAAGAGGATTGGTCGCACGAAATTTACACAAGAAACTCCAAATTTTTGGCAAAAAGTGGCAATCGGATTTTGATTTATAGGGAGATTCAAAGCATTCTGAAGGTTGCAATCAATTCCTTGGCACATTTGGAAGCTAACTGGATCGTTCTCACGCATCAAAACATCCAGAGCAAGCATCTACAACATCACAGTTTGCTTCTTGTTCTTGAATTCAATTTTGATAATATACGCAATATAAATGAATTTTGAGTATGCATTCATGTTTATATGATCATTTAGAACATGTTTGAATGATTAATTGCTTGTTTTGATGCGTGTATGACTAATTGCCATTGTTAGGGTTTTGAGGTTTGTTTTAGGGTTTTCCATTACAGGCAAGATTAGGCCAAAAGAAGAGTATCATTGTAGTCACGAGATCAAACCTAGTTGATCCATGTATTTAGATTGAATTTATATTGCTTGGTTGAGATTTTGGAAATATGCAGGTCTTTTAGCAACAGTCATGTCTGTGGGTAAAAGTTCTTTGGCTAAGACGACAGCCAGTAGGGAAGAAGATGGCGTGGCACATCAGAAGTGGACCATTTGAATTGCGCGCGTTTTATGTCTTAAACACTGACCCTTTATTAAATATATTATATTATGTTTGTTTTATATAACGAATGTTAAGTTGGCTTAGATGGCAAGGCTGAAGGGTTTAAGGTGCGCGCGTGTGGGAGGTCAGGGGTTCGACCCCTGCCTCCTGCATATTATTTTTCCTAACATTTGTTTCCAGATCCCACGTGTTGTTGCTCAACATGCATACCATAGGCCTCATCATCATCACCATCAGATCAATTAACACCAGATCTGACATTCCAGGATGGCAACCACATGATGGATCTCCCAGCTTGCTCCACACTGAACCACACGCTGGCTATGGGCTTACAGTTTCTGGGCCTTGGACAAAAGTTTCATCTTGCAACCCCTAATTTGGGTTCACACCCCCCCTCAGGCCTATTTCTCAATTTCTCTTTTTTTAAATATTTTTTATTTATTATTATTTAGTTTTTATTTCTTTTGTTTTAAATCATTTTTTCAAAATCCTAAAATCAGAAAATAATCACAAAAAATTAGGACTTAGTTTTTTTCTTAATAAATTAATTTTTGTCCAATTAATTAATTTAATTAACTTTAATTTATTTTCATTAATTAAAATTAATTAGAAGATTAGGTTAAATTTCAAATCTTTTTTATAAAAAATCCCAAAAATATTTTCAATGAGCAAATTAGATTTTTTAGGGTTTTGAACTTTTTTCCAGTTTTAATTCTCGAGCCTTATTATTTTGCTGCTCGATTACTTTTTTATTATTATTGATGTAACTGCGCCTGGTTTGTAATAGCTTAATTAGGGTTTACAATTTCCGCACTTTACTTTTTGTTCATTATTTATGTATCTACACCAAAGCCCTGTAATAGCGTATGACCCTTTATTTCTCGCTTTTATATTCCTTGTATGCTTGTATATAACTGTTAGTAACTTAGGCGTGCGTGACAAGAATAAATAAATCAATCTGTAGATCACTAATCTCAAGATAAATATCTGAAAAAAGAACACTGTCACACACTTGCACCCTTAGGGTATACCTCACTTGGTTGCCTCAGAAAATAACAGTCACAATTCTCGAAACATGAGAATTCTTAGTGGCTGTCCTTAAGTCTAAAGAGATCACTAGCCCCTCGATGACCCTCTCGACTGCTGCCTCGGTTAAAAAAGTGATCTTAGGGCTTTAGGACAGTTACTAAGAGTTTTTGCCCAATTTCCTTTAGTGACTGTACGTCCCTTTCGATAGTCCCTCAACATCCGACGACTAAGGCTACCTACTCACTAATAGTAGGATAGCACTGTCTAAAGGATAGGAGGAAAAGAATAAATTTTTTTCGAGTAGGTAGATAGCTATTAAGTACTTGCTCAAAACAATTCATTTTTACACCACACTTTCAAAACATTTTTCTAACAAAGTTTACAAAACGCTTTATCACACTCTTGAGGACTGATACGAGAGTTACCATAAATCAAACAAAAACCTTTCAAAACACATAAACACAAACAATTTTCAAAACTGAGCAAGTACCTAAGAGCCCATGGAAAACCACAGATGTAAAGGGTGCTAACACCTTCCCTTTCCATAATCTACCCTCCTTACTCAGAAATTCTCGAAAAAGGTATTTATCAGTTCTTTTCACCCATTCCTTTGTTGGATAAAAGAAAAGTTGGTGGCGACTCTTGCTTACCTCAAAATTTGAGAATACAAACGCAAAAACAGTATTAACAGTCGGTTTTGCCACCGTATCACAGAGCTGGAGACTCTGTTGGGGACTTCTTAAAAGTGGAGTTACCTTAGAGTTAGTTCATTTTAAAACTATTTTAATTGCTTGCTTTGTATGCTTTATCCTTGGAGGATTTGTTTAGGTTGTTACTATAGATCCTACACTCGGATCTGGGGCACCTTTTAGGTAAGTAGCAATAGATCGTGGTGGATGTGCGGGGTATACCAACATGGTTGAAGCGATGGCTATGTTGATGCGACACTTTGGTTGGTACCGGTAGCCCTTGAGTTAATCAAGGAGAATATGGGGCGCTGCGTGGTGTCATGAAGCATCAAATGACCTTAGAACCTTTAATTAAACAACTTGTCCATTAGGTCGTAGTGAGATGGTCCTCTTTGGTGTATTCCCAAAGTCGGCAGATACTCGTTGCTACACTCATTGAGATTTGACTCCCGAGTTTTGTTTGGTTGCGAGTCAGTCGCCTATCAGAACAAAACTTATGAGAAAGATCAGTGATATTGAGATCCCTTAGAACCCGGTTACTATTACTAAGATAGGTTGAACCAATCCAAACTTCAATAGGGTATCACCTTAAAACCCATGCAAGCCTTAAACATAAGGTCTTGGTGTGATTTTCTTGTGCTTGTTATATCTGTGATTTCTTAGCATAATCATGACATCATAACATCATGCCACAACATTTTCTTAACCATTTCAAGGATCTCAAGGGTTTGTGATGTAGGTTTTGATAAATTAGACGTCTAGCAAGGGGATTTATGGGGATTTATTTTCCTCTAGCCAATGTCGTCAAAAGACCAAAACACGACAACTTGAGACAGGGGCTATGACCTACTCGATATGGTGAGCTTGACTCTCGTAGAAGGACGCTCAACGATGCGAAGTTCTTCAATCAAGGCTGAAGTCAACTCCTAACATCTCTTTGTGTTTACCCTGTGACGTCCTTGAAAACATTGCATACATATATCATACATATCATTGCATAAGCAGGTTTCAAAGTAGGTTTCTCATCTTTTCGCTGTTTATTTCAGCAAAAGAAATGGCCCTTGAACAAACAGTAAAAGATCTTCAAGCTCAAAACGCCCAGTTTCAACAAATGTTCATGGCTTTGGCCCAGGGGCAGGAAGAACTGAAAGCTTCCGTCATCAAAGAGAAGAAGAAGAAGGCAAAGAAACCGACTGGAATCCTTAATATGGGAAGAAGACTCAAAAGACCGGTTAAAGGAGCTCTAGATCTTTCAACTCCGTCAAATAAGGGGGATAATCATGAAGAAGATAACAATCCTGGAACTGATGAAGACGAAGATGATTATTCTGAGGAGCAGTATCCTCCTGCTGATGATAAATACAAACAACTGGAAGATCGTCTCAATGCTATGGAGATTCAGAAGATACCTGGCTTAGACTTTGAAGAATTAGGCCTGGTTTCTGGGATGATCATCCCACCAAAATTCAAGGTCCCCACGTTCGCTAAGTATGACGGTGTCTCCTGCCCTAATTTGCACTTAAGGTCCTATGTCAAGAAGATCTAGCCTTACACTGCTGACCGGAAGTTATGGGTCCATTTCTTCGAAGAAAGTTTAGCTGGCACGCAACTGGAGTGGTTCTACCAGCTAGAAAGAATAGACATTCATATCTGGGAAGACTTGGCTGCTGCTTTCTACAAGTAGTACCAATACAATGTTGACCTTGCTCCAACTCGTGCACAACTTCAAAGCATGTCTATGGGTTCTAGCAAAGGCTTCAAAGAATATGCCTAAAAATGGAGGGATCTAGCTGGCAGGGTACAACCTCCTCTAAATGATCGGGAAATGGTAGATATGTTCATGGGCACTCTGACAGGCCCATTCTTTAATCTGCTGATTGGGAGTTCCTCATGTGGATTCACAGAGATGGTTCTGACTGGAGAAAGGATCGAAAGTGGTATTAAGAGTGGGAAGATCCTGATGGATGCGTCTTCTAATTCTTAGAAGAAGTCATTTGCTGTTAAGAGGGAAGCCAATGTTGTGTATGGCCAGAAGGGTCATAATAAGACAGACAACCACAATCAATTTGTGGGGGCAATACTGGTCTCTAATTCTACGCCTATGCAACGACACCAACAGGGGAATCAGCGTAAAGAGGTTACACCTAAGAGATAGTTCACCATAATTAACATGTCACTAGCTCAAGCATTACAACACGTGTTGAAAGCAAGATTGATTACGTTAAAGGCTCCTCTGCGAAATCCCAATACTTCTGCTCCTAGTTACCACCCCGACGAAAGGTGTGCATATCATTATGATAGTCCTGGACATGATACAAATGGCTGCTAGGCTCTGAAGAACAAAATTCAGGACATGATTGATGCCAAAGAGATTGAATTTGACCCTCCAGAGACTCACAAAGTGATCACTGCTCCTAGGCTAAATCATTGAGAAAGTCCAGTTCATTTTTGATTTTTCATTTTTAATTTCATTTATTGTTCAAACAATTACTGTTATGCCGAACTTTGGTTTTCCCATTAATGCATCGCATATGTTTGTCTTGAATGATTTCATTGTCATTTTATTTAAACTATTTTCTTGCTTCTTTTACGTGATATTCGACTCTCGATTAAAAAGCTATAAGTCTTTAGAGGGAGGATGACGAAAACGATACCATAATCTCTACAATATGCTTTTGAACAGACCTTGTTGATGATGTACATGCGTTGTTTCAAATCCCAAACCTGGAGTTATAAGGAAGATAATCCCTAGTCAACACCTTTGAGCCAAAGAAGTAGGAGTTTTTATTTTCACACAAATTTAAACCCTTAATCATAACCTGGGGCAGGGTAGTTTTTTCAGTTAATTCAGATGCGCATTCAGTCGCAATATTCTACTCCACACATAATGAATGGCATCAAAGACGTCCTTCTAAATCAGAAGATGGTGATGGTTCCGAATAATCATTAAAACCGGCAGTCATTATCTCTCAAAATAAAAGCTCGCTAAGTCAAAACCTATGAAGGAGACTTAAGAAAAACTGGGGCATTGTGATACAGTGGAAGAACTGACTTGGGAGTTTTGCGTTTGATCACAAATGTTGCGGTTAGCAAGAGTCACCGCCGACTTTTCTTTTATCCAAAAGGAAAGATGAAAAAGCACAAGAAAGACCTTTGAGATTATTTCTTGAGTTCGGTGGATAAATTACGAAAAGGGAATGTATTAGCACCCTTTTCATCCATGGTTTTCCATGGGCTCTTAGTTACTTGCTAGATCACTTGCTTTTGTTTGAAAATATGCTTTGTGTGGTTTTTGAAAGTATTTTGAAAAGGCGCCATCGTTTAGGCAAACTTTGTAATGATTCTCGTTCGTAAGAATGTATACAAAGTGTTGATCTTTTGAAAATGTTTTTATGTTTTGAAAGATGTTTTGAAAGTGTTTGGTGTTTGTTTTGAAAATAACAAGGATGTTTTATTTTCAAAGTGAGCAAGTAACTAGGAACAATCTAGCTACTCAAAAGTCTTTCTTGTTTATTTCCTCTTTCCTTTGAAATTGTTATCTTACCATTGATTTGGTAAGCAACCCTATTTTTGGATGTAAACGGGACGAGCGTGGGTCATTGTATAACCATGATTGGAAATGTTGCAAAGTATCTTAGCATCTTTCTTTAGGGACTAAGATCATTTTGAAAAGGCAACATAGATAGCGTCATCGAGGGACTATGATCTTGTATTTTTCGCTTGTTTTTGCTAAGATACCTCACATGCATAACATGGCCATTTTGTAAGGCAACCAAGTGGATTTACCGTAAGGGGTGCTTGTGTGCAAGTGCATTGTTTTTCATGCTTGGTTTTGTCTTTGATTAGGGTTTTCTAATTGATTAGTTTTAGTCTTTCCATACAAAACCCTAATTACTAGTATTTTGTATATAAAGCGATAAAATTGCAGAATTTAAAATTACTATGCTATTACAATACTTGTGGGAGGGGGTGTACAAATTACAAATGGGGATTGCAAGAAAATAAACCTAATTATCTATTACAACCATATTGAATTTAGATAAGTAATGTACAAAAATGAATAAATATACAATAATGTAAATGGAAAGAAAAAATGGATTTTTGTTTGGATTTTTTAGGAAAGGGTTTGGTTTTAACCTAATTACCTAAAAGAAAATAATTAGTTAAATTAGTAAAAGTAAACCTAAATTAATTAGAAAAATAAAATTAAATAAAACCCTAATCTAAATATTAATTGATTAAGAAAGAAAAAGAAATTAAGTTTGTAAGAAAAATATTTTTAATGTCTTTTTTGTCTTGAAAATAATATATGGTAAAATATTTTTGGTCTTTTTGGTTTTAAAAGAATATTATTTAATTGTAAAAGAAATAATTAAAACCCTAGTTTCTAATTAAATTTACAAATTAATTAGTAAAATAGATAAAGTATGATTAAATAAAAATAATTTTCATTGTAAAAATAAATAAACTATATCAAAATATAAATCTAATATTTTTATTTTTCTTCTTCTGATTTTTCTAATATTAAATAAAATATTAAAGAAAACAAATAAATAAAAAAAGATAAAAAAGGAAAATAAAATGGGCCAGGGGTGTGAATAGTGAGCAGAGAGTATGAAATGAGAAAAAAATACTAGGCCCAACACAGGGGGCCCAGCGTTGCAAACAAACGTAAAAAATATGAGAAAAATGAGAAACTAAGCAAAAGGGTACCACTGGGGCTCGGACCCAGGTCCCAAAGGTTAACAGGCGCGCGCTTTACCACTGGGATGGCTATACATCCATTCATATAAACAAAACAATAAATATATATTAGAAATCAATTCCATGGCCTGAACTTCATCTTCAACCTCACGCCCAGCCAGAGTACATGCATCTTGTTCATTTCTCATCCATTTGCAAAAATGTAAACATGAAACTTGTGGCAAATTTCCTCACGATTTCAAAAATGTAAAGCAATAAAATTATAGATTAAAGACAAGCATGAATTTTAATGGCCCTAATATGAACCCTAAAAATTTCAGAAACTTCAATCTTAAAGTTCTCTAAGCTCAAGCGACATAAATGAAAACTATGGACATGGTTAGCTTTAGGGCCATGATATCTACATTTTTCATTCACAAATAAATAATTAATGATGCTTGTATGAAGGGTTCAAATTTAAGGAAACTTACCTCAAAACTGGAAACCATATTCTGAGTTTGAGCACTCCTCAAGGTGTTGTGATGATCAAAATAGCTCCACTGAGGTCCCAGGAAGCTAATGCAATGATTAGCTTGGTTGGAGAATGGCTGAAATGGTTTGGAGGAGTCCACTTGCAGTGCTCTGTTTTTGAACTTGGAAATGGAGGAAGATGGTGTTACAGAACTGTAACAGGGTATGGGATTATTTGTGTATGATGCTTGGAAGATTTTGGAAGCAAGAAGCCAAGAAACGCACGAGTAGTTTTTGGTTTTGGGATTTCTGGCCAGAATTTACAACAATGGAGGTGTGAGATGCAAATATGAGTTCTTGCTCTTTTCAGGGCTCAAGCATGCGTGTGTTTTGTGACAAATTACTTGTGTATGTATAAGCAAAAGGCTTGAGTGCTTGAGAAGGTCATAAGTACCAGTTCTAGACTGATTGCTATGTTACTTGGTTTTGAAGAAAAGTGGGAAGTATGGTTCCAAGAGGAAGTACAAGCATGGGCTGAGTGATTGTAAGTGTTTAGACAAACTTCTCTTGAGTTATAGGACATGTATGATCAGAAGAAAACAATTTCAAGGCTCAAGAACAAGTTTTGTGCAAAAAGCTACTTTATCAAAATGGCATTGTGCACTTTCTTTCCAAAATGGATATAAAGCATGACCTTGCATTGAATGCTTGAATTGAGACCTCTAACAGCTGTGCAAGCAATTAATTATGGAGTGCCTAAAAAGTTTGAGGCCTGTAAAGTAGAGATTATGCAGCATAGGTTTGAAATTTGAATCTTGTTCATCACAAAACTTGCCTTGTAAAACAACTTGAAACCTCAACTTCTGACTTTCGATTCTCCTTGCTCACAAATGATATCAAGGAGTTATTGGACATTTTAGAAATATTGTAATATGCTCTACAAACCCTATTTGAATCACTTTTGAAAATTCCCCTTGGAACTATATGAAAAAGTGTCATGAAGTTAGGTCAAAATCCTGACCAAAACTAGGGCAAAATTTCACTAAGTGTTCAATTTCAAGACCATGACTTTATAAATTAATAACTTGAGATCCAAGAATTTTTTGAAGAAGTTGCGTAAAGAAATGTTGTATGTATCATGGATATCTACAACTTTCATGTTGAAAGTTTCTTCTGAATCTTCTTGCATTATGGAGAAAAATTGGCTTAAAGTTATGAAAAAACATGAAGTTTTAAACACTTAGAAAAATGTCTAAGTTAGAAAACTTTGACTTTTCAAAATGAAATCTTGACTTTTTGATTTATTGATGAATAAGTTTCATATTTTGACATGTTTTGATGCATTGTGATCTTTGACATTGAATTTTGACCAAATAGTCAAAGTTTGACTTTTCAGTGTACAATTGACTTTTGATCAATTGACTGAAAATTCACTATCAATCCAATTGATCTTGAGAAATGTTTTAGGTCATTCCATTAGGTCAAAATGATTCAATTGAACTCTTAAGATCATACTTCAAACCAATTGACCATTTGCTAGGTCAAAAAAAAAAATCAGAAATTGCCCTTTCTCAGTCAAAACCCTAATTTTGACCATTTTGCCCTTTTGATGATTTGATCAAAATTCTTGAGGAACTGTGGTACCTGTAATTGAAAGCTTCTCAAGTCATGTTTAAAGCATTGGTTTTGATGAAGACAACATGGATATCAACATTCAAAGGATGTGCAAAAAGTTTATCAATATCATATAAAACCTTGTTACAAGTCTTGAAGATTAGAAGAAGAATTATTAAAGAAACAACAAATGTCAAAAGGTATAAATAATTCTTAAACTTGAATATAGATGTTCACAAATATGCATTCATAATCATATACATATCCCACATTTTTAACAATAAGAAAAACTATGTTTGAAATCTTTTTCAAAAGGATTTTTTTTTGAAAATAAACTTTCAGGAATCGGTTCCTACCTAACAGGGAACCGGGTTCCAAACTTGTTCAAAAAACACTTCCCTGGAATTTGTACTAGGAACTGGGTTGTACCTATAGGGGAACCGATTCCTGTGTGTTATTTTTGAATTCTGGGTTATAACGTTCACTAAGAACCGGGTTCTGCCTGGGTCGGAACCGGTTCCCAGCGAACCAGTACAGATTTTCTTTTGTTTTTTGAACATAATTCAAATGGTATTCTTTCATGATTGCATTGCATCTTTTCATATCAAATGGCATGAATGAAGAGGTATTTGTGACATTATAAATTGTGCAGATTTTCAAATTCAAATAACCTTCTTCAATTAACAATTTTCATCATTCAAATTTGCATATTCTTACAAACTTTCAAGTGTTCTTACAAATCATAAATTTTGTGAAACTTGTCATATACATTTTCATTAAGAAATCATTACAAGTTTCATACATTCATTGTGAACATTTATAATCATTGCTTGAGAATTGTTTCTTTCTTGAAGAAGAAGATCAATCAAAGATTGATAGTGCTCTTCATCTCTTTCAAATAAATCATTGTATTACAAAAATAATGTATTCCCTTACTATCCAGGATTGTTGGAAGTAAGTGTTGTGATTTGAAGAGGATTGTTCTTCATTCATATTAGTGTTTGTTTGACCTTAAAGGTGTTAAGAATCTTTGGTCACCCTATAGGTTAGATAGTAAGCATAGTTTGTATAATCATTCTAAACTATAGTGAAATCTCTTTCGTGTTGGAAAGGGGACTAGAGTACTATCGGATTGTGAGGGGAACCGGGATATATCGTCGTGTTCTTTACTTTTCCGCTTTTATCGTTTTCATCACCATAATCAAGAAAAGATAAGATATAGTCAAAAACCTTCAAACACTTAACCACAAATTACTACAAGTATTCTCATAAAACCGAATAAATTTTTATATACCTAATTCACCCCCCCTCTTAGGCACTCTTAGACTTACAATTGGCATCAGAGCAAGTTATAGGTAACTTGTTCCTAAAGATCCAGAATGGCTTCCGCAAATCAAAATCCGGTTTTCAAAGATGGTGGTAGTAACAACAAGCCTCCATTGTTTTGTCGTGAATACTTTGACTTTTGGAAAATTCGCATGAAGGCTCATCTTGAAGCGCAAGGAGAAGAAATATGGAATGCTGTTGAGAATGGTCCATTTACTCCGGTGTGTGTTGTCAATGGTGTTGGGTCATCAAAGCCTAAAGCATCATGGGATGACGATGACAAGAAAAAAGTTCTCTTTGACAAAAAGGGAATCAATATTCTCCAAAGTGCTCTTAGTATGGATTAATTTTTCCGAGTATCGGCATGTACAACGGCAAAGGAAATTTGGGATACTCTTGTAGAAACTCATGAAGGAACCGCCGAAGTCAAAAGGTCTAGATTAAACACTTTGAGTCAAGAATATGAATTATTCAGAATGCTGCCCGGAGAATCCATCCTTGACTTGCAAAAGAGATTCGTTCACTTGACAAACCATTTTAAGGCACTCGGTAAGACTTTAACTAACGATGAATTAAATCTTAAAGTGCTTAGGTCTTTAACTAGGGAATGGCAACCAAAAGTGACGGTAATATTCGAAAAGAAAAGCCTAGCAACTATGACTTCCGCAACACTTTTCGGAAAGCTTCAAGAATATGAGACGGAACTTGGAAGGCTTGAAAAACATGAGAATCATGAGAAGAAATCCAAAGGCATTGCTTTGAAAGTTGATTCAAAAGAAAGTCAAGATAAAGATGCATCCGAGGAAGATGAAAACTTCTTGCTTCTTGTAAAAAGGTTAGGAAAATATTTTGGTCATAAAAATAATCTTCATAATGCTAACTTTGTCAAAAGAAAGAAATTTTATAAGCATAAAGATAAAGAAGCCTCCACATCAACACAAGATGTCACATGTTATGAATGTGGAAAGCAAGGACACATCAAGACAAACTGTCCAAATCTCCCAAAGAAAAATGGATTCAAAGGAAAGAAGTTCAAGAAAAAAAGGGCTTATGTTGCATGGGAAGATAATGAGATAAGTTCTTCATCCGATTCGGATAGTGACGAAAGTGCAAATCTAGCATTGATGGCTTCACATCACTCCGACGATGAAGAAGAGGTTAGTAATGAATTTAATCTTTTTGATGATGATGTTCAAGGTGCAATTGATGAACTCTTGAAAGAACGCAAAAGTTTATACAAAAAGGTGTCAAAACAAGAAAAAGAACTTCTAATTTGTCTAGAAAAAATTGACACCATGACTAAAGATTTTGATCTTCAAAAACATAATTTTATTAAAGAAAAGGAAAACTTTGCATGCTCCAAGTGTGAATCAAATGTCTTTCAAATTGTTCAATTGAAAAGAGTCATTGAACGATATGAAAAAGGACAAATAGGATTGGAAGGATTACTAAGCCAACAACGTTATCAAAATGATAAAAGAGGTCTTGGTTATGTGAATACTAAGAAACCAAGTAACAATCCCACTGTTTTTGTAAAGGCTAGTAATAGTTCCAATCCCAAGAAAGTAGAAAAGAAGCAAGTTGTTCATAATCATCAAAAGAAAAAGGCTAATGTATCTAAAAGAAAACAAATTCCTAGATACAAGAGCAAATTTGTTCCAAACTGTCTTTACTGTGGTATTATTGGACACACACCCAATGCATGCTATATTAGAAATTTCAGTATGGCTAGTGGACATTATGCATGGGTGAAAAAGGGAACTAACTATGAAGGACCCAAGGCAACTTGGGTACCTAACAAGAAATAATTTGTTTTTGTAGGTATGTGTAAGTGTTTAGTTATTGTCATGTATTTTTGGTAAAACCAGGTGTGTGAATGTCATGACTGATGTCATAACATTCTGAGTTATTAGGTACTTTATGCAAAAAAAGAATGGCATACAGTAGCTGCTATTTATGAGTGTGTATCTGAGCGTTTTGCAATGATCACATTTATTACTTTCTACCAAAATCAGTAAACATGATTTCTGTTGTCATAACCAATGTTAAGACATCCTGTACTGATCTAACAGTTATGCAGTTTGGTTAATTCTGAGATTTTTCAGGAATTTGGTTCATACCTTCCAGAACAGAATCTCACGTGGACTTTAGGTTAACCTAGCTCAACCCTAATCTGGTTGATAAAGTCTTGTGACCAAGTCTTGAGGTTAACCCTAATTAACCTAGCTTTTCGTGGAAGCCCTAACTGAAGAAACAGCTGCATATATATTCAACAGGAAAGCTGATTGGAAGATACCTCTTAGACAGAAGATCAACTTGGGGCTGTATAGTTTTAACTACTGTAATCCAAGCAAGTATCATTGTGATAAGTGACTTGGAATAGGTTTTGATTGTAAGGGTTGTGTATCACTCAAAGCTTTGAAGCAAGAGTGTTTGTGTCTCTTGACTAAAGCTTTGAAGCAAGGTCAAGTTAGGTTTATGTATCACTCAAAGCTTTGAAGCACGAGTGTTTGTGTTACTTGATTAAAAGCTGTGAAGCATAATCAAGTGTATGTTCTGAAGAGTGTCTTCATTATTTCATTAGTCAATTGTTTAGTATCACTGCTGTGATTGAGGGGGAGTGAGTAGGAACTCAGGTTTAAGTTGAACTTAGATTGAAGTTGCATTGGGTAGGTCTTAAGTGAAGGAGATAAACTGGTTGGTTTATTCCTGAATTAATATCTCTTATAGTGGATTTCCTCCCTGGCTTGGTAGCCCCCAGAGTAGGTGTTGTTTCAAACTGAACTGGGTAAACAATTGACTGTGTTATTTACTGTTTTTCTATTTACTGTCTTATAAAAAGTCAGATACGGTGTCATAACATTCACTGTGACATTGAGTATCTCCTGCCAGAATTTCAATTGGCATCAGAGCAGGCACCCTGCCTGTCTTACTGGGTGAGATCTAGGGATATCACTTTCTGGCTCTATGGACAAAGAAGGAGTTTTTGGAAACATACCACCCATTCTGGATGGATCAAATTATGACTACTGGAAACCTCGTATGATTGCCTTCTTAAAATCACTGGACAAAAAGGCTTGGAGAGCTGCTGACAAAGGATGGAACCATCCCACCATAACTGAGAAAGATGGGACAATCAGTCTGAAGCCTGAGGAAGAATGGAGCAAAGAAGAAGATGAGTTAGCCCTGGTTAATTCCAAAGCTTTAAATGCCTTGTTCAATGGAATTGATAGAAACATATTCAGACTAGTACATCAATGTGAACTGGCCAAGGAAGTTTGGGACACTCTCAAAACTACCCATGAGGGCACATCCAAAGTAAAAATGTCAAGGCTTCAGATGCTGACTACCAAGTTTGAGAACCTAAGGATGATGGAAGATGAAACCATTCATGAGTTTCACATGAACATCTTGGAGATTTCCAACACCTCAGGAGCATTGGGAGAAAAGATGTCAGAAGAAAAACTGGTGAGAAAGATTCTCAGATCCTTGCCTAAAAGATTTGCAATGAAGGTAACTGTTATAGAGGAAGCCCAGGATATCAGCAAGTTGAAGGTGGATGAACTCATTGGGTCTCTTCAGACTTTTGAGATGGGGATCAGTGAAAATGTTGACAAGAAAAACAAGAGCATAACACTTGTATCCAACACTGAAGTTGAAAACAAGGAGGATGAAGAAGAAAATATTTCAGAAGCTATAGCCATGCTTGGAAGACAATTAAACAAACTCATCAAGAGAATGGATCCAGAGTCAAGGTCAAATGTTAAGAACATTCCTTCTGACATTAACAGATCTTATGACTCCAGCAGAAGACCAAAGTCTGAAGAGAAGGGAAATCAAAGCAGAGGAATTCAATGCCATGGATGTGAAGGATATGGGCACATTCGAGCTGAATGTCCTACCTTTCTTAAGAAACAAAAGAAAGGAATGTCTGTTACCTGGTCTGACTATGATTCAGAAAGTAATTCTGAAGAAGAATCTGCCAAACTAGTTACTGCACTAACTGGTGTTTGTACCTCTGAAAGTGACACTAGTGATGAGGAAGTGACATTTGAAGAACTGGCTGATACCTACAAGAAATTATGTATCAGAAGTGCTGAAGTCTCTCTGCAAAATGAGAGACAAACAAAACTCATAATAAAGTTGGAGGCTGAAAAAAGGGCAGACATTGAAACTATAAGTCATCTAGAAAGGGAAGTTCAAATGCTGAACTCAAAACTGAACCAGATGACCAAATCTGTCAAGATGCTGACAAATGGAACTGACAAATTGGAAGAAATCCTTCAGGTTGGATAAAATGTGGGAAACAAGTCTGGTCTAGGATTTGTGGCAGCAAAGAAATCTGGTGCAGACAAGAAGATCAGGCCTGATAAACAAATGTCAAAGCAGATGTCACAACATAGCACTCAACATCGGGAACAGAGAAATATGAAGAAAAAGTACCAAAGATGGAGATGTCATCATTGTGGGAGGTTTGGTCACATAAAGCCATTCTGCTTCAGATTGTATGGATACCCTAATCAGAACCCAGGTGTCAAACCTAAGTCTAACAAGGTACCACATACTCCACAGTGGAAGAAAAAGGCTACTGCCCTGATAGCCCACACTTCCCTTAGAGTCTCTGCAAAGGAAGACTGGTACTTTGACAGTGGGTGTTCAAAGCACATGACTGGAATCAAGAACCTTCTCAATAATGTTAAACCTCACACCACTAGTTTTGTGACCTTTGGAGATGGTGCTAGAGGAGAAATTAAAGGAGTTGGTAACTTGGACTGCCCTAGAGTTCCAAATCTAAATGAAGTACTATTGGTAAAAGGCCTGACTGCTAATCTCATTAGTATCAGTCAATTATGTGATCTAGGATTCAAGGTCAACTTCTCAAAATCTGAATGTCTTGTAACTAATGAAAAACAAGAAGTTGTAATGAAAGGAGTCAGATCTAAAGACAACTATTACTTGTGGGAGCCTGAGAACACTAATTACTCCACTGTGTGTTCTATTGCCAAAGAAGAAAAAGAGGTGAAACTGTGGCACCAAAAACTTGGCCATCTTCATCTAAGAGGAATGAAAAGGATTATATCCATGGAGGCAGTCAGAGGGATTCCAAGACTGCAAATTGATGAAGGGAGAGTTTGTGGTGAATGTCAGGTTGGTAAGCAGACTAGGATGTCACATCCAAAGTCAAGACATCTGACCACCTCTAAGGTTCTAGAACTTCTACATATGGATCTGATGGGACCAATGCAGGTGGAAAGTCTTGGTGGAAAAAGATATGCCTATGTTGTTGTGGATGATTTTTCCAGATTCACCTGGATTAACTTCATTAGGGAAAAATATGATGTATTTGAAGTTTTTAAAGAACTGTGCAAAAGAATTCAAAGAGAAAAAGAAGGGTGTATTGTCAAAATCAGAAGTGATCATGGCAAGGAATTTGAAAACAATAAGTTTAATGAGTTCTGTTCCTCAGAAGGAATTAGTCATGAATTCTCTTCTCCTATAACTCCTCAACAAAATGGAGTTGTAGAAAGGAAAAATAGGACCATACAGGAATCTGCCAGAGCTATGATACATGCCAAAAGACTTCCTATTCATTTTTGGGCTGAAGCTATGAATATAGCCTGCTATGTCCATAGCAGAGTCACTTTGAGAAAGGGAACCTCATCCACCATTTATGAACTCTGGAAAGGAAGAAAGCCAACTGTGAAGTACTTCCATGTATTTGGTAGCAAATGCTATATTCTGGCAGATCGTGAACAAAGGAGAAAGCTGGACCCTAAAAGTGATGAAGGTATATTTCTAGGATACTCCTCCAACAGCAGAGCTTATAGGGTATTCAATTCCAGGACCAAAGTCATGATGGAATCAATAAATGTCATAGTTGATGATTATCATGAAGAAACAGATGTCCCTTGTAATGTTGAGACATTCTTTGAGACTCCAACTCAACAGAATGACCTACCTAACACCACTACAGCAGACTCTGAATCCAAGGAAGCTAGCAAAATCCCTTCCATCAGAATTCAGAAAGATCATCCTAAAGAACTCATCATAGGAGATCCTAATAGTGGAGTCATTATAAGATCTAGAGAAATCATCTCAAACTCTTGCTTTGTGTCTAAAATTGAACCAAGAAATGTTAAGGAGGCTTTAACTGATGAATACTGGATTGGTGCAATGCAAGATGAATTGAACCAATTTAAGCAACATGAAGTTTGGGAGTTAGTTCCTAGACCAGAGGGAACAAACATCATTGGCACAAAATGGATATACAAGAACAAATCAGATGCTGAAGGAGTTGTCACCAGGAATAAGGCAAGACTTGTTGCCCAAGGATACACTCAAGTTGAAGGGGTTGATTTTGATGAGACCTTTGCCCCTGTAGCCATACTGGAATCTATCAGGCTCCTATTGGGAATTGCTTGTCTCCTGAAGTTCAAGTTATTTCAGATGGATGTAAAAAGTGCCTTCCTAAATGGGTACTTAAATGAGGAAGTTTATGTGGAACAGCCTAAAGGTTTTGTGAATCCAAACCACCCTGATCATGTCTACAAATTGAGGAAAGCTTTATATGGCCTGAAACAAGCTCCTAGAGCATGGTATGACAGGTTAACAAAATTTCTCTCAGACAAAGGATACAGAAAAGGAGGCTTGGATAAAACCCTCTTTGTCAAAAATGAAGGAGGGAAGTTAATGATGCAGGCTGAATTCGAAATGAGTCTCATGGGAGAACTGACCTACTTTCTTGGACTGCAAGTCTCACAGATGGAGGACTCAATTTTTCTATCTCAAAGCAAGTATGCAAAGAACATTGTCAAGAAGTTTGGTATGGAGAATGCCAGTCACAAAAGGACTCCTGCACCTACTCATTTAAAGCTATCCAAAGATTCAAGTGGGGTTAAGGTGGACCAAAGTCTGTACAGAAGCATGATAGGAAGTCTGCTGTACTTAACAGCCAGCAGACCTGACATTGCTTTTGCAGTTGGAGTTTGTGCAAGATACCAAGCTGATCCTAAAGTCAGTCATATCAACCAAGTGTAGAGAATTTTGAAGTATGTAAGTGGAACTTACAACTATGGCTTATTGTACTCTCATGGTTGTGAACCAACTCTGACTGGTTATTGTGATGCTGATTAGGCTGGAAGTGTTGATGATAAAAAAAGCACCTCTGGAGGATGTTTCTTCTTAGGAAATAATCTGGTCTCCTGGTTCAGCAAGAAACAGAACTGTGTGTCTCTCTCTACTGCTGAAGCTGAATACATTGCAGCTGGTAGTAGCTGTTCTCAAATGATCTGGATGAAACAAATGCTTACTGAGTATAATGTCACACAAGATGTTATGACATTGTACTGTGACAATTTGAGTACAATCAACATTTCCAAGAATCCTATTCAGCATAGCAGGACCAAGCATATTGACATTAGACATCACTTTATCAGAGACCTTGTAGAGGAGAAGACGATTAAACTGGAACATGTTGCCACTGAGCTACAGCCGGCTGACATTTTTACCAAGGCACTTGATGCAAATCAATTTGAAAATTTGAGGGGCAAGTTGGGTATTTGCCAACATGAGGAATTGTAGCAATTAATTTTGCTTAAAACAAGGGTTGAAGGAGTTGTTTTTGTTAAGTCTATTCTGATTGGGTTAATCATATGCTTTCCCATTTCTTTCAAAATTATTAAGAAGTTGAATAGACACTCACTTACCTCCTTCCTCTCTCGACTCTGCAACAAATCCCATTCTCTCAATCAAAGATTTCTCTCTAGTTGCTACTGGTTTTCTAAGATTATCAAAATGTCTCAAACATCATCCTCATCCAAGACGACTGTTTCATCTACTTCCTCTGATCGAGATTCTAGGGCAATCACATCATGCATGGATTCTGAAGTCCTGGAGATTACTCCTCTTAAAGTACTGGCAACTAACCCCTCTAAGGTTAAAAAGCTGAGAACAAGGCATGCAGGAAGGTCTCAAGCTACTTCATCCGGTAATCCCTCTCAACCTTCATCTTCTGTTCCAAATAGGGAAGGCTCAGCTTATGTTCATCAAGCAATAGCTAGGCTTGTTACAAGAATTCTAAGTGAGAACCACTCTGTACCTGGGATTTCTGTTCCATTAAATCAAGAATCAGCAAGTCCAAATGTTGAAGTAAATCCAGATGTCTCTGAGAATGTTGAGACACCAAATGACAACATTCAGAAATCGTCTGAAAATCTTGATGATATCCAGAACCCTTCAGAGAAGAATGTTGAACCACCGGTTATTGATGTGGATGAAGACTACTCAGAAAATGACCTAATTACAAATATCAACCCTAGCATAGCTAGGAGAATGATGAACAGAAAAGGCAAGCAGGATGCTGCAAAATGTCTGACCAAAGAGAAGACTGCTGATGTTGCTCACAAGAAAACCTGGTCTGAAGGCAAGACTGGTGTAGAAACTGTGAAGACTGGACTGTCCAAAGGGAAGGTGAAAACCCGAGTACATGCTGGGAGTCTCTCAAAGCCTGTGAGACAACCAATAACAAAGAAGAGGAAAGAGCCTGGACCTTCTGATTCTGATGAGGAATCAGAATTTGAAATTGATGCTGAAGACATTCCTCTCAGAAGGAAACTCCCTTCCAGCAAAATGGCTAAAGTTCCTGAAGTCCCCACTAACAACATTTCATTTCACCACTCTGAAAATGCCAACAGATGGAAGTATGTTTGCTTGAAAAGAATAGCCTTGGAAAGAGAACTGAACAATGGTGCCATGGATTGTAAGGAGATCATGGACCTAATCAAAGCTGCTGGACTAATGAATACTGTGGTAAAGTTTACCAAATGCTATGAAAATCTTGTCAAGGAATTCATAGTGAATTTGTCTGATGAATGTGCTGATGGAAGGTCAGCTGACTTTGAATGTGTCTATGTGAGAGGAAGAAAGGTTAATTTCTCTCCCTTTGAAATTAACAAATTCCTTGAAAGATTAGATGAGGCTTTCCCTGAACTAGAGGTCAATGACAATCAAGTATGCCAAACCATCACTGCAAGTCAAGTCAAGTGCTGGCCCTTAAAAGGCAAGCTGAATGCTAGCAAGCTAAGCATGAAATTTGCCATCCTGCACAAGATTGGTGCAGCCAACTGGGTTCCTACCAACCATAAATCAACCATCTCCACAGGATTGGGAAGATTCATTTATGCTGTTGGAACCAGGACATAATTTGACTATGGCAGGTATATCTTTGATCAAACTTTAAAACATGCTGGAAGCTATGCTGTTAAAGGACCTATTGCCTTTCCCTCCCTCCTATGTGGTATTGTCCTTGCTCAGTATCCTGACATTCTAGTGGAAAGAGACACTGTTTGCAAAAGAGCTCCTGCTCTTGGGTTACACTACAAGCTATTTCAGGGATCTCATGTTCCTGACATTGTCATGACATCAGCTGAAACATCAACTGTCAAAACTCAGTCCAAAAATTCTGATGTTATAGTTGTGCTGAAGGAAACCTGCAAAGAACTGGAGACAAGGAAAAGGACTCTTGAGAAACTAATTGCCAGATTAGAACAGGAGGAGACTGAAGGACACAGAAGGGAAGAGGATGCTGCTGAAGATCAGCTTAATGCTGAAGAAAGTGCCTCCTCTGAAGATGACAGTGCTTGAAGACCAGTGGAGTGTCAAGCTTGCTACATATTGCTGTTGCTGCAAGTGATTTCATTTTTGTTGTTTTTATTACTCATTTTGGATGACTGTATAACATATAAGTACATGTATCTTTGGCCTATTTATGGCTAAAGAGGGGGAGAAGATTAAGATTTTGTGTTAATTACTTGGTAGACATTATTTTTTCTGCAGACATATTATTTCTGCTGCTCTCTATTCTCTGATTGCTTAGGGGTTTTAGCCAAAAATTTGCCAAAGGGGGAGTTTGTAAGTGTTTAGTTATTGGTATGTATTTTTGGTAAAACCAGGTGTGTGAATGTCATGACTGATGTCATAACATTCTGAGTTATTAGGTACTTTATGCAGAAAAAGAATGGCATACAGTAGCTGCTATTTATGAGTGTGTATCTGAGCGTTTTGCAATGATCACATTTATTACTTTCTACCAAAATCAGTAAACAGGATTTCTGTTGTCATAACCAATGTTAAGACATCCTGTACTGATCTAACAATTATGCAGTTTGGTTAATTTTGAGATTTTTCAGGAATTTGGTTCATACCTTCCAGAACAGAATCTCACGTGGACTTTAGGTTAACCTAGATCAACCCTAATCTGGTTGATAAAGTCTTGTGACCAAGTCTTGAGGTTAACCCTAATTAACCTAGCTTTTCGTGGAAGCCCTAACTGAAGAAACAGCTGCATATATATTCAACATGAAAGCTGATTGGAAGATACCTCTTAGACAGAAGATCAACTTGGGGCTGTATAGTTTTAACTACTGTAACCCAAGCAAGTATCATTGTGATAAGTGACTTGGAATAGGTTTTGATTGTAAGGGTTGTGTATCACTCAAAGCTTTGAAGCAAGAGTGTTTGTGTCTCTTGACTAAAGCTTTGAAGCAAGGTCAAGTTAGGTTTATGTATCACTCAAAGCTTTGAAGCACGAGTGTTTGTGTTACTTGATTAAAAGTTGTGAAGCATAATCAAGTGTATGTTCTGAAGAGTGTCTTCATTATTTCATTAATCAATTGTTTAGTATCACTGCTGTGATTGAGGGGGAGTGAGTAGGAACTCAGGTTTAAGTTGAACTTAGATTGAAGTTGCATTGGGTAGGTCTTAAGTGAAGGAGATAAACTGGTTGGTTTATTCCTGAATTAATATCTCTTATAGTGAATTTTCTCCCTGGCTTGGTAGCCCCCAGAGTAGGTGTTGTTTCACACTGAATTGGGTAAACAATTGACTGTGTTATTTACTGTTTTTCTATTTACTGTCTTATAGAAAGTCAGATACGGTGTCATAACATTCACTGTGACATTGAGTATCTGCTGCCAGAATTTCAGTATGCTTGAAATCCACATCAAATGTTTGGTATCTTGATAGTGGATGTTCAAAGCATATGACAGGAGATGTACACCAATTTTCATATCTAGTACATAAAGCCAAAGGGTATGTCACCTATGGAGACAACACCAAAGGAAAGATACTTGGCGTTGGAATAGTTGGCACACCTGCATCCATTCAAATTGAGGATGTTCTCTATGTTGAAGGATTAAAGCACAACCTTCTTAGCATAAGTCAACTTTGCGATAGAGGGTTCAAGATCAAATTCAACAAAGAAGAATGCCTTATTATGGATGAGGCAACCAATGAGGTAAAACTCAAAGGTAAAAGAATTAATAATATATTTATGATTTCCCTTGATGATCCATCCTTGAAGGTAAAATGTCTCATGGCAAACAATGATGATTCATGGCTTTGGCACAAAAGGATTGCTCATATTCATATGGAACACTTGAATAAACTAATCAAGCGTGATCTTATCATTGGTTTTCCTAAGAGAAAATTTGTCAAAGATAGACTCTGTGATGCTTGTCAAAAAGGGAAACAAACAAAATCATCTTTCAAATCTAAGAATGTGGTGTCTAATACAAGGCCACTACAATTGTTACACATGGATCTCTTTGGTCCATCAAGAACAAAAAGCTTCGGAGGTAATGTATTCGCTTTGGTTATTGTTGATGATTTTTCTAGATATTCTTGGACTTTGTTTCTTGTGCAGAAAAGTGATGCCTTTAAAGCTTTTAAGAAGTATGCTAAGCAAATCCAAAATGAAAAATCACTAAAGATTGTATCCATAAGAAGTGATCATGGTGGAGAATTCCAAAATGCACAATTTGAAGAATTTTGTGAAGAACATGGTATCTCTCATAATATTTCAGCACCTAGAACTCCACAACAAAATGGAGTAGTTGAAAGAAAGAATAGGTTTCTAGTGGAACTTGCAAGAACAATGCTTAGTGATGAAAATCTTCCTAAATATTTTTGGGCGGATGCGGTTAGTACGGCATGTTATGTTGGAAATCGAGTTATCATTAGATCTATAATAAAGAAGACTCCATATGAACTCTTCAAAGGAAGAAAGCCAAATATTGCTCACTTCCACATTTTTGGATGCAAGTGTTTTGTTCTTAACAATGACAAAGACAATCTCGGTAAGTTTGATGAGAAATCCGACGAAGTTGTGTGTGATGATGATGATCCTATAGATTTACCCCCGGAAGAACTTTCAAATGATCAAGTTGTGAAATCACCGGAAAATCAAGAAGAAATTGTACAATAAGATTCAAACATCAATGATCTACCAAAAGAATGGAGAACTCATAGAGACCATCCTATTGACAAAATTATTGGTGACATTAGCCAAGGAGTATCAACAAGATTAAATCTAAAAGATGCTTGCTTAAACATTGCGTTTGTTTCTCAAATTGAACCTACCAAAGTTGATGAAGCCTTAGGAGATGATCAATGGATTATTGCTATGCAAGAAGAATTAAATCAATTCGAGAGAAATCAAGTTTGGGAACTTGTTCCTAGACCAAGTGGTAAACACATCATAGGTACCCGATGGGTGTTTAAGAACAAACTTGATGAGAATGGTCTAATTGTTCGAAACAAAGCAAGGTTGGTTGCCCAAGGCTACAATCAAGAGGAAGGAATCGACTTTGAAGAAACATTTGCTCCGGTTGCGAGGTTAGAAGCTATACGTCTTTTACTTACTTATGCTTGTTCATTAAATTTTCAGCTTTTTCAAATGGACGTCAAAAGCGCATTCTTGAATGGATACATCAATGAAGAAGTCTATGTCAAACAACCTCCGGGATTTGAAGACTTCAAACATCCTACACATGTCTTTAAGTTGAGAAAGGCTCTTTATGGCTTAAAGCAAGCACCAAGAGCATGGTATGATAGACTTAGCAATTTTTTGTGTGAAAAAGGTTTCGAAAAGGGTAAGGTTGATAAAACGTTGTTCATTAAGAAAATGAAAAGTAACACTTTATTGGTTCAAGTCTATGTTGATGATATCATTTTTGGATCGACTAACAAAGAAATGTGTGAGGAATTCTCATTGATGATGCAAGGTGAATTCGAGATGTCTATGATGGGAAAGATGAACTACTTTCTTGGACTACAAATCAAGCAACTAAAAGATGGAATCTTCATCAACCAATATAAGTATTGCAAATAATTATTGAAAAAGTTTGATATGGACAATTGTAAAGCAATGAATACTCCAATGGGCTCCGGTACATATGTTGATCAAGATGAATCCGGTACTCCAATTGATATTACAAAATACCGAGGTATGATTGGTTCCTTATTGTATTTGACGGCAAGCCATCCTGATATAATGTTTAGTGTTTGTCTTTGTGCTCGCTTTCAAGCAAATCCAAAGGAATCACACCTCATGGCAGTTAAAAGGATCATGAAGTATCTCAAAGGAACAACCAATGCCGGCTTATGGTATCCTAAAGGTAGTATTTGCACTTTAATTGGTTATTCTGATGCAGATTATGCAGGTTGTAAAACTGATCGTAAAAGCACAAGTGGTACTTGTCACATTATTGGAAATGCATTAGTATCATGGGCTTGTAAAAAGCAAGCATGTGTTGCTCTTAGCACGGCTGAAGCAGAATACATAGCAGCGGGTAGTTGTTGTGCACAAATTCTTTGGCTCAAGCAACAACTCCGTGATTACGGAATTGATCTCGGATGCATTCCTCTTCGATGCGACAATACAAGTGCTATCAATATTACAAAGAATCCGGTCATGCATTCAAGAACCAAACATATAGATATTCGACATCATTTTCTCCGTGATCATGTACTTCAAGGAGATGTCGAAGTCACTTTTGTGGATACTCATAACCAACTCGCAGATATCTTCACAAAACCGCTTGCTCGAGAACCATTTTTCAAAATCCGAAGAGAACTTGGTATTTTGGATGAAGGTGATCTCTAAATGTTTCTCATAAGGTGCACATCTTAATTTTTCTTCAAAAAAATTTATGTTTCAGTACACTCTGCTTCTACTCCTTCTTTTATATGTTTTTATTTGATAAAAAATGTGTGTATATATTGTTTGTGTTTTTTTTAAATGAATTTGTTTCACTCTTTTTCCCCATCCTTTTTGATGTTAACAAAGGGGGAGAAGAATATGCATATGTGTTTTTTTGTTTCAAAGAAATTGCAGGCCAAAATAACTATCATAAAACTCACTCCAAAATTCAAAGAATCATGGACTTAGGGGGAGCATACAATTTAGGGGGAGCCTTGCATTTGCTTAACATTTTTGCTACACAAAACAACATAAACATTTCAAGAATTGTTTTCAAGACTTGTTTGTCATCATCAAAAAGGGGGAGAATGTAATTGCAAGCTTCTCAAGTCATGTTTAAAGCATTGGTTTTGATGAAGACAACATGGATATCAACATTCAAAGGATGTGCAAAAAGTTTATCAATATCATATAAAACCTTGTTACAAGTCTTGAAGATTAGAAGAAGAATTATTAAAGAAACAACAAATGTCAAAAGGTATAAATAATTCTTAAACTTGAATATAGATGTTCACAAATATGCATTCATAATCATATACATATCCCACATTTTTAACAATAAGAAAAACTATGTTTGAAATCTTTTTCAAAAGGATTTTTTTTTGAAAATAAACTTTCAGGAACCGGTTCCTACCTAACAGGGAACCGGGTTCCAAACTTGTTCAAAAAACACTTCCCTGGAATTTGTACCAGGAACTGGGTTGTACCTATAGGGGAACCGATTCCTGCGTGTTATTTTTGAATTCTGGGTTATAACGTTCACTAAGAACTGGGTTCTGCCTGGGTCGGAACCGGTTCCCAGCGAACCAGTACAGATTTTATTTTGTTTTTTGAACATAATTCAAATGGTATTCTTTCATGATTGCATTGCATCTTTTCATATCAAATGGCATGAATGAAGAGGTATTTGTGACATTATAAATTGTGCAGATTTTCAAATTCAAATAACCTTCTTCAATTAACAATTTTCATCATTCAAATTTGCATATTCTTACAAACTTTCAAGTGTTCTTACAAATCATAAATTTTGTGAAAATTGCCATATACATTTTCATTAAGAAATCATACAAGTTTCATACATTCATTGTGAACATTTATAATCATTGCTTGAGAATTGTTTCTTTCTTGAAGAAGAAGATCAATCAAAGATTGATAGTGCTCTCCATCTCTTTCAAATTAATCATTGTATTACAAAAAGAAAGTATTCCCTTACTATCCAGGATTGTTGGAAGTAAGTGTTGTGATTTGAAGAGGATTGTTCTTTATTCATATTAGTGTTTGTTTGACCTTAAAGGTGTTAAGAACCTTTGGTCACCCTATAGGTTAGATAGTAAGCATAGGCTGTACAATCATTCTAAACTATAGTGAAATCTCTTTCGTGTTGGAAAGGGGACTGAAGTACTCTCGGATTGTGAGGGGAACCAGGATATATCGCCGTGTTCTTTACTTTTCCGATTTTATCATTTTCATCACCATAATCAAGAAAAGATAAGATATAGTCAAAAACCTTCAAACACTTAACCACAAATTACTACAAGTATTCTCATAAAACAGAATAAATTTTTATATACCTAATTCACCCCCCTCTTAGGCACTCTTAGACTTACAGTACCAACTTGATCAAATGATACATATGAGTTTATAATGTTGATGTGGATAAAAAATTATGAAGTTTGACTGTAAATTGGTCATAGTTGTCTGTTTCCCCACTATAGCTGATTTTTAGGTCAACTACTCAATTGACTAAGCAAAAGTGTGATCCATGGCTTGAAACTTGACATGAGTAATCTTAGGGGTCCATAATTATCCTTGAAATCCATATGAAGCATTTAAAGTTCAATTATCCTTGTGCAATCTCAAACCCTAATTTTGGTCATAAGTGCTTGAGGAGGTGTCTTGAGCTGATCAACCCTAGTGCAGTCTTGAACTAAGAGAGATCTTTGTGAAGAAATATTTGATAAATGAGAGGGAAAATTTTGGGGTACAACAGCTGCCCCTGTTAAATCTTCTTAAACCTGAAGAGTTAGATTGGCAGATCCGCTATTCGTAACTTGAAGGTGAAAGATGATTGAACACTAGAGTGCCCAGAAATTTTCACTCGAAGATGGATGGTGAATGGGCTTATAGATGCCATTTGGAGGAATGTTGGTAAACACTGGAAGAAGTATCAGCATAAATCTCTTATTGATTTATACTAAAACTTGATATTTTACCCGTGAGAAAAAGAGTTAGTAAAATGCAGATGCCTACGTGATGTTCATCAGATGTGGTATTATGCTAAATGCATATGGTATGTACATGTTATGATGTATGAATGTGAGATGTATGTTTTTGTCCAGGGAGATAAATCCCTGACTACTGCTGAGGAAATTTTTAGAGGTTGAATCCCTGATTGCCGTTGGAGATGAAGAATATGCATATCTTCAAATTTTATTGAAAGGATACTTTCACTAAAAAATATCTCTTGAATGTCAGTTGTTATCTGGTCGGATCCAGGCTTCACAATTTGCCGAGGATGAAGTAGCAAACGGCTATCTGGTCGGATCCAGGCTTCACGGTAACTTATTGGGGGAAGAGACAAATTAACTGTTATCTGGTCGGATTCCAGGCTTTGCAAAAATTTTTCTTGAAATTGAATAGTTATCTGGTCGGATTCAGGCTTCATAACAACTTGCTGGGGATACGAAAGTTAACTATTATCTGGTCGGATCCAGGCTTCACAGTAACTTGAAGTGATAACTACTATATGGTCAGGTCCATGTTTCATGGTTTTCGGAAAGTTGTACTATTATCTGGTCGAGTCCAGGCTTCATAGTGTCTCTGGGGATCATAATTAGTTGTTAACTGGTCAGGCTCCAGGCTTCACAATAAATTATTTGAAAAACTGTTATTCGGTCGGGTCCATGCTTTACAGATTTCTGAGGTTGATGAGGTCAATTGCTATCTGGTCGGATCCAGGATTCACAATAAACTGTTTGGGGATTTAGTTGTTATCTGGTCGGTTTCCAAGTTTCACAATGAATCTCTGAGGTTAATTGCTATCTGGTCGGATCCAGGCTTCATAACAACTTGCTTGAAAAGATGAAATTGAAAACTGATATCTGGTCGGATCCAGGTTTCACAGTAATTTGTTGGGGATACGGAGGAAAACTCTACTGGGGAAAAGAAGTTAAACCTTTGTCGGGTTGAGTCCAGGTTCTTCTATATCTTCGAGGAGTTAGACTACTATATGGCCGGGTCCAGGTTTCATAGAATCTTGAAATTGAGATTAACTTTTATCTGGTCGGGTCCAGGTTTCAGATACTCAAACTTCATCTGGTCGGGTCCAGGTTTCAGTGATTAAAGAAGTCAAACTATTATCTAGTCGGGTCCAGGCTTTAGTAATAACTTGAAAATTGTACTAATATCTAGTCGGATCCAGGCTTCATAGTATCTTTTTTTTGAAATAGTAAAGGCTTTGTTGACGACTTTACTGGGGATCAGGGGTTGTGGCCCTATGATTTGCAATAATTTGAGAGGAAAATTCAAATTGGAGAGTGTGGACTCAATCGGGTAGGACAGACTCAACTTGGGGAGGATACTCTCAACTGAGGAGGATAGACTCTATTTGGGGATACTAGCCTTGGCCGGGGGAAGATACACTCAGCTGGGGAAGACAGACTCAGCTGGGGAACTTTGTGGTGTCTTGATTGTTGTATGTTGAAGAAATTTGAACTCGGCTGGGGAGTTTTATGGTTCCTCAATTATTGTTTGGGAAATAAAACCTGTTTTGGAAAATAAACCCTATTGAGGAGGTGAACCTTGTTTGGGGAAATGAGTTTCTTTTGGGAAGAGATCCACGAGGCTTCAACTTGTAAAAGATCAACTTAGCTGGAGAGAGAGCAGCCAAGAGATTGAGACTCTGGTCGGGGACTATCCTATGCAAAGAGACTTTGTGGGCAACTCCATTGGGGAAAGGTTCATTATAGCCGTCCTTGTGGGGATAATGATAATGAGATAACTCTGTGGGGATATTTCATGTACATTAAAGAGATGCTTGTTGCTGCTTAGCAGGACACATGTGCCAAATAGTTTTGATTATGTTCATATGCATATGTTCATTCAATTTTAGTCATTGGACAAATTTGCATTCAAAACAAAGACAAAATATTTTGCACTTCAAAGTATATTTGTATAGAAATTTGTCCCATGAATAGGCGTTTTTTGTACAGAGAGACGAAGATCCTAGTAAGAGGAAATCGTTGAACAGAAAAAAAATTGAGAATGAAAACAAGTAGCCGTGTGAAATGATCTCACTGCCTTCCAAATCTACTATTGCCCCAATGTCTTTGAATGTCCCTTGCCGTTGATAGAAGTTAATTGGATTGATCTTGGATGGTTTGAACTTGGACCTTGATGATAAAATTGACTGTGTTGATTCCACGGGACATGGTCATAAGATTTTAATGCTTAACTTTTTTCTGGACCGCCCTTTCGGGTTTTCAGCCCACCAGGATACCCTTTTTTGCCCAAGTCGCCCTTTCGGGTTTTCAACTTTCCAGGTGTACAATCTTTTGCATATATCCCTAATTTTTTCCCAAACCTTTTGGTTTGTCGGGATGCCTTTATTTCTCTTTATGTGTGTCAACCTAACGGGTCTCTTATGCGTAGTATTTTTTAACTATGTCCGAGTTTATGGGATGTGGGAAATCTTCACCATCCATGGTAGTCAGCATCATGGCACCGCCAGAGAAAACTCTCTTGACAACAAATGACCCTTCATAGGTGGGAGTCCATTTGCCTCGGGGGTCGCCTTGTGGTAGAACGATGCGTTTTATCACCAAGTCACCAACTTGATATACTAGAGGCTTGATTTTTTTGTTGAAAGCCTTGATCATCCATTTTTGGTACATCTGACCATGGAAAACAGCAGCCAATCGTTTTTCGTCAATCAAGTTCAGCTAATCCAATCTCATTTGAATCCACTCATCTTCGCGTAGGCCTACCTCATTCATAATTCTCAGCGAGGGAATCTGAACTTCCACTGGCAAAACAGCTTCCATGCCATAGACTAGAGAAAAAGGAGTTGCCCCAGTTGATGTTCTAGCTGAAGTACGGTAGCCATGTAGAGAAAACGGCAACATATCATGCCAATCCTTATAGGTTACTACCATTTTCTGCACAATCTTCTTGATATTTTTGTTATCCGCTTCAACTGCGCCTTTCATATTTGGTCTATACTGAGAAGAATTGTGATGCTTGACCTTAAACTGAGTGCAAAGCTCAGTGATCATAGCATTGTTGAGGTTAGTCCCATTGTCAGTGATGATCCTTTCAGGGATACCATAACAGCAGATGAGGTTGTGTCTGATGAATATGGCTACTACATTCTTGGTGACTGAGGCAAATGAGGCAGCTTCGACCCATTTGGTAAAATAGTTGATAGCAACAAGAATAAAGCGATACCTGTTGGAAGCGGTGGGCTTGATCTCTCCAATCATATCAATACCCCACATTGCAAATGGCCACGGAGCGGTCATGACATTCAGAGGGATAGGAGGCACATGGACCTTGTCAGCATAGATTTGCATTTGTGATAAGTTCTTGAATGTAGATGGAAATCAGTCTCCATCATTGACCAATAGTAACCGGCTCTTAAGATTTTCTTAGCCATCGTATGTCCACTTGAGTGGGTACCGAAGAGACCATCGTGCATGTCTTCCATAATTTCCTATGCCTCCTTCTTGTCCACACATCGGAGTAGGGTTGAATCATGGTTGCGCTTGTACAATATCCCGTTACTTAGGAAGAATTTGGCTGCAAATATTTGCAAGAACTTTCTGTCATTCATAGATGCCCCCCTGGATACTCTTGTGATTTAAGGTATCTCATCACCTCATGGTACCATGGCTTTTCCGCATCAATGTCAAGCTCATAACAATGTGCAGGTTCATCAAATCTTTCGATTGTTATCATGGGGGCTTCGTTATCCCATCTGACCTTGAACATTGAAGACATGGTTTCCAAAGCGTCAGCCAACTGGTTTTCTTCCCTAGGGAAGTGCTCAAAAGTGATCTCTTCGAAGTAAGGAATTAGGGATAGCACAAGTTCCTTGCAAGGGATAAGATTAGGATGTTTAGTGTCATAATCTCCTTTTACTTGGCTGATCACTAGGGCGGAATCCCCGAACACATCCAAATGCTTGATCCTTAAGTTAATAGCAGCTTTCAGACCTAAGATGCATGCTTCATACTCGGCCATATTGTTTGTGCAATCGAAGCATAGTCTGGTAGTGAAAGGAGTGTGGCAACCTTCAAGAGAGATGATCACAACACCGATTCTATTACCTAAGGCGTTGGAAGCCCCATCGAATACCATAGTCCATCGAGATCCTTGTTCAGGTCCGTCATACGGTCCAGGTTTCACACAGTCGGTTACCAACATGATGTTCTCATCAGGGAAGTCGAAGTTCATTGACTGATAATCATCCATAACTTGATGGGCCAAATGATCTGCTAGTACACTTCCTTTGATGGCTTTTTGAGTCGTGTATTGGATATCATACTCAGTCAAGATCATTTTCCATCTGGCTATCCGTCCGGAAAGGGCAGGTTTCTCAAAGATGTATTTGATTGGGTCCATATTAGAAATCAACAGAGTGGTATGAGTCAACATATACTGTCTTAGCCGATGAGCATACCATGCCAGAGCGCAACAAGTTTTCTCGAGCAGTGAATATATGGTTTCACAGTCGGTAAAATTTTTGCTCAGGTAATAAATAGCATGCTCTTTTCAGCCAGACTCGTCATGTTGGCCCAAAACACACCCCATAGAATTCTCTAATACCGTCAAGTACATGATCAAGGGTCTTCCTTCAACTGGAGGCATGATAATAGGAGGTTCTTGTAGGTATTCTTTGACTTTGTCGAAGGAAACTTGGCATTCATCATTCCATCTGACTACCTGATCTTTCTTCAAGAGTTTGAAGAGTGGCTCACAAGTAGCAGTTAAGTGAGATATGAAACGGGCAATGTAATTGAGACGACCCAAGAATCCTCTGACTTCTTTTTCAGAATGAGGGACTGGTATTTCTTGGATGGCCTTTACCTTGGCAGGATCAACTTCAATTCCTTTATTGCTGACGACAAAACCTTGAAGCTTTCCAGATTGTACTCCAAACGTGCACTTGTTAGGGTTTAACCTCATCTTGTACTTCTTCAGCCTATCGAATAATTTGTACAGGTGATAGAGATGTTCTTCTTCAGTTCGTGATCTGGCAATCATATCATCCACTTATACCTCTATCTCATGATGAATCATGTCATGAAATAAAGCTACCATAGCCCTTTGATATGTTGCTCCTGCATTCTTCAATCCGAACGGCATGACCTTGTAGCAGAAGGTGCCCCATTGCGTAACGAAAGTAGTCTTATACATGTCTTCGAGAGCCATCCTTATCTGATTATAGCCTGAGAAGCCATACATGAATGAGAAGACTTTATGCTGAGCAGTATTATCAACTAAGACGTCAATGTGTGGTAGAGGAAAGTCATCCTTGGGGCTTTCCCTATTCAGATCCCTATAGTCTACGCACATGCAAACTTTCCTGTCTTATTTTGGAACCGGTACCATATTGGCAACCCATTGAGGATAGGATGTCACATCTAGGAACCCTGCATCAAACTGTTTCATTACTTCAGCTTTGATCTTTTCAGACATATCAGGCCTCATGCGACGAACCTTTTGTTTAATAGGAGGGCAGTCTTCTTTAGTTGGCAAACGATGAACTATGATGTCGGTATCCAACCCAGGAATATCTTCATAAGACCAAGCAAATACTTACACATAATCATGCAACATCTGAACCAACCTACTCTTGACACAACTTTCCAAATTAGCACCGATCCTGATTTCCTTCTTATCTGACTCAGTACCCAGGTTGATAACTTCGACTGACTCTTCGTGTGGTTTAATAGCTTTTTCCTCTTGTAATAGAAGTCTGGCTAGCTCTCCCGGTATATCACAATCTTCCTCACCTTCTTCTTCAGCTTGGTTGATAGGACATTCAAAGTCATAGTCAGCAACAGTAGAGTCATTGGCAAAAGGATCTAGAGTGGATGTGGACCTGCAAGGGTGTGTGTGTGCATGTAAGATACATGGCTATATATTTGAAAAATGTATTTGCAAGAAAGGAAAGACAATGAACACAAATAATTGAATGCAAAAGAGTCCAATGTACTGAACGATCATATGATTAGATGAACATAAATAAAAACCCTTGACAAATGGACCAAAATGCCCCGGGCCAGGCACATGGTTGAAAAGTCATTGTTAAAATATTACAGACAACAAGTTCTTGAATTAAAAGAAAGCAATAACAAGTATATTACTCCTCAATGAAGGATATGGGCACAAAGTCCTTCGCATGCCAATTCTTCATCTCCGTCGTAGTTGGATACACACACTCTTCAAATGTAGCTTCTTCATCAGAATCACCCACGGCGTTGACTTCATGGCTTCCAATGCGGAGATATGGCTTTCCAGCACGAGCACTCCTCACTTCCTTTTGAGCTTTGACAGTGAAGCCCAAACCAAACTTGTCCGTTTTAAATGGGATATCGAGGAGTTGCCCCCAAGTATCACAGTTTCCTTCTTCAATTGTCGCGCGGGCATCCTTGACTGAAACCATCTTTGGCGTGGCCTTGACAGCTTTAGACTCATCAGAAGAACATTTAGTAGCAGCAATCATCGGTGGTACAACTTCAAAGGCTTGACATGGGGTTTCAATGAATTCTCCGTCCATCTCTACGTACTTGAAAGAGTTAAGGTGGCTCACCATAAACTCTTCTTCTCCACAGATGGTGACTATTCTGCCCTTGACTGGATATTTGAGTTTCTGTTGGAGGGTTGAGGTCACTGCCCCAGCTTTATGGATCCACGGGCGACCTAATAGACAAGAATAGGCTGGATGAATATCCATAATATAGAAGGTGGAGTTGAAGATTTGGGAACCCACTTTGATTTGAAGATCCACCTCCCCATGAACAGTCCTCTTTGATCCGTCAAATGCTCTTACAATGATGTCGCTTGGCTTTAAGACTAAATCTTCACAGTCAAGACGGTCTAACGCCCCCTTGGGTAATACATTCAGAGAAGAACCAGTGTCGACTAACACATGTGCAAAGGTAGTCCCTTTGCACTCGATTGACACATGTAAAGCTTTATTGTGATCCTTCCCAAGAGGCGTTAAGTTAGTATCTGAAAATTCCAAGCCATTATCAGCTGTCAGGCTAGCTACACAATTCTCAAATTGGTTTGTTATTGTCTCATGGGGGACATGAGCCTTTTTCAGGAACTTGATTAATGTCCGAGCATGGGCATCAGAGCAAAGCAGCAATGACAACATTGAAATCTTATAAGGGGTTTGCCCTAACTGTTCTACAATTTTGAAGTCGCTTCTTTTTATGATCTTCAAAATATCGCCCATCTCGCGAGCGGAGGGTTCTTCATTAGCTACGTCCTTGGAGGGTACTTCAACCACATCAGGCTCAACAACCTTCACTTTCCCTCTTGTATCGGCACTTGGCTTGGCAGCAGTAATGCGGATGGCCGCCTTTGTAACTATTGGAGGTGAGATATAGGGTGAAAATATTCTCCCAGTTCTAGTTACTTTGCTTGAGCCAGTTATGTTGCCAACATTGTCATCTTTTCCTTCCTCGATCCAGGCATCTTGTTTAACCCCATGATAGAACACTTCAGCACCGTAACTCCATGGTACTGCTTTGTTTGAAGAGTAAGGAATTGGATCGGGATTGGTAATTATTAAGGGAGCAACAGTGGGTTCATTTGAAATCCTAATAGGACCTTTGGAGGTGATCCTAAGAGGTTTGTTTGAGATGGTAATAATGGAAAGGTCTTCACATATGTTAATAAAACTCTTGGCAAACAGAGTCTTTTCAAATAGAATTTCGTGGCTATCCATCAGGCATTGTATGCCTTTCTTCAGCCCTCCACATCCATTGAGTTTTCTTGTACAACACACATAGTCTTTTTCACAGCCAGGGAAGATCCCAGCTTTCAACAGATTGTTCTTGATTACATTCAGCGGAGTAGTCAAATCTTCAACAGAGGCAACAAACATTGTATCTTCGACAACATTAACACCTTTGTCATGCTTCGGCAGCAGAGCGGTAATTACATTCAGCGTTGGAGGAGGATCAAATTCAATAGTCTTGTTGTCAATTAAATCCTGGATCTTGTTCTTCAAGGCCCAGCACTGGTCAGTCTCGTGCCTGGGGCTTCTTGAATGGTAAGCACATTTAGCGTTTGGATTATACTTTGGTGACGAGGTTTCAGGGTTGGCGGGAGGGTCGCGCAATGTTACTAAATTAGCCTTGAGCAAATGTTGAAGGGCTTGAGACATTGACATGCCTAACCTTATAAATTGTCTTCTGGGAGTTTCAAAACATTGATGATTTGCGGATGGTCTTAGAGTAGGAGTTGGATTGGAGATTCGAACATCATTTACAGACGGATGATCATTCTTCTTGGTATGGGCCCTTGCTCCATACACGACATTGACTTCTTTCTTAGCGGAAAAAGGTTTCTTGATAGGATTGGGAGTGCAGGTAGATGCCACAAAGATCTTCCCACTTTTAATGCCACTTTCAACTCTTTCACCGGTTAAGATTAATTCGGTGAAACCAGAAGAAGAGCAACCAACCAACAGATTAAAGAAAGGACTAGATAAAGTGCTCATGAACATGTCGATGTGCTCCCTATCAGTCAAGGGAGGTTGGACCCTACTAGCAAGGTATCTCCACTTTTGCGCATATTCCTTAAATCCTTCATTCTTCCCCATGGTCATATCTTGCAACTGAACCCTCGTTGGTGCCAAGTAGGTGTTGTACTGATATTGATGGTAGAAGGCAGTAGCTAGATCCTCCCAAGTATTGATACGAGAACCATCTAACTGATAAAACCATTCAAGTTATGTTCCAGCCAAACTCTCTTGGAAAAAGTGAACCCAAAGCTTCTTATCGACAATGTGCGGCTGTATCTTGCGCATATAAGATTTCAAATGGAGTTTTAGACAAGAAACCCCATTGTACTTTGCAAAGATCGGTATTATGAATTTGTGGAGAATGACTACCCCAGAGATCAAACCCAAATCATCAAAATCTAAAACGGGGACGGCTTGGATTTCAACAGCTTTCAATCTGTCTTCTAACTGCTTGTATTTGATATCAGCGGGTGGATACTGCTCGTTGAAATAATCATCATCAGATTCTTGATCATTAGCACATTCAGCTTGAGTACTCTTGACCTCACCGACCTGGTTCTCGTCCTCTTCAGATGAGTCTCCTCCTACTGGGATTTGATGGATTGTCTCCTTGAACCTTCTACCCATGTTGAGCAAATCTTTCTTCTTTGGCTTCTTCTTAACGGCCAGCAAAGCCATCACCTCTTGCTGCCCCTTGGCTAGGGCTAGTAGAGCTTCCTGAAACTGAGAATTCTGGGCTTGGAGATCCGTCACAGTTTTCTCTAGATCCATCTTGCTGAAATAAACAACAGAAAGATAAGGAAACCTGTTATGCGAAAAATCTGTCATGTTGTGATGCATGGGATATGTACATGCAAATGATTTCAAGGATTAATGAAATTTAAATTTGTATAGACAAAAGAATGAAAAAACGTTAATCTTCATTAGAAAAACAAGAAATATTACATCATGCCTGCTGGTCTTACAAAATAGCTTTTTAAGATAAAAAGATTGAACGCGTTCTCTTTGGCGTGAGATAAGCATTCTCACTTTGCTCTTCTTGTAACTGCTTCGTAAGCTCCAAGACCCTCTTCTCACTAGCATAGAATTAGGCCTCGAAAGTATCTCGTTCTTCCTTCGGCTGGATCCAACCCTTTTGTAAGTCTTCGAGAGAGGTAGGCATGTCGGGATGGAGGATAGTGTAGGGAACATCTACTTCAACCACAGGCTCCACGATGACTGGTAAGATGGAGGGATAAGGCATCACAAGTTTCTGAGCACAAGCTCATACCCATTTAAGGTAAGGCTCGAGGGGAATGGAATTCTTGTGTCCTAGCGTCTTGCTATCCACCTTGTTCAACATCCTCCAAGCTTGGATAAATCTCTGGCAGTGACCTTGATCGTCGCTCTCGTAGTCAAATACCAAACCTTGGATAAACATCTCATGTAGACCATCCCTTCGGGTGTAACCAAATTGTCTTAAGGATAAGCAAGGGTTGTAGGTGATACCTCCTCTAATTCCAAGAAAAGGGACATTAGGGAACTCTCCACAACGGTCGACGATAGTAACATTCTCCAAAGAGCTGGAACACCAATGAATATCTGAATGTCTGAGCGTCATCAACCTATGGGACCACCTTGAACCTTGCTCGTTCTTCAATACAGATTGGGGAAGATGCGAAATAAACCATCTTGCCAAGAGAGGAGTACAACACATAAGGATACCTCTTTTCCTCAAAGTGCGAGTGTGAAAGGAATGTAGGTTGTCCCCTAGCAAAGTAGGCACCGAATTCGAGACATGAACATTTTGACGGTGTTCACATCTATGAGTTGGTTTGGATTTGGAAACAAAACCATCCCATAGATGAGGAGAGCCACAATTTCCTCAAAGGCTTGCAAATCCAAAGAGTTCCAACAGTTTTGGGCTTTCTCAAACAAGAACTTTGCTAGGAAAGCTTTGACACCACTCCTTGTTTCCTAATTAGTTGTGATTTCAGCTGGTTGCAAGTGTAGAGCTTGAGCAATCTCTTCTGGATTTGGATCTCTTTCCGTACTGTTGAAGGGTAGTTGATTGAGATCGGGAATCCTTAAGAGTTGGTAGAATTCTTCCAAAGTCGGCACAAGTTGATAATCGGGAAATGTGAAGCAATGGTGTAAAGGATCAAAGAACTGAAAGAGCACCATCATCATGTCTTCATCAGTGTTGGAGGTGACCAAGTTTAGTAGGCGACCATGTCTTTCGGTAAATGGAGAATTTTCAAGAATCCTTGATGCTAGCTCTTTGAATTGAGGAGGGATCCTTACGAGATTGACTTGAATGGTTTTCCTGCGAATAAAATCCATGTCCTACAAAACAGAACAAAGATAAATGCCAAAAATCCTTAAAATGGTTTGTGAGTATGAGTATGATGTTATGATGTTTATGATGTCATGTACAAGTATATATATGCAAACAAGGCAAACAAGTCCTTAGGTTTAGGCTTGCATGGAGTCTCATAGGTAAGTACCCTCTTGAAGTTTAGTTGGCTCAAACCTGTCCTAATAATAGTAACCGAGTTCTAAGGAGCTCAATATCACTGATTTGTTTTCTCGGGCATTGTTTCAGCACAAGCCTCTTGAACGGCAACCGAAATATCCCAAAAACCCAAACCTCAATGAGTGTAGTATCGAGTACCTACCAACTTTGGACTGCACCAAATCCGGTCATCTCACTATGTCTTAATGGCCAAGTTGGTCAAGTAAAAGTTCTAAAAGTTCATTAATGCTTCATGACATCACTCAGCGGCCCCGTATTCTCCTTGACTACTAAAGGGCTACCGGTACCCACAAATATGTCGCACTAACATAGCTATTGCTTAGACCATGTAGGTATACCCCGCATAGTTTCCACAATGTATTGCTACTGACCTATAAGGTATCCCAAATCCGGGTAGAGGATTCAAACCCAAACAAAGAACCAAAATGTAAAGCATACAAGTCAAACAAAGAAATCAAGTAAATATGATCTAGCCCTAAGGTAACCCCACTTTTAGAATTTCCCCCAACAGAGTCGCGAGTTCTGTGATACAGTTGGAGAACTGACTTGAGTGTTTTGAGTTTGATCGCAAATGTTGCGGTTAGCAAGAGTCGCCACCGACTTTTATTTTATCCAAAAGGAAAGGTGAAAAAGCACAGGAAAGACCTTTGAGATTATTTCTTGAGTTTGGGGGGTAGATTACGAAAAGGGAAGGTATTAACACCCTTTTCATCCATGGTTTTCCATGGGCTCTTAGTTACTTGCTAGATCACTTGATTTTGTTTGAAAATATGTTTGTGTGGTTTTTGAAAGTATTTTGAAAAGGCACCATTGTGTAGGCAAACTTTGTAATGATTCTCAATCGTAAGAATGTATACAAAGTGTTGATCTTTTGAAAATGTTTTCAAGTTTTGAAAGATGTTTTGAAAGTGTTTGGTGTTTGTTTTTAAAATAGCAAGGATATTTTATTTTGAAATTGAGCAAGTAACTAGGAACAATCTACCTACTCAAAAGTCTTTCTTGTTTATTTCCTCTTTCCGTTGACATTATTATCTTACCATTGATTTGGTAAGAAACCCTATCTTTGGATGTAAATGGGACGGGTGTGGGTCATCGTATAACCATGATTGGCAATGTTGCAAAGTATGTTAGAATCTTTATTTAGGGACTAAGATCATTTTGAAAAGGCAACATAGATAGCGTTATCGAGGGACTATGATCTTGTATTTTTCGCTTGTTTTTGCTAAGTTACCTCACATGCATAACATGGCCATTTTGTAAGGCAACCAAGTGGATTTACCCTAAGGGTTGCTTGTGTGCATGTGCATTGTTTTTAATGCTTGGTTTTGTCTTTGATTAGGGTTTTCTAATTGATTGGTTTTAGTCTTTCCATACAAAACCCTAATTACTAGCATTTTGTATATAAAGCGATAAATTGCGGAATTTAAAATTACTATGCTATTACAATACTTGTGGGAGGGGGTGTACAAATTACAAATGGGGATTGCAAGAAAATAAACCTAATTATCTATTATAACCATATTGAATTTGGATAAATAATGTACAAAAATGAATAAATATACAAGAATGTAAATGAAAAGAAAAAAATGGATTTTTGTTTGGATTTTTAGGAAAGGGTTTGGTTTTAACCTAATTAACTAAAAACAAATAATTAGTTAAATTAGTAAAAGTAAACCTAAATTAATTAGTAAAATAAAATTAAAACCCTAATCTAAATATTAATTGATTAAGAAAGAAAAAGAAATCAAGTTTGTAAGAAAAATATTTTTAATGTCTTTTTTGTCTTGAAAATAATATATGGTAAAATATTTTTGGTCTTTTTGGTTTTAAAAGAATATTTTTTAATTGTAAAAGAAATAATTAAAACCCTAGTTTCTAATTAAATTTACAAATTAATTAGTAAAATAGATAAAGTATGATTAAATAAAAATGATTTTTTTTGTAAAAATAAATAAACTATATCAAAATATAAATCTAATGTTTTTATATTTTTTCTGATTTTTCTAATATTAAATAAAATATTAAAGAAAACAAATAACTAAAAAAAAGAGAAAAAGGAAAATAAAATGGGCCAGGGTTGTGAATAGTGAGCAGGGAGTATGAAATGAGCAAAAATACTAGGTCCAACACAGGGGGCCCAGCGCTGCAAACAAACATAAAAAATGTGAGAAAAAAAGAGAAAATAAGCAAAAGGGTACCAATGGGGCTCGAACCCAGGTCCCAAAGGTTAACAGGCGTGCGCTTTACCACTGGGGTGGCTATACATCCATTCATATAAACAAAACAATAAATATATATTAGAAATCAAGTCCATGGCCTGAACTTCATCTTCAACCTCACGCCCAACCAGAGTACCTGCATCTTATTCATTTCTCATCGATTTGCAAAAATGTAAACATGAAACTTGTGGCAAATTTCCTCACGATTTCAGAAATGTAAAGCAATAAAATTATAGATTAAAGACAAGCATGAATTTTAATGACCCCAATCTGAACCCTAAAAATTTCAGAAACTTCAATCTTAAAATTCTCTACGCTCAAGCAACATAAATGAAAACTATGGACATGGTTAGCTTTAGGGCAATGATATCTACATTTTTCATTCACAAATAAACCATTAATGATGCTTGTATGAAGGGTTCAAAGTTAAGGAAACTTACCTAAAAACAGGAAATCGTATTCTGAGTTTAAGCACTCCTCAAGGTGTTGTGATGATTAGAATAGCTCCACTGAGGTCCCAGGAAGCTAATGCAATGATTTGCTTGGTTGGAGAATGGTTGAAATAGTCTGGAGGAGTCCACTTGCAGTGCTTTGTTTTTGAACTTGGAAATGGAGGAAGATGGTGTTACAGAACTGTAACAGGGTATGGGATTATTTGTGTATGAAGCTTGGAAGCTTTTGGAAGCAAGAAGCCAAGAAATGCACGAGTAGTTTTTAGTTTTGGGATTTTTGGCCAGAATATGCAACAATGGAAGTATGAGATGCAAATATTAGTTCTTGCTCTTTTCAGGGCTCAAGCATGTGTGTGTTTTGTGACAAATTACTTGTGTATGTATAAGCAAAAGGCTTGAGTGCTTGAGAAGGTCAGAAGTACAAGTTCTAGACTGATTGCCATGTTACTTGATTTTGAAGAAAAGTGGGAAGTATGGTTCCAAGAGGAAGTACATGTGTTGTATCCTAAAATTTTCCCTCCCATATTTCTCAATACATTTCTAGTGAGATCCTCAAATTGCTCAAGGAAGTCCAAGGGTTGACCAGACAAACTCCCTTCTAAGGCAGTCTACCTAAAATCAGGGTTTCATGTTGCATCAAGATACTTGAGTCCAAGGGATCCCAAATTCTCACCATTGTCCTAATATGTTCTCAAGATCATCCATGTCAAGTTTCAAGCCTTTCAGAGAAAATTTGCTCAGTCAATTGCTCAAAGGCCTGAAAATCGATGTGCTAGGGCAAAAGTCAACTGTGGCCCACATACAGTCAAACTTCAAGATTTTTGGTTAACATCCTCATTTTGAAGTATTATTCATTATTTGATCAAGGGTTGATCATGATTCATCAAGGATTGCTCACAATTCATCAAAACCCAAAAGTTGCTAAATTAGGATTTTGTAGGAAAAGTCAACCCAACTTTGACCAAGCATAACTTTCTCATAATTTATTAGAAATGAACCATTCAAAGCTCATTTTGAATAGGATGAAATTCCCCACAATTCATCTTCATCTCCCAAGTTCAAAATATGCACTCACAAGAAGTTAAAAATTTGGACATTATAGGTCATTTTGAAAAGTCAACAAAAACACCTTTTTTATCAAAGCTTCATACATGAACATGGAAGACTCAATTGAGATGAGAATAAAATATTTGCTTAGAGGACATCTTGATCTTTCTAAAAAGTCCAAGAAAACCTCTCTAGGGTCAAAATTGAGGAAGTTATGCATTGGCAAAGTTGACCTTTTTTGCAAAAGTGCCAAAAGTCAAATATGCCTCAAATTGCAAATTTTGTCAAATGGGCCCAACTTTTTGTGCTTGTATTGAGTTTGTAACATGGTCCACGAGCCATGAACCTTCCCAGTTGCCTTTATTTTATTTTTGTCATTTACTTTGATTTTTATTTCAATTAAATCAAATTAAATCAAAATAAAATCATGAAAATATCAAAATCATTTAAACCTTGAGATTTTGTGCATATTTCAGGTCCATGAATAGCTGGAAAGGGAATCAAATCGTACAAGGCTTGTTTGTACACAAAAAGGTTGAAATATTTCTTGTTTTGGAAAGATTGGATACAAGTGTGAATCAAGGATCAAATCTTCATAATTGCAAAGATTGGATGCAAATTTGTAAACCTAATTCACTAAAGGCTACATATAGAACAAATCCAGACCAAATGCACAAGGGTTAGAGGCGTGAAAAGAGAAGGAGAACTTTCAAAAAATCAAGAAAAAGTGGCAATATGATTTCATAGTTCCAGGATATTTCAAGCCTTCCAAGCTATCTCATTCGCTTCCTGGGTGTTCAAGGAGTCTATCCCAATCACTAGCAAGCGTTTTCGCGCATAAAAACTCACTGTAAGTGTCTCACGACATTGGCACTTTCTTGAAATTCAATTTCACTACTTTGGCATTTGTAGCATGAAGTCTTTATATATTCTTGTTCAGTGAAACATTTGCAAGCTATTGGTAATGATTAATTGCATTTTTGCTAACCATACAGAGATCCACCATTGTTAGGTTTTCTTGGTTCGTTTTAGGGTTTTCTTATGCAGGTGAATTTGGCCCAAAATAGAGGTACCATGGTGCTCACAAGGTCAAGACGAATTGATATGTACCTTTAGATTTCGTTTATGATGCTTGTGTGAGATTTTGGAAATCACAGGGGCTATAGCTACAGACATTTGACTGTAGGTAAGAGTCTTGGACTTTTACCAATGGAGAGAGGAAGAAGAAAGGAGACGTGGTAGGCAATGATTCATCCATTCAAAAATTCGCGCGTTTAATATATCAATTTCGCTTGTTTCCAATATAATGTCTATTTGATATTTCATGTACAACAAAACGCGTTGGCTCAACTGGTCAGTGGGAGAGAGAAAAAGCCAAAGGGCCTGGGTTCGAATCCCAGGTCCCCCATATTATTTCATATTGTTTTTTCTTGTATAATCAGGCATGTGTACAGGCAAGGGGTTCACCATACGCCCTCAAGGGATAGCCAACCAGATGTCCACGCGCTAGATCCAAGGATTCATAATGGAGGTCTACCATAGGCTTGGTCAAACGTGCAACATTGGATCATGAAGGTCAACCTTGGACCAAGGCTTATTGGGCCAGAAGTCAGAATGAAACCCCCTTTTCTACTTTGACACCAGGCCCAATTCTCTTTTTTCTTTTATATTTTCTTTATTTAATTTACTTTGTTTTAATTATTTCTCACACAAATTTAATTCTTTTTTTTTACAAAAAAAACTCATAAAAATCAATTTCATCAAATTTAGGTTTTTTTATATATTTTGTCAAAATTAATTTAATTAGTTTAATTTAATTTTAGGACAATTCTAACCTTTTGTAAATAAAATTAAAACCAATTAGAGAATTAGGATTTTTGTTTAATTTAATTTTCATTTTCTTTTCTTAAAATAACCAAAATGCAAAATAGGTCAAAATTAATTATTTTTTATTAATTTAAATTAATTAGTAATTAGGTTTATATTTGTTCATTAAAACCTTAATTTTCTCAAAATAATAAAAAACAACTAAAAAATAATTTTTCTTTTAATTAGGTTTGGACGGGGTCAAAACCCTAATTTTTCTTATTCTCGATTCATCGCACGTTTATTTAATTTTACAATATTAATGTAACTGCTCATGGGATGTAATAGCTTAATTAAGACTTTTCGTTTATTTATCGTTTTGCGGGTTTTTGGCTATGTAATTAATCCCCCTCCCCGAAGCCTTGTAATAGCGTAGCTTTATTTATCGCATTTTAATTTCACAAATATTTAACTGTTAGATGTATGATAATAGGGTTGCATGAGAAGAATATACGTTAATTTTAAAATGGTTAGCAAACCCTAAATATGCAAAGATAATAACTGAAATCAAATCACTCGCACATGCGCACTCCTAGGGTATACTCTCACTTCGGTTGCCTTCGGTAAATGATCATTAAGTATAGGGTGTCTTAGTGGTTGCCCTCTTGTCTAAACAAAGATCAAATGTCCAGTTCAGAAATGTTGCCTCGGAAAAGGTTGCCTCGGAAATGTTGCCTCGAATATGATCTTAAGACACTAGGGTTATTACTAAGACGTCCTAACATTGTTTTAGTGATCGTACGTCCCTTTCAAATTGACCCTTACAACATCCAACGACGGTGCTACCTACTCACTAATAGTGGGATAGCGCTGTCTAAAGGAAACAAGAACAGAAACATTATTTTTTCGAGTAGGTAGATGCTAGTAGGTACTTGCTCAAAATCAAACTTCTTTTCCACACTTACACTTTTTCAAACAAAGTTTTCAAAACGACTTCGTAACACTCTTGAAGACAGAAGCAAGGGTTAAATCGAAGTAAAACAAAAACTTTTCAAAAACACACAAACACAGAAGCAATTTTTAAAATGATGAGCAAGTACCTAAGAGCTCGTGGAAAACCACGAATAGAAAGGGTGCTAATACCTTCCCTTTCTATAATCTACCCCCGTACTCAAAATCTCGAAAAAGGAATTTTTCTGTGCTTTTGTCCTTTTCAGTTGGATAAAATAAAAGTCGGTGACGAATCTTGCTTACCGCGACATTTTGCGAACACAAACGCAAAATGCAAACCAACATTTTCCTAAAAACAATATGGTTCTTCCACCATATCACAGAACTAGCGACTCTGCTGGGGAAAAATAAGTGGGGTATACCTTAGGATTATTTCATCATAAATTGCTTCTCTTGTTTGATTTGATTGCTTTACTTTAAAGGGTTTTTGTATTGGGAGTTACTATAGATCCTAACCCAGATCTGGGGGACACCTGTTAGGTAAGTAGCAATAAATTGTGAGGGAACTGTACGACGAAGACCGATATGGTTGAAGCAGTAGCTACGTTGATGTGGCACATTGGTTGGTACCGGTATCCCTTGTGGAGAAACGAGGAGAATACGGGGCTGCTATATGTGTTGTTAAGCATTAACTGACCTTAGAACCTATAATTGACCAACTTGGCCATAGGAAGTAGTGAGATAGTCGGTCTCGGTATAAAGCTGGGAACTGGTTGATACTCGATACTACACTCATTGAGACCATACTCTCGAGATAGTTTCGGCTGCAAGAAAAGATTGCGTGAGCTGAAACCATGACCGATGGAGGATGGTCAATGATATTGAGAACCTCTAGAACCCGGTTGCTATTATTAGGACAGGTTGAAACAAACTGAACTTCAAGAGGGTAATACCTAGACCCCATGCAAGCCTGAAACTTAAGGGCTCTTGTGTGACTTGTTTGCCTTTACCATATCTTTTATCTGCTATACCTGTTGTGTGTTTTATCATGACATCATGCATCATAGCATAGCATGCATACTTCATTATACTAACCATTTCAAAGACCGAGGGGATTTATCTTTGTTCTGTTTTGCAGATTATGGCTTCCTTGCGCAGAAACACCATCCGAGTTAACTTTGTGCAAATACCTGCTCAACTCAAAGATTTAGCCTCGAGAGTTTCTGATACTTCTTCATTCATTAGGAGACATGGTCAGCTTCTTAGCTTGGTTACCTCAAGGTTTGATGAGCAGATGATGAGTGTGCTTTTCCAGTTCTTCGATCCAGTGCATCATTGCTTCACTTTCCCGGATTATCAGTTAGTTCCTACTTTGGAAGAGTTTTCTCACTTATTGGGCATATCCATCCTCGAGTAGATGCCCTTCACAGGTTTGGAAGAGACTCCTAGACCAGAAAACATTGCTTCAGCTTTACACTTGAAACAGGTGGATGTAGTATCTAATTGGGAGACACGAAGCGGGGTTAAAGGTTTCTTAGCCAAGTTTCCGATGGATCAAGCTCAACTGTTTTGGGATAACTTGGACTTTTAGGCTTTTGAAGACATCTTAGCTCTCCTCATCTACGGTTTGGTTCTCTTTCCAAATCCAGATTCCTTTATAGACGTGAATGCGGTTAAGATCTTCCTGTCTCGCAATCCCGTGCCTACTCTTCTGTGTGATATCTTACATGCCCTCTACACTCGTACTGTGCGAAGAAGAGGGACCCTCATGTGTTTCCTGCCACTGCTGGCGAGGTGGTTTATTTCGCACCTCCCCAAGTCTATGTTGAAGAATGAAGAAGGTTTAGGATGGTCTTACAGAATAATGTCCCTTGCCCATACAAACATTCTTTGGAGTTCTAAGGCTATGGAAAGCATTGTTGTCATTGATCATTGTGGGGGATACCCTAATGTCCCGTTGCTTGGAATCAGAGGGGGAATAACCTACAGTCCTTGCTTGGCTTTGCGACAGTTTGGTCGTGCTCGGAGAGACGGTCCTCATCAGCTACTTCTTACAGACATTGCATTTGACTACAAGGAGGATGTTGACGAGCATCGCCGAAAGTTTATACGAGCCTGGGCCATGGTGAACAGATCTGACCCTCAAGAGCTAGGACCAAAGACTTCTCTCCCTATGCAACCTTATCTCCAGTGGGTCCGAGCTCGAGCCCAGAATCTTGGGATGCCTTATGAAGCTGTATTGCCAGTAATTGTGGAGCCTACCAATGAAGAGGGTGTTCCTTATACAGTCCTTTATCCCTACATGGCCACTGATCTTGGGGCATTGAAGAGATCCTGGATTCAGCTGAAGGAGGAGAGGGATACCTACCAGGAGAAGTATCATGAGCAAGAGAGGAAGATCTTGAAGCTCACCAGGCAACTTGAGAATGAAAGGACAATCAATGACTACGTCAGCACCAAGGGGAAGCGTCCATGGGATTTCTGATTTTTTCTTTTTAGCTTAGTGTAGCGGTGAAAATCGGAGATCAAGCTATTAATAACTTGACTCACAAAAGCAAGAGTCGCCACCGCGCTTTATTATTTCCAAGGTAAAAGGGAAAAGAGCGAAATAAAACCCTAAAATATGCAATGTAAAGTAATGTTTAAAAGTAATGAAAATACAATGTGTTTTTAAAAGAGATCGAGAGTTCGGGGGTTGGTTATACAATGGGAAGGTATTAGCACCCAATGCATCTGCGGTACTCCACAGGAACCTTTTGAAATATCTGTTTTTTGGTTTAAAATTGTTTGTTATATACAAGGGTATATTTATCTACAACTATGTTGGCTTAAGGGGAAAAAATGAGTTTTTATTATTGCGTTCGTGAGGGTTTCGCGACCCTTTTCCTACGTATCCAATGAAGGAATCAAAACACCGTAGTTCCTCTAGAAAAAAGTTGATTTGTTTGTGTTTTTTAGTGGGCGACGTTGACACACGCATTCTAGCAATAGGCACGGTCGGTATCGCGATAGAACGAAGATAACATGCCCTTGGGGGGAGTTTTGATTTGTTGAGTGTTTTTACATGTTTTAAAGTATGTTCAAGTAATGATTAAAGAGTGTTTTTGATCTTTTTGGTTTGTTTACTTGTTGATTTTATCTTGCCTAATTACTAGCATTTGTACAAAGTAAATAAAAATGCAGAAAGATAAAAACCTACGCTATTATAAACATATCAAAAGGCATAAAAAATATGAAGGAAAAAAAAAGACAAAAGTAAGAAAAAAGAGTGTATTTCGACCCAGGCAGTAGCAGCCTTCGACTGGCATTTTGTTGGCCTCCTTCGATTGGGGCTGGCGCTAGTGAGGTCATGTCTTTCGATTAGGCAAAGGCAGCAGCAAGTTGTATCCTTCGACTGGGCAAAGGCAGCAGCAAGTTGTATCCTTCGATTGGGAAAAGGCAGCAGCAAGTTGTATCCTTCGACTGGGAGTTCGCACCAGTTAGGTTCTGTCCTTCGATTGGCCTGGAAGTCAGTGCATGGTGAAGTCTGACTTGTTGCCTTCTTCGATTGGGCCAATGAAATCAGTGTGAGCGTGTCTCTGGATGGGCCTGGAAGTCAGTAGAAACCAAAGGCTTCTCTTCATACTCCTGTTTCCTGTTTCTTTCATTTCAAACATTAAATGACAACATGGCCCGAGGCCATGCTAGTATTTGTCTTTCAAATAGTTTAATAGTTAAACAGAAAGCAAAAATGAAAGAGGTAGCTTTTAAAAAACATGTTAACAGGGTGGAAACGAAAAGAAACAAAGTGTTATGTACATGCTGGAAATGAACAAAAGTATTTACATGTTATGTCAGGAAACGAAAAGTTCAAAGGGTAAGAGTGACTTACCTTGCTTGAGGCTGGGATGTGTACTGGGCAGTAAGGTGGTTTCCTGGAGCGCTTCTGGTTTCGAAGGGAGGGACCAGGGGTTTGGCCTTTGATGCTGGATTTGAAAGAGGATAACAGGCGTTAGGTTCTTCCTGCTGGATTCGAATGGTAATAAGGTACAGGGGGCTTGCTTTTGGTTCGAAGGGTTGTCACAGAAGGTTGTCTTTCTGAGTTTGAACAAAACAACTATGTGTGGGGTGTTCTTCAGAATCGAAGGAGACTGAAGTGTGTGGGATTCTGGGTTTGTTTTTTATTTCTCAAGTGTTGATGAACTTGAGAGTTTTGTGTGTTTGAGAAAATTTGGGGGATTCATTCCTCTGGTCCCAAAAATCCTCTTCTGAACATGTTGTGAAGCCTTGTATTTATAGGCGAGTTTTGATGTGGTTTTGGGGGGAAAAATAATATTTGAATTATTTGGGTATATTGCCCCCTTGTTTTCTTCAATGCAGTTCTTGTGCACTCCTTTTTTGTGCAAGTACAGGACTGTCAACGCAGGCTTTATCAGTATTTTGGAGCTTAGTGGCAGGTGGGTACAGGACTGCTGCATAGCAGCACAACTGGCTTGAGTTTAGCAGTATATGGGAGGCCACTTGTGTGCTCTAAGTATGTTGCTTCGAAGGGTTTAGTGGTCCAACTTGTGAATCGAAGGAGACTGTATTTCCAAATCGAAGCTTGTGACTGAAGGGAGACTGTATTGCCCATCGAAGCTTGTGAATCAAAAGAAGCAATGTTGCCCAATCGAAGCATGTGGATCTAAACAAACATATTGCCCAAACGAAATCTTGTGTTCGAAGGAAGCAATGTTGCCCAATCGAAGCATGTTTGCAGACAGTAAACTTGTCCAATCGAAAGCAGGCTTGCAGGCAGCACTCTTGGTGAATCGAAATAGGCTTGCAGGCAGCACCTGTCCAATCGAAGTAGGCTGAATCGAAGGAGCCTGTCAGCACATGAAATCAAAGAAACAAAAAACACACGTTTCGTGCTTGATTAGAAGTTAGTGATACATAGGCTAAGAATGTTCAAAACACTTGACAATTTCTGCATAATCAAAGCTCGAAGGTGAGAGGTTAAAACCAACTGTATTTAGTGACCTTGACTTTTGTATAAAAATGAAAAAATAAAAATGGGATCTTAGGTCAAAAATTGGGGTACAACAGTTGCCCCTATTTAAGTTTCTTCTATCTGGAGATATGAAGATTGGGATCTTCATTTCGACGAGATTGAAGGGACTTAAATATAGAATACACAATTTTTGGCCTTAAGATACCGCAATTATGTTTATGATATGATATGAATGCAATGCTCTGAATTTTATGGGGAATGACGCCATATGAGACAAACTATGCTGGATAAACCAAGCACATTAAACATTAATCCCACAGGGGGAGAGATTATAACTCCACCGGGGAAACAAGAGTCATAGTGTGATCGGTGGGAACGAGAACTGACTGTTTTTGGAATGCTGGTTCACGTTTGCGTTTGTTTTCACAAAGTGTCGCGGAAAGCAAGAGTCGCCACCGTCTTTTATTTTATCCAGCAAGGGAAAGGAGAAAAGCACAGAAAAAATTCCTTTTCGAGAATGTTTCTCGGGTTCGGGAGGTAGATTATAGAAAGGGAAGGTGTTAGCACCCTTTCTATCCGTGGTTATCCACGGGCTCTTAGGTACTTGCTCACTATGTTTTCAAAAGGTTTCCTTTTCTTTGTGATTGTGGGTTTTGAAAAGAGTTTTGTTTTTGAAGAAAGTGTAAGTGCGAAAAGTTTTTGTTTTGTTTTTAAAAGGAGCAAGTACTTAAGAACCTCTACCTACTCGAAAAAGAATTTAATTGTGCAAATGTCCTTTAGACAGTGCTATCCCACTATTGAGGAGTAGGTAGCACCGTCGTTGGAGTTTTCGGGTCAATTCGATTTAAGGGACTTGTGGTCACTAAAGCAACGTTAGGACACCTTAGTGGTAATCCTAATGTCTTAGATCATTTTTATCGAGGCAACCATTTCGAGGCAACTTATGATCTTGGGATAAAAAGGACGACCTCCAAAACATCCTATACTTAATGACCACATTTCAGGCAACCAAATGAGGTGTACCCTAGGAGTGGCATGTGCAAGTGTGTCAATTTTCAGTTATATTATCTTTGTTTATTTAGGTGTTCTATCATTTGTTTTTTAGATCTTGTCATACAATCCTAGTTAGCATACATCTAAGAAGTTAATATATATACAGGAATTTAAAGTGCAGAAATTGTAAATCCTATGCTATTATAAGGCTTCGAGGAGGGGATTATTTATATGTCCAAAATTGGGGGAATAATAAGCAGTTACAACAAAATAAACGCGCATGAAATTTAAAAATCCTAAGCATATAATCTTTTTGTTGTTTTATTTTATTTTTTGAGAAAATGCTAAATATTCAGTTAAGTCAAATTTAATTAATTAAAAAAAATACTGATTAAAATTTATTCTAAAACAAACCTAATATTTTTTTGTATTTTTGTTTATGAAAAAAGATTGAATTTGAATAAAACCTAAGTCTACTGATTTTAAAATTGGAGAAAATAAGTTAAAATGATTAATTAAATTAAATCCTAATTCTAAGTTTATTTTTTATGATTTTTAATTAGAACTAAAACTAAAAGGAATAAATGAAAACAAAATAAACAGAGTACAAATGGGCCAGGCAGCAAAATAAGGAAAAAAAGAAATGTAATTCTGGAGGCCTGGGTCGAAAGAGAGGCAGGCTGTCTTTCGACCCAGAGAAGAGGTTGGATCGAAGGTGCATGAGGGGCTGCACTCTGAGGGGGTTCGATCTGGACATGTCATCCTTCGAACTGGAAGTCCTGGGTCCAGTTCGAAGCTAAACTGTTGAGCTTCGAAGCTCTGAACAAGAAGCTGAGCATGAGGTTCCTACAAAACGAAACACATATTAAAAGTCCAGGGGGGACTTAACCCCCCTGGTTCGAATCTCCTCTTATTCGCACCTGCTGAACCTGGGTCTAGGTTTCTTTTATCCTGGGATTCAAAGGATAAACTCAGATTATGCCCAAGCAATGGCATAATCTCAACTCTGCACTGTAGCTCACATGAAGCACATTAAATCATTCACAAACAGAAAAAAATATGAATATGCAATCGAAATGAATTTGAGAGTGAGCTTGAGATTAGATTTTTCTTTTACCAAACAGAGGTGCTTCGACCTATAGTTCTAAGGGGGGAGGCGTTCGCTGGGTGGCAGCTTTGGCTTGGAAAATTCTGGGCAGCGTCTCTCCAAGTTCTCTATTTTTCTGTATCTTTTTTCTTTTGTCCCTTTTGCAGCATTTGTGAATTCTTTATATAGAGGGGGTGAAGGGGACAGGAAGACAAAGGTTTAAATGACCTTGATTATGTGTTTTGATAGCCATGAAGGAGGATTTGTAAAGTTAATTGTGTGTTTGAAAGCCATGAATGAGAGTTTGTAACGTTGGCCAAACACATGGGATTCTGTCCCTTTTTGAATTTTGAATGACAAGCAGCTGGCCTTCGAATGCTCCCCTTCGAATGGGCTGATGGCTTCTTTCAAATGCTCCCTTTTGAATGGGCTGATAACCTCCTTCGAATGCTCTTTCGAAAGCTTCTTCGAATTGACCCTTTGAATGCTTCTTCGAATGGACCTTTTTGGAATTCCAATCGAAGTACTTGTCCTTAATGCCAATCGAAATGATTCTTCAGAGTGCCAATCGAAATGCTCCTTCAGAATGCCAATCGAAGGGTTTTTCAGAATGCCAATCGAAGTGTTCCTTCAGAATGCCAATCGAAATGCTTCTTCAGAGTGCCAATCGAAATGCTTCTTCAGAGTACCAATCGAAATGCTCCTTCAGAATACCAATCGAAATGCTCCTTCAGAATGCCAATCGAAGTGCTTCTTCAAAATGCAAATCGAAGCATCACTAAAATATTTTCCTTTTCCTTAGGAAAGAGTTTGTGATCAACCATGCAAGGGGAAGGCTTTGGGAAACATGAGAGGGCAAATTTTGGGGTGCAACAGTTGCCCCTGTTCACTTTTCTTAAACCTGAGGATATAGATTGGCTTTCGAGCCTTTCGTGATTCGAGGGTGGAATATAATTGAACACTAGAGTGCCCAGAAATTTGCACTCGCATGGTGAAGTATCAGCATTGTGATGTCAGGAATGGGCTTACAGATGCCATTTGGAGATTGTTGGTAGGAGGATGGGCCTATAGATGCCATTTGCAGGAGTGTCGATCGCATAAGAGATTCCTTAGCGAAACCTTGCATACCTGTTGTTGTAGAAGATTCCATTGGGGAAGTCTAACTTTGTTGAGATTTAGGAACCTGCCTGTACTTCAACTGGGAGAATGCCTCAGCTGAGTTTTAAGAACCTGTTCATAATTCGATTGGGGGGAAACATCTTCATCAAGATCTAGGAACTGTCTCGTGCTCAATAGAGTAAACCGTTGAGGTTATAGACCTTGTCCACACTATGACGGAGGAAAACATCAAGATCTAGGAACTAACTCGTGCTCAATGGAGTATACCGTTGAGGTTATAGTACTCATCCACACTATGATGTAGGGAAACATCTACATCAAGATCCAGGAACTGTCTCGTGCTCAATGGAGTAAACCGCTGAGGTTATAGAACTTGTCCACACTATAACGGAGGAAAACATCAAGATATAGGAACTGTCTCGTGCTCAATGGAGTATACCGTTGAGGTTATAGAACTCATCCACACTATGACATAGGGAAACATCTTCATCAAGATCTAGGAACTGTCTCGTGCTCAATGGAGTAAACCGCTGAGGTTATAGAACTTGTCCACACTATGACGGAGGAAAACATCAAGATCTAGGAACTGTCTTGTGCTCAATGGAGTATACCGTTGAGGTTATAGTACTCGTCCACACTATGATGTAGGGAAACATCTTCATCAAGATCCAGGAACTGTCTCGTGCTCAATGGAGTAAACCGATGAGGTTATAGAACTTGTCCACACTATGACGGAGGAAAACATTAAGATCTAGGAACTGACTCGTGCTCAATGGAGTATACCGCTGAGGTTATAGTACTCGTCCACACTATGACGTAGGGGAACATCTTCATCAAGATCCAGGAACTGTCTCGTGCTCAATGGAGTAAACCGCTGAGGTTATAGAACTTGTCCACACTATGACGGAGGAAAACATCAAGATCTAGGAACTGTCTCGTGCTCAATGGAGTATACCGTTGAGGTTATAGTACTCGTCCACACTATGACATAGGGAAACATCTTCATCAAGATCTAGGAACTGTCTCGTGCTCAATGGAGTAAACCGCTGAGGTTATAGAACTTGTCCACACTATGACGGAGGAAAACATCAAGATCTAGGAACTGACTTGTGCTCAATGGAGTATACCGTTGAGGTTATAGTACTCGTCCACACTATGACATAGGGAAACATCTTCATCAAGATCTAGGAACTGTCTCGTGCTCAATGGAGTAAACCACTGAGGTTATAGAACTTGTCCACACTATGACGGAGGAAAACATCAAGATCTAGGAACTGACTCGTGCTCAATGGAGTATACCGTTGAGGTTATAGTACTCATCCACACTATGACGTAGGGAAACATCTTCATCAAGATCCAGGAACTGTCTCGTGCTCAATGGAGTAAACCGCTGAGGTTATAGAACTTGTCCACATTATGATAGAGGAAAACATCAAGATCTAGGAACTGTCTCGTGCTCAATGGAGTATACCATTGAGGTTATAGTACTCGTCCACACTATGACGTAGGGAAACATCTTCATCAAGATCTAGGAACTGTCTCGTGCTCAATGGAGTAAATCGCTGAGGTTATAGAACTTGTCCATACTATGACGGAGGAGACTGTCGAGATTGAAAATTCAACTAATGATAATTCAATTGAGATTTAAGAACTGGTCAGATCTTCGACTAAGCTGAGAACTTTAACTGTATCTTTCCTGAAAGGTAAAGGTCAGTCATATGCAATGCATGATATGGATCATGCAATGATGTTCTCAAAATAAATGAGACTGTATTCGCATGATGCGTATATGCATGTATCATGATGTATGGAATTGTGATGTTTTAGCTGGGGAAAACAAATCCCGGAGCTGCTGGCGAATAGAGTTGAGTTCTTCATTTCCGTTGGGGATGATGAACAAAGATGATTGTGAGAATAAACCTGCAGGAGAGAAGAACTCCGCTGGGGAATAAACTTGATGAAGAGATTACTCTGCGGGGAAATACTCTGTGGGGAAGAGATACTCTGTTGAGGATTATAAACTCCACCGGGGACTCCGCTGATAAGCTCTGTTGGGGATTTTGACGATAAACTCCGCTGGGGATTGATTACCATTGCTGGTGATATTGAATCTGTTGAGGATAGAAATCCTACTTGGGGAGAGAAAGAACTTCACTGGGGATGATCTTTCAGTTGCAACTTGATGAGGATAATCTTCTGAAATTGGCTGGGGAGAATTATTTGTGCTTCGCAGGGGATAAGCTTCCAGAACCTACTGGGGAAGATGATTCAACTCCATTGGGGAAGCTTTTTAGACTGCGCTGGGGAAATGGCTCCACTGGGGGTGTCTTGCATTCTGCCGGGGAACATTCTTATACTCTATTGAGGAATATTAAGACTGTCGGGGATACTCTTACGCTTGCTGGAGAATATCCTTATACTCCGCCGGGGAATATTAAGACCTTCTGGGGGATACACAACCTTTTTAGCGCTGATGGTGGACGAGCTTTGCTTGGGGGGAGCATTGCTGATTTGTTCATAGTTACAAGTCCCAGTGGGGAGAACTACCATTACCATTTTTTATTCTGTGGGGAGTGAAGGTATCTTAGCCATATTCTTCAGTTGAATATACCTTGGTGCCTTGGTGGACAGAGCAAATGAATAGCTCGGACAAATCTTATTGCCCCTGTTTCTGATATCACCCATAATTAGTCCTTTGTTTCGTATGTAAATGTTTATGAGCAGCAATTTGATGTTAAATGCATATATCAAAAATGAACATTGGACGTTCTTTGCAAAACAAAACAGATAAAGACAATTTGAAATTTGTTTGAACATGAGTTTGTATTGACTTTGAAGTTTGGCCTGTAAATAGGCGTTTTGTACAAGAGGCTGACGTCCTAGTAAGAGAACGCCGACGAACAAATAGAATTTATACAATTTGTGAAAACAAAACAGCTATGTGAATAATCCCACTGGGTTCCAACTCTGCTATTGCCTTTATATCTTCAAGCATCTTATCACTTTGTTGCTTAGTTGAAGGTGAATCTGATTGACTGGTGTCGTCCGAGCCTGATAGTTGATACCGAAGTCCGGATGCGAGGTGATCCAATGAGACATAGTATTACGCTTCAATCCCTAACTTTTGCCTGAACCTCCCTTTCGGGTTTTCAATCCACCGGGATACCCATTTTTGCCCAAGCCGCCTTTTCAGGTTTTCGACTTGCTGGGTGTACATATTTTTTTATTTTCATCCCTTATTTTTTCCCGAACCCTTTTGGTTCGCCGGGAAGCCCTTATTTTTGCCTAGGCTAGTCAACCTAGCGGGTCTTTGATTATGCGTAGTATCTTTTTACTATGTCTGCATTGACGGGGTGAGGAAGATCGTCACCATCCATGGTGGTTAAAATCATCGCTCCTCCTGAGAAGATGTTCTTAACCACAAATGGCCCTTCGTAAGTAGGGGTCCATTTGCCCCTGGGATCACCTTGAGGTAGAATAATGCGCTTGATTACCAGGTCCCCAACTTGATATTCTTGTCGTCTGACTTTCTTGTTAAATGCCTTGATCATTCGTTTTTGGTACGTCTGACCATGACAAATAGCAGTAAGTCTCTTTTCATTGATTAGATTCAATTGATCAAGTCGGGTCTGGATCCAATCGTCTTCGCTCAAACCTGCATCCTTCATGATCCGAAGAGAGGGTATCTGAACTTCAATGGGCAAGACTGCCTCCATGCCATAAACCAAGGAATAGGGTGTTGCCCCTGTTGATGTCCGTGCTGAGGTACAGTACCCATGAAGAGCAAATGGTAACATCTCGTTCCAGTCTTTGTATGTCACTGTCATCTTCTGCACAATCTTCTTAATGTTCTTATTAGCTGCTTTCTACAGCCCCATTCATCTTCGGCCGGTAGGGATAAGAGTTATGATGCTGTATCTTGAATTGCTCGCAGAGCTCAGTGATCATCTTGTTGTTAAGATTGGTACCATTATCCATAATGATCCTCTCCGGTACACCGTATGGACAGATCAGGTTGTGCCGAATGAACCGGGCCACGACGTTCTTGGTTACGGTAGCAAAGGAAGCTGCTTCAACCCACTTCGTAAAGTAATCAATCGCTACAAGGATGAAACGGTGCCCGTTGGATGCCGTAGGTCTGATCTCGCCGATCATATCAATGCCCCACATTGCAAAAGGCCAAGGTGCTGTCAAAAAATTCAGAGGAACTGGAGGAATATGCACCTTGTCAGCATAGACTTGGCACTTGTGACATGTCCGAGAATGCTGATAACAGTCGGCTTCCATTGTGGACCAGTAATATCCTTCCCGGAGGATTTTCTTTGCCATGGTATGTCCACTGGAATGAGTTCCGAAAGTACCTTCATGCAGCTCTGCCATGATCCTTTCTGCTTCAATTTTATCCACGCAACGCAGTAAGGTTGAATCATGGTTACGTTTGTAAAGAATGCCATTGCTAATGAAGAACTTTGCCGCGAACCTTCTCAGAAACTTCTTGTCGTTAACAGATGCACCCTCAGGGTATTCTTGAGTCTCAAGGTACCTCTTCACTTCATGATACCAAGGCTTTTCTGTTGCCTCTTCGGTCTCAAGATCACAACAATGTACAGGTTCATCCAATTTCCAAATAATGATCCGGGGAGCCTCGTTGTCCCACTTGACTTTGAACATAGAAGACGTCATAGCTAGCGCGTCCGCCAACTGATTCTCCTCTCTTGGGAAGTGTTCAAAAGTTATCTCCTCGAAGTGGGGAAGCAACGTTAATACATACTCTTTGTAAGGAATAAGATTTGGGTGTTTCGTATCCCATTCTCCTTTGATCTGACTGATCACGAGAGCGGAATCTCCGAAGACACTTAGAAACTTAATCCTTAGGTCAATTGCAGCTCGGAGACCCATAATGCATGCTTCATACTCTGCTATGTTGTTGGTGCAGTTGAAACACAGTCAGACGGTAAATGGAGTATGAGAGCCTTTAGGAGATATGATCACAACGCCAATGCCGTTACCAAAAGCGTTTGAAGCTCCATCAAAGTGCATAGACCATCGAGATCCTTCCTCAAGTCCTTCATCCGGTCCAGGTGTTTCACAGTCAGTTATGAACATGATATTCTCGTCCAGAAATTCAAAGTTCATAGACTGGTAATCATCCACTGCCTGATGTGCCAAATGGTCTGCCAATACACTTCCCTTGATTGCTTTTTGAGTCGTGTACTGGATGTCATATTCAGTCAAGATCATCTGCCATCTTGCTATTCTTCCGGACAAGGCGGGCTTTTCGAAGATATACTTGATTAGATCCATCTTTGAAATCAACAGAGTAGTGTGAGTCAACATATACTGCCTCAGCCGGCTAGCAGCCCATGCCAAAGCGCAACAAGTTTTCTCGAGCAGTGAGTATCGGGTGTCACAGTCGGTAAACTTTTTGCTAAGGTAATAAATGGCATGCTCTTTTCGGCCAGACTCGTCATGCTGCCCCAGCACACACCCCATTGAGTTGTCAAGCACTATCAAGTATAAGATTAGAGGTCTCCCTTCCATTGGTGGCATCAGAATGGGTGGCTCCTGGAGATACTCCTTAATTCTTTCGAAAGCAGCCTGGCATTCATTGTTCCAACGTACCACTTGATCTTTCTTCAGTAGTTTGAAGATTGGATCGCAAGTAGCAGTTAGGTGCGAGATGAATCGGGCAATGTAGTTCAGACGTCCTAGAAAGCCTCTGACCTCTTTCTCTGTCTTGGGAGCTGGCATCTCTTGTATGGCTTTCACCTTGGCAGGGTCCACTTAAATACCTTTGCCGCTCATGACGGAACCTAGCAATTTGCCAGACCTCACCCCGAAGGTACATTTGTTTGGGTTCAATCTCAGCTTGTATAACTTCAACCTGTCAAACAGTTTCTGTAGATGGTCAAGGTGTTCCTCCTCAGTTTGGGACCTCGCAATCATATCATCGACATATACTTCAATCTCATGATGGATCATGTCATGAAATAAAGCAACCATGGCACGCTGATATGTTGCCCCAGCATTCTTCAACCCAAAAGGCATGACCTTGTAACAAAAGGTACCCCACTGAGTAACAAAAGTGGTCTTCTCCATGTCTTCAGGAGCCATCTTGATCTGATTATAACCGGAGAAGCCGTCCATAAAGGAGAATACCTTGTGCTGAGCAGTATTGTCGACTAGAACGTCGATGTGAGGCAGAGGGAAGTCATCCTTAGGGCTTGCCCTGTTCAAATCTCTGTAATCAACACACATTCTGACCTTACCATCTTTCTTTGGCACTGGAACCACATTGGAGACCCACTGAGGGTAAGAAGTTACTGCTAGAAAACCGGCGCCAAACTGTTTCATAACTTCGGCCTTAATTTTCTCAGACATCTCTGGACGCATACGGCGAACCTTCTGTTTTACCAGAGAGCAGTCTTCCTTGGTAGGCAGGCGATGAACCACAAAGTCGGTATCCAACCCAGGCATATCTTCGTAAGACCAGGCAAAGATTTCCACATAGTCATGCAGTATCTGAATCAACCGTTGTTTCACACTAAGCTCCAGATTTGCACCGATCTTGACTTCCTTCTTGTCTGTCTCGATACCCAGATTCACTGTTTCCACCGGCTCTTCATGTGGCTGAATGACCCTCTCTTCCTGGAGTAGTAGTCTTGCAAGCTCACCAGGCACTTCGCAATCATCTTCACCTTCGTCTTCGGCTAAGTTGATTGGATTTTCGAAGTTATAACTGGCAGTAGCAGAGTCGTTACCAGTGAGATCCAAAGTGGATTGGGACCTGTATATGTGAGTGTGTGTAAAATAGCTGTTTTGCAATATGTAATAAAGAAAGACAAGGAGCACAAAATTTGAAATGCGAAAACGTCCAATGCTTTTATTAATGATATATGAAAATGGCATACAAAATCCCTCACGAATGAAGCCACGGTGCCTCGGGTAAGACACCGGGCCATAAAGTTTCAAAACATTGTCTGTTACAAATTCGAAACAAAGAACTCATTACTGAGTAATAAAAGTAATAGGGATGAAGTCCTTTGCTGTCCAGTTGTTTGGTCCACCGCTGGCCGTAGGATAGATCCAACTGTCGAATTCAGACTCCTCCACGTCATCTTCGATGGCATTTACTCTCGAGTTGCTGATGAACACAGGAGGTCTTCCAATCCTTGCACTTAGAACAACCTTCTGAGCTTCTGCAGTGAAACCAAAACCAAACTTGTTAGTCTTCTGAGTGAAATCAGGAAGTCGGCCCCAGTTTGCGTATTCACCCTTCTCAATAACAGCCCGGGCATCCTTTAAGGATGCCATCTTCATAGGAGAATCTTCCATCACAGTCTCGGCTGACGCCAGTGTCTGAGGAACCTCTTCAAAGTGTTGAAATGGGGTCTCAATGAACTCCCCATCCATCTCCACGTACCAGAACGAGTTGAGGTGGCTAAGCATGTACTCCTCCTCCCCTTGAACTATTACAATCTTCCCTATGACCGGATACTTCAACTTCTGATGGAGCGTTGAGGTTACGGCTCCAGATTTGTGGATCCATGGACGACCCAGTAAACAAGAATAGGACGTCAGAATGTCCATTACATAAAATGTAAAGTTGAAGACCTGAGAACCAACCTTGATTGGGATATCAACCTCACCATGCACCATCCTCTTAGACCCATCAAAGGCTCGGACAACAATGTTACTCGACTTTAGCTCCAAACCTTCGCAATCCAGCCTGTCTAGAGCTTTCTTGGACAAGACGTTCAACGAGGAACCAGTGTCAACCAACACATGTGTAAGAGTAGTGCCCCTGCATTCAATAGAGACATGCAGGGCATCATTATGGTTCTTCCCTTTAGCAGTCAGATCAACATCGGAGAAACCCAAACCATTATCAGCAGTTAAATTGGCCACACAATCGGTAAATTGATCAGCTGACATCTCTTGTGGCACGTGGGCCGTCTTCAGGAAGGTAATCAAAGACTTGGCATGAGCCTCTGAATACAACAACAGTGATAACATAGAAATCTTGGATGGGGTTTGCCCCAGTTGCTCAACCACATTGAAATCACTCTTCTTAATAATCCTCAGAATCTCTTCCATATCTTGTTTGGAAGCTTCAACATTGATTGTCTTTGGCGCCTCCGTCTGGGCAGGCATATCAGTAGAGATCCCTTTGCCCCGAGCGCTAAATGACTCAGCGACAGGGGGAAGGATAGGAATTTGATCAGGAACAGCAGTAGATACACTTACAGGCTTAATGACAACAGGTCTTCTAACAGCTGGTGGAGCAATATCTGGTGAGAAAAGTCTACCGCTGCGAGTGACTTTAGCAAGCCCCGTAATGTTGCTGACGCCGGTATCAGCATCAAACTCTTGCTTAATTCCAAGAACATAAACATCTGCCCCATAGTGCCAAGGGACAGCTTTGTCAGAGGTATAGGGGATGGGCCCCGGAACAATGATGATTATGGGTGCGGTCTTCGGAACAGATGTAATTCTAACAGGCGTCCTCGAGGGAGCCTTGGAAGAATTGTCGAAAATGGTAATGATGGAAACTTCTTCAGAATGAACGGGTGGAACAACAGTCTTTTCAAAAAGAATCTCTTTACTATCCATCAGGTTCTGGATACCTGACCTCAAAGATGGACAACCAGTAGGTAAAACAGAACACATAGAGCAACCTTCACCATAACCCGGAAATAAACCGGCTAGTAACAGGTTCTTCTTGATAGTCATTAGAGGGGTAACAACATCATCCACAGAAACTACAAACGAGTCTTCCTCTACAACATTCACTCCATGCCTGGGCATGGGAGCAGTTACAACATTAGGCCTCTCGTGCGCCTCGAACTCAATCTCCTTTGCATCAATTAAGTCCTGCACCTTGTTCTTCAGAACCCAACAATCGTCTGTATTATGCCCCGGGCTATCAGAGTGAAAAGCACAACGGGCATTAGGGTTATACCTTGGTGACATTGTATTTGGTTTCTTTGGAGCTTCTTTTAGGGTCACCAGATTGGTCTTCAGCAGTTGTGGCAGAATCTGAGACAAGGTTATGCTGAGACGAGTGAATTGCCTTTGAGGTCTCTCGTCCCTTCGTTGGCAGGTTTTGAGATAACAACCGCATTGACATCTTGGCGGTGTTCAGGTCTATTCTTCCTTCTGGAACTGTAGACCGCACTGGACTCTTTCTTAAATGGTCTCTTCTCGGTGCTCAAGGAGGCACCCTTCTGTATTTTTCCAGCCTTAATTCCAGCTTCAATCCTCTCACCAGTCAAGATAAGGTCTGTAAACCCGGCTGAGGAGCTTCCAATCAAATGGTTAAAGAATGGACCAGACAGGGTCCCCAGAAACATATCAACCAGTTCACGATCAGCCAAAGGTGGTTGCACCCTTCCGGCCAGGTCCCTCCATTTTGAGCATACTCTTTAAATCCTTCGCCCGTCCCTATTGACATACCCTAGAGTTGGGTACGCGTAGGAGCGAGGTCGGAATTATACTGATAATGCTTAAAGAATGCAGCAGCCAAATCCTCCCAGCTGCGGATACTGGCTCCATCCAACTGATAGAACCACTCAAGCTGAGTCCCTGAGAGACTGTCCTGAAAGAAATGGATCCATAAATTCTTATCAGTAGTGTATGGTTGGATCTTCCTCAAATATGACCGGAGGTGCAGCTTGGGACAGGAAGCTCCGTCATATTTGGCAAAGGAAGGTGCCTTGAACTTGTGGGGAATCACCACCCCAGATGATAAACCCAAATCTCCGAAGTCCAGACCGGGCACCTTCTGTACTTCCATAGCGTTCAAACGGTCCTCCAGCTGTTTGTACTTATCCTCAGCAGGAGGATACTGTTCTTCATCATAGTCCGTCTCGTTGTCGGAGACCTCAGGGCTAGGAGCCCTCCTTTCTTGTGGACTGTCTTTCTCTCCAGATGGGGTGGCCAGATCAATTTCATTCTGCAGCCCGTTTCCAAACCTGCGTCCAGTATTGAACAGGACGGTCCTCTTCTTCTTCTTCTTTTTCAGGAGCAGGGTCTTCAGGTCCTGCTGACCCTTAGCTAGATTCATGACCAACTCTTGAAATTGGGAATTCTGGGCCTGGAGGGCCTTGATAGCTTGCTCAGTGGAAGTTTCAGCAGACATGATGATTGCTGAAATAAACAGTGAAGAAGATAAGAGACCTGTAAAAGGGTACCTGTTATGCATATGATAAATGGTATGCTATTTATGTAATGCATTCAAGGGTTCAAAAATTCAAATTTGTTGCAGACAAAAGAGAACACACGTCACATTAAGAAGAAATTTGTTAGTACATAAGTGCCCCATGGGCGAAATATTACAAAATTCTTAATGTAGAAAGACATTGCGCATCCTCTTTGGAGCGATGTAAGTGTTGAGGGTCTCCTCCTCGTGAAGTCGGTGGGTAAGCTCCAAAACCTTCTTTTCACTGGCATAGAAGCTGGCTTTAAAAGTATTCCGCTCTTCCTTGAGTTGGATCCAACTCTTTTGCATTTCTCCCCATGATGTTGGCATGTCAGGATGTAGGATGGCGTATGCAACCTCTCCTTCCATAACAGGCTCTTTGATCAAGGGGAGAATGTGAGGATATGGCATCATAAGATTCTGGGAGCGGGTTCGTACCCACTTGAGGTAAGGCTCAAGGGGGATAGAATTCCTGTGTCCCAGTGTCTTACTATCCACTCTATTAGGCATTCTCCAAGCTCTGATGAACCTTTGTCGAAGTCCTTGCGTATCGCTGTCGAAGTCAAAAACTAGGCCAGGGATCAGCATGTCATGAGGGCCATCCCTCCGAGCATATCCAAATAGTCTCAAAGCTAGACAGGGGTTGTAGGTAATGCCTCCCCTAATTCCAAGTAACAGAACATTAGGAAATTCTCCACAACGATCAATGATAGTGACATTTTCTCTGGACCGAGAACACCAATGTACATCAGAATGTGTGAGGGTCATCAATCGTTGTGACCACCTTAAACCCTGATCATTCTTCAAAACTTATTGTGGAAGGTGAGAAATAAACCACCTTGCTAAGAGAGGAGTACGGCACATGAGAACACCTCTTTTCCTCATTGTTCGTGTGTAAAATGAGTGGAGGATGTCCCCAAGAAATGTAGGTATGGGATTCCTGGATATGAAAATCTTGACAGCATTCACATCTATAAGTTGATCGAGATTTGGGAACAAAACCAAACCATAGATAAGGAGTGCCACAATCTCTTCAAAGGCTTGTAGATCAAGAGAATTCCAGCATTATCGTGCCTTCTCAAACAGAAACTTTACCAAGAATCCTTTGATACCACTTTTGGTTTCCCAATGCCCTTTGATGTCGGATGGTTGCAAGCGTAATGCTTGAGCAACATCTTCAAGTTTTGGTTCCTTTTCCGTACCATTGTAGGGTAGTTGACTAAGAATAGGAATTCTCAGGAGTTGAGAAAATTCCTCCAAAGTAGGCACCAATTGATAATCAGGGAATGTGAAACAGTGGTGTAGGGGGTCAAAGAACTGGAAGAGAACTTTCATCATGTCTTCTTCAATGTTGGCGTTGACCAAGCTGAGGAGTCTACCATGTCTTTCACTGAAGAGAGAATTCTCGGGAATCCTGGATGTAAGCTCTTTGAGTTGCAGAGGGACCCTTACAAGGTTAACTTGAATTGTTTTCCTGCGGAGAGACTCCATGTCCGGCAAAACAAGAACAAAGATGAAGACCTAAACCCTTGAAATGGTTAGCAGATGCATATGATGCTTTATGATGTATGAAAAAACACATGTACAAGCAAGTCACACCAAAAACCCTAGTTTCAGGCTTGCAGGAGGTTTCATAGGCAAGTACCCTCTTGAGTGTAGTTGGCTCAAAAACCTGTCCTATAAATAGTAACCGGGTTCTAAGGAGCTCAATATCATTGGATTATTTTCTATGTTCATTGTTTTGGTTTAGCCACTTAACTGGCGACCAAAATATTCCAAGAAAACAATCCTCAATGAGTGTAGTATCGAGTATCTACCAACTTCGGACTGCACCAAAGTCGGTCATCTCACTACCCCTAAAAAGGCCAAGATGGTCAAGTAAGGTTCTAGGTCATTAGTGCTTAGTAACATCACTCAGCGGCCCCGTATTCTCTTTGATTGACTCAAAGGCTACCGGTACTCACAAATATGTCGCACTAATATAGCTATTGCTTCAACCGTGTCGGTATACCCCGCACAGTTTCCACAACGTATTGCTATCTATGAATGTTTCCCAAAATCCGGGTGGAGGATTTATAGATCTCCGATACAAGCCCACAAAATTAAAAGCATACAAAGCAATACAAATGAAAACACAAGTGATCTAGTCCTAAGGTACACCTCACTTATTAATATTCCCCAGCAGAGTCGCCAGTTCTGTGATCGGTGGGAACGAGAACTGACTGTTTTTGGAATGCTGGTTCGCGTTTGCGTTTGTTTTCACAAAGTGTCGCGGTAAGCAAGAGTCGTCACTGTCTTTTATTTTATCCAACAAGGGAAAGGACAAAAGCACATAAAAAATTCCTTTTCGAGAATGTTTCTCGGGTTCGGGAGGTAGATTATAGAAAGGGAAGGTGTTAGCACCCTTTCTATCCGTGGTTATCCATGGGCTCTTAGGTACTTGCTCACTATGTTTTCAAAAGTTTTCCTTTTCTTTGTGATTGTGGGTTTTGAAAAGAGTTTTGTTTTTGAAGAAAGTGTAAGTGCGAAAAGTTTTTGTTTTGTTTTTAAAAGGAGCAAGTACTTAAGAACCTCTACCTACTCGAAAAAGAATTTAATTGTGCAAATGTCCTTTAGACAGTGCTATCCCACTATTGAGGAGTAGGTAGCACCGTCGTTGGAGTTTTCGGGTCAATTCGATTTAAGGGACTTGTGGTCACTAAAGCAACGTTAGGACACTTTAGTGGTAATCCTAATGTCTTAGATCATTTTTATCGAGGCAACCATTTCGAGGCAACTTATGATCTTGGGACAAAAAGGACGACCTCTAAAACATCCTATACTTAATGACCACATTTGAGGCAACCAAATGAGGTGTACCCTAGGAGTGGCATGTGCAAGTGTGTCAATTTTCAGTTATATTATCTTTGTTTATTTAGGTGTTCTATCATTTGTTTTTTAGATCTTGTCATACAATCCTAGTTAGCATACATCTAAGCAGTTAATATATATACAGGAATTTAAAATGCAGAAATTGTAAATCCTACGCTATTACAAGGCTTCGGGGAGGGGATTATTTACATGTCCAAAATTGGGGGAATAATAAGCAGTTACAACAAAATAAACGTGCATGAAATTTAAAAATCCTAAGCATATAATCTTTTTATTGTTTTATTTTATTTTTTTGAGAAAATGCTAAATATTATGTTAAGTCAAATTTAATTAATTAAAAAAAATACTGATTAAAATTTATTCTAAAACAAGCCTAATATTTTTTTGTATTTTTGTTTATGAAAAAAGATTTAATTTGAATAAAACCTAAGTCTACTGATTTTAAAATTGGAGGAAATAAGTTAAAATGATTAATTAAATTAAATCCTAATTCTAAGTTGTTTATTTTTTATGATTTTTAATTAGAACTAAAACTAAAAGAAATAAACGGAAACAAAATAAACAGAGTACAAATGGGCCAGGCAGCAAAATAAGGAAAAAAAGAAATGTAATTCTGGAGGCCTGGGTCGAAAGAGAGGCAGGCTGTCTTTCGACCCAGTGAAGAGGTTGGATCGAAGGTGCATGAGGGGCTGCACTCTGAGGGGGTTCGATCTGGACATGTCATCCTTCGAACTGGAAGTCCTGGGTCCAGTTCGAAGCTAAACTCTTGAGCTTCGAAGCTCTGAACAAGAAGCTGAGCATGAGGTTCCTGCAAAACGAAACACATATTAAAAGTCCAGGGGGGACTTAACCCCCCTGGTTCGAATCTCCTCTTATTCGCACCTGCTGAACCTGGGTCTGGGTTTGTTTTATCCTGGGATTCGAAGGATAAACTCAGATTGTGCCCAAGCAATGGCACAATCTCAACTCTGCACTGTAGCTCACATGAAGCACATTAAATCATTCACAAACAGAAAAAAATATGAATATGCAATCGAAATGAATTTGAGAGTGAGCTTGAGATTAGATTTTTCTTTTACCAAACAGAGGTGCTTCGACCTGTAGTTCTGAGGGGGGAGGCGTTCGCTGGGTGGCAGCTTTGGCTTGGAAAATTCTGAGCAGCGTCTCTCCAAGTTCTCTATTTTTCTATATCTTTTTTCTTTTGTCCCTTTTGCAGCATTTGTGAATTCTTTATATAGAGGGGGTGAAGGGGATAGGAAGACAAAGGTTTAAATGACCTTGATTATGTGTTTTGACAGCCATGAAGGAGGATTTGTAACGTTAATTATGTGTTTGAAAGCCATGAATGAGAGTTTGTAACGTTGGCTAAACACATGAGATTCTTTCCCTTTTTGAATTTTGAATGACAAGCAGCTGGCCTTCGAATGCTCCCCTTTGAATGGGTTGATGGCTTCTTTTGAATGCTCCCTTTTGAATGGGCTGATAACCTCCTTCGAATGCTCTTTCGAAAGCTTCTTCGAATAGACCCTTTGAATGCTTCTTCGAATGGACCTTTTTGGAATTCCAATCGAAGTACTTGTCCTTAATGCCAATCGAAATGCTTCTTCAGAGTGCCAATCGAAATGCTCCTTCAGAATGCCAATCGAAGGGTTTTTCAGAATGGCAATCGAAGTGTTCCTTCAGAATGCCAATCGAAATGCTTCTTCGGAGTGCCAATCGAAATGCTTCTTCAGAGTACTGTAGCGGTGAAAATCGGAGATCAAGCTATTAATTAACTTGACTCACAAAAGCAAGAGTCGCCACCGCGCTTTATTATTTCCAAGGGAAAAGGGAAAAGAGCGAAATAAAACCCTAAAATATGCAATGTAAAGTAATATTTAAAAGTAATGAAAATACAATGCATTTTTAAAAGAGATCGAGAGTTCGGGGGTTGGTTATACAATGGGAAGGTATTAGCACCCAATGCATCCGCGGTACTCCGCAGGAACCTTTTGAAATATCTGTTTTTGGTTAAAATTGTTTGTTTAGTTAAATGGGTATGGATGAGATTTTGAAGATACGACGACCTAGTGTTGAAGTTTTGACTTAAAAGGGGGTGAGTTTAAAAATTGATTTGTAGGAGATTTGTCTTAAGATTAACAAAACTAAAAAAAAGTATGAAGGGATTTCACATAATCGTATTAGATACTCGATGACATGAAGTCAACAAATTAATTCTTTCCCTTGGATTAAAACCACAGACATATAAATAAGCTAAGAGTATATCAAACCTCAGGTGAAAATAAATCACGAGCCGACGGCATCAAAAAACCTGATGTAAGATAATACTCCAGGCATCAGATAAAGCGCATCAAGTGAAAATAAATCACATACGAGAAAAGCGTGTCAGGAGAGGAATCAGATAAAGCGCAAAAGGGCGATGGATAAAGCTCACAGCATCTGATAAGAATTCCTGCATCACAAGAGATATACTGACAAATCTAACAGCACGGAAAGACTTATGTGCGTCCGCACAATTTTCAGAAGTTAGTTGGAATTAAAAATAAAATCACAATGTGATGAAAATAATATTTTCAAAACCTAAATTTATTTACAAGTAAAATATACGGTCAAAATATTATGTACGAGTATATATTTACAGTACCAAATATTAAATCAGAATAGTAAAATACAATAAAAAGGTAAAAGGGAGAAGTGTGGGAATTGTGGACGCGCTATGCTGGAATGAATTACTTGAAACGATTTTCAGAAACCTTCACAGTAAACAAATTTGTTAGTAGCATAAGCGGTATAAAAATTAAAATGAAGGAAATTGCAACAATTAGTATTTACGTTTGAAATCACAAAATATAAAAGTCAAAATGAACTTGTATGATGTATATGAACAAATGGATACTTACACAAATAATAATCAAGAATTCATGATATTATTCAATTTAATTCCGATACATAAAAAATAAAACTCAAATATACAAATCAAAAATTAGACAACGAAGAGTCAATTTCCAAGCTTATGTACAAACACAAATATTAAACCAACAAACTTTGTGAATTGAATTCAATTTGAAACATCACCAATACCACTTATAAAATGATTTAAACAACAAAACAAACATCAACACCTGACAATTCGAAATTAATCAACTCATGCCAAAATTACATTAAGCTCAAAAAGTGATGAAAATAAGTTTTGAATCAAAGTTTTAGCAAGATGTAAATCCGGACAGCATAACGGTAATAAATCCTTCATCACAATCTTTACAAGAACAAACCGGAATTTTCATACAATCTTTATTACAAAAACAAACTTTGCAAACTCAATATAACCGTATCAAACACGAACAACATCATTGTAACATTATCCAATCTAATTTCCATAATTATACGCTATGAATTTAGACGGCATAATGTTCACAACGCAGTTAGGCCATTTCCACTAGATTTTGTCACAATTATCTTACAACAAAACACTTATTAATTCAAATCAAAACCAAAACACTAGCATAGGCAGCAACTTAACATAAAAGGATTCCACATAGCAACTTAGCACTTTGGCTTTGGATCAAACATATGAAGTGCATAATCAACATGGTTCAATCAATATAAACAACACTGCACCAGATTTAATGCAAGATATTTGGCATAAGCTTTAACTATCAAACAACAACACCAAAGAAACAAATTCGAAAATTCGAATTCGATATCAACCAAAGCGAGAAATTGAAATTTGAATAGAATCGATACCAAATTACCTTTAATAGTGACATGTTGTTGTTGATTCAGTGTTGTTGTCGAAGTTGTTGAATTGAAAATGAAAAAAAAAATTGAACTGGATCGAGTTGCTAATGTCGGCACGGCGATTTTGTTTGTGAACGTTGAAGGTGATGTAACGATTGAAGGAGGGAGGTCTACTGTTGTTGTTGACAACGGAAGCACTAGTTGCAAAAAGGGTTTGGCCAGAATCGATGGTGATACGGCATGGGGCGCATTGAAGCCAAACGACGTCACTTCCGGTGTCGAGGACCATGAAAACGTATTTTGCTGGTGTGCCTACGCCTATGCGGGTGAAATACTCGCCGCTTCCTTGGGAAAGACCAGAGACGATGGAGCTGCTGAAACCGGGGGTGGATCTAAGGGGACGAGACTGGTTGGGAGATGTGGCGAGAAGGATTGGACTATGACGGCGTCTCTTTGGAGGCGGAGGTGGAAGAGTTGTTGAGGTGTTTTGTTGGAGGAGAGTGAGGTTGTGAGTGGTCGGAGAGAAACTGTTATGGCCATGAGAGAGTTGAAGGTTTTGGGAGAGAGTTAATGGTTAAAGTTTGGGTTTGGAAGAGAGTGATGGTGGTTGTACGATAGAGATGGAAGGGAGTATTGATGAAGGTGAAGGGATGTGAATTGTTGTTGGAGATTTGATGAGGATGCTATTTGACGGAGGAATGAAGGGAATTTGTGAAGAAATTAAAGGGAGTATATTGATGCGGATGGCGTTGGAATGGGGTTGTTGTTCGTGTTGAAGAAGAGGAAACGGAAGGGAGTATCATGCGTGTGGAGGGAGCTGTGAGAGAGATGGGTTATATAGTGCTGTTTGTGAAGAAATGAAAGGGAGTTTGTGGTTACTGTAAGTTTATGAGGGAGGAGAGGGGAAGTGGTTTGCAGCTTGCGGATGAATTCGATGAAGGAGGGATTATATGCCGAATAGTGGGTGGGTTGAAGGAAGTTTGGGGATAGAGTGAATTGATGGTGCTGGATGTATGCAGGCGGGAGGAAGAGAGTTAAAGAGAGGAAATGATGATATGCTGAAAAAGAGAGGAGTACTGTGTTGCTTTTTTGTTTTTTGTTTTATGGAGTAGAGAAAGAGATAAGTCTCCTGTTCCAAAGAGTAAAATAAGCTTTATATAGAAAAATGAAAAACAGAATTTGATTTCAAAATTAATCACAACCGTTCAAAATTATTCAATATGCATTAATCCTCAAATTTTGTCAACAACCAATAAAAATCAAGTATAGTGCATTTAATATTTTTTATGACAAAAACACCCTTAAATGATAAAAATGAAATAAAAAACTGAAACTATTAAAGTTAACTCAATTTAAAATAATTTTGAATTTTTTCAGAATAAAAAAATAAAGACCCAAAATGACCGAAAACGATAAAAATGGACGAAAGTTTATCCGAAAAAATAAAATGAACACATTAAAATAATCTACATGTCACAAAGATTAAAGAAAAAAATATTCAAGAAGTCAAAAATAAAAAATAAAATATCAGACTAAACAGACGTTTAAGGTTAAAAACGAGACTTCGAACTGTACCGAAAAAATAAAGCGAGCATACCGTCATAATCTACGCGAAATGCAGATTCATAAAATGATCGGTAAAAGGTGAAAACTTGAAATATTTTCTCGCTAATTTCCCGCATAGTGTCGAATCGCTTTTAACAGTCTGTCTATAAAACCGAAATATTTTATTATCGACATATAAACAACTTGGAGCAATGCAAGAAAATAGTAAACAGATAAAAATGAATGAAGTGAAATGTCAGGTATTTTACAACTGAAAGACGATGCAAACTTTGATTTAAACTGACTTTTTCTGGTCAACTTAAATACGACTAATGATGCAAAATGTGATGAATGAAGTTATTTACTAATGATTGTGACCAAATAACAAAATATGATATGAAAGTGCGACTAAAACATATTAGGGGCGAAATTTAGGGTGCAACAGTTGTGCCTTGATGAATCAGTCTTCGAGAATCCATAATCAACCGTACTTCGGGTTTGGGAGACTCAAAACTTTAATTGAGGCGCGACACCTGATGCTCTTGATTCAGACCTGTCTCTGCACATGAAGCAAAATAAAACATGAACATACACCTTTGTATGGATTAGAAATTAGTGATACATAGGCTAAAAGTGTTCAAAACACTTGACAAACTTCGCATAGTCAATGCTTGAAGGTGAGAGATTAAAACCGACTGTATTTGGTGACCTTGACTTATCTTTAAAAATGCAAAAATAAAAATGGGATCTTAGGTAAAAAATTGGGGTACAACAGCTGCCCCTATTTAAGTTTCTTCTATATGGAGATATGAAGATTGGGATCTTCATTTCGACGAGATTGAAGGGACTTAAATATAGAATACACAATTTTTGGCCTTAAGATACCGCAATTATGTTTATGATATGATATGAATGTGATATTTTGAATTTTATGGGGAATGACGCCATATGAGACAAACTATGCTGGAGAAACCAAGCATATTATAGTAATCCTACAGGGGAACAAATTATAACACCACTGGGGAAACAAAGTCATAGACTTCAAATGAGAGACTCTTGAATGATTTACATCAGTATTGGGACTGGAAAAGGTAATGATTCACATCAGTACTGTGATTGGAAAAGGAAATGATTGACATCAGTACTGAGACTGGAAAATGATTGATATCAGCACTGTGACTGGAAAAAAAAATGATTGACATCAGCACTGTGGCTGGAAAACAAAATGATTGACATCGGCACTGTGGCTGGAGATAAACATCTCTGATTTCTGAATTTTACCAAGAACGGTAACAAATTTCTTCTTTAACCAAGATATCGCTTGAAAAGGATAAAATAACAAACTTCCCCACGGGACTTTTCCGAAGAGATGTCGTTTGCTGAGTAAACATTATTGTTGGGGATACACAAGCTGCTCAAATAAAGAGGCCGCCACTTGCTACCTTTCAAAGGTGTCAATAACATACAAGCTGCTCATGAAGAGACCGCCACTTGCTGTCTTCAAAGAATATTAAAGCACACAAGCTGCTCATGAAGAGTCCGCCACTTGTTGCCAAAAACCCACAAGCTGCTCATAAAGAAGCTGCCACTTGCTGTCTTCAAAGAATATCAAAGCACACAAGCTGCTCATGAAGAGTCTTCCACTTGTTGCCAATAATCCACAAGCTGCTCATAAAGAAGCTGCCACTTGCCGTTTTCAAAAAGTGTTGATAATATATAAGTTGTCCATGAAGAGACTGCCGCTTGCTGTTTTTTAAAAGATAACAATAACACATAAGTTGCTCGTGAAGAGACCGTCGCTTGCTGTTTTTTTTAAGATAACAATAACACACAAGTTGCTCATGAAGAGACCGTCGCTTGCTGTTTTCAAAGGTGACAATAACATACAAGTTGCTCATGAAGAGGCTGCCGCTTGCTGTTTTTCAAGAGAACAATAACACACAAGTTGCTCATGAAGAGGCTGCCGCTTGCTGTTTTCTCTAAGGTATCAATAACATACAAGTTGTCCATGAAGAGACCGCCGCTTGATGTTTTCAAAGGTGTCAATAACATACAAGTTGCTCATGAAGAGACCGCCGCTTGCTGTTTTTCAAGAGAACAATAACACACAAGTTGCTCATGAAGAGACCGTCGCTTGCTGTTTTTTTTTCAAGGAACAATAACACACAAGTTGCTCATGAAGAGACCGCCACTTGCCGTTTTCAAAAAGTGTTGATAACATACAAGTTGTCCATGAAGAGACTGCCGCTTGCTGTTTTCTCAAAGATACCCATAAAATATCATGAAGATATTGCTGGAGGTGAGAATCAATAATTTCATCGAGGATGGACAAACTGCTCATGAAGAGACCGCCATTTGTCGTAGAGAAATCAGAAATAATCAAACTGCTCAAATAAAGAGTCAGTCGCTTGTTGTCATGTCGATATTCCAGAAGAAGGTTGTGATAACACTACTGGGGAATAAAGTTCATCTTCAATGGGGAACCATGAATAAATCCTTCTTGAGGAGACCAAGTATTTACGTTGCAAAATAAATTCACTCTCCATCTAGGTTTCATAGCCTAGAGATATCCATAGGGTATCGTTCACAAGAGACACAGCTCAATCCAGGAATAAACTGGAGAGAAAACAGTCAAACAAGACTCCACCCAATGAGGAAATAACTCAAATGGGGATTTATCCTATCCAGAGATGGAAAAGGAAAGCTAAAGCAAGATTCTTCCACGAGAGTTAACTCAGTGGGGAATTAGAAAGAAGGCACACTTTATGCTTAAGTCAACACTCTATTTGGAAAGATCAAATATGTTATTTGAATAGACATAACCAAGGTGTACGAACTCAATGACATCAACAAATACAACTGTGCATGCATGATGCAAGTGTGAATGAATAAATGAATGTCATGTATATGCTGACAAAACAGACAGGGGAGATAGACTGAAGATGATAAGACGTCATAGTACAACTCGACACTCGGCTAATCTCAACAGGATGGGAACATTACTGGAGATAAAACACATGCCATCATTGGAGCAAGGTCCTTTTACAAGGCTTAAATATCTCTGGAGAGGAAGATATTTTCAGGTAGAAAACCCAAAGTCTAGTCTTCTATTGCAAACAATCCGTTGAAAGGATAACAACACAAACAAAGTTTCAGCTAGAAAGAAGTCTTGCTTAGCTGGAGATACTGGGAACACCACCCTCTGATAATGTATGAAAAACATATCTTGACAAATCTGGATTGCCCCTGGGATTAATTTTGGATGCCCCAAGTTTACTGCTGATAAGCTGCGTGACGATTCTTGCGAATAACTTCACTTCTAAAATGCCCCAAGCTATATGGTTGATGAGGAGAAATCGTCTCAAGAGGATTTTACAAAAGACCTGGCATTCACTATGCTCTGGTGTCTTCAAACTCTTAGAGAGATTCATCAAATCTCGATGTGATTGCCCCGGATTGACTGTAGTTGGCACAACAAAGTCTTAAAATTTTGCCCCAAAATAGTAAACAAGTTGGGAAAAGCATTAACTTGGAGAAGCAACATGTTCGTGCTTACGGTCTTCAGGTGACATGCCCCTGGAGATGATTTTTTCTTGAAATGATTCGCCAATTACCCAACATAGTTTCAGGCCTTAAAAGAATAAACTCATCACTGGTGCTTATGTGAGCCTCCTTGATATCAAACAAATGTTTTGCAGTTAGAAAAAGTTTACAATGAGAATGAAAATTCTAACGCAACAGTTATGTAAGTCTTGAAGATTTTGAAAGATATCGCACAAATTTTGCGAGTTAAAGCACCATTTATTTTTGTATAGGAAAAACATATGATACCAACATAACTATTTAGAACATTCATGGGAGTCAGGAACACTATCTCATTGAAGTATGCTTTCAAAATAACCTTGCTTCAATTAGGACTTTTGAAGGTTCTAACGTGGTCTGGTTCATGGTTTTTTAGAAAAAAGATTTTAAGGCTCAAAATATTTGGTGCCCACACATTCTTCATGATGTTCTCCAACCCTATGTTCAGTTAATTCAAACATGAGTGTTCATCTCTCAAAAGGATTTTGTGACGGTCGAGGAAACGACGAGGCTTTCGGAGTAGAATCCACCCTCATGTCTTCGTGTTTGTAGTCACCAATTTGTTCTTTGCTGAGGACTTTTCTTTGCAGTCCTTTTCTTTGAAATTTTTATTTTCCCTAACTTTTGCCTAGACTAATTCTTTTGAATTGATAGTCCAGCGGGATGCCTTAATTTTTGCCTAAGTCGCACGTTTTCAAGTTTTCGACTTAGCAGGCTTTTTCTTTTTACTTGATTTTTGATTTTTGAACAAAACAGTGACATTAGCTTGTCTTTACTTGTTGAGAGGATTGTGACTGCCTCGTTTCTTGATGAATGAGGGATAACATTGTGGTTCCATATCCTCTAGATTCATTATACATGAAGGATAGCCCTCGTAGTTTCTCTTCAAAAAACATCTTCCTTATGAATTTCGAACACTCAGTCAGATTAACTAAAAACTACCCTGCCCCAGGTTAAAATTCAAGGTTTTTTCGTATAGAAAAGAAACTTCTGCTTCAAAGGCTCAAAAGGGGTTAGCAAGGGATTATCTTCCTTATATCTCTGGTGTTTAGGGATTTGAAACAATGCCTGTACATCATCAGCAAGATTTTATTCAAAAGCATACAACCAAAGATTTTGTGTTTTTCAGATCATCATCCTCCCTTCAATCTCTACCTAGGCAAGAGAATGAGCAACAAGTTGGTATCATAATGCAAAAAGCAATTTAAAATTTGAAAACAAATATGAGTGAAACGAATGAATTTCTTCAAGACAAACATACTCATTGTATTAAGATAATCATTCAGATGCAAACAAGTTCTTATATGCAAACAATGTTTTGATAAACAAGAAAAATTACAAAGAGAAGAAATAAGTTAATAATCTGGGAAGGCTTTCCATCTGGACTTGAATCACCGAAAACATCCTTCAAAACTCAAAGTGACCATCAATCGTGTTTACTCTTCGGCACGTGCTTGATTTGAACTTCAAAACCAACGTCCTTGAATGACAATCGGTGAATACTTTTATCATCGCTTCCTCCTTCTTAGAAGGATTGACTTGGGCGGCAACCAAAATTTCAACCAAAACAGTTGAGTGATCCATACCAGCTTTCAAAATAGTCATCTCTCTACGGAATTCAGAAACCTCTTGCTTGATATTCTCCATTGTTCTCTTAGCGCGAGTGTTGTACTGGTGAGACCAAAGGAAAAATAAGACTCGGAAAAAGACCTTTGAAAGTGAAACAAAAAATGTAGAATGATGTATGATATGCAAAAGAGAGTTTTTATTTGATTTTCAAGGAACTCAAGATATTAAGTTGTAAACATCAGAGTATGAAGATAGAAGATGAATTTTAAATTGGCTCCAACATTGATCAAGTTATCATCAAGATCAATCATCCATTTTGGTGGATTAGGGTTTTCGCCCTATCAACACCCAAGATCCATTGAGCTTGACGAAACTTGTGATGTTTACAAAGGAAGACCTCCAAATTCCTTGAAAGTCAAGTGAAAAGGGTTTTATGGATGCATGAATGCATGGCTATGCAACAACCACAAGCAAGGTCACAAATAAAGTCGAAAGGTTCAACGTCACGAGCGTGGAGTCAAGGTAAGGAACACCCCCAAGGTATGTACTAATGGTTTAATCACACCTGTAGAACAAGGTTCTAAGAGTTCCCGGAGTCTACATTCCTCCTTCGGATATTACCAACGTCTTGATTACTCAATAATCAGCAATATTCTCAAGAGAAACTCATCCGAGCGTAGCATCGCGTAACAATTACTTCTGGATTACTCTGTTATAATCTCTGCGCTACACCTAAAAGGCCAAGATGGGTTAGGGTTCTACGGTTCCCAGCTTCTCTGGCTCCCATGTCGAAAATAATAATGTCTTCCCGATTACTCGGTAAACAAATATTACGTTCAAAAGGGCCTTCCACTGAGTGGGGGATCTCATGCCTCCTTCTTCGGGATTACTCCCTCAAAGTTAACATGACTATACCGCCCGTCCTATTCCTAAGTGTAACTTAGTCCGGGTATAGGACTTGTCCTTTGTAAATATTATCAACACCCAAATAATCATAATATATACATATAATCAAACAATCAAATAATGATAAAACAGATAAAACAAATTAGGCTTAACCCACTTAGGGATGGACCAGCAAGAGGTCAATGGCTCCCCAGCAGAGTCGCCAATTCTGTAGCGGTGAAAATCGGAGATCAAGCTATTAATTAACTTGACTCACAAAAGCAAGAGTCGCCACCGCGCTTTATTATTTCCAAGGGAAAAGGGAAAAGAGCGAAATAAAACCCTAAATAATGCAATGTAAAGTAATATTTAAAAGTAATGAAAATACAATGCGTTTTTAAAAGAGATCGAGAGTTCGGGGGTTGGTTATACAATGGGAAGGTATTAGCACCCAATGCATCTGCGGTACTCCGCAGGAACCTTTTGAAATATCTGTTTTTGGTTAAAATTGTTTGTTTAGTTAAATGGGTATGGATGAGATTTTGAAGATACGACGACCTAGTGTTGAAGTTTTGACTTAAAAGGGGGTGAGTTTAAAAATTGATTTGTAGGAGATTTGTCTTAAGATTAACAAAACTAAAAAAAGTATGAAGGGATTTCACATAATCATATTAGATACTCGATGACATGAAGTCAACAAATTAATTCTTTCCCTTGGATTAAAACCACAGACAGATAAATAAGCTAAGAGTATATCAAACCTCAGGTGAAAATAAATCACGAGCCGACGGCATCAAAAAACCTGATGTAAGATAATACTCCAAGCATCAAATAAAGCGCATCAAGTGAAAATAAATCACATACGAGAAAAGCGTGTCAGGAGAGTAATCAGATAAAGCGCAAAAGGGCGATGGATAAAGCTCACGGCATCTGATAAGAATTCCTGCATCACAAGAGATATACTGACAAATCTAACAGCACAGAAAGACTTATGTGCGTCCGCACAATTTTCAGAAGTTAGTTGGAATTAAAAATAAAATCACAATGTGATGAAAATAATATTTTCAAAACCTAAATTTATTTACAAGTAAAATATACAGTCAAAATATTATGCACGAGTATATATTTACAGTACCAAATATTAAATCAGAATAGTAAAATACAATAAAAAGGTAAAAGGGAGAAGTGTGGGAATTGTGGACGCGCTATGCTGGAATGAATTACTTGAAACGATTTTCAGAAACCTTCACAGTAAACAAATTTGTTAGTAGCATAAGCGGTATAAAAATTAAAATGAAGGAAATTGCAACAATTAGTATTTACGTTTGAAATCACAAAATATAAAAGTCAAAATGAACTTGTATGATGTATATGAACAAATGGATACTTACACAAATAATAATCAAGAATTCATGATATTATTCAATTTAATTCCGATACATGAAAAATCAAACTCAAATATACAAATCAAAAATTAGACAGCGAAGAGTCAATTTCCAAGCTTATGTACAAACACAAATATTAAACCAACAAACTTTGTGAATTGAATTCAATTTGAAACATCACCAATACCCCTTTTAAAATGATTTAAACAACAAAACAAACATCAACACCTGAAAATTCAAAATTAATCAACTCATGCCAAAATTACATTAAGCTCAAAAAGTGATGAAAATAAGTTTTGAATCAAAGTTTTAGCAAGATGTAAATCCGGACAGCATAACAGTAATAAATCCTTCATCACAATCTTTACAAGAACAAACCGGAATTTTCATACAATCTTTATTACAAAAACAAACTTTGCAAACTCAATATAACCGTATCAAACACGAACAACATCATTGTAACATTATCCAATCTAATTTCCATAATTATACGCTATGAATTTAGACGGCATAATGTTCACAACGCAGTTAGGCCATTTCCACTAGATTTTATCACATTTATCTTACAACAAAACACTTATTAATTCAAATCAAAACCAAAACACTAGCATAGGCAGCAACTTAACATAAAAGGATTCCACATAGCAACTTAGCACTTTGGCTTTGGATCAAACATATGAAGTGCATAATCAACATGGTTCAATCAATATAAACAACACTGCACCAGATTTAATGCAAGATATTTGGCATAAGCTTTAACTATCAAACAACAACACCAAAGAAACAAATTCGAAAATTCGAATTCGATATCAACCAAAGCGAGAAAGTGAAATTTGAATAGAATCGATACCAAATTACCTTTAATAGTGACACGTTGTTGTTGATTCAGTGTTGTTGTCGAAGTTGTTGAATCGAAAATGAAAAAAAAAATTGAACTGGATCGAGTTGCTAATGTCGGCACGGCGATTTTGTTTGTGAACGTTGAAGGTGATGTAACGATTGAAGGAGGGAGGTCTACTGTTGTTGTTGACAACGGAAGCACGAGTTGCAAAAAGGGTTTGGCCAGAATCGATGGTGATACGGCGTGGAGCGCATTGAAGACAAACGACGTCACTTTCGGTGTCGAGGACCATGAAAACGTATTTTGCTGGTGTGCCTACGCCTATGCGGGTGAAATACTCGCCGCTGCCTTGGGAAAGACCAGAGACTATGGAGCTACTGAAACCGGGGGTGGATCTAAGGGGACGAGACTGGTTGGGAGATGTGGCGAGAAGGATTGGACTATGGCAGCGTCTCTTTGGAGGCGGAGGTGGAAGAGTTGTTGAGGTGTTTTGTTGGAGGAGAGTGAGGTTGTGAGTGGTCGGAGAGAAACTGTTCTGGCCATGAGAGAGTTGAAGGTTTTGGGAGAGAGTTAATGGTTAGAGTTTGGGTTTGGAAGAGAGTGATGGTGGTTGTACGATAGAGATGGAAGGGAGTATTGATGAAGGTGAAGGGATGTGAATTGTTGTTGGAGATTTGATGAGGATGCTATTTGACGGAGGAATGAAGGGAATTTGTGAAGAAATTAAAGGGAGTATGTTGATGCGGATGGCGTTGGAATGGGGTTGTTGTTCGTGTTGAAGAAGAGGAAACGGAAGGGAGTATCATGCGTGTGGAGGGAGCTGTGAGAGAGATGGGTTATATAGTGCTGTTTGTGAAGAAATGAAAGGGAGTTTGTGGTTACTGTAAGTTTATGAGGGAGGAGAGGGGAAGTGGTTTGCAGCTTGCGGATGAATTCGATGAAGGAGGGATTATATTCCGAATAGTGGGTGGGTTGAAGGAAGTTTGGGGATAGAGTGAATTGATGGTGCTGGATGTATGCAGGCGGGAGGAAGAGAGTTAAAGAGAGGAAATGATGATATGCTGAAAAAGAGAGGAGTACTGTGTTGCTTTTTTGTTTTTTGTTTTATGGAGTAGAGAAAGAGATAAGTCTCCTGTTCCAAAGAGTAAAATAAGCTTTATATAGAAAAATGAAAAACAGAATTTGATTTCAAAATTAATCACAACCGTTCAAAATTATTCAATATGCATTAATCCTCAAATTTTGTCAACAACCAATAAAAATCAAGTATAATGCATTTAATATTTTTATGACAAAAACACCCTTAAATGATAAAAATGAAATACAAAACTGAAACTATTAAAGTTAACTCAATTTAAAATAATTTTGAATATTTTCAGAATAAAAAAATAAAGACCCAAAATGACCGAAAACGATAAAAAATGGACGAAAGTTTATCCGAAAAAATAAAATGAACACATTAAAATAATCTACATGTCACAAAGATTAAAGAAAAAAAATATTCAAGAAGTCAAAAATCAAAAATAAAATAATAATAAAATATCAGACTAAACAGACGTTTAAGGTTAAAAACGAGACTTCGAACTGTACCGAAAAAATAAAGCGAGCATACCGTCATAATCTACGCGAAACGCAGATTCATAAAATGATCGGTAAAAGGTGAAAACTTGAAATATTTTCTCGCTAATTTCCCGCATAGTGTCGAATCGCTTTTAACAGCCTGTCTATAAAACCGAAATATTTTATTATCGACATATAAACAACTTGGAGCAATGCAAGAAAATAGTAAACAAATAAAAATGAATGAAGTGAAATGTCGGGTATTTTACAACTGAAAGACGATGCAAACTTTGATTTAAACTGACTTTTTCTGGTCAACTTAAATACGACTAATGATGCAAAATGTGATGAATGAAGATATTTACTAATGATTGTGACCAAATAACAAAATATGATATGAAAGTGCGAATAAAACATATTAGGGGCGAAATTTAGGGTGCAACAGTTGTGCCTTGATGAATCAGTCTTCGAGAATCCATAATCAACCGTACTTCGGGTTTGGGACACTCAAAACTTTAATTGAGGCGCGACACCTGATGCTCTTGATTCAGACCTGTCTTTGCACATGAAGCAAAAGAAAACATGAACATACACCTTTGTATGGATTAGAAATTAGTGATACATAGGCTAAAAGTGTTCAAAACACTTGACAAACTTCGCATAGTCAATGCTTGAAGGTGAGAGATTAAAACCGACTGTATTTCGTGACCTTGACTTATCTTTAAAAATGCAAAAATAAAAATGGGATCTTAGGTCAAAAATTTGGGTACAACAAGTACCAATCGAAATGCTCCTTCAGAATACCAATCAAAATGCTCCTTCAGAATGCCAATCGAAGTGCTTCTTCAGAATGCAAATCGAAGCATCACTCAAAAATTTTACTTTTCCTTAGGCAAGAGTTTGTGATCAACCATGCAAGGGGAAGGCTTTGGGAAACATGAGAGGGCAAATTTTGGGGTGCAACACATAGGCTTCTAATGAGAGACTCTTGAATGATTTACATCAGTGTTGAGACTGGAAAAGACATGATTGACATCAGTATGGAGACTGGAGAAAAAATGATTTACATCAGTACAGAGACTGGAAAAAGAAATGATTTACATCAGTACTGTGACTGGAAAAGGAAATGATTGACATCAGCACTGAGACTGGAAAAGGAAATGATTGACATCAGTACTGTGACTGGAAATAAACATCTCTAAGTTCTGAATTTTGCCAAGAATGGTAACACAATCCTTTTTTAACCAAGATATCGCTTGAAAAGGATAAAATACAAACTTCCCCACGGGACTTTTCTGAAGGGATGCCATTTGCTGAGTAGACATTATTGTTGGGGATACACAAGCTTCTCAAATAAAGAGGCCACCACTTGCTTCCTTTCAAAGGTGTCAATAACCCACAAGCTGCTCATAAAGAGACCGCCACTTGCTGTCTTCAAAGAATCTTAAAGCACACAAGCTGCTCATGAAGAGTCCGCCACTTGTTTCTTTCAAAGATACCAATAACCCACAAGGTGCTCATAAAGAGACCGCCACTTGCTGTCTTCAAAGAATATTAAAGCACACAAGCTGCTCATGAAGAGTCTGCCACTTGTTGCTTTCAAAGATACCAATAACCCACAAGTTGCTCATAAAGAGACCGCCACTTGCTGTCTTCAAAGAATATTAAAGCACACAAGCTGCTCATGAAGAGTCCGCCACTTGCTGCTTTCAAAGATACTAATAACCCACAAGCTGCTCATAAAGAGACCACCACTTGCTGTCTTCAATCCAAAGGCATTGTTAAACATTTTTACAAGTTTAATCTAATAAAGTTTGTTTATTTCTTGGTTTGCAAATTTAAATCTCCCAAAGTCTTTGAAATCATTACACACGCATCCCATTATCATGCACATCACTACAGGTACCATTACAGGTTTCTCATCTTCTTCGTTGTTTATTTTAGCACGAAATGTCTTCTGAAATACCTACCGATCAAGCCATTAAAGATCTACAGGCACAGAATGCCCAATTCCAAGAGATGTTCTTGAACTTGGCTAAAGGGAAAGAGGATTTGAAGACTCTCATCCTAAAGGAGAAGAAGAAGAAGAACAAGAAGGTGGTTCTTCTGAATATGGGTAACAGATTTAGAAATAGGTTGCGACAGGAAGCTGATCTGTCTCTTTCATCCAAAGGAGAGGAGGACCAAGAGGAAGAAAATGGTCCCAGTCCTGTGGTCTCTGATAATGATACTGATTTTGATGATGTGCAGTATCCTCCTGCTGAGGATAGGTACAAACAACTCGAAGACCGTCTTAGCACTATGGAGATTCAGAAGATACCTGGTTTGGACTTCGGAGATCTGGGACTAGCATCTGGGGTGGTGATCCCTCATAAGTTTAAAGCACCGGTTTTTGCTAAGTACGATGGAGCATCTTGTCCTAAACTCCACCTCCGCTCGTACGTCAGAAAAATCCAACCCTACACTGCTGATAGAAATTTGTGGGTACATTTCTTTCAAGATAGTCTGTCAGGGGCTCAGCTTGAATGGTTTTATCAATTGGAAGGAGCTAATGTCCGCAACTGGGAGGACCTTGCTGCTACTTTTTACAAACAATATCAGTATAACGCCGACCTTGCTCCCACTCGTACTCAACTTCAGGGTATGTCCATGGCTGCAAGTGAAGGTTTTAAGGACTATGCTCAAAAGTGGAGAGATTTGGCTGGAAGAGTCCAACCCCCTCTGTCTGATAGGGAGTTGGTGGACATGTTTCTAGGGACGTTGTCTAGTCCATTTTTCAATCATATGATCGTCAGTTCGTCATCTGGGTTTACTGAATTGATTTTGACTGGGGAGAGAGTAGAAGCTGGTATCCAAAGTGGTAAGATACAGAAGGATACATCATCAAGTGCAGTAAAGAAGCCTTTCATCGGTAAGAAAGAAGCTAGTGCAGTTTACAGCTCGAGGAGCCAAAACTGACCTGAACGCCATTAAGCAGTAAATGAGGTAGTGATATCAAGACCCACCGTTTCCCCATAACGCAACAATCAACAAAGAATAGAGAGACCGCAAAGACAGTACACTCGGCTTAATATGACCTTGTCTCAAATTCTACCACAGTTATTGAAGACCAACCTGGTAACTCTGAGGGAATCCCCGAAGAATCCCAACACCACATCTCCGCTATATAATCCGAACTCCCGCTGTGCCTATCACTCTGATAGCTCAGGTCATTATACAAACAACTGTTGGGCCTTGAAGAATAAGGTGCAAGATTTGATTGAAGCTAAAGAAATTAAGTTTGACGCTCCGGAGAAACCCAACATCATAACTGCACCCATGCCCAAGCATGACTCGAGAATCAATGCTATTGAGGTTGTCTCCGCCACGAAAGATGCTGATGAAGAGAACCCGGATGTTGACAGCTGGATCTACCCGACTACCAACGGTGGATGGAACAATTAGACGACGAAGGACTTCGTGCCCGTTTCTTTTATTACACAATAATAGACTTTTGTTTTGAGATTTGTAACAGACAGTTTAAAACCTTACGGCCCGGTGCCTTGCCTGAGGCACCTTGGCTTTTCTTGTGAGGGCTTATTATTTGTCATTTTCATATATCATCAATAAAGCATTGGACGTTTTCTTGCATTAAAATTTTTACGCTCCTTGTTTTTCTTTTCTATCTCGCATTCTATCAAAAAAACTATGCTCTTACACTCACATATCATATTGCATATCCACATCCACTATGGATTCCATTGATAACAACTCTGCTACTGTCGGTTATGACTTCGAAAATCTGATCAACCAAGCCGAAGACGAAGGTGAGGATTATTGTGAAGTGCCGGGGGAACTTGCTATACTGTTACTACAGGAAGAGAGGGCCATACAGCCTCATGAAGAGCCAGTGGAAGACCTCCTTAAAGTATGGGATTAAGGTCAGCACATGCTCTTTATAGGGGATCCGATTTGGATGTTTGGTATCCCATTCTCCTTTAATTTGACTGATTACTAAGGCTGAATCTTCGTATATGCTTAAGAATTTGATTCTTAGGTCAATGGCATCCTTTAGACCCAAGATGCATGCTTCGTACTCAGCCATGTTGTTTGTACAATCGAAGTAGAGTATGGTAGTGAAAGGCGTATGGAAAACTTCAGGGGAAACGATCACAACATCAATTTCGTTACCTAAAGCATTGGAAGCTCCATCAAAAACCATAGTCCATCAGGATCCTGGCTCAGGTCCTTCACATGGTGCAGCCTTTTCATAGTTAGTTATGAGCATAATATTCTCGTCCGAGAATTCAAAGTTCATGGATTGGTAGTCATCAACAGCTTGATGGGCCAAATGATCCGCCAATACACTTCCCTTGATTGCTTTTTGTGTAGTGTACTGGATATCATATTCAGTCAAAATCATTTTCCATATAGTTATTCGTTCGGAGAGAGCTGGCTTCTCGAAGATATACATGATGGGATCCATCTTAGAAATCAATAAGTTAGTATGAGTCAACATATACTGTCTTAACCGGCGAGCATCCCATGCCAAAGCAAATCAAGTTTTCTCGAGAAGTGAATATCTGGTTTCACAGTCAGTAAACTTTTTGCTAAGATAGTATATTTCATTCTCTTTTTAGCCATACTCGTCATATTAACCCAGCACACACTCCATTTAGTTCACTAATTCAGTCAAGTACATAATCAGAGGTCTTCCTTCAACTGGAGGCATCATGATTGGAGGTTCTTGTAAATACTCTTCGATCTTATCAAGAGTTGCTTGGAATTCGTCATTCCACCTGAATACTTGATCTTTCTTTAATAGTTTAAAGATTGTCTCACAAGTAGTAGTTAAGTGAGATATGAACCGAGAAATGTAGTTGAGTCGACCTAAAAAACCCTGACCTCCTTCTCAGTACAGGGTGCTGGCATTTCTTGTATGGTTTGACTTTCGCTAGATCAACCTCAATACCTTTTCCACTGACAACAAACCTTATATGTTTTCCAGACCATACCCCGAAGGTGCATTTGTTGATATTTATCCTCAACTTGTATTTCTTCAAACTTTCAAATAGCTTGTGTAAATGATTAAGGTGTTATTCCTTAGTCTGTGGCCTTGCAATCATATCATCCATATAGACTTCTATCTCATGATGGATCATGTCATGAAATAGAGCTATTGTAGCTCGTTGATAGGTTGCCCCTGCATTCTTCAAGCCGAAAGTCATGACCTTGTAACAGAAGGTGCCCTACTGTGTGTCAAAAGTGGTCTTCTCCATGTCTTCGGGAGCCATTTTGATCTGATTATAACCGGAGAAACCATCCATGAAGGAGAACACTCTATGTTGAGCAGTATTGTCGACCAAGACGTCAATATGTGGTAGTGGGAAATCATCTTTGGGGCTTTCCCTATTCAAATCCCTATAGTCCACACACATACGGACTTTTCCATCTTTCTTAGGCACCGGGACCACATTTGCAACCCACTACGGGTATGACGTTACTGCTATAAAACCTACATTGAATTGCTTCATTACCTCAGCTTTTATTTTCTCAGACATATCTGGCCGCATGCGACGAACCTTTTGCTTGACTGGAGGACAACCTTCCTTCATTGGTTGACGGTGAACTACGATATCAGTATCAAGCCCTAGCATATCTTTGTATGACCAAGTGAACACTTCAACATAGTCGTGCAACATCTGGACCAATCTTCTCTTAAAATCGTCTTCCAAGTTGGCGCCGATCTTGACTTCCCTCTTGTCTGCCTCACTACCTAGGTTGATCACTTCAACTGATTCTTCGTGCGGTTTAATGGCCTTTTCCTCTTGTATAAGAAGTATGGTGAGTTCCCCATGTATTTCACAATCTTCCTTGCCTTCGTCTTCGGCTTGATAGATTGGATTTTCGAAGTCATAGATGGCAATAACAGAGTCGTTGTCAATGAGATCTGAAGTGGATGTGGATCTGAAAATGTGTGTGTGTGTTCATGTAAGGTCACATGGATATTTTGAAAATGAAATAAAGTAAAGAATGGAAAAGAGTGAAAAATTTGAATGCAAAGTAGTCCAATGTTTTTCATTAAAATGAGCATATGCTATATGAAAATGACAAACCCTTAACAAATGGACCAATGTGCCTCGGGCAAGGCACATGGCTTGAAGTCATTGTTTTAATGGAAATTACACACAAATTTCTCGAAATAATAAAAACAGTAAATGGAAATTACTCTTGGTTGAAATAGATTGGGATGAAGTCCTTGGTATGCCAGTTGTTGAGCCCTCTGTCAGTAGTCGGGTAGATCCAGTCATCAAAGTCACAATCAACATCAGAGTCTTCAAGGGCATTAATCCCATGGTTACTAATGCGGAGAGGTGGTTTCCTTGCATGAGCACGTCGCACCTCCTTTTGAGCCTTGGAAGTGAAGCCCAATCCAAATTTGTCTGACTTGAAAGGGACATCAAGAAGTTGTCCCCAAATGGTGCAACTTCCTTCTTCAATAACAACACGGTCATCTTTGAGAGAAGCCATCCTTGGTGTATCTTTAGCAGCTTGGGGAGTGTTAGGAATGGCCTTGGAAACAACCACCATGGGAGAGACAACTTCAAAGGCTTGATAGGAGTTTCAATGAACTCTCCATCCATTTCAACATATTTGAATGAATTTAGATGACTAATCATAAACTCTTCTTCACCACAGATGGTAACAATTTTCCCCTTGACCGGATATTTCAACTTTTGATGTAGTGTGGAATTCACCACACCTACCAAATGAATCCATGGGCTTCCAAGCAGGCATGAATAAGATTAACGGATATCCATCACATAGAATATTGAGTTTAAGACTTGAGACCCAACTTTGATAGGGAGATCAACTTCCCCGTGGACCATCCTCTTTGACCCGTCAAAAGCTCTCACTACGATGTCACTAGGATTTAGTACCAAACCTTCGAAGTCCAACCTATCTAGATCTCCTTTTGGTAAGACATTGAGAGAAGATCCAGTATCCACTAATACATGTTCTAGGGTAGTGCCCTTGCATTCTATAGAATTGTGGAGAGCTTTGTTATGATTCTTCCCCATCGGGGTCAAATCCGCATCAGAGAACCCTAAACCGTTGTTGGAAGTCAAACTTGCTACACAGTTTCCAAATTGGTCAGCCGTAGTTTCTTGTGGGACATGTGCATTTTTCAAGGATTTTATCAGTGCTTGAGCATGTGCTTCAGAGAATAGCAATAAAGACAACATGGAAATCTTCGAGGGTGTTTTCCCTAACTGTTCCACTATCTTATAGTCACTTTTCTGATAATTTTTAAACTCTCCACCATCTCTTGGGTAGATGGGTCCTCAATGGTAATATCTCTTGTGGGCGCCTCCGTCCTAACAGACTCAGTTATTTTTTCCTTTCCTCTAGTGTCAGTAACAAGTTTAACAACAGTAATGCGAACGGGTGTAGTTATGGTTGTCGGAGGTGAAACCTCTAGAGAGAAGATCCTCCCTGTCCTAGTAACTTTACTTGATCCAACAATGTTTGTAACGTCAGCAGCTTCATCTTCATCAATCCATGAATCTTGTTTGATACCATGGTAATACAATTTTGCCCCATAATTCCAAGGCACAGCCTTATCAGAAGAGTAGGGGATTGACCCTGGTGTGGTGATAATTAGTGGAGCTATTCTTTGGTTCAATGGGAATCCTAATAGGACCTTTGCAGGTGATCCTAATAGGTTTGTTTGAGATAGTAATGATGGACACGTGTTCAAATTCTCGAGATACACTTTGGGTCAAACTTTTCACAGACAAAGCTTTTTCAAATAGAATCTCATGGCTATCCATCAGGTGTTGGACACATTTCTTAAGCCATTCAAAACCATTAATTTGTACAACACAGTAGCAACAGTCTTCAAGGAAGCTAGGGAATACCACGACTTTCAACAAATTCTCTTTAACAGTCTTCAAAGGAGTGGTCAAGTCATTGGCGGAGGAAACAAGAGAGGCATCTTCAATAGCATTGACACCCTTACCATGATTTGGAATGGGTGCAGTGATTATGTTAGGAGTTGGAAGAGGGTCAAATTCAATTGTCTTTTATCAGTAAGATCTTGGATTTTGCATTTCAGTGCCTAACAATGATTAGTGTCATGTCCAGGAATATTGGAGTGGTAAGCACATTTGGCATTCAGGTTATATTTTGGTGATGAAACATTGGGATTTGAAGGGGGATCCTGCAATGTTACCAAATTAGATTTCAATAAATGTTGCAGAGCTTGAGATAGTGAAATGTTGATTCTGGTAAATTGTCTTCTCGGGATGTCAGCCCTTTGTTGATTAGCTTGTTGTTGTTGTCTTTGAGTAGAAGTTGGATTGAAGATCAAAACTTCCCCTACCGAATGATGAATGACATTCTTAGCACGGCTTCTTGACCCATACACAGCATTAGTCTCTTTTTTATCAGTAAATGGCTTTTTCACAGCAATTGAGGTGGAGTCCGTAGGTATCTTCTCGCTTTTAATCCCGCTTTCAACCATCTCAGCAGTTAAAATCAATTCAGTAAATTCAGATGATGAACTTCCAATTAGCAAGTTGAAAAATGGTCCAGTCAATGTTCCCATAAACATGTCTACCAACTCTCTATCAATTAAAGGTGGTTGCACCCTGCCAGCCAGGTCTCTCCATTTTTGGGCATATTCTTTGAAGCCCTCGTTTGAACCCATGGTCATTCCTTGCAATTGCACCCTAGTTGACGCAAGATCAGTGTTATATTGATATTAGCGATAAAAGGTGGTGGACAAATCTTACCAAGTATGGATGTTAGTCTCTTCCAATTGGTAGAACCACTCTAATTGCGTCCTAGATAGACTTTCTTGAAAAAAGTGCACCCACAATTTCTTATCAGCGGTATGCGGCTGAATTTTGTGGACGTAAGATCTTAGATGAAGCTTCGGACATGAGACACCATCGTACTTAGCGAAAACAGGGATCTTGAATTTGTGGGGAATGACTACCCCAGGAACCAAACCCAAGTCACCAATGTCCAAGCCAGACACAACTTGGATTTCCACAACTTTCAATTTGTCTTCTAGTTGTTTATATTTTTCATTGGCTGGTGGATATTGCTCGTCAAAATAATCTTTGTTTTCAGAGATTTGATTGTCTCAACCCCCAGCACGGGTGCTCCTAGCATCTTCATCTTGATTCTCATCCTGTTCGGAGGAGTCTTCCTCAACTTGAACTTGTCGGATGGGGCCTTTGAACCTCTTCCGCGTGTTGATTATGAATTTCTTCTTTGTCTTCTTTTTCATAACAAGAAGAGACATCATTTTTTGCTGCCCCTTTGCCAAGTTGAGCAGAGTTTCTTGGAATTAGGAGTGTTGGGTCTGCAAGTCCTTGACAGTTTTCTCGAGATCCATCTTATACTGAAATAAACAGTAAAAAGATGAGGAAACTTATGTTGGAAAACCTGCTTATGATATAATGCATGTTATGCGAATGTAATGTTTTCAAGGATTTTATGGAATTTAAATTTTCTAGACAAAGAGAAGACAACAAACGTTAATTTCATTAATAAGTTCATGAATTACAATGCCTCTTGGGCTTACAAAGGTTAACAAATAAATTCCTAAAACAAAAAAGAAAGGCTCAAGTTTCCCATGGGCGCATTCTCTTTGGGGCAATGTAAGCATTCAGGCTTTACTCTTCATGAAGTTGCCTTGTGAGCTCAAAAACATTCTTCTCGCTTGCGTAGAAATGTGCTTCAAAGTTGTCTCTTTATCCTTTGAGTTGAATCTAATATATTTGCAATTCCTCAAAGTTGGTAGGCATGTCAGGATGAAGAAGAGTGTATGGGATTTCTCCCTCAACAACAGGCTCTATAAACACAGGTAGGATGGTTGGGTAAGGCATCATGAGGGTTTGAGCACGAGTTCGTACCCACTTGAGCTAAGGCTCAAGAAGGATGGAATTTTTATGCCCCAGAGTCTTGCTATCAACCTTAGTTACCATGCCCCAAGCATGCATAAACCTTTGATGATAACCTTGGTGATCGTTCTCATAGTCGAAAATAATACCTTGAATGAGTGCATCGTGGGGACTATCTCTTCGAGCATAGCCAAACTGTCGTAGGGCTAATGAAGGATTATAAGTGATACCTCCCCTAATTCCCAAGAGTGGAACATTAGGGAACTCCCCACAACAATAAATGATAGTAAAGTCTTCTTGAGATCGAGAGCACCAATGGATATCCGAATGAGAAAGTGACATCAACCTTTGAGACCATCTTAAGCCTTGCTCATTCTTCAATATTTATTGAGGAAGGTGTAAAATAAACCACCTATTTAGCAAAGGAAATCAACACGTGAGGGTCCCTCGCTTCCTCATAGTGCGAGTATGAAGAGAGTGCAAAATATCCCCAAGCAATGTAGGCACCAGGTTGCGAGTAAGAAACATTTAGATAGTGTTCACATCTATGAGTTGGTCCGGGTTAGGAAAGAGAACCAAACCATAGATTAGAAGGGCCAAGATTTCTTCACAATATTGAAAATCCAAAACATCCAAAAATGAACGAGGCTTCTCCATCAGGAATTTAGCCAAAAAGCCTTTGACCCCACTTCTTGTTTCCTAATTAGCTATGATGCCAGAACTCTTCAATAAGGCCTTGGCAATAACTTCAAGATTTGGAGTTTCCTTTAAAACAGTGAATGGTATTTGGTTAAGGACTGGTATTCCCAATAGTTGAGAGAATTCTTCCATTGTGGGCACTAATTGATAATCAGGAAAGGTGAAATAATGGTGTATAGGGTTGAAGAATTGAAAAAGCACCTTCATCATGTCTTCTTCAAAGCTTGAGGTAACCAGATTGAGAAGTCGACCATATCTTTTGGTGAACGAATAATTTTCAGGAACCCTTGATGCTAACTCTTTGAGTTGAAGAGGCACTCTTACGAAATGGACTTGGATGGTATTCCTGCGAGCGGAAGCCATATTCTACAAAATAGAACAAAGATAAATCCCTATGTCCTTGAAATGGTTAGTAAAATGCTATGGCATGATGTTATGATGTCATGAGAAAATAATCACACACATACAAAGCACACAAGGCCTTAGGTTTAGGCTTGCATGGGGTTTATTAGTAAGTACCCTCTTGAAGTTTAGTTGGTTCAACCTGTCCTAAAAAGTAATCGAGTTCTAGGAGCCTCAATATCACTGATCTTTCTTCGTCGGGCATTGTTTTAGCTCAAACATCCAAACTGCGACCAAAATATCCCGAAATTCCGATCTCAATGAGTGTAGTATAGAGTATCAACCAACTTTAGTCAGCTCCAAATCCGACTACCTCACTACTTTCTAATGGCCAAGTTGTTCAACTAAGGTTCTACGGTTAGTTAATGCTTCATGACACCATACAGTGGCCCTGTATTCTCCTTGATTGGACTCAACGGACACCGGTACCAATAAATATGTCACACTAACGTAGCCATCACATAAACCATGTTCATATACCTCGCACATTCCCCATGATCTATTGCTACTTACCTAAAATTCCCCCAAATTCAGGTGTAGGATTTTTACAAGTAAAACCCAAGCATAACCCACAAATGTAAAGCAGACAAGGCACACGAGTAAAGAAATAAAGATGATCTATCTCTTAAGGTAACCCCACTTTTAGTTTTTACTCCCCAATAGAGTCTCCAGTTCTGTAATACAGTAGAAGAACTGACATGGGTGTTTTGCAATTTATCGCAATTGTTGCGGATAGCAAGAGTCGTCGCTGACTTTTCTTTTATCCAATAAAGGAAAGGATGAAAAGAACAGGTAATACCTTTTAAGATTTTTGTTGAGTTCGGGGGGTAGGTTATTAAAAGGGAAGGTGTTAACACCCTTTTCATCCATAGTTATCTACGGGCTCTTAGTTGCTAGCTCACTTTGAAATGCTTTGTGAAATGTGTTTGTGTTTGTTTGAAAGTAATTTTGAAAAGTGCCTTTGTTTAGGCAAACATTGTAATGATTCTCGTCTCTATAAGAATGTGTACAAAGTGTTGAATTTTGAAAATATTTCATGAAAGTGTTTGTGTGTTTTGAAAGATGTTTTGAAATGTTTGTGAGCAAGCAACTACGAACGTTCTACCTACTCAGAAAGTCTTTGTTCTTTTCCTCATCCTTTATATATTGTTGTCTCACCATTAGTTGGTAAGAAACTTTATCATTGGATATGAAGGGACATGCGTGGGTCATCGTACCGTCATAGAGGGAAACATTGTAAGGGACTAAGATCGTTTATCGAAGGCAACATCAAAGGATCATTGAGGGACTACGATCTTGTATTTGAGGGTCTTTGCTAAAGCATCCCACGTTCGAGGGACATGACTGTTTACATCCGAGGCAACAAGAGAAGTATACCCTAGAGGTGCATGTTTGAAAAGTGTTTTGATTACATGCATTTTTATCTTTGAGATTAGGGTTTTCTAAGATTTAGTTTATCTTTCCATACAAACTCTAATTACTAGCAATAATAGGAAAGCAGTAAATTGCGGATTTTAAATGTCCTACGCTATTACAACGCTTTAGGGGGTGGGGGTAAAAGTTTATGAATGGGGTATGAAAGCAATAAAGCCCTAATTACTATTACAAATTTGATGAATAATTGCATAATTGTAAGGTAATGGAAAAGTATGAATAAGTGTATGAAGAATGAAAAAGGGTTAAGTATAAACCCTAAAAAAGGTATTTTTAATTTTTTTGAGAAAAAGAAATGTTTTTTTTTGTCTTTGTCTTTGTTTGAGAAAAAGGTTTAAATTTTGAAATGAAAAGAAATTTAGGAACAAAACCCTAATTCTATTTACCTACAAAATAAAAGAAATGTAAGATAATTTAATTTATTTAAGAAAATAAATTAAATCATAAAAGTGTGTTAGAAAATGATATTTTTGATTTTTGGTTTAGGAAAATGTTTTTAATATATAAAGTAATATAATAAAAAACCTAGTTTCTAGTTAATGTACAAATTAATTAAAGATAAAACAAAAAGGGTAATTAAAATAAATTAATTTTTATGTCAAGAAAAATTAATTAAATAAAACCTAGATCTAAGATTTTTTATGATTTTATGATAAAATAAAAATGATTTAAAAGAAAACAAAATAAATGAATTGATAAAAAGAAAATAAATGGGCTTGAACTGTAAAAGTGAAATGGGGGGTTAGAGACAGTAAAAAGAACTCAGGCCCAAACCCATGAGCCCAAGCGTTGCTTTGTGATCCAATGTGAGAAATCCATTTAGGTTCATCATGAGTGGGAGTGTGTGGGCCGTTGGATCTGTTTGGATGAAGATCAGATGGCTGAGGGTGAGAGGTGAATCATGCATGATGGACCTTGTACACACTGGATCCTGAAACAAAATAAAATATGGAAAAAACAAAAAGGGGGTTCACTTTGGTTCGAACTTTCACCCTTATGGTCAGAAGTTGCTTAAAATGCATGCGCTTGCCTTTGGGGTGGCTGTTTCATCCAGTTATAAAACAACTTCCACTAAATATATTATAAACCAAGTCATGAATGACACTTCTTCTTCTTCTTCCTTGCGCTATACTGAAATAGCAAGATTTTTGAAAACTGTATCTTGCTCATTTCTCAACCAAATTGAAAACTGTAAACATCAAAGTTGCTTGAAATTTACCCATGAATCCAAACATGTAAATAATTTAAGCTAACAATCAAAGATAAGCATGAATTTATGTTGATACCAATCTGAACCCTAATATTTTGAAAATTTCAAATCTAAAATTCTCAACACTCGGTCAATATAAATGAAAACTATGGACATGGTTAGCTTTAGGGAAATGATATCTACATTTTTGCTTCAGAAAGTATGCACAAATGATGCTTAAACAAATAATTTAAACTTGAGAAAACTTACCTTGCAGTGAGAGTCATGAATGGAGTTTGAGCAACTTTGAAGGTGTGATGATGACCTGGTTAGCTTGCTTGGACCTCCCTGAGTGTATTGCAAGTTTTACTTTGCCTTGAAAGTCCCTGAATCTCCCTACTCAAGTCAAGTTGCAAGCTTGGAGTTTGAAAATGATGGCTGATGAAGATGGAGTTACAATGGTGTAATAGGTGTTGGAGTAGCTTTGGTATGATGTATGTTAAATGTTTGGATGATTAATACTTGCACACGAGTGGATTTGGAGATAGCTGTTTGAAACTCAAAAATGCCAAGTTTATGGCTAGTTCTGGATTGCAGAAGTTGTGGGAGGTTTGAGGATGCTTGAGCTCGTATTTTCTTGAAATAGACTTGTATATTTGTAGAGGAAATATTTGAGATGATTTGCACAAAGGGTTTCTCGGTTCTAGGCTTTTGGCCCTATGACTTGCTTTTTAAGAAAAGTGAGAAGACAAGTCTCAAATGTGTTGTACAAGCATGGCCTGAAGTTGGTAGAGGCTTTAGGCATGTTTCTTTTGGTTTTGAATTTTCTTGTGTTTAGATGAAACAAGTTAGGATCTCAATGCACTGACTTTGCGTTTAAAGTCACTTTTTCAAAATGGAAGTCTTGCCTTTCTTCCCAAAATGGCAAGATATGTTGGACAATGCTTGAATTAAATGGACAATGGATCAAAAGTGTGTGAAGTCAAATAATTATGGATATATTTATGGTATTAGAGGCCTGTAAATCAAGATTATACAGCATGGCATGAAGATTTGAATTTGTGTTCATCATAGAAATGACATATAATTCAAGAATGGATGCCCAACATCATGTCTTAGAATCTCCTAGATCAAACATGATCTCTTCAAGTTCTTTGACATTTTGGAAAGCTTGAAACATCCTCTACAACTTTCATGTTTTCCACTTTTGGAAAATCATCTTGGAGGTTGGTGAAAATTGGCCTAGAAGTTAGGTAAAAAATCTGCCTAAACTAGGTCATATTTTCACGAAGTGTTTTAGAAAAAGTGTATGACTTCATGAATTTATAAATCAAAATCCAAGAACTTTTAGGACTTTATAAGTAATAAAAAGTTGTAGATCTCATAAAGATCTACAACTTTCATGTTGAAATTTTTCTTTGAATCATCTTGCATCTTGGTAAAAATTTGGCATGAAGTAATGAAATTATCATGTATAAAACACTTAGAAAAATTTCTAAGTCTTGAAAAGTTTGACTTTTCACATTGACTTTTGACTTTCTTGATTCCTTGGTGATCAAGCTTCATATTTTTGAATGTCTTGATGAATTTTGATCTTTGAAATCAAATCTTCATCAAAAAGTTAAAGTTTGACTATTTGTGAATCGGTTGACTTTTAATCAGTTGATCAAATTTCAACTATCAATCCATTGATCTTGAGGAATGTTTTGAACTATGAAATTGGGTCAACATGTTGTATTTTAATCCTCGATATTATTCTTCAAGCCATAAGATCATGTATTAAGTCAAAAGTCAATGATCAGTCAATTACAGTCAAAACCCTAATTTTGACCATTTTCCCCTTTTGGTAAATTAAGTGCTTTTATTGAGGGATTATGATCAATACTTGATGAAATGATGAATAGGACTTTAAAATGTTGATCTTGGCCAAAAATCATGAAGTTTGACTGTAGGTTGAATATAGTTGACTTTTTACCCATGAAGTTGATTTTCAGTCATATGGTCAATTGACTGAGCAAATTTGTGATTCAAGACTTGAAACTTGACATGAATATTCTTGGAGGTCTATAATGATCCATGAAGGTAATTTGAGGCATTAGAAGTCCAATTTTCCTTGTGAAAATCAAAACCCTAATTTGAGGCATCAATGTTTAGGAAGTGGTTTGACCTAGTCAACACTTGTGCAAACTTGAGCCATTGGAGATCTTGTGAGAAATGTCTTGAGAAAAGAGAGGGAAAATGTTGGGGTACAACACTAACAATTATTTTTTAGTGGTAGCATAATTCATTTTGGTTGGATTCAAAACATGACTTGCATAATAGATTACATGCAATAGCCTTTCTCTTCTTTGTCCCAACACTGCTCCTACTGCTATATCACTTGCATAACACATGATCTCAAAAGGTAGAGATCAATATGAAGAGATCACAATCGGAGCAGACACTAGTTTTCTCTTCAAAGTCTTGAGAGTTTCATCGCACTTTTCATTAAAAATAAATAGTGCATCCTTCACAAGCAGACTCGTTAAAGGCTTCACAATTTTGGAGAAATCTCTTATGAACCTACGGTAAAATCCTGCATGTTCTAAGAAGCTTCTTATCCCTTTCTCATTCACTGGTGGGGGTAACTTTGCTATTACCTACACTTTGGCTTTGTCAACATCAATTCCTTTATGCTAAATTTTGTGACCCAACTTCACGCACCATAAAATGACACTTTTCCCAATTTAGAATCAAATTGGTCCGTTGATATCTTTCTAACACCAAAGATAAGTTCTTTAAGAAATTCTCAAAAGAAGATCCGAAGACAGAAAAATCATCCATAAACACTTCCATATGTTTTTCAAGCATGTCAACAAATATGGATGTCATACATCTCTGAAAAGTAGTGGGTGCATTACACAACCAAAATGGAATTCTCCTATAGGCGAAAATACCATAAGGGCATATGAGCACAGTCTTCTCTTGATCTTCTAGAGTTACCTCAATTTGATTGTATCCCGGATACCCATCAAGAAGACAGTAGTAATCATGACCAGCTAACCTTTCCAACATTTGATCAATAAATGGTAAGGTAAAATGGTATTTTCTTGTAGCTGTATTCAACCTTTTGTAGTCTATACAAACTCTCTAACCTGTAACCGTCTTGGTAGGAATCAACTCATTTTTTCATTCTTGACAACAATCATTCCTCCTTTCTTCGATACCACATGCACATAACTCATCCATGCGCTATCGATTATTGGGTAAATAAGGCCCGCATCCAACAACTTTACTACTTCCTTGCGCACCACTTTCTTCATAGTTAGATTAAGTCTTCTTTGAGGCTGGACAACAAGTTTCTGATTATCTTCCATCAATATCTTGTGCATGTAAACTGTGGGACTAATTCCTTTCAAATATTCAATTTCCCATCTGTTGTACCCAAAAATTTTCCCTCTCACTTATCAAGAATTTACTCACAAGATCTCCTTTGACTCAAGACTGCACTAGGGTTGATCAGCTCAAGACATCTCCTTAAGCACTGATGACCAAAATTAGGGTTTGAGTTTGCACAAGTATTTTTGAACTTCCAATGCCCCATATGACTTTCATGGATCATTATGGACCCCCAATATTACTTATGTCAAGTTTCAAGCCTTGGATCACACTTTTGATCAGTCAATTGAGTAGTTGACCTAAAAATCAGCTATATTGGGGAAAAAGTCAACTATGGCCAATTCACAGTCAAACTTCATAATTTTTGGTCCACATCAACATTTTAAACTCATGTGTATCATTTTATCAAGTTTGGACCACAACTCTTCAAGAAATTTGATCAAATCTCCAAAAGGGCAAAATGGTCAAAATTAGGGTTTTGACTGGGAAAGGGCAATTTTTGATTTTTGACCTAGAAAATGGTCAATTGGTTTAAGGCATGATCTCAAGAGTCCAATTGAATCATTTTGACCTAATGACGTGGTTCAAAACATTGCAAGTCCATTGTATTGACAGATGAATTTTTCAGTCAACTGATCAAAAGTCAACTATATACTAAAAAGTCAAACTTTGACTATTTGGTCAAATTTAAGTACCAAAGATCACAATTTATCAAAACATGTCAAAATATGAAACTTGTTCATCAAGAAATCAAGAATTCAATATTTCATCTTGAAATGTTAAAATTTCTTAACTTAGAAATTTTTCTAAGTATGGAAAATTTCTTATTTTTTCATAACTTTGAGCCAAATTTTCACCATGACGCAAGATGATTCAAGAGAAACTTCCAACATGAAAGTTGTAGATCTCCATGAAATCTACAACTTTTCTTCACACAACTTCTTCCAAAAATTATTGTATCTCAAGTTACAATTTTATGAACATAAGGTCATGAAACAAAACACTTAGTGAAATTTTTCCCTAATTTGGACAGGATTTTGACCTAACTTCATGACACTTTTTCATATAGTTCCAATGGGAATCTTAAAAAGAAATTCAAAGAGGGGTTGTAGAGCATTTTACAAGATTTCCAAAATATCAAAGAACTCCTTGAGATCATTCTTGAGTAGGGAGAATCGAAGAGATGAAGTTAGGGTTTTATCACTTAATTTACAAGCCATTTTGTTATGAACAAGAAGTCAATTTCAAACCTATGCTGCACAATCTTGTTTTTCAGGCCTCTAAACCTCAAGATCTATCCATAATCAGAATATTACACTTGCTTTTGAGCTATTATCCAAGTGTTCCAAGCATTGTCCAAGCCAATTTGCCATTTTAGGAAGAAAGTTACCATTCCATTCTTGAAAAGTTGCTTTAATCACAAAGTCAACTTGTCTTGAGCTTATAACTTGTTCTTTCTGCACACACAACCCCTATAAACCAAAATCAATGTGTCTAAAGTCTCAAGAAGCTCAGAACATGCTTGTATAATACTTGTGATTTGTCACTTCACTTTTCTTAAAAAGCAAGTTATAGAGCCATAACCCTATAACTCAAAAACCTTGAGTGATTTTGTGATCTAATCTTTTCCATACATATTAACAAGTTAATTACAACACAACACACTTTTTGACAAGCCCTAAAACACTCCCAAGCGCCTTGCTGCACAAAACTGCCCAAACTTGACAATTTTGAGCAAAAACTCACCATCTTCATTTCCACTCGTGCGTTTTGAAAACTAATCATCCAAACACCTTCCATACATCATATCAAAGTGATCCAGGTCCTCATTTCCTAACTGTAACTCCTCCATCATCATCCACCATTTTCAAAACTGAAGCTTGCAACTTGACTTTAGTTGGGAGTTCCATTCATCCTTAAAGCAAAGTAGGAGTTGGAACATATTCAAGGAGGTCCAAACAAGCTACAGAAATTATCAGGCCATCACAAAGGTTGCTCAAACTCCATACATGACACCAGCTGCAAGAGGTAAGTTTTCAAACTTCTATCTCTTCATACAGGCATCATTTAAGTTTGGTTTGTGAAGATAAAATGTAGATACCATTGCCACGAAGCTGTACATATCCATAGTTTACATTTATATGGCCTGAGCTTAGAGAATTTTAGGGTTGAAGTTTTCTGAAATTTTTAGGTTTTAAATTAGGGCTGGAAAAATTCTCATTCATCTTTGATTGTTAGCTTAAGTTGTTTATATGGTTTGATTCGTGGGAAAAAATTCCACAACTTTCATGTTTGAACTTTTCATTTTTGTTGAGAGATGAAGAAGATACAGGTCCTTTGGCTGGAGGTTGAAGATGAAGTGTAATCAGGGCGCGTTTTGTGTTATGTAATTATTGTTTCAGTTATATTAACGGATGTACAGCCACCCCAGTGGTAAGGCAGCGCGCGTTATTGGTAGAGGTCATGGGTTCGAACCTCAGCGCTGCCTTTTTGCTTTTGTTTTACATTTTTGGTCATTTTTCCTTTCTTTTTTTCTTCAGCAAATCGGCGCTGGGCCTTTTAGGCTTAACTTTTGTTTTTTTGTTTTTTTTGCTTACTAACCCCTTGCAGGCTTTTGACACCCCTGGCCCATTTATTTTATTTTCCAATTTATTTTCATTTTCTTTTCTTAAATATATTTTTTAAAATACTAAAAAAATCATAAAATACAAAAAATAGTAGATTTATATTTTAATTTAGTTTATTTATTTTTCTCACAAAAATATATTTGACCATACTTTATTTATTTTACTAATTATTCTTGTAAATTTAATTAAAACTAGGATATTATTTATTTTCTTTTACACCAATTAAAATATAATATTTTAATACCAAAAAGACTACAAATATTTTATAATGCTATAAATATTTTCAAGATAAAAAATGCCAAAAAAAAACTTTTATTAAACTTATTTTCTTTTGATTAATTAATAAAATTAGGATTTTCATCTAAAATCTTTTCTCAATAATTTCAAACTTAATAAATTATTTTCTTTATTTTATTAGGTTAAGGTAGAATTCCCTTTTCATAAAACATCAAACAAAATATCCATTTTCTTCACATTTACCTTCTTGCATATTTAATTCATCTTGTACATTATTTATTTCAATTCTTGTATAAATTAAATTTGGTTGTAATAGGCTAATTAGGGTTTAATTTCTTGCAATCCCCATTTGTAATTTGTACACCCCCTCCCACAAATTATGTAATAGCGTAGTAACTTTAAATTTCGCAATTTATCTCTTTTATATAACATGCTAATAATTAGGATTTGTATGGAAAGACTAAAACCAATACTTAGAAAACCCTAATTAAAGACAAAAATAAGCATGAAAACAATACATTTTCACACAAACACCCCTATGGTTATTCCACTTGGTTGCCTTAAACAAAATGGCCATATTACGCATGTAAGGTATCTTAGCAAAAACAAGAAAATACAAGATCATGGTCCCTCGATGACGCTATCTAAGTTGCCTTACAAATGATCTTAGTCCCTCAGAAAGTATGCTAAGATACTTTGCAACATTGCTAATCATCGTTATACGATGACCCACGCCCGTCCCGTTTACATCCAAAGATAGGGTTGCTTACCAAATCAATGGTACGACAACAATGTCAAAGGAAAAGAAAATGAACAAGAAAGACATTTGAGTAGGTAGATTGCTCCTAATTACTTGCTCCATTTCAAAACAAACATCCTTGCTATTTTCAAGACAAACACATACTCTTTCAAACATCTTACAAAATTGAAAGCATTTTCAAAAGATCAAACATCTTTGTATACATTCTTACAAACAAGAATCATTACAAAGATTTCCTAAACAATTGCCTCTTTACAAAATACTTTCAAAAACCACATCAAGCACAATTTCAAACAAAAAACCAAGTGACCTAGCAAGTAACTAAGAGCCCATGGAAAACCATGGATGAAAAGGGTGCTAATACCTTCCCTTTTTATAATCTACCCCCCGAACTCAAGAAACAATCTCAAAGGTCTTTCCTGTGCTTTTTCACCTTTCCTTTTGGATAAAAGAAATGTCGGTGGCGACTCTTGCTAACCGCAATATTTGTGATCAAACGCAAAACCCTCAAGTCAGTTCTCCCACCGTATCACAACATCCAATAGCACCCTTGTATTTCTTGAGAACTTTGATGAGCTGGTCTCCTTGAACTTCTTTTAAGCTAGATTTGATAATATTTGGACATTGCTCATTAGTGTCAATAAAGATATACTTGAGGTTTTCAGGCAGTTGTTTCAACTTTGTTCCCTTTTTCACCTCTTGTTTTTCTTCAGGAGATTGTGGTTGCTTCGAATCTTCCCATTGGTGTAGTTTAGATATCTTCCATGGAGGTTGTGCTTCCATCATAGCTAGCACTTCTGACTCTTTTTCACCCATTATCTCATCACCTTCAAAGATTGACAAACTTAAAACTCTTTCCAACGGTAATTCTCGAATTTTACTTTGACCTGCCTGAATAAACATTGTGTCCATCACTTCGATATTTTTACTTGTTCCTTCTTCATCCTTGAATTTCGTTGTGTCCCTCACATTAATTTTCATCTTCTCATCGTGAACCTTGAGGATCATTGTGCCTTTCTCAATATCTACCATGCATCTTCCAGTCTCTAGGAAAGGTCTACCTAAAATAAGTGGGATTTCCTCATTTTTTGGCATTTCTAGAAAAGCAAAGTCAACAGGGAAAACAAACTTGTTAATCTTCACGAGAACATCATTTAAAATGTTGTACGGTCTTTTCACTGAATGATCTACAAACTGAAGTGTCATACTTGTGTCTTGCACCTCATCGAGCTCAAGCTTATTGAAAATTGAAAGCGGCATCAGGCTTACACTAGCCCCCAAATCAATAAGTTCCTTCTTGAATGATCTATCCCCTATGGTGAACGGAATAGTTATTGCACCCCTATCTCTCTTTTTCATTGGAATTTTGAGACACTACAAAATAGCACTACATGTTTCAGTCAGCATTACTGGCACACTATCTATGGAACGTTTTTTGGATATGATGTCTTTCATGAATTTGGCATATATAGGCATATATTCCAGAGCTTCAACAAAAGGGGTGTTAATTTCGAGTTTCTTGAATAATTCCAAGAATTTCTCAAAAATTTACTCGTTCATATCTTTCATCCTTGTTCTTGAAGGATATGGGAGAATTATTTTTGGCTTAGGATCCCTTTGTTTTTCTTTCTCGACCACTGGTTGTATAACCACCTCCTCGACCTTCTTCGGATCATCTCGTTTTTCTAGATCTACTTATATCAAGCCTTTATCTGGTATTTCCTATGTTTCAACATTCTCAGCTGACTTACCTCTTTTGGTCACAACTGCATTCACAATATGATTATCTCTAGGATTTGTAATAGTTCCACTGGGAAGAGTTCCCGGTGCTTGAGCATTAGCCAGCTGTTATGCTATTTGACCCATTTATACCTCTAGATTTCTAATGGAGGCGGATGTGTTCTTATGATTATTTCTTATTTCTTCTTGGAACTAAATATTGTGAGTTTCCATCTTCTCTATAGCCAATTCCCAATTTGCCTTCTTCAGAACTTGCTGCTGTTGTTGCTGTTGATATTGGTTTTGATATTGACCTTGCCCTTGTTGCTCAACATTCCCTTTTTGATCTCTCCACCCAAAGTTTGGATGATTCTTCCACCCTGGATTGTAGGTGTTTGAATAAGGACTATTCTGCTTCAAGAACTTAATGTCTCAATTTTTTATGGAGAAGCTAAACATTGCACTGTATTGTGCGGCTTATTACATATTTCACATAAAACATTTTGTGCCTGTTGAACTTGGGAAACTTGATGACTGCCTAAATTCAATGCTTTAAGTTTCTTTTCTACCTCTACAACAATTGTTTCTTCAATTTTTAATTTTATGTTAGGTTCCAACTTCAAATTAATGACTCCTTTAGACTTTCTGGAAACCCTTTCATATAACTCCAAATGCTCATTTGTAGCAATTTCTTCTATTATCCTATTCACACCAGTGGCTGTTGAGAAATTTGATGAGCCACCAACTGTTGTGTCTATCAGCTGATTTGTCTTAATTCTAAGACCATTTACAAACATTTGCATATGATCAGTCTGGTCCAGATTATGAGTAGGGAAGGCCACTAGGAGTCTTTTGAACCTTTTATAGGCAACCACAGCGATTCTCCCTCTTTCTGTTTGAAATTCAGTATCTCATACCTTTTTTGTATGAACACTGATGATGGAAAATACTCTTTTAGAAAAGTTGTCTCCATGTCTTCCCAGGTTGTGATACTATTAGCTGGCAAAGAATAGAACCAATCTTCAACTTCATCTGCTAAGGTGAAAGGGAACACTCTCAACTTTTTTGTTCCTCGGTATGCCCATCTATCTTCAGAGTTGTGCTCATGGTTAAAAATCTTTGCAAGTGCTTGTTAGCATCTTCATCTACCCTTCCCGAAAAATATCTCCTCTCGAGCTAAATGATAGTGATGGGATGCAGCTGAAAGTATGGTACATTCACTGGGTGGTTCCTAATTGTCAATCTACCAGCCGATGCATTTGTCCCTCCATAATCACCAAAGAGTCTTTCAGGTCGTGTAAAATTCTCACCCATGGTTGTTGGTTATGAATATGTCTCTTTATGCACTGAATTGTATTCTAAATCTGAATCAGAATTATCTGAGATAAGTTTTTCTTTCGATTCCAGTCTAGCTAATCTCGCTTCTCTCCGCCTTGTGTGAAAAGTTCTTTCAATCTTTGCGTTAAAAGGAAATTCAGTTGAGGCCTTACCTCACATAAAATATTAGACAGAAATTAGTAATAATTAAATAAGAGAAAAATAAATAAATAGCAGAAAAAATAAAATTTTAATTGCAGAGCAATAAAATTTCAATTAAACTACAATTAACTCTGTATTTTGGCAGTCTTCGGCAACGGCGCCAAAAACTTGATCGGAAAAATAGCAAGTGTATTATTTTCACTGATGTAGTAATAATGGGTTTTACACCAAGTATCGATCATGAGGACTGCGTAGAAAATAATGAGTCTTATAATTAATTCAATCGAACAAAATCATCATTTTGGTTTGATTGGATAAATCCTTGCAAATGTGTAAAATAACAAAATGTAAAATGTGACTTTTTACTGTTTAAATAAAATATGCTAGGGGTGAGTGTATGATTCTCCATATGATAAGTTTCACTCTTTGATCTTTTCAAAAAGTTCATCAACTCAATTACCGGTTCTCAAGTATATATGTCCCTAAGTCCTTAGTGAAAAACATTTGATCTTCTACCCTAATTTCAATATCCATTAAAATTAGTGATAAAGCCAAGCATTTGATTATCGAGAATTGTTCTGGTTATTATAAGATTTCCCTAGTCCTAAGTTAAATCTTCTATAATATTATTGTTTGGAAAACCTTAACACGACTGTCCAGTTCTATTGTGTCAAGAAAAGTGAAACCCTGTTGGTTTGATAGGGAAAAACGATAAATTATTCTGAACAATAAAATTAATGCAGAAGAACTATTATGCTGAATAAAATAAAGAGATCAATATTCTTGTTATGAAAAATCAGGGACACCCCCTAGCATTGGGGGGTTTAGCCTCTCATGGTGTTCAAAAGAAAAACTATACACATAATAGAGTTATACATTACAAGAATTACGGATTCGTCAATCTTCAATTGCTACCACGCGTGAAGGATTCTCTGTTTCCCAAGCTCTGGAATCTCCACTCTTCTATCGTCTTATTTGATTCAATCATTTCAAAGGTCCCTCTCCCTTTCTCTCAATAAGGTTTTTATAGTATTAGGTTATCCCTCATAAGTTCCAAATGTCCAGAATACCCATAATGCTCCAAAACACTTAAAAATCCCAAGAATTGGAATTTCTAGCGCCTAAGCTGATACAGGGCGTGTCACCGGACACGGGCACCCGTGTCAGCGCCTGTTTTGTCCCTTGTACACTTTTTTGTTCAGCTGAATTGAAATGGGCTTTGTCGTGTAATGCGGGTGCCGTGTCACCCTCTTCTTGGTGCCAATGCATGTGTTCTCCTCTTCTCCTGACACAGGTGGCCGTGTCAGGGTCCCTGTAGCTTCCATATTTCCTTCTCCTTTGCACAAGTTTTTCAGAGATCTTTACTTGCACCTGAGATTACCAACAACTACCAAGCCAAACCATCAAAAGAATCTAGAAGGCAATAAATTCAAATAAAAACCATACAAAGTTAAATTTGAAAAATATAAAATAATTTAAACAAAACGGTCAAAAACAAACCAAAGTCTTATAGATTTGATGAATTTTGCACTGAATAAGTGAGGGAAACGAAATAGAAATAGTGGCCAATCAGGCGCCCTCTTTCTTCTTATATTGCTCGAGGTGCCCGTCTCGAATCAGTAGCTCGATTGCATCATTGAGATGGATGCAATCCTCAGTGTTATGCCTATGGCTTTTATGGAACCTACAATATTTGCTCTTGTCGGTTCCTTATTTAGAAGGCGTCTGTCGGGGGAAATGTACCCCGGCCTGTTTGAATTTGGAATTGGAGCATTCAGTTAGAATATGTTCCCTCGAAATAGTCAGAGGGGTGTAGTCGTGGAACTGACCAGCAAGCCCCTTGTAGTCCTTGGAGTCCCGGGATCTGTCTTCCCATTTATTACCTCCCCAACGGGATGTCGAGGGCTTGTCACTTCTTGAGGACTTGGCACTTTCTTTGTTCCTCGACTCCCTGGCGCTATTGGCGGCTTCCTTCTCCTAGTATTGTATTTATGCTTGAGGCTTAAGGAGGAGGGAGTCGATCGTGGCCGATGATTCGATGCCTACTACTTTAGCAAAGTCACTGCAAGGACGGAGCCCACGCTCAATCAGGTATTTCTTCATGTTATCGATTGTGGAGTCCTCTAATTCTTCTTTGTTGAAGCGCTCTATGTATGCTCATAGAGACTCATCTCTGTCTTGGATGATTGCTTAGAGTGAAGCCTTTGACTTCAGGTGTCGACAGGAAGCGGTGAAGTGCCTCAAGAACATCCTCCTTAGTTGCTTCCAGGAGGTGATAGATTCGTCCAGGAGATTCTTGTACCAAGACTTTACTCCTTTCCTGATGGTGGTCGGGAATAATCTGCATTTGATGGAACCTCTGACCCCTTGATAGTCGAGGAGGGCGTTGATGTTCTCTATGTGTTCGTTGGGATCAGTCGTACCATCGTATGTTCCCAGTTGAGGTGGCTTCTCCAGGAAAATTAGGAGTTGGGCCTCTATAATATTTCTTGATAGAGGTCTGTGGGGCTCGTCGTTGTCTCTTTCTATGGGAGATGCAGAAGGGGAGTGATAATTCCTTCCCTTTCGGGTGTCATGGTCTCGTCAGGGGGAAGGACTCCTTCGTTGTTATCTTGGCTTGGGAAATGGTGATCGACCGTGGTCAACTTGGCGGTCGCCCTTCTTCTTCTTTGATGATGGAGAGTCTTAGTCTTTCGTGGGATGTGTGTGGTTACGTTTCTTGAAGAAAGAAACATCGCGCCTCTCCTTTCTTGGTGTATGGCCACGTCTAGGTGGAGAGATGTTGGGGGAATCTTGTCGTCGGGGTCTCTGGGGAGGAGACTTTGACGGCTTCTTCTCCCAGGACCCTATCATTTTGTTTTGCTGCAAGATAAGGGTGTTGGTCTGGTTGATGGCAACGAACAATGCTGCGATGGATGGATTGGAATTGTGAGAAATAGGAACCAGTTGCAGGGCCTTCGACAGTTCCTTTGTGGGGATCTTGGGACACTTCTCGTCCAAGAATTGTTGATCGTTGCACTAGGCGTTCATGGAATCTGGGGACACAGTCCGACCATCGCTGAAGTCGAGGTTATCCTCGAGGTGAGGATATTCTTGACTTCTGAAAGTCTTTTACACTGGGGAAAGTGCAGCCTTTCCAGACGGGTGGTGATCATCATGGCCAGCCATGATTGTTGAATGAAGAGGATCTTTGGTTTTTAGACTTTGAGGAATAGAAAACCGGGAAGATAGATTCCCACAAATGGTGCCGCTGATCTTACCGGTTGATCAGAACCTACAAGGTGGCCGAATGATGATCTTCTATCGGGCTGGAATATTGAGGAGCAAAAATAGGGGGTCGTACCAGCAATAGACTCTAACGATCAAGTAAGTGTGGGAGCAATGAGATACAAGAAAAGTATTAGGGTTTTTTGATGAATAGTGAATATTCAATACCTGGACCTCACATGTGTGAGGGTTTATATAATGCCCCAGGCGCATGGCCATTGGTTCCTATTTTTGGGCCTAGATATGTGGATCCGTGAAAATAGCTAACTTCCAAGACTTGGTCATACCAAGCAGGTGTGCCTGTAACTAGCTGTTGGTCCGAAGGAGAAGGTAGGTTATAGGCAGCGGCCTGGTCGGTTCCTGATTTTCTGGGAGACTTGAGGTCTGGAAGACTGGGAGGTGCTCGTTGATTATCGAGGGTCAGTGTCGGTCTAAAAGGAAAAACAATTGATGGTTCCCGACAGAGGGCGCGGGAGTTCAGGGTTATGTCATGTGTGCTTTACCGAAGGAGGACTCTAGGTTGGGCTCACACAGGTTGTCGGGCCAATCCAGAACAAAAATAATGGGCCAAAAGAGACAAGTGCCAAGATGGCTATTAAATTCCCCAATGGGATTACATGAAAATAAAAAATAAATAAATCCCAGTTGGAACGGGGCAACAACGAAACTACAAAGGAAACCGAGATCTGAGATTTACCAAGAAGTCTTTTTCGATGGTAATTTTCTTGTCGAGGCGAATCCTTTTAGCTGAAAGATGATTAATCTTGCTCCTAAGCTGAAGGAGTTTCTCACCGCGAGTTATTACCTGAAGAGTAGATTGTTGAATTTCATCGGGTAAATGGCTGTTAGGTGAATCTTACAAAGCCTTTTGATGCTCAACGTCGAAATTTTTTTGATTGAGCGCTTCGATTTGGTTTCGGTAACCCAAAATTTATTGGTCAAGAGTAGAATTTTGCTTGAGACGATCCTTTCTCTTAGCTTAGAGGTCATTAGCCTTTTGCACAAAAATTTCACTCAGGTCCCACTCTACTCTCATTGCATTTTCTTTGGTTTTAAGCTGGAGATTGGTGTGTCGGCAGAATGAGAGATCTTGCAAGCTGGGTGAATAAAGTTTAAAAATAAATCAAGTACTGACCCAAGGGATCAGGAAGAGGATATTGGGAGATGGTATCGAGAAGTTTAAAAATCCCAGCTGCCATGAGAGTGTACTCCTCGGCGACAGCTAAAAACTCACTTTCAAAAAGATAAGACCTTAGCTCATGAAGCACATGGGTTACTTCAGCGTCCAGTTTAGCAATGGGTAGAGACATCGAACTAAGATTTGGTGAAGTAATTAGGGTATGCCGGAGAAGGTGAATCTTCCTAAAGAACTCCGTTAGATATTTTTTCTTCAACACTTCGATCTCATTATGGGTGGCGAAGTAGAAAGATGGAGTATCATGCAAAACGTGGCAGGTAGGTTTGATGAATGTTAGATGATTGGACCTTGCAGTGTTGTCACCAATAGGAATGCTTCTAGTTGGATTCATTTTGACGTCCCCTGCATGAGGTGGCCCCTGGGAGGATTTTGGTTAAGTTAGCATAAGGAACAAAATTAGAAGTGGAGATAGAAGAGAAAAAGAGGTACCTCTAAGTTTGATAACACGACGTTATGCCTTGGTGAGACTGGGTCTGCAAAAAAGGAAGGCATCGTTTCATGCATCTTTTCAGAAGGAAACATTTCATTCAAGTTGACCGGCGAAGGGCGTTCCTGTTCTTGGGTGATTAGTGGCACAAGAGGTTGTCGAGTTTCCAAAGCATTAAAGGTGTAGATAAGCCTTTAAAGAAAGTCAGGTATGGAGAAGTATTTCTTTTGGTATTGAGGCCCCCACTGATCAAACAACTTTGAGGCGAAAAATGAGTGTTCAAAGTCGAACACTGGAAGTTCAAGAGTTTGAATAGCCCGATGGAATCTAAGGTAAGCCTTATGTTCCTCAGCATTAAGTTTTCTACCCACCCAGATGATGTCTTCATAGCGGTGGGACAAGGACCAAGGAAACATTTGATTGAGTCCTAACTGTCAAGATACCAAGTTCGTTTGGTAACCCATGAAACCATATCTTGTCGAGCCAGTGTTGATTCGATAACAGAGCAATGTAGGTGTTAGAAATGCTCTCCAGATGGCATTAATACGAGCTGCATTTGGATAGGTGTTCAGAAAAGGTTCTGGAAACCAGCCTGGACCAAATCACCGTTCCACAAAAGGGGCCTTGGGAGTGACAAAAGTTTATGTTTCGACAAACATATTGATGTACTTCATGAATATTAATTAGTCAAGTTTGTAGAGGGGATTAGTCAAGGATAGCCTCAGACCTTCGATGGCCCTAACTTTGTTATGACGCAAGACATTTTCAAAAATTGGATAACCTAGTTGATGTTCAAATGTGGCATTTAGCCAGTGTTGCAGAAGCCAAAAGGGGCCTAAAAGAGAGAAGTCATTATCATGATCAGGAAGTGCCTTTAGTTGCGTAGAAGCATTGCCCAAAGTTTGGTAAAGATTCTCTAGTAATAGCTTACCTAGTGAGATACTTTGCCCCTCATGGAGTTGAATCGCCAGAGGTGTGAAATCCTGGGTTGTGGTAAAAGATCCAGTGCAAAATAAGAAATGGGAAAGCCAGAGGGTGAGAAAGGTTATATGTTCAGTGTCGGAAACATCGTTTGTATCCACAAGATGATGATCATTGTGATGCGGTGGGAGAACTGACTTGAGGTTTTGTGTTTGTGTTCGCAAATGTTTCGGTTTAGCAAGAGTCGCCACCGACTTTTTATTTTATCCAAAGGAAAGGTCAAAAAGCACAGGAAAGACCTTTGAGATGTTTTCTTGGGTTCGGTGGGTAGATTATGAAAAGGGAAGGTGCAAGCACACTTTTCATCCATGGTTATCCATTGGCTCTTAGTTACTTGTTTAGATCACTTGCTTTTGCTTTTCAATTGTTTGAAATGGTGCTTTTGTGTGTGGTTTTGAAAATATTTTGAAAAGAGACCATCATTGTGGCAACCTTTGTAATGATTCTTGTTTGAATGTATACAAAGGTGTATTGTCTTTTGAAAAATGTTTCAATGTTTGAAAGTTTGAAAGTTTGTTTTGGGAAATGTTTTGAAATTGTGTTGTGAGGTGTGTTTGAAAAATAGCAAGGATGTTTTTGCAAGATTTGATCAAGTAACTAAGAGTTTTCTACCCTATCTACTCAAGAGTCTTTCCTACACATTTGTAACCCTTTTGACAGTGTTGTTTTACCATTGCATTTGGTAAACAACCTTGTATTTGGATGTTAAACGGGACAGGCGTGGGTCATCGTTTTGACCATGATAGAAATAGTGATTAGTATCTTTAGCAATTTTTTGAGGGACTAGATCATTTTATATATGCAACCAAGATAGCATCATCGAGGGACTATGATCTTTTTGTTTTGTTTTTGTTTTGCCAAGATACTCAATATGCATACCATGGCCACTTTCAAGGCAACAAGTGGATGAAATCCTAGGGGTGTTTGTGTGAGATGTGTTGTCATTTTCATGCATTTTTGTCTTGTATTAGGTCTAGCTATTTGTTTTGATTTTGGATTCTTGCATACAAATCCTAATCTCTATCATGGCATATTTGAAAGCCTAAATGCGTAAAAGTAATCTAAGCTATTACAACATTGATATGGGGAGGGGGATGCAATTTTGAATAGGGGATTATTTTGCAAGAAATTAAAACCCTAAATTATTACAACCAAATTGAATTTCTTTGCTTCAAAAGATAAATAAACAATATTTAAATAAGCAATAAAATATAAATATGCAAAATATTATGAATATGCAAAAAATGTTTTTATTTATTTTTATGTGTGTAAAAATAAAATATTTAATGTATTAAAAAAAGAAAAATAAAAAAAAAGTTATTTTTATTAAGGGTAAAACCCCAATTTTTGGTTTAAGAATATGTATGTGTATTATAATATTTATTTATTTATGTACAATAAAATAAATAAAAATATATATTCAAGTGTCAAAAAATAAAATATATTAGAAAAAATATTATTTTTAATAAGGGTGGAAACCCTAGTTTTTGTTTTAAGATAATATATATTATATTATTTATTTTATGTACAAGAAAATAAATATAAATATATACAAAGATGTTAAGAAATAAATTTTGTGAAAAAATGTTATTTTATATGTATAAATAATAAAAATAAAAATATATAATATTTTTATAATATTTATAAGTTTTTATTAAAGAAAATAAAGAGTATATTATTTAATAATCATTTTTATGTTAGAAAAAATAAAATAAAATACAAAATAAAATGTGAAAATTTATGAAAATATTTTTAGTAATTTTTTTATGTTTAGAAAAATAAAATAAAGTCAGAAACTAAAAAAGAAATGAAAAAATATGAAAATATAAACCAAATGGTCTGAGGGGTGTAAATAGCAAGTCAGTGGTGCAAATAGCAAGGAAATGACAAGGCCCAGCCCAGATCAGTTTCATCTTCAACCTTTGAATCACAAAAACGCGCGCCTGTGTACAAAATCTGGAAATCCTGCATACGTGCTCTAAAGCAAAAACTCATAACACCAAAGTCATAGCATTTTTCAAGACGATTCCAACAATATAAAGAACTTAATCTAACTCTCAAAGACCAGAGAGAATTTCACTGGCCCTAATTTTTAAGCAAACTTTTTCAGGAAGTTCATCAATCAAATTCTCTCAGCACACTTAACTTAAATGAAATCTATGCATATGTACAGCTTAAGGGCTATGAGTACTACATTTTTTATTCACAAACCTAAGCCTAATGGTTCCTAAATAGAGAGATAGGAAGTTGGAAAATACCTGTTTCAGTTGAACACGAGTATGGCAATGTAGAGCTTTTCAGTGAGGCATGAGATGCTTGTGAGCTTGCTTGAACTTCCTCTGACCTTCCCCAATGCTTTGTTTGCTTTGAGCTTGCTTGAAATAGCCTGTAGAAGTCAACCTAAACAAGCTGAAATCAGAAATGGTGAAGCTTGCAAATGGCGTTACAGTCAATAGCCAATGGTTGGGATAGCTTTGGTGGGTTATATGGAAGGTATTGGAACTGATTTGGGATAAAACGCACGAGTGGTTTGTGAGATGGAAGTGAAAATGCAGAAACTGCCCTGTATTGCAAGAAGAAGGTGTTTTGTGTTTTGGAAGGCTTGAGGGTTGGATAACTCGTGCTTCTGACTCAAGGCAATGTGCAAAAGTTGTTTGGAATGCTTACAAGAGTTGGTTATATCAGATACTCAAGTTATGTGATTTTGGCAAGTTGACTTGTTTTGAAAGAAAAGTGTGAAGTGATACAAGATAGGCCTGTACAGGCTATCTACAAGCATGCACAAGATGGTTGTACCTTTGCCTAAGTTTATGGAACTTGTTTGCTGCAAAGAGAAGAGGTCCAAGGCTCAAGGGAAGCAAGTTGACATAAAGTTGCCTTTATGAAAATGGAAATGCTACCTTTATGCCATAAATGGATTAATTCATTGTGCCAAGCCCTATTGATCAGAATAAGACTAATGTCCATTGTATTTGCATTTAATTTTTGAGTGTGGAAGGGTTTAGAGACCTGTAATCAAGTACAAATCAAGGTTGGACAGATTTTGCAACTTGTGTCAACATGAACCATACCATGGATCAAAGTGAGTTTTTGCCAAATTAAAACCTTCGATTCTCCCTAACCATAAATGATTTTGGAGTTCTTGGACATTTTGGAAAGCTTGTAACATGCTCTAAAATCGATCTTTGAAATGCATTTTGAGTTTCCAAGTTGAACTATGTGAAAAATTGCCATGAAGATAGGTTTAAATCCTACCTAAACTAGGGCAAAATTTCACTAAGTTAAAAGTTTCATGTACCCTTGTTCCAAAAATCATAACTTGAGATCCAAGCTTCTTTTGGGAAAACTTTGTGCATAAAAGTTTTATATTTTGTGGAGGACTACAACTTTCATGTTGGAAGTTTTGTTTGAATCCAATTGCATCATGGTGAAAATGTTGGGCAAAGTTGGGAAAAAATAAGAAAATTTCATAACTTAGAAAAATTCTAAGTTATGAAATTTTTCAACTTTTAAACCCTAATTTGAAAAATTAGGTTTCTTGATGAACAATTTTCATGTTTTGACTCATCTTGATGAAAAATGACCCTTGGCACTTGATTTTGACCAAAAAGTCAAAGTTTGACTTTTCAGTGTACAGTCAATTTTTGATCAATTGACTGGAAAATTCATCTGTCAATCCAATGCATTTGAGATCTTTTGAACCTTGTGATTAGGTCAAGATGATGCCATTGAGTCCTTGAATCCATGCTTGAACCAAATTTACCATTGGCTAGGTGAAAAATCAGAAATTGCCCTTATACAGTCAAAACCCTAAAAATGACCATTTTTCCCTTTTGATGATCTGATCAAATTTCTTGAGGAGTTGTGGTCCAAACTTGATCAAATGGTTCATATGAGTCTATAATGTTGATGTGGATCAAAAATTATGAGGTTTGACTGTAAATTGGCCACAATTGACTTTTTCCCCAATACAACTATTTTCTAGGTCAACTGTCCAATTGACTGGGCAAAAATTTGATTCAAGGCTTGAAACTTGGTAGAGGAAACCTTATAAGTCCAACATGAAGTATGAAAGTCACTTTGAGCATTGAAAGTCTAAAAATCCCTGTGTAAACTCAAACCCTAATTTCAGGTCATCAGTGCAAGGAGATGTCTTAAGCAGAGCAAACCCTAGCTTGGTCTTGAGTTCAAAGAGTCTTGTGAGGAGAAATCTTGATAAAATGAGAGGGAAAATTTTTGGATACAACAGCTGCCCCTGTTCAATCTTCTTGAACCTGAAGAGTTAGATTGGCGAGTTTTCCTTTCGTGACTCGAAGGTAAAAGAGGATTGGACACTAGAGTGCCCGTAAATTTGCACTCGTCAAAATGTAGGTTGAGGGAATGGGCTTAAAGATGCCATTTTGAGATGATAGAATCTTGCTGGAGATGGGCTTAGAGATGCCATCCAAAATGTTTGTTGAATATTAGGATAATGAACATCAGAATGGTATCCGAATCTGGAACGTATCTAAGTTGTATCTAGAGATTGGATTTGTATGAGCAATGGAATGGCGTCCGTGTCTGGAGCGTATTCGAGTTGTAACTATATTTGATTCTTGAATGAATATCAGAGTGACTTACATGTCTAGAGTGTATCTGTATTGTATATGAATCTGGAATCTGAATAAGCGACAGAATGACATCCATGTATGGAGCATCTCTGGGTTGGGGAAATGTTTGAATGAGTGATAGAATGGCTACCGTGTCTGGAGCGTATCTGGACTGTATCTGAAGTTGAGATCTGTATAAGTAGCATAATGACTCTCGTGTCTGGAGTGTATCCGTACTGTAACTGGGATCTGGACAAGTGATAGAATGACTTCCGTGTCTAGAGTGCATCTGAACCTGAAGTTGATAGTTGAATCTGAATGATAAATAGAATGACTTCCGTGTCTGGAGCGTATCTAGTCTGTATCTGATTGCTGAAGCCTGAATGAGTAGTAGAATGACCTCCGTGTCTGGGGTGTATCCATACTGCATCTTGACTTGAAATTCTGAATGAGAAATAGAATGACGTCCGCGTCTGGGGTGTATCCATACTGTATCTGAATAAGAGATCTGAATGAGTAGCAGAATGACTTCCATGTCTTGGAGTGTATTCGTACTGTATCTGAAATCTTTGAATAGTTGTTAAAGATAACTTTTAATCTTATCCTGAAAAGGGTAAAATGTTAACTGAAACACAAAGTTATGTTGCATGACATGTATGATGCAATAAAATGTGTTCTATCAATGTTTATGATATATGAATGTAATGTATGCGAATGTAAGCTGATTAGCTATCTTGTTGAGGAAAATAAATCCTTGATAGCTGGAGATAATAAAATCTTTGACCGCTGCTGGGGAAAATAGATCCATGACCGCTGCTGGAGATTCAAAATCTTTGATTGCTGAAAATGAGAAATCCTTGGACCACTGTTTGGGATAGAAAATCTCTTGGTAACTTGTGGGGATGTGAGAATCCTTCACAACTTCCTGGGGACATAGGGATCCTTCAATTCCTTTTAAGTTGGAACATGATAGACATTCCGTTGTAAGAACAATGTCAAGTGCTGCTTGAGAAACCAGTTTGGGGAACCCCGAGAAACTTGATGACTGTGGCTGGGGATTGAGAATCTTCAATCTATTAGGAAAATAACTTTGTGGGGAGAAATTTTATTCTGTTTAAGAGTTTTCAAGAGCTTGGGTTGTATGCCAATCTATTGGGGAAGCAAGAATGCGAATCTTCATTCAGGCATTTGGGTCAGGAGGTTGGGTGTATGCCAATCTTCTGGGGTTTCAAGAGTGAGAATCTTCATTCTGTTAAGGGTATCAGGAGCTTGGGAGTATGCCAATCTTCTGAGAAATTAACCTTGGTTGGGGATAAAACAAAAGTTAAGTGTTGTCTGGTTGATTTCCCGGCTTTAAGATAACTTGCTGGGGAATTTTTTTTAGGACAGCTCTCTGGGGAATTGGAGGGAACTGGATGGTCTTCCACCGGGGTTTAAGGGTTAAAGTTTTGGACTTCGTTGGGGAAGAAAGTTTCATCTTCACTGAGGGTCTGTAGTTCAAAGTCTGGCTCTGCTGCGGATTGGGAGTTTGGGAACTTAGTTCTGGTGGTGATTTTGAAATTTAACTCCGCGGGGGATATGTTTTTAAAGGTTTAGCTCCGCTGGGGATCCAGATGATGTACTGCAGGGGATTTCACTTGGAATATCCTAAAGACGTCTTCCTATCCTTTCAATCTATCAGTAATTATTCTTTCCCATTTTCGTTTGTAAACAGTGATTATATTCAAATGCATATGCTCATTTAATAAACCATTGGACGTTTTCAAATAAAACACAAGTGTCAAGAAAAGTAAAAGGCAAATAGTTTTCTGCACTTTGAAGTATCTTTGTATTAACTTTGTGTAAGTATTTTGTACAAAGGAGACATACATCCTAGTAAGAGAATTTTGTCGTAAAAATTAAGAAAAATTTATACAAAGAAAGATGGCTATGTGTAAAAATTCCATGGGATTCCCATTCTGCTATAGCCTTCGTAACTCCGGATATCTTGTCCATTCGTGGCTTCGTCTGATGATGAATGAATTGATCAGAAGCCTAGAGCTTGTCTGTGAAGAGATTGTCCATAAAGTGATCCGACGAGACATAAAGATGCGCTTTAATTCCCTAACTTTTGCCTGGACCGCCCTTTCGGGTTTTCAGTCCACCGGGAAACCCTTTTTTGCCCAAGTCGCCCTTTCGGGTTTTCAACTTGCCGGGTGTACAGATTTTTTTTATTTATCCCTAATTTTTTCCTGAACCGCCCTTTCGGGTTTAAGATTCACCGGGATGCCCATTTTTGCCCAAGTCGTCCTTTCGGGTTTTCAACTTGTCTGGTCGTTTTATGCGTAGTATCTTTTGACTATGTCTACGTTCGCAGGGTGCAGCAGGTCATCACCGTCCATGGTGGTCAAGATCATTGCCCCACCAGAAAAGATGTTTTTGATCACTAATGGTCCTTCGTAAGTAGGAGTCCATTTTCCCCTGGGATCACTTTGCGGCAAGATGATCCGTTTGATTACAAGATCCCCGACTTGATATACCTGTCTTCTGACTTTCTTGTTGAAGGCCTTGATCATTCGTTTTTGATACGCCTGACCATGGCAAACGGAAGTAAGTCGCTTCTCGTCAATCAAGTTAAGTTGATCAAGCCGGGTCTGAATCCAATCGTCTTCACTCAAACTAGCATCTTTCATGATTCTCAAGGATGGAATCTGAACCTCGATAGGTAAAACAACTTCCATTCCGTATACCAAAGAATATGGTGTTGCCCCAGTTGATGTTCATGCCGTAGTACGGTACCCATGCAGAGCAAACAGTAACATCTCATGCCAGTCCTTGTAGGTGACTGTCATCTTTTGAATGATCTTCTTGATATTTTTGTTCACAGCTTCGACAACACCGTTCATCTTAGGCTGATAGGGAGATGAATTGTGATGTTGAATCTTGAACTGCTCGCACAGAGCGATCATCATAGTATTGTTCAAATTTGTACCGTTGTCAGTGATGATTCTGTCGGGGATACCATACCGGCAAATGAGGTTCTGCTTGATGAAGCGGATAACAATATTCTTTGTAACGGATGCGAAGGACGCTGCTTCGACCCACTTGGTAAAGTAATCAATGGCCACCAAGATGAAACAATGTCCATTGGATGTTGTAGGTTTGATCTCTCCAATCATGTCGATTCCCCACATCGCGAATGGCTAAGGAGCTGTTAAGACATTGAGAGGAACTGGAGGTATATGTACATTGTCTGCATAGATTTGGCATTTGTGACAAGTACGGGAATGTTGATGACAATCAGCTTCCATGGTAGACCAGTAATAGCCTGCCCTTATAATCTTCTTAGCCATCGTATGACCGCTTGAGTGGGTTCCAAAGGTGCCATTATGTAGTTCAGCCATGATCTGCTCAGCTTCAATCTTGTCCACACAACGGAGCAGAATGCAATCATGATTGCGCTTGTATAGGATACCATTGCTCAGGAAGAACTTTGCAGAGAACCTCCTTAAGAACTTTTTGTCGTTGACTGAAGCTCCTTCAGGGTATTCTTGTGCTTCAATATACCTTTTGACGTCATGAAACCATAGTCGGTCCACTACTTCTTCGGTATTAATCTCGTGACAATGTGCAGGTCCGTCCATTCGTTCAATGGTAATTTGGGGAGCCTCATTATCCCAGTTAAGTTTAAACATGGATGACATTGTAGCTAGCGCATCTGCTAGTTGATTCTCTTCTCGCAGGAAGTGCTCAAAGGTAATCTGCTTGAAATGTGGTAATAATGTCAGGACATGTTCTTTATAAGGGATGAGGTTAGGATGTTTAGTATCCCACTCTCCTTTGATTTGACTCATAACCAAAGTTGAGTCCCCAAATACAATCAAAGATTTGATTCCCAAGTCAATAGCAGCCTTGAGACTAAAGATACAAGCTTCATACTCGACCATGTTGTTGGTGCAGTTGAAGCAGAGTCTAGCAGTGAAAGGTGTATGGCAACCTTCTAGAGAGATAAGTACCGCGCTGATTCCGTTTCCAAGTGCGTTAGAGGTGCCATCAAAGTATAGAGTCCATCGGGATCCTTGTTCAGGTCCGTCATACGGTCTGCTTTCTTTAATGTTGCTCAAAGTCATGATATTCTCATCGGGAAAGTCGAATCTCATGGATTGGTAATCTTCGACTGCTTGATGGGCCAGATGATCGGCTAGCACACTCCCCTTTATAGCTTTTTGGGTCGTGTACTGTATATCATATTCGGTGAGGATCATGTGCCTTCTAGCAATTCTTCCGGATAGAGCAGGCTTCTCGAAGATGTACTTGATCGGATCCATCTTAGAGATCAATAAAGTGGTATGTGTCAACATATACTGCCTTAGCTGGCGAGCAGCCCATACCAAAGCGCAACAAGTTTTCTCGAGCAGTGAATAGCGAGTTACACAGTCGGTAAACTTTTTGATAAGGTAATAAATGGCATGCTCTTTTCGGCCAGACTCGTCATGTTGGCCCAATACGCACCCCATTGAATTCTCCAAGACAGTCAGATACATGATTAAAGGCCTTCCTTCGACGGGTGGCATCAAGATAGGAGGTTCCAGCAAATACTCCTTGATTCTATCAAAAGAAACTTGACAGTCATCAATCCATTTAACCACCTGATCTTTCTTCAACAACTTGAAGATTGGTTCACAGGTTGATGTTAGGTGAGATATGAACCTTGCAATGTAGTTTAGGCGTCCCAAGAAACCTCTGACCTCCTTCTCGGTGCAAGGGGAAGGCATTTCTTGTATAGCTTTGACTTTGGAAGGATCAACCTCGATGCCTTTGTTACTGACGATGAAACCCAAGAGTTTACCGGACCTGATTCTGAAAGTGCACTTGTTATGGTTCATTCTGAGCTTGTACTCTTTCAACCTGACAAACAGCTTTTGCAGATGGTCGAGGTGTTCTTCTTCTGTTTGTGAATGGGCTATCATGTCATCTATGTAGACTTCTATCTCATGATGTATCATGTCATGAAACAAAGCTACCATGGCGCGCTGATAGGTTGCCCCGACATTCTTCAGTCCGAATGGCGTCACTTTATAGCAGAAGGTACCCCACTGCGTAAAAAAAGTAGTCTTCTCCATATCTTCAGGGGCCATTTTGATCTGGCTGTACCCTGAAAATCCATCCATGAAAGAAAATACCTTATGCTGAGCTGTATTGTCAACCAAGATGTCAATGTGCGGTAGTGGAAAGTCATCTTTAGGGCTAGCCCTGTTTAAGTCTCTGTAATCCACGCACATTCTGACTTTGCCTTCCTTCTTAGGCACAGGCACAATGTTAGCAACCCATTATGGATAGGAAGTAACAGCAAGAAAGCCAGCATTGAACTGCTTCATCACTTCAGCTTTGATCTTTTCAGACATATTGGGCCTCATTCGGCGGACTTTCTGTTTGATTGGTGGACAGTCTTCTCTTGTAGGGAGACAGTGAACCACAATATCTGTATCTAGTCCCGGCATGTCTTCGTAAGACCAGACGAAGATCTCAACATATTCATTCAACAGCTGAACTAAACGCTCCTTGACATTTGGTTCTAGGTTGGCACCCACTTTAACTTCTTTTCTGTCTTCCTCTGTTCCCAAGTTGATAGTCTCTAACAACTCCTCGTGAGGTAGAATAGCCCTCTCTTCTTGTTGAAACAGTCTAGCCAACTCTCTGGGTACTTCACAGTCTTCATCACCTTCGTATTCGGCATGATTGACCAGATCTTTAGAGTCACTGAAGGCCATAGCAGAATTGTTACCCATAGAATCTGGAATGGATGGGTACCTGCATTTTGTGAGTGTGGGTGTGTGTAAGGGATAGCCACCTTTAAACAAATAAAATGTAAAAAGAAAGAAGATGAACACAAAAGTTTATATATGAAAACATCCATGATTCTTTAAAATGGGATATGAAGATGAAAAATCAAGCCCTCACAAATGAACCTATATGCCTCGGGTAAGGCATAAGGCGAAAATTGTACGAATTGTTTTAAAAATTATTACAGACCAACAGAAAATGTTCGAAAGATAAATTACTGATTGATGAAAGTAATGGGAATGAAGTATTTCGCCTCCCAGTTGTTCAGCCCTCCTTCAATAGTTGGAAAGATCCAATCTTCAAAATTGCTCTCCTCTTCACCATCCTCCAAAGCATGAACTCCATGATGGGTGATCTTCACCGGTGGCCCTCCAGCCCGGAGCGACGCACAGCCTTCTGACTAGCAGCAGTGAAACCCAAGCCGAACTTATCTGTCTTGTAAGGAAAATCTGGCAGTTGACCCCATACTGTGCTTCCTCCTTCCTCAATCACAGCCTACGCATCTTTAAGGGATGACATCTGGGACACAGGTTTGGTAATGATGGGCACGAAAGTCATTTTCTTGGCTACCGCAACTTCAGGAGAAACCTCTTCAAAGTGCTGAAAGGGGGTCTCGATGAATTCACCATCTAATTCAACATAGCGGAATGAATTCAGATGGCTTATCATATACTCCTCCTCGCCACGAACTGTCACAATTTTCCCCTGGACATGGTACTTAAGCTTCTGATGCAGAGTAGATGTGACGGCTCTAACATGATGAATCCAAGGCCTTCATAACAAGCAAGAGTAGGAGGGACGGATGTCCATGACATAAAATGTGGAGTTTAAAGTTTCCGTACCCACTTTAATCGGGATGTCCACCTCCCCATGGACCATCCGTTTAGAACCATCAAAGGCTCTGAGAATGATGTTGCTGGGCTTCAAAATTAAACCTTCACAGTCCAATATGTCCAATGCTTTCTTAGGCAAGACATTTAAAGACGATCCAGTGTCCACCAGAACGTGAGCAAGAGTAGTCCCTCTGCATTCCACTGAGACATGCAACGCGTCATTATGCTTTCTTCCCTTAGATGTTAAATCGGCATCGGAGAAACCAAGACCGTTGTCGGCTGTTAGGCTGGCTACACAATCCTGGAACTGGTCCGCGGAGATTTCCTGAGGCACATGGGCCGTCTTCAAGAACTTGATCAAATCTTTGGCATGAGCTTCAGAACAGAGCAACAAGGCCAACATAGAGATTTTTGAGGGGGTTTGCCCCAGTTGTTCTACGACATCATAGTCGCTCTTCTTAATTATTTTTAAAATCTCCTCCATTTCTTTTTTTGTGGTCTCGGGGATGACCAAAGGCTGAGCCCTCGTCCTGACGGGCGCTTCTTGGATCCCCTTACCTTTATCAGCAACAACAGCAGAGGGTAGAACTATGGGAGTAACAATTTCTTCAATCACTGGAGTTTGCACAGAGATGTTGACTGACACAGGAGTAACCTTAGGAGCATTTGAGGGTCCGAAGACTGCCCTTAGAGGAGCAATCTCCGGAGAGAAAATTCTTCTGCTGCGGGTGATCTTACTCGTCCCAGCAATATTTCCTACATCAGGAGTCTCGTCATCGGAACCTTCTTCAACTGATTCAATCTGCTTAACACCGTGGTAGAAGATCTCTCCTCCATAATTCCACGGTATTGTCTAGTTGGACTTGTATGGGATAGGCCCCGGCATAGTTATCTTCAGAGGTACAAACTTTGGATCGGGTGTAATCTTAACAGGTCTTTTGGAGACCTTGGAAAGACTGGCGGAAATGGTAATTATAGCAACATCATTGATAGGAGTAACAGGAGTAACAGGGGTAACAAGAGTTTTCTCAAAGATGATTTCTTGATTATCCATTAGGCGCTGGATACCTAACTTCAACAACGGACAGTCGGATTGTAAGGACGAGCAAAGGTATCAATCTTTTCCACAGCCCGGGAAAATTCCGGCTTTCAACAGATTCATCTTGATCATTGGTAATGGAGTCATTAAGTCATCAACAGTAGCAACATAAAGATCTTCTACAACAGCATGGACATTGTGACCATGTTTTGGCATTGGGGCAAAGATCACATTATGTTTTTCAGGGGCATCAAACTCCACCTCCTTGGCATCTATTAAATCTTGGATCTTATTTTTGAGGGCTCAACAATTGTTGGTGTCGTGCCCCACGTTGTCCGAATGATAAACACACTTCGCATTTGAATGGTAGTAGGGAGAAGAGGTATTCATATTCTCTGGCGCCTCTTTCAAGCTTGTAAGGTTTAACTTCAATAGATGAGGGAGAACCTGATTAGGTGTCATATTGATCCGAGTGAATTGCCGTGCAGGAATTTCCACCCTTGCTTGGTTGGTTCTGGGTTGACTGTTTCGAGGTTGATCCACTGCAGAATTCTGAATCATTACAGCCCCCACCGCTGGCCGGCGCTCGACTCCTCTTTGACTTCTCTGAGAGTAAACAACTGAGACTTCTTTCTTGGCTGGAAAGGTTTTCTTGATAGCAGCGGAAGCATATGCATCCTTTTGAATTTTACCGCTCTTAATTCCAGCCTCAACTCTTTCACCAGTCAGAATTAACTCGGTGAACCCCGCCGACGAACTCCCTATCAAGTGATTAAAGAATGGACCTGACAAGGTCCCCAAAAACATATCAACAAGTTCTCTCTCAGACAAAAGTGGCTGCACCCTTCCAGCCAAGTCTCTCCATTTCTGGGCATACTCCTTAAAGCCTTCATTAGAGACCATACCCATACTCTGTAATTGAGTACGAGTAGGTGCTAAGTCTGAATTATATTGATATTGTCTGTAGAAGGCAACAACCAAATCCTCCCAATTGTGCACATCAGATCTCTCAAGCTGGTAGAACCAATCCAATTGCGTACCCGACAAACTATCTTGAAAAAAGTGGACCCACAGATCCTTATCAGAAGAATGAGGTTGGATCTTTCTGACGTAAGACCGTAGGTGCATCTTCGGACAAGACAAACCATCATATTTAGCAAATGTAGGCACCTTGAATTTAGGGGGAATCACAATCCCAGCAACCAACCCTAGCTCCTCGAAATCCAACCCAGGCACTCTTTGTACCTCCATGGCGGCCAGACGTTCTTCCAAATTCTTATACTTGTCATCTGCAGGTGGATACTGCTGCTCAGAGTAATCTTCATCCTCTTCTTCTTCTTCTTCTTCCTCAGACTCAGGTATCACTGCAGCTCCCTTTCCTGCCCCTTCCTCAGATGATGAGGGGAAATCAAGGACCCTTCTAGTCTGACCTTCAAATCTTCTACCCAAAGTAGCCACACCAACTCTTTTCTTTTTCTTTTTCTCCTTTTCTTTTTCCTTTTCCAGCAGTGCTTTAAGATCCTCCTGACCCTTTGCCAAGGTCATGAGTAGTTGTTGGAACTATGAATTCTGCACTTGTAGCTCTTTGATTGTCTGCTCTATATCCATCTTGCTGAAATAAACAGCAGAGAGATAAGGAAACCTGGTGTGAAGACCTGCTTATGCATATGATGAATGAGATGTATTCATGTAATGCATTCAAGGATTCAGAATTTCAAATTTGTTGTAGACAAAAAGAACACACGTCATATTAATAAGAAGAACATGTTAGTACATCAAGTGCCCCATGGGCAAAATAATACAAAATTCTAATGTAAAAAGACGTTGCGCATCCTTTTCGGTGCAATGTAGGTGTTGAGAGTCTGCTCTTCGTCAAGTTGACGAGTAAGTTCCAAAACCTTCTTCTCACTGGTGTAGAATTGGGCTTCGAACGTATCGCGCTCTCCCTTGAGCTGTATCCAACTCCTTTGCAAATCTTCAAGTGATGTTTGCATGTCAGGATGTAGGAGGGTGTATGGAACCTCTCCTTCCATAACAGGCTCTTTGATCACAGGCAGAATGTAGGGGTAAGGCATCATAAGACTTTGGGCGCGGGTTCGTACCCACTTGAGGTAAGGCTCAAGGGGGATGGAATTCTTGTGTCCCAAGGTCTTACTGTCTACTTTGTTGGGCATCCTCCAAGCTCGGATAAACCTTTGTCGAAGTCCTTGATCATCGTTGTCGAAGTCAAAAACCAAATCTGGAATCAGTATGTCATGAGGGCCATCCCTTCGGGCATACCCAAATTGTATCAGAGCCAAGCAAGGGTTGTAGGTAATGCCTCCTATAATGCCAAGTAGAGGGACATTAGGGAATTCCCCACAACGATCAATGATGATGACATTTTCTCTGGACCGAGAACACCAATGAACATCAGAATGTGTAAGAGTCATCAACCGTTGTGACCATCTCAAGCCTTGCTCATTCTTCAAGACTGGCTGGGGAAGGTGAGAAATAAACCACCTTTCTAGAAGAGGAGTACAACACATGAGAACACCTCTTTTCCTCATTGTTCGTGTGTGAAATGAGTGGATGATATCCCCAAGCAATGTAGGCACAGGATTCCGAGATATGAAAATCTTGACAGCATTCACATCTATAAGTTGATCAGGGTTTGGGAACAAGACCAACCCATAGATGAGAAGTGCTACAATCTCCTCAAAAGCTTGCAGATCTAGAGAATTCCAGCAGTCTTGTGCCTTCTCAAAAAGAAACTTTGCCAAGAAACCCTTGACACCACTTCTGGTTTCCCAATGACCTTTGATATCAGATGGTTGCAAGTGTAAGGCTTGAGCAACATCTTCAGGCTTTGGATCTCTTTCCGTACCATTGTAGGGTAGTTGATGGAGAATAGGAATCCTCAAGAGTTGAGAAACTTCCTCCAAAGTAGGCGTAAGCTGGTAATCAGGAAATGTAAAGCAATGGTGTAGGGGGTCAAAGAACTGGAAGAGAACTTTCACCATGTCTTCTTCAATGTTGGAGTTGACCAAGTTGAGAAGTCTACCATGTCTTTCAGTGAAGGGAGAATTCTCTGGAATCTTGGAAGCAAGCTCCTTGAGTAGAGGAGGAATTCTCACAAGGTTGACCTGGATTGTTTTTCTACGGAGTGATTCCATGACCTACAAAACAAGAACAAAGATGAAGATTGTGATCGGTGGATCTGGAACTGACTGTTTAACGCTGGTTCGCGAAATGTCGCGGAAGCAAGAGTCGCCACCGTCTTTTATTTTCTCCAAAAGGAAAGGACAAAAGCACAGAAAAATTCCTTAAAGAGATTGCTCTCGGTTCGGGAGGTAGATTATAGAAAGGGAAGGTATTAGCACCCTTTCTATCCATGGTTATCCATGGGCTCTTAGATACTTTCTCATTGTGTTTTCAAAAAGGTTGAATTGCTTTTCAACTGTGGGTTTTTAAAAAGTTTCTTTGAAAATTCCAGTTCGACTCTTGTATCGGTCCTCAAGAGTGTTTGAAAAATTGCTTTCGAAAGCTTTTGAAAAGGTGTCGGTGTGAAAAGTATTTTTGAGTTGTTTTTGAAATTAGAGCAAGTATATAGAGTCGTCTACCTACCCTAAGGAATTCGTCTGTGTAGATGTCCTTTAAAGTAGTGCCATCCCACCATTGAGAGGTAGGTAGCACCACCGTTGGAGGTGTTCGGGTCAATTCGAGGTTCGGGACATGGTGATCACTAGAGCAATGGGAAGACACCTTAGAAGCTACCCTCATGCCATGTTCCCGGATCATGAGGACTTACTAAGACATCCTCTACTCGACGATCACCTTTCGAGGCAAGGCAACAGTGAGGCGTACCCTAGGGGTGGTGTGTGCGATTTGTGTGTCATGTTCATTTGCATTTATCTTGTCATGTTATTGGTGGTCTACGCTTGTTTTTATTTTTGTCCATTCATTCTTTCATGCCTTGATTTAATAGTTTAAAAATATTGTGGGAAAGTAAAATTCTAAGCTATTACAAAGGCGCGGGTCCACATCGCCAAAATTAAACCAGGACCCGATTTGACAGAAAATAAAGAAATAAAATAAAGAATTAAAAGTACGGGAAATTAATTACATGGCTTCGGGAGAGATACATAGATATTTAAACGAAATAAAATAAATATGCGAATTAATAAGAATTAAAAACGAGGGCGTTGGACCCTTTTGTAAAACTAAATTACATGGAATTAATTAATTAAAAAAAGGAAATTGTTTTTTGGTATTTTATGATTTTAATGATTTTAATGAAAAAGAAAGTTAATTAAAATTAAAATAAGATGCTAACCCTAATTCTAATTATTTTTAATTTATTAAGAAAAAATGTTGAAGTTTAATTATAAAATAAATATTTAATTATTTAATTATTATGGGAGAAATAAAAAATAAAAATTAATTACCCTAGTTCTATGTTTTTTAGATTTTTATTAAAAGAATTAAAATTAAACCTAATTTAACTAATTAATTTATGAACTTATTTACAAAATATTAACTAATTAAATATATTTAATTTTTGGTCTTTTCTGATTTTTATGGTATTTTGTGATTTTATGAAAATATAATTAAATTAACAGAATTAATTAAAAATAATAATTGAAAGTAAAAAAAATAAAGAAAAAATAAAGAATAATAAAAGAGTTTGCAAACCTGGGGGTTCAGACCCCAAATAGGAGGCTTTCTCTTAGTAAATCTGGCCCATTTACCTTGGCCCTTTTGACTTTTTCCAAGCAGCGTGCTGGCGTGTTGACTAGGACCTACCATGTTCCTTGGATCTTGGCCTTTGATTGAGTTCCCTTGGACGCGTGGACGCTTGATTATGAAGGCGTATGGTGGTCTCCAGTACGTGAAACTGCATGTGAAGATTAATTGGAAAATAATATTGAGATAGTGAAGACCTGGGGCTCGAACCCAGGTCATGATTGTTACCAACAACGCCTTCTACCAACTGCTCCAACCAACGCGCTTATACATTTTAATATCAAACAATTAATATAAAATAAAAACAAACATTGTTGATGTTTTAGCGCGAAAATTTAAAAGAGCCAATCGCTGCTGGCCACCACATCATCTTCTTCGTTGGTTCTTATTTTCCTGAAATATAAACAGAATAAGCAACGGTTTTCAAGTGTTCTTTTAGGCATGTTTCGGGAAAATAGCGAATAGCCCTGTGATGCTCATAAATTGAGCGCGAGGGTCTCAAATTCTTCGTCCAAGTATGCTGAACACGTTCATGGCACTGTGGTTTGCTAATTTTACAGGACCAAGAAACCCCCAATTCGAAATCCTGTAAACCCTAAAAAACAATAATGGCATCTTGGCATACAGTGCGTAAAACTTCAATTAAAACATATGATTAGCTTGCAAACATTATTCTAAACACAAAAATAACAATGAAACATGTTAACAATGCATGGATGATAGAAACCGGTTCTGAAATTTTCTTTACCAACTTCAATGGTGATTTCACGTTTCCTTGAGTGTGAGGCTTAGTTTTTGATTGGAATTGTTTACTGGCAACCCTGGCAAGCTAATGGAACAAGTTTGGAGGCTTGAATTGACCTGCAAGTGTGTTTTCAGAATTTGAGTTTTCAAAGAAAATTTCAAGTTTGTATCTTGATCTCTAGCGCAGCTGAATGGTCTTTTTCATTAGGTTTTGATTCCTTGTATAAGTATGAGTGAATTAGGTCAAGAATTTTGATCAAAATCCATGCATTGATGGTTTATGAGATTTGGTTTTTCAAGCATTAGTTTTTCAATCTTTTTCATGCAAATTGATACCAAATCATATCCAATCCTTCCCTAATTGGTCATGCACGAATTTGAGTGTCCAATGAGAATAATTTCTGCACAAAAAGATTTTATTTCATTAGTTTTGTATTTTTCATGTATTTTATTTAATTAAATGAATTATAAATGATAAAAAATCCAAGTTTATTGTTTCCACTGGCTCTTCATGGGGTTGAATTGCCCTCTCTTCCTGAAGTAACAGTCTTGCAAGCTCGCCAGGCACTTCGCAATCATCTTCACCTTCGTCTTCGGCTAAGTTGATCGGATTTTCGAAGTCATAACTGGCAGTAGCAGAGTCGTTACCAGTGAGATCCAGAGTGGATTGAAACCTGTATGAGTGAGTGTGTGTGTAAATACAGCTGTTTTGAAATATATGTAAAAGAAAGAAAGACAGAAAAGGAGCATAAGATTTGCAATGCGAGAAAACGTCCAAGATTTTCATTCATGATATATGAAATGACAATTTATACGCCCTCACAAACGAAACCACGGTGCCTCGGGTAAGACACCGGGCCATAGAGTTTATTTATTGTTTATTACAAATAACGAAACAAAGAAATTTATTACTGCGTCACAAAGGTAACAGGAGTATGGTCCTTGGCAATCCAATTGGTCAATCCGCCTTCAGTCGTCGGGTAAATCCAGCTATTGAATTCTGCTTCATCCACTTCGTCTTCGTCCCCAATAGCATTTACTCCATGAGTAGGCAGGGGAGCTGTCACTACATTAGGCTTCTCAGATGCCTCAAACTGTACCTCCTTGGCGTCAATAAGGTCCTGCAGCTTGCTCCTTAAGGCCCAACAGTCGTCAGTAGAATGCCCCGGGCTATCTGAATGGTAAGCACAACGAGCATTTGGGTTGTACTTAGGAGATGTAGTATTTGGAAACTTCGGCGCTTCTCTGACAGTCACTAGGTTGGTTGAGAGCAACTGTGGCAAGATCTGCGACAAGGTCATACTCAAGCGGGTGAACTCTCTCCGGGGTCTTTCAGCCCTTTGAGGATTGGCTGGCCGAGGAGCGGCAGCAGGCTTAGCAATCATTACCGCACTGACAGATTGGCGGCGCTCAGGTCTCTCTGATCTCCTGGAACTATATACGGCACTAGCCTCCTTCTTGAAGGGTTTCTTCTCAGAACTAGACGATGCACCCTTCGGAATCTTTCCAGACTTTAACCCAGCCTCAATTCTCTCTCCAGTCAGAATCAGATCAGTGAACCCTGCAGACGAATTCCCGATAAGATGGTTGAAAAATGGCCCAGATAGGGTCCCCAAGAACATGTCTACCAACTCCCGATCAGTCAACGGAGGCTGCACCCTGCCAGCCAGGTCTCTCCACTTCTAAGCGTACTCCTTAAAACCTTCACTTGAACCTAACGACATACCCTGGAGTTGGGTACGTGTAGGGGCAAGGTCGGCATTATATTGATACTGCTTATAGAAAGCAGTAGCCAACTCCTCCCAGTTACGAACCTTGGTCCCATCCAGCTGATAGAACCATTCGAGGTGAGTCCCTGAAAGACTCTCCTGGAAGAAGTGGATCCACAAATTCTTATCCGCAGAGTACGGTTGAATTTTCCGACCATAGGACCTGAGATGTAGCTTGGGGTAAGACGCCCCGTCATATTTAGCGAAAGATGGTGCTTTGAACTTGTGAGGAATGATCACACCAGTAGACAAACCCAGATCTCCGAAATCCAGCCCAGGTACCTGTTGTATCTCCATAGCATTCAGCCTATCCTCCAGCTGCTTGTAACGGTCTTCTGTAGGAGGATATTGCTCTTCATCAAAATCAGTCTCGTTGTCGGAGACTACCGGACTAGGAACCCTTGCCTCTTGAGGAGTACCCTTGCCAACAGAAGAACCAGCCTCTTCATGCTGCAGAGTATTGCCAAACCTTCGGCCCGAGTTGAACAGAACAGTCCTTCTCTTCTTCTTCTTCTCCTTCTTCAGGAGCAGAGCCTTCAGCTCTTCTTGGCCCTGAGCCAAACCCTTGATTAATTCCTGGAATTGCGCATTCTGCGCCTGAAGAGCTTTGATGGATGTCTCAGTTGATGAAGAGTCGGGATTCATGATGCTGAAATAAACAGCGAAGAACTGTAAGCAACCTGAAAAGAGGAAAAACCTGCTATGCACATGATGAATGATATGTGTTTATGCAATGCATTCAAGGGTTCGAAAGTTCAAATTTGTTGTAAACAAAAAGGAACACACGTTATTATTAAGGAAATAACTGTTTAGTACATCAAAGCCTCATGGGCAAAATAATACAAAAGCAAATAAATCCCAAAATACACTGCGCATCCTCTTTGGAGCTATGTAAGTGTTGAGATTCCTCTCCTCATGCAACAGGCGGGTGAGCTCCAAGACCTTCTTTTCACTGGCATGTAGACTGGTCTCAAGAGAATTCCTTTCTTCCTTAAGCTAAATCCAGCTCTTCTGCATCTCTTCCCAGGATGTGGGCATATCAGGGTGCTGAATAGTGTAGGACACTTCTCCTTCCAAGACCGGTTCTTTGATTACTGGGAGCATATGAGGATAAGGCATTACCAACTTCTGGGAGCGGGCTCGTACCCACTTGAGATAAGGTTCCAACGGGATGGAGTTCATGTGCCCCAGTGTCTTGCTGTCTATTCTACTTGGCATCCTCCAGGCTCTGATAAATCTCTGGCGAAGTCCTTGAGTATCGTTGTCGAAGTCAAAAACTATGTCAGGAATTAACATGTCATGAGGACCGTCCCTCCGAGCATAACCAAACTGTCTCCAAGCCAGGCATGGGCTATAAGTAATACCTCCTCTGATTCCAAGTAAAGGAACATTAGGGTACTCCCCGCAACGATCAATGATAGTGACATCTTCTCTGGACCTAGGGCACCAATGTATATCTGCATGTGTAAGAGTCATCAACCGCTGTGACCATCTCAAACCCCGCTCATTCTTCAGGATTGATTGTGGAAGGTGCGAAATAAACCACCTTCCCAGGAGAGGAGTGCAACACATAAGGACACCTCTTTTTCTCATGGTTCGAGTGTAACATGAGTGAAGGATGTCCCCCAGCAACGTAGGTATAGGATTCCTGGACATAAAGATCTGGACAGCACTGATATCTATAAGCTGATCTGGATTAGGGAACAACACCAAACCATAAACAAGGAGGGCCACAACCTCTTCAAAAGCTTGCAAGTCAAGGGAGTTCCAACATTCATGGGCCTTTTCAAACAGAAACCTGGCTAAGAACCCTTTGATACCACTTCTAACTTCCCAATGTCCCTTGAGGTCAGATGACTGTAGGTGCAAGGCTTTAGCAATCTCTTCAAGCTTAGGTTCCTTTTCTGTACCGTTGAAAGGTAGCTGATCAAGGATAGGGATCTTCAGGAGCCGGGAGAACTCCTCCAATGTAGGTACCAACTGATAATCCAAGAAGGTGAAACAGTGATGCAGAGGGTCAAAGAATTGGAACAGGACCTTTATCATATCTTCCTCAATGTTGGTGTTGACCAAGCTAATGAGACTTCCATGTCTTTCACTAAATGAAGAGTTCTCGGGAATCCTGGATATAAGCTCCTTAAGCTGAGGAGGGATCCTTACAAGACTGACTTGAATTGTCTTTCTACGAACAGTTTCCATGTCCTACAAAACAAAGAACAAAGATGAAGATTCGAACCCCTGAAATGGTTAGTCAATGCATATGATGCTGGATGATGTCATGATGCTATGATTAAACACACCACATATATTTACAAAGACAAACATGTAAGGCACACAAGGCACACAAGACAAGCCCTTAAGGTTTAAGGCCAGCATGGGGTCTGGGTAGTACCCTCTTGAAGTTGGTGGGTTCAACCTGTCCTATCAAAGTAACCGGGTTCTAAGGGTCCCAATATCACGGGATTGCTTTCATTGTTCATCGTTTCGATTTAGCCATTGAACTGGCGACCGAAATATTCCAGGAAAGCAACCCTCAATTGGGTGTAGTATCGAGTATCAACCAACCTCGGACTGCACCAAAGTCAGTTATCTCACTACCCTAAAGAGGCCAAGATGGTTCAATTAAGGTTCCTAAGGTCTGTTGATGCTTCACGACACCACGCGGAGGCCCCGTACTCTCCTTGACTGAACTCAAGGGTTACCGGTACACACCAAAGTGCCACATCAACGTAGCAGACTGTTTCAACCATGTCGGTATACCCCGCACAGTTCCCTCACAGCCTTGTTGCTACTTTCTAAGAAGGTATCCCCCAGATCCGGGTTAGGATCTATGTAACTCCCATGCAACCCACAATTTAAAGCACACAAGGAAAACAATTGAAAACACAGTTATGAACTAGCCCTAAGGTACACCTCACTTTAAGATATCCCCTGCAGAGTCGCCAGTTCTGTGATCGGTGGATCTGGAACTGACTGTTTAACGCTGGTTCGCGAAATGTCGCGGAAGCAAGAGTCTCCACCGTCTTTTATTTTCTCCAAAAGGAAAGGACAAAAGCACAGAAAAATTCCTTAAAGAGATTGCTCTCGGTTCGGGAGGTAGATTATAGAAAGGGAAGGTATTAGCACCCTTTCTATCCATGGTTATCCATGGGCTCTTAGATACTTGCTCATTGTGTTTTCAAAAAGGTTGGTTTGCTTTTCAACTGTGGGTTTTTAAAAAGTTTCTTTGAAAATTCCAGTTCGACTCTTGTATCGGTCCTCAAGAGTGTTTGAAAAATTGCTTTCGAAAGCTTTTGAAAAGGTGTCGGTGTGAAAAGTATTTTTGAGTTGTTTTTGAAATTAGAGCAAGTATATAGAGTCGTCTACCTACCCTAAGGAATTCGTCTGTGTAGATGTCCTTTAAAGTAGTGCCATCCCACCATTGAGAGGTAGGTAGCACCACCGTTGGAGGTGTTCAGGTCAATTCGAGGTTCGGGACATGGTGATCACCAGAGCAATGGGAAGACACCATAGAAGCTACCCTCATGCCATGTTCCCGGATCATGAGGACTTACTAAGACATCCTCTACTCGACGATCACCTTTCGAGGCAAGGCAACAGTGAGGCGTACCCTAGGGGTGGTGTGTGCGATTTGTGTGTCATGTTCATTTGCATTTATCTTGTCATGTTATTGGTGGTCTACGCTTGTTTTTATTTTTGTCCATTCATTCTTTCATGCCTTGATTTAATAGTTTAAAAATATTGCGGGAAAGTAAAATTCTAAGCTATTACAAAGGCGCGGGTCCACATCGCCAAAATTAAACCAGGACCCGATTTGACAGAAAATAAAGAAATAAAATAAAGAATTAAAAGTACGGGAAATTAATTACATGGCTTCGGGAGAGATACATAGATATTTAAACGAAATAAAATAAATATGCGAATTAATAAGAATTAAAAACGAGGGCGTTGGACCCTTTTGTAAAACTAAATTACATGGAATTAATTAATTAAAAAAAGGAAATTGTTTTTTGGTATTTTATGATTTTAATGATTTTAATGAAAAAGAAAGTTAATTAAAATTAAAATAAGATGCTAACCCTAATTCTAATTATTTTTAATTTATTAAGAAAAAATGTTGAAGTTTAATTATAAAATAAATATTTAATTATTTAATTATTATGGGAGAAATAAAAAATAAAAATTAATTACCCTAGTTCTATGTTTTTTAGATTTTTATTAAAAGAATTAAAATTAAACCTAATTTAACTAATTAATTTATGAACTTATTTACAAAATATTAACTAATTAAATATATTTAATTTTTGGTCTTTTCTGATTTTTATGGTATTTTGTGATTTTATGAAAATATAATTAAATTAACAGAATTAATTAAAAATAATAATTGAAAGTAAAAAAAATAAAGAAAAAATAAAGAATAATAAAAGAGTTTGCAAACTTGGGGGTTCAGACCCCAAATAGGAGGCTTTCTCTTAGTAAATCTGGCCCATTTACCTTGGCCCTTTTGACTTTTTCCAAGCAGCGTGCTGGCGTGTTGACTAGGACCTACCATGTTCCTTGGATCTTGGCCTTTGATTGAGTTCCCTTGGACGCGTGGACGCTTGATTATGAAGGCGTATGGTGGTCTCCAGTACGTGAAACTGCATGTGAAGATTAATTGGAAAATAATATTGAGATAGTGAAGACCTGGGGCTCGAACCCAGGTCATGATTGTTACCAACAACGCCTTCTACCAACTGCTCCAACCAACGCGCTTATACATTTTAATATCAAACAATTAATATAAAATAAAAACAAACATTATTGATGTTTTAGCGCGAAAATTTAAAAGAGCCAATCGCTGCTGGCCACCACATCATCTTCTTCGTTGGTTCTTATTTTCCTGAAATATAAACAGAATAAGCAACGGTTTTCAAGTGTTCTTTTAGGCATGTTTCGGGAAAATAGCGAATAGCCCTGTGATGCTCATAAATTGAGCGCGAGGGTCTCAAATTCTTCGTCCAAGTATGCTGAACACGTTCATGGCACTGTGGTTTGCTAATTTTACAGGACCAAGAAACCCCCAATTCGAAATCCTGTAAACCCTAAAAAACAATAATGGCATCTTGGCATACAGTGCGTAAAACTTCAATTAAAACATATGATTAGCTTGCAAACATTATTCTAAACACAAAAATAACAATGAAACATGTTAACAATGCATGGATGATAGAAACTGGTTCTGAATTTTTCTTTACCAACTTCAATGGTGATTTCACGTTTCCTTGAGTGTGAGGCTTAGTTTTTGATTGGAATTGTTTACTGGCAACCCTGGCAAGCTAATGGAACAAGTTTGGAGGCTTGAATTGACCTGCAAGTGTGTTTTCAGAATTTGAGTTTTCAAAGAAAATTTCAAGTTTGTATCTTGATCTCTAGCGCAGCTGAATGGTCTTTTTCATTAGGTTTTGATTCCTTGTATAAGTATGAGTGAATTAGGTCAAGAATTTTGATCAAAATCCATGCATTGATGGTTTATGAGATTTGGTTTTTCAAGCATTAGTTTTTCAATCTTTTTCATGCAAATTGATACCAAATCATATCCAATCCTTCCCTAATTGGTCATGCACGAATTTGAGTGTCCAATGAGAATAATTTCTGCACAAAAAGATTTTATTTCATTAGTTTTGTATTTTTCATGTATTTTATTTAATTAAATGAATTATAAATGATAAAAAATCCAAATAAATAAATAAAAATGGAGAAAAACTTCCCTTTGGGCCTAATGGTCGTGCACATGCTTTGGATGATGAATTGTGGAAGAAAAATGGGCCCATTAGCAATTTTAGGTCATTTGAATCAATGTTGACTTTTCAAAATATCCCAAAAATTTCCCAACTTCCACAAGGCATAACTTTCTCAATTATTAAGCTTTGTTCATGTTCTTGGACATTTTGGAAAGGTATTTGAGTCCTCTAACCAATGTCTTTGGTCCCATGTCATTTATATTTACCAATCTCAAGTTATAGCCTTTGACTTAAAGTCCCTTTTTGTTGACTTTTGAAAATGACCTATAATGTTGAAATTGATAACTTTTTGTGAGAGCATTTCTTGGACTTGAAGTATGAAGATTAGTTGTAGGAAATGTCTTTCTCTTCAAAATGAGCTTTGGATGGAATTTTTCTGATAATCCATGTGAAAGTTATGCCCTGGTCAATTTACAGTTGACTTTTTCAGCTGTCCAAATAAGGAAACTTTTGCATCTTGATGATTTTTTAGCCAAGTTTTGAGAATCATGATCAAGCATTGATCAAATGATGTTTGTGGCTTCAAAATGAGATGTTGACCAAAAATTTGAACTTTTGACTGCCAAATGACCATTTTGCCGCTGCAGTTGACTGTAGTGCAATTAGGGTTTTGACTGTGCAATTTTGAGCTGTAGGCCTTGAAACTTGATATGAGGATGCTTGACCATATTTGTAGGCATGTGGGACTTGATTGGACCTTTGGAAACTTCATTTTATTGATCAGAACAAAAACCCTAATCTTGACTGTTTAGGAGACCCTTGCACTGTGCAACCCTTGGGGAACTTTGAAGCTTGACTTGGCAATTCTTGAAGAATATGGGAGGGCAAATTTTGGGGTACAACAGTTGCCCCTGTTCAATCTTCTTAGACCTGAGGATGCAGATTGGCTGACGTGCCTTTCGTAATCCGAGGGTGGAAGATGATTGAACACTAGAGTGCCCAGAAATTTGCGCTCACATAGTGGAAATGGGCTTATAGATGCCATTTGGAGATTGATGGGGGATGATGGGCTTATAGATGCCATCTGGATGTTGATCGCGTAAGAGATTCCTTAGCGAGAACCTGCATACCTGCAAAAGAAAAATGAGTACCTGACATGTTGCAGGAGCTGGTTTTCAGATGCTTTGTATAAATGTGTCCTGACTGGTTATAGGAGCTGGATCTGGAGCTTCAAACAGCGATGAATGAACCAGGGATGGTTACTACCTCAGCATGAACGGTGAGAGAACCTTGGGTGACTTTAACTTCAACAACGCTCGTTGAGAAAATCTTGGTGGGAATTACCATCTTCGCAGTATCGGGAAGAGAACCAATAGGCAATTATAATCTCAAAAGCGGACGTCTGAGAAAAACCTGGGTTGGAATTATCATCTCACGCACCGTCGGGGAGAGAACCATAGGAAATTATAATCTCAAAAGCCGACATCTGAGAAAAACCTGGAATGGAATTATCATCTCACGCACCGTCGGGGAGAGAACCATAGGAAATTATAATCTCAAAAGCGGACGTTTGAGAAAAACCTGGGATGGAATTATCATCTCACGCACCGTCGGGGAGAGAACCATAGGAAATTATAATCTCAAAAGCGGACGTTTGAGAAAAACCTGGGATGGAATTATCATCTCACGCACCATCGGGGAGAGAACCATAGGAAATTATAATCTCAAATGCGGACGTCTGAGAAAAACCTGGGATGGAATTATCATCTCACGCACCGTCGGGGAGAGAACCATAGGAAATTATAATCTCAAAAGCGGACGTCTGAGAAAAACCTAGAATGGAATTATCATCTCACGCACCGTCGGGGAGAGAACCATAGGAAATTATAATCTCAAAAGCGGACGTTTGAGAAAAACCTGAGATAACTTCTACTAAGTCTTCATCAGAAAAATCTGTTGGGAGTCGATTTAGCTGGACTAGAGAAGGCCTTGGACTGGATAAGAAATCTTTGGAGTCGATTAACTGAACTGGTCTAGGTCTTGAGATATGATGGAGAATTTAGCTGAATCTTTCCTGAAAGGTAAAGGTCAGTCATATGCAATGCATGATATGGATCAAGCAATGATGTTCTCAACATAAATGAGATTTGTATGATATGATGCGTCTATGCATGCTATAATGATGTATGTGATGTTTTATGAATGTGTTTTTCGTCTAGGAAAGTAAATCCTTGACGGGTGCCGGGAAGTCACTCCTGGGCTGATGTTGAAGAGTAGATTTTTGCTTCCACTGGGGATGATAACTGCAAGCATACCGGTAGGAGAAGATAACTCCGTTGGGGAATAAACTTGGCGAATTGAATAACTCTGCGGGGGGAAAAGTACCCTGACGATCTTGTTGGGAAGCGATACTCTGTGGGGAGAGAGGTGCTTTGTTGAGTGTTGATAATAACTTGCCGGGGATACCCTTGTTGTGCTGGAAGTGTTTAATAGACTTCGTTGGGGATAAGAAAGAACTGTGTTGACGACGCTCTTTCCGTGGCTTTTGGCTGAGGATAACCCAGTTATATCCTGTTAAGGAAATAACTCTTTAAATAAAGCCGGGCGACGCGTTCGTGCTCTGCGAGGATAAGCTTCCAGAATCTACTGGGGATAAGCTTACCTACTTGGGGAGATGGATTCCAACTTTCCTAGGGAACTGGATTGGACTCTCTTGGGGAAGTTTTTGAACTGCGGGGGAAGTGATTCCTTTGAATGCTGGTATACCGCCGGGGAACAATCTTTAGGCCAAGACTGCCGGGGATGCTTGTTACGAATACATATGCTGCTGGGGAGATGTTGAGATCTGTTGGAGGATACCCAACTTCCTTAAGATTTGATAACTCTGCTTGAGGAAGAGTGCATTGATTTGCTGACTCTCTGGGGAATTAAGATATTTGGTTATGTTCTTCAGCTGAACTTACCTTGATACCTTGGAGGATAGAACAATTAGATTGCTTAGACAACTCTTTATTGCCCCTGTTTCTAATGTTACCTGTAATTAATTCTTTGTTTCGTATGCAAATATTTATGAGTTAGCAAATTATTGTCAATGCATATATCACAAATTGAACCTTGGACGTTCTTTGCAAAGCAAAACAGAAAAAGAAAAACAATTGGCACTTTTAACTGAAAAGTATATTTGTATTGATTTTTGAATGGCCTGAAAATAGGCGTTTTGTGTACAAGAGGCTGACGTCCTAGTAAGAGAACGCCGCCGAGCAAAAGAGTTTATACAAATTTGTACAAAAGAAAATAAAACAGCTGTGTGGAATGAATGATCCCACTGGGTTTCAACTCTGCTATTGCCTTTATGTCTCCGAGCGTCTCATCACTTGATGACCTTGGTTGAAGGCAGAGCTGACTGATCGATGCCGTCTGAACTTGATGTAGATACCGGATTCTGGATGCAAGGTGATCCAATGAGACATAGTATTACGCTTTTATCCCTAATTTTTGCCTGGACCTCGCTTTCGGGTTTTCAGTCCACCAGGATACCCATTTTTGCCCAAGCCGCCTTTTCAGGTTTTCGACTTGCCGGGTGTACAGATTTTTTCATTTCATCCCTTCATTTTTCCCGAACCCTTTTGGTTCGACGGGAAGCCCTAATTTTTGCCTAGGCATGTCAACCTAGCGGGTCTTTTTTCATGCGTAGTATCTTTTTACTATGTCTGCATTGGCGGGGTGAGGAAGGTCGTCACCATCCATGTTGGTTAGAATCATGGCTCCTCCTGAGAACACATGCTTAACCACAAATGGCCCTTCGTATGTAGGAGTCCATTTTCCCCTTGGATCACTCTGAGGAAGGATGATTCGCTTGATTACCAGATCCCCAACTTGATATTCCTGTGGTCTGACCTTTTTGTTAAATGCCCTGATCATCCATTTCTGATACGTCTGTCCATGACAGATAGTAGCAAGTCTCTTCTCATCAATAAGATTAAGCTGATCAAGTCGTGTCTGAATCCAATCATCTTCGTTCAGATCTGCATCCTTCATTATCCGGAGAGAGGGTATTTGCACTTCGATCGGTAAGACTGCCTCCATACCATAAACCAAGGAGAAAGGAGTTGCCCCGGTTGACGTCCTAGCTGAGGTACGGTACCCATGTAGAGCGAACGGTAACATCTCGTGCCAATCCTTATAAGTCACTGTCATCTTCTGCACGATTTTCTTGATGTTCTTATTTGCTGCTTCTACAGCCCCATTCATCTTCGGTCTGTAAGGAGAAGAATTGTGGTGCTGTATCTTGAACTGCTCGCAGAGCTCAGCGATCATCTTGTTATTCAGATTGGTACCGTTGTCTGTAATAATTCTCTCTGGGACACCATACCGACAGATCAGATTATGCCGAATGAACCGTGCCACAACAGTCTTGGTTACCGTAGCATAGGATGCTGCTTCGACCCACTTCGTAAAGTAATCAATCGCCACTAGGATGAAGCGATGCCCATTAGATGCCATAGGTTTAATCTCGCCGATCATGTCTATGCCCCACATTGCAAACGGCCAAGGCGCAGTCAGAACATTCAGGGGAACTGGAGGAACATGCACCTTGTCTGCATAAATCTAGCACTTATGGCATGTCCTGGAATGTTGGTAGCAGTCAGCTTCCATTGTGGACCAGTAATATCCTTCCCGTAGGATTTTCTTAGCCATAGTGTGTCCGCTGGAATGCGTACCAAAGGTCCCTTCATGTAGCTCTTCCATGATCCTTTCTGCTTTAGTCTTATCCACACAACGCAGTAAGGTTGAATCATGGTTTCGCTTGTACAAGATGCCGTTGCTAAGGAAGAACTTTGCCGCGAATCTTCTCAGGAACTTCTTATCGTTGACAGATGCACCTTCAGGGTATTCCTGAGCTTCCAGATATCTCTTCACCTCATGGTACCAAGGCTTCTCAGTCACCAATTCGGTCTCGAGATCACAACAGTATGCCGGTTCGTCCAGTTTCCATATGATGATCCAGGGAGCCTCATTATCCCATTTGACCTTGAACATAGAAGACATTGTAGCTAACGCGTCCGCCAGCTGATTCTCTTCTCTTGGAAAGTATTCAAAGGTTATCTCTGTGAAGTGGGGGATCAAGGTCAACACACATTCTCTGTAAGGAATCAGGTTTGGATGTTTCGTATCCCACTCTCCTTTGATCTGATTGATCACAAGAGCGGAATCTCCGAAGACACTCAGAAACTTGATCCTTAGGTCGATCGCAGCTTGAAGACCCATGATGCACGCCTCATACTCTGCCATGTTGTTGGTACAGTTGAAACATAGCCGGGCAGTGAGTGGAGTATGAGTGCCTTGAGGTGATATGATTATGGCGCCAATGCCATTTCCCAAAGCGTTGGAGGCTCCGTCAAAGTGCATAGACCATTGGGATCCTGGTTCAGGTCCTTCATCCGGTCCAGGTACTTCACAATCTGTTACTATCATGATGCTTTCATCCGGAAACTCAAAGGTCATTGACTGATAGTCATCTACGGCCTTATGTGCCAAGTGGTCTGCCAATACACTCCCCTTGATGGCTTTCTGGGTTGTATACTGAATGTCGTATTCCGTCAAGATCATTTGCCATCTTGCAATTCTCCCAGACAGAGCAGGTTGTTAGAACAATGTTTGAATCTACTACCCTATATTTAAGTTTTGATGATAACAAAGTGAAAAGATATAGTATTTATATGTTTCATGTTTGAACTATATGCTGCCTAAAATTACTATGCTCTGACTTGTAGATACGCTGATTAAAATAAGCAAGATCACTTCTTCAGCATCAGAATTTGATTTCATGCACCAGCATCAGAAGTTGCTGAATCAGAACGTCAAGATCAGATGATCAACTCACGCACATGCTGAAGCTTGATGAACAGAACTGCGCGTAAACACTCTGATACAGAAACACAATTGTTCATCAGCAGCGAAGCAGAATCAGAATGAGCCAAGCCAGAACGTGCATTGAAGAAGCAACGGTACTGTGCATTGAAAGCTAATTAATCCCAACGGCCTCATTCTAGACAAGATCTGCTCAAAAAGGAAAGCTTGTTATTAGCATTGAATCAAGAATATTGCATTCAACGTTCATCTTCTCAAATGCTATATAAACAAGGCTTCGAAGATTATAATGGCTAATGCTCTCCAAATCTCTACACGCACAAAGCTGAACAATAATCTTCATCTACCATTTTTGCTAAACCAACAAACTCGGATACTCCATTACAGTTTAGCAATCTAGTTTCTAAGCTTCATTTTGTGTATACATCACAGTTGTGATAAAGTTTTGTAGAAAACATTCACACACATTGTTTTATACCTTTGTAAGAAAGTGTTGCCTTGACAAACCGGATTGTGGTTTGAATCAAGAAGGCTTTAGCAGTTGTTAAAGCAGTCTGTAATATTCAGTTGAATATAGTGAATTAAGACCTCGTTGGAGAGAGGCGAAATCACCTTGACGGGTGGACTGGAGTAGTTTGAGATCAAACGAACCAGGATAAAAATATCTTGTCAATTGCTTTAAGATTTCAGTTTTACAATTCAACCCCCCCTTCTTGTGTTTTTCACCCCTTCAATTGGTATCAGAGCGCCTGGTTCTGAGCTAAAACACTTAACCGTGTCAGTACAAGATCCAGCGTCAGAAAAACACAATGGCAGGAAACAATTCTCACTTCAGCAATGACAATAACGAGGACAGAGACAGATTCAGTGGCAAACCTCCAGTCTTTGATGGAGAAAACTTTGATTACTGGAAAGACAGAATTGAAAGCTTCTTTCTAGCACATGATGCTGATCTGTGGGATATGGTGACAGATGGATACACGCACCCTGTGAATGCAACTGGTCAGAAGATTGATAGAAAATCAATGACTGATCAACAAAAGCGTGACTTCAAGAATCACCATAAGGCCAGAACCATCCTCCTCAGTGCCATCTCCTATACTGAGTATGAAAAGATCTCCAACAGAGACACAGCTAAGAACATCTTTGACTCTCTCAGAATGACGCATGAGGGCAACGTTCAAGTCAAAGAAACAAAAGCTCTGGCGCTCATTCAGAAGTATGAGGCGTTCAAAATGGAAGAATCTGAATCCATTGAAACTATGTTCTCTAGATTCCAGATTCTGGTAGCTGGTCTCAAAGTTCTGGACAAAGGATACTCTACTGCTGACCATGTCAAGAAGATAATCAGAAGTTTACCCAAGCAGTGGAGGCCTATGGTTACTGCTCTGAAGCTAGCGAAAGATCTCAACAAAATCACTCTGGAAAAACTTATAAGCTCCCTCAGAAGTCATGAGATAGAGCTAGAAGCTGACGAGCCTCAGAAGCAAGGTAAGCCTTTAGCATTAAAATCTAACAAAAAATTTGAGTCTAAAGTTTTGCAGGCAGTTGAAGAAACATCTGATGGATCCTCATCAGAAGAAGACGAACTTTCCCTTCTCTCCAGAAGAGTAAATCAACTGTGGAAGCAAAGACAAAGGAAGTTCAGGAATCCCAGAAGATCTGATCAGAACGAGTCTTCTTCCAGATACAGAAGGACAGATTCTTCCTCTGGATACAGAAGATCTGAAGGCTCCTCCAGTAGCAAGAAGCCAAACACAAAAGACATCATCTGCTACGAGTGCAATGAGCAAGGACACTACAAGAGTGACTGCCCAAAGTTTCAGAGGGAAAAGCCCAAAAAGAAGTTTGGAAGAGAGAAGAAGAAAAGTCTCATGGCCACATGGGATGACTCTGACTCGTCTGAAGCTGACTCAGAATCAGATGATGAAAGGGCAAACATAGCGCTCATGGCTAACATTCCAGATGATAGTGAAGCTTCTGAATCAGACTCAGAATCAGACACAGAAGAGGTATTCCCTAACTTCGCTGTTAATTTTACAAAGGCTGAACTTGCTGAAAGCCTCAATGAAATTCTGGAACGCTATCAGCAGATTAGAGCTAAATTCAGAGACCTGAAAAGGAATCTTGAATCTGACTCTAATAAGTCTGAGAGTCTCAAATTGGAAAACTCTGAGCTGAGAGATAAAATTTCAAAATTAGAAAACTCTTTACAAAACTCTCAGAAGGAACCAATTTCTGAAACTCCCAGCAACGCTGATGAGATCATCAAGGAGTATGATCACAGTTTCCAGAAGTTCCTTGCTAAAAGCATAGATAGAAGCAGAATGGCTTCAATGATCTATGGAGTTAGCAGAAACGGCAGGAAAGGAATAGGATACCTAGGTAAGGTTCCTACACCAAAGAATGTCATGGACTTGACCATTAAATACACTCCTCTAAATTCACACTTTGTGTATGGTCACACACACGACATCAAATATACTAGCAGTAAGCACTCTGTGAAACCAAAATTCAACCAGAGTTTTGGCAAAACTAACAAATCAGGACCCAAGAAGATCTGGGTACCTAAGGATAAAATAATACATGTTGCAGATATCTTTAGCAGCAAGTCAGAAACACCAGTCATGGTACCTGGACTCTGGCTGCTCACGACACATGACGGGAAGAAGGCATATGTTCCAAAGCCTGGAACTTAAGCCTGGAGGCCACGTTGGCTTTGGAGGCAATCAGAGGGGAAAGATTATTGGCTCTGGAACTGTAGGTAATGGAAATCTTCCCTCTATTAATAATGTTCTGCTAGTAGATGGATTGATGCATAATCTGTTATCCATAAGTCAATTAAGTGATAACGGTTATGATATAATCTTTAATCAAAAATCATGTAAAGCTGTTAGTCAGAAAGATGGGACTATCCTGTTTAATGGTAAGAGGAAAAACAACATTTACAAAATCAAACTTTCTGAACTAAAGAGTCAGAACGTAAAATGTCTTCTGTCTGTTAACAATGAGCAGTGGATCTGGCACAGAAGATTGGGGCATGTTAGTATGAGAAGAATATTTCAGATTAACAAACTCAATCTGGTCAGAGGACTTCCTAATTTGAAGTTCAATTCAGATGCTCTGTGTGAAGCATGTCAGAAAGGCAAATTTGCAAAACCTTCTTTTAAATCCAAAAATGTTGTTTCTACCTCTAAGCCATTAGAACTTCTGCACATTGACTTATTTGGACCAGTTAAAACTGCTTCAGTCAGTGGTAAGAAGTATGGGTTAGTAATCGTAGATGACTATAGCAGATGGACATGGGTAAAGTTCTTAAGACACAAGGACGAGTCACACTCTGTGTTTGTTACCTTCTGTAACCAAGTTCAGAATGAAAAAGATCTTAGAATCGTTAAAGTCAGAAGTGATCATGGTGGAGAATTTGAAAATAAAGATTTTGAGTCATTCTTTAATGACAAAGGCATTCTGCATGATTTCTCTTGTCCTAGAACTCCCCAACAAAATGGAGTTGTAGAACGAAAGAACAGAACATTGCAAGAAATGGCCAGAACCATGATCAATGAGACAAACGTTGCTAAGACTTTCTGGGCAGAGGCAATAAACACAGCGTGTTACATTCAGAATAGAATCTCAATAAGACCTATTCTGGAAAAGACTCCATATGAATTGTGGAAGAACAGAAAGCCCAACATTTCATATTTTCATCCATTTGGATGTACTTGCTTTATATTGAATACAAAGAATTATTTGAACAAGTTTGACTCTAAGGCACAAAAGTGTATTATGTTAGGATACTCTGAACGCTCAAGAGGGTACAGAGTATACAATACAGAAACACAGATTGTGGAAGAATCAATCAGTGTTCGTTTTGATGACAAGCTTGACTCTGAAAAGTCAAAGCAGAATGAAACTTTTGCAGGTATAGAAATTGAATTTGCAGGTTCTGAAGACAAGTCATCAGAAGCTCTCAACACAGACATTCCTTCAACGTCTGAAAGAAGCAATGCTAGAAATCCTACAACAGCTGCTGATCAACCTCGGAAGAGATTTCCCAGAAGCAGTTTGAATCACCCAGAAGAGACGATCCTAGGAAGAAAGGAAGATCCAATCAGAACAAGAGCAAGCTTCAGAAACTCTGAAGAAACTCTTATGGGACTTGTGTCTCTGATTGAACCTTCTTCTATTGATGAAGCACTTCTGGATAATGACTGGATTCTGGCAATGCAAGAAGAGCTGAATCAATTCACCAGAAACGACGTATGGGATCTCGTTCCCAGACCAAAAGGATTCAACGTCATTGGAACAAGATGGGTGTTCAGAAACAAGTTAAATGAACAAGGTGAAGTCATCAGAAACAAGGCACGACTGGTTGCACAAGGTTATAGTCAGAAAGAGGGGATAGACTATACAGAAACCTTTGCCCCAGTCGCCAGGTTAGAATCTATCAGACTTTTAATCTCATTTGCTGTTAATAGAGGCATCACTCTGTATCAGATGGATGTCAAAAGTGCATTCTTAAATGGTTATATAGAAGAAGAAGTTTATGTTCACCAACCCCCAGGTTTTGAAAATACAAAACATCCAGAACATGTTTTCAAACTAAAGAAGTCACTGTATGGTCTGAAACAAGCTCCCAGAGCTTGGTATGAAAGGCTAAGTAACTTTCTGCTTGAAAATGAATTCACCAGAGGGAAAGTGGACACTACTCTATTCTGTAAAACAGTTAAGAGTGACATTTTAGTCTGGCAAATTTATGTTGATGATATCATTTTTGGTTCTACTAATCCTTCTCTTGGAAGAAAATTTGCTAAGTGTATGCAGGCAGAATTTGAGATGAGCCTCATGGGGGAACTGAAATTCTTTCTAGGAATTCAGATCAATCAAACTCCAGAAGGAACTTACATTCATCAGAGCAAATACATCAGAGATCTTCTGAAGAAATTTGACCTCTCAGAATGTAAGCCATCAAAGATTCCAATGCATCCCACGTGCATTCTGGAAAGAGAAGAGGTAAGCAAAAGTGTAGAACAGAAAGTCTACAGAGGTATGATTGGTTCTCTCCTCTATCTGACTGCTTCAAGACCTGATATCTTATTCAGCGTATGTATTTGTGCTAGATTCCAATCAGATCCTAGAGAATCTCACTTAACAGCTGTTAAGCGAATTTTCAAGTATCTGAAAGGTACTACTAATCTGGGCTTGTTTTATAGAAAATCTAGTGATTACAGCTTAGTAGGCTACTGTGATGCTGATTTTGCTGGAGACAGAGTGGAACGTAAAAGTACTTCTGGAAGCTGCCAGTTTTTGGGAGAAAATCTGATCTCGTGGTCCAGCAAAAGGCAATCAACAATTGCTCTGTCAACAGCAGAAGCTGAGTACATAGCAGCAGCAGGATGTAGCACACAAATGCTCTGGATGAAAAGTCAGCTTGAAGACTTCCAGATTTTTGAGAGTAACATTCCTATACTTTGTGATAATACTTCTGCTATTTGCTTAAGTAAGAATCCTATTTTACATTCTAGAGCTAAGCATATAGAAATTAAGCACCATTTCATTAGGGACTATATTCAGAAAGGTATTTTGAACTTGAAATTTATAGATACAGACCATCAATGGGCTGATATCTTTACTAAACCCCTTTCAGAAGATAGGTTTAATTTCATTCTGAAACATCTCAGCATGAAAGTATGCCCAGAATGAAAATGTTTTAATTCCATATATTTATCTTCAGAATGTAATTATATTACTGTGAACTTCTGATCAATCTTCTTTCAGAAAGATAGAACATGCAGATTGTATCAGATGCAAGTCTAAAGATCTGAGAGTCTAATCTCAAAGACAGACGTGCTGATCACTACATCAAACAAGTGTCATCCAATCATCAGCAAATCTCTGAAGCAGAACGCGTGCACGCTTCTGAGAAGGCAAAGCGCTGATTGGGTGCATTGAGACACATGTCTGGTAACCATTTTTAAGTATCTTTCTCAAACCCCCCAAAATCAGCAAGCATTTAATGAAAAGTAATCACGCTTGTTAAATGGCAATCATTATTTTTTTTCTCTCTCTTAAAAACGTTTAACTTTTCAAAATAATTTTGAAAAACTCTATTTAAGCACATTAATCCTTCATTCTTATTCTTTACGCTTTCTCATAATCTCAAGCATTTTCTGCATATTTCTGAGTTTATCTCCTACAAACCTTTTTCTCTCAAATCATTCTCAAAGCTTTTTTAGTGAGAACAATGGCATCCTCCAGCATTTCTGCAGGCAATCAGAAGAAAGAAACCTCTGAACAATATCAGGTGCCCCTCAGAACTCTTCTCACACCGGTAAAGAACCTTGAAGTTCTCTCTGAGTTAATCATCGACTTTGAAAGTTTGAAGGAAAATGGATTTTACCTAACTGAAGAAATTAGGGCTCAAAAGTGGGAGAGGTATTTCGATAGGTTGGTTGGACCAACATTCCCAGCGCTTGTCAAGGAATTTTGGATTCACGCCAAGGTTTCTAAACATCTAGTCATCTCTTCTGTCATGGGAAAGAAGATAGTGATTTCTGAAGATCTCATTGGAAGGCTAATCGGTCAAAGTGGTGGTGGAGTCCGTTGTGTGGACATGGCTGAAAGATGCCCTGATATAGGTGTGGTTGCCAACAGAATTTTCACTCTTGGAATGCCCAGCAGCAAAATTAAGGATCTGAAGGACCACTGCAGAGTATGGGCCAAGATTGTTCTGGGATGCTTCAATCACAGGAAACCAACAAGTTCTCCTGATTATATAAACGTGGATCAGCAATTTCTGATCTACTTTATTGATCAGAGGGTAAAGATCAATCTGGCACACTTCCTGTTCAACCATCTCAAGACCAGTGTCAAAGAAACAAGAGAAGAAGAAAGGACCAAAAGGGACTGGATACCATTTGGAAGGCTCATATCAGATATTCTGACAGAGAATAAGCTGATAGAGTATCTGAGCGAAGCTCAAGTGTTGAGCACTATGGAACCAACTGTTGGAAAACCGCTGAATGCTAAGAACCTGAAAAAGATGAAGCTGATAGAAAATATCCAGAAGGAACCCAGAGCTACTTCAACTGCTGATATCTCCGGCAGAAGAGTGCCTCTGAGTGATTTTCCGGCATTTTCTGAAATGGAATCCAAACCAGAGATGTTTCTCAAGTACCCAGATGCGTACAAAGAAGAAGATACAGGTTCAAAGCTGAAGATCAAAGATCTGAGTCAACCCCAACCTGAAGTGACTCAGAAGAAGACAAAGAAGAGGAAAGCGCCAGCAGAAGGATCATCTCATCAGACTCCAAAGAAAAGAGGTATTTCATCTGCTGCCCCTATTTCAATTTCATCTACTATTCCAACATCTGCTGCCCCTTCTCAAACCTCTCACAGAATATCAATCCCAATCCCTACCATTGATGAAACCATACCAGAAGACCCTTCTGAGGCATTACTACTCAGAAGACCCAGAACCAAAATTCCCAAACAACCAACTGTTTCAACAACACCAGCACTTGATCGAGTGCTAGCTGATATTGAGCGTGAACATGCTTCTGCTCAACCAAATTCTGAACCACCAAATATTCCTCCTCCACAACAACAACAACAACCAGAACCAGAACCACAACAACAACAACCAGAACCAGAACCACAACAACAACAACCTCTCACAGAAGAACCTCTGATCCCTGAGCAATCAGAGATTCCACCTCCTCAACCAGAAAATAATCCACCTTCACCACAAACAGAGTTTCACCATTCCAAAACCCCTTCTCCTCATAAATCTGACCCTCACTCACCTCAACCTTCACCGCTGGCAATCCAGTTGCCATGTGGAACCACTATTGTCATGCCCCAGTTACCATCTTCAGAGGAATCAACACCTCCAAATACTCCTAAACCACCATCCACTCCAATCGAAATATCTGACTCTGATTCTGATACCCTTCCTCCAAAACAAACAGCCTCTCAGCAAACATCTGACAACCCCAGCAGAACTTTCATTGACTTAACAAGTCTTGAACGTCTTGCTGATTTAAGACACAAAATTGCCATTCCCAAACCAAAGCAACCAGATGTTGGCTCTGGTATTTTGAATTTTGAAACAGGTGTGCTGCAATGGATTGCTTCTTTGAAGCAAGTCTGTCCTGGGATGATTGACCCAGCTGCTTCTGATCAGCTCTGGTCACAGTTCAGATTATGGGTACGCGCTGAAGCCCTCAAGTTGCAGGATGTCAACTATGAGCAGGCACAACAGAACTTCAGCAAGCTACTGAAGGAAGTTGAAAGTCAGCTGCCTCAAGAAGTTGTGCTCCCTCTGGACAGTGAATCTTGGTCTGAGAAACAGCAAGCTGCACAGGTGCAACCATCAGAAGAAGACAAGACCATTCAGGCTGAAAGTCAAGCAGAAGATGTCGCTGAAAGTTCTGAGAAGCCTCCTCCTTCTGATGCTTCTCAAGCTGCCTTGGACAGGCAGGCTCTGGAATAACTAAGGCTGAATGACTTGCGTCTACAGCAGCGGATGGAAGAGAATGATCAGAAGATGAAAGCAAGAATGGATGTACAGGACAGCAAGTTTGACACTGTTGTCAACATGGTTCAGAAGCAGAATGAAACTTCTGAAAAGATTCAAGCGATGCTGGAGAGCCTGTTCTCACGCATGCCCCCTCAACCTTAAATCTTTTTCATGCATGACATTCTCTATGTTTTCTTGATTTTCTAAAGTACTGTTTTGACTATGTCTTTGTAATGTTCTTTTGCTCTGAACTATTTCAATATAATTTGTTTTTCTGATCTAAATTGTTTTAGCACATCACCAACACTTTTTGATTGCTGACAAAAAGGGGGAGAACAAGAATGATATTTAAAATCAATAACGGCTAACTAGACAGAAATTCTCAAACATTCTAACTCTATCACTTGAAATGTTTTTTCTGTTTTGTTTAAAGTCTACAGGCACAAGGAAGCTCCTGAACACTATGAAGACTAGAAGCTCTGATCAAAATGTAGAAGCTCTGATCAATGTTGCTCTGATCAATATGAAGTTCTGATCGACCTAATACTCTGATCCAAAGCAAAGCTCTGACAGGAAAAGCTCTGAAGCTCTGCTCTCTGATAAGTCAAAGACTCTTATAATCTGATGTTCAAAGAAAGAAAAAGATCTGATCCTGAAGAACACGTATATCAAAGGGAAGTAACAAACTCAGGGGGAGTATCTCTTAACTCTGACTTCTCCGTACTTCTTATTCTGATACATATCCAGATACCTTTTCACGTTATTTTTCATTTAAAATATCTAGTTTTTGTCATCATCAAAAAGGGGGAGATTGTTAGAACAATGTTTGAATCTACTACCCTATATTTAAGTTTTGATGATAACAAAGTGAAAAGATATAGTATTTATATGTTTCATGTTTGAACTATATGCTGCCTAAAATTACTATGCTCTGACTTGTAGATACGCTGATTAAAATAAGCAAGATCACTTCTTCAGCATCAGAATTTAATTTCATGCACCAGCATCAGAAGTTGCTGAATCAGAACGTCAAGATCAGATGATCAACTCACGCACATGCTGAAGCTTGATGAACAGAACTGCGCGTAAACACTCTGATACAGAAACACAATTGTTCATCAGCAGCGAAGCAGAATCAGAATGAACCAAGCCAGAACGTGCATTGAAGAAGCAACGGTACTGTGCATTGAAAGCTAATTAATCCCAACGGCCTCATTCTAGACAAGATCTGCTCAAAAAGGAAAGCTTATTATTAGCATTGAATCAAGAATATTGCATTCAACGTTCATCTTCTCAAATGCTATATAAACAAGGCTTCGAAGATTATAATGGCTAATGCTCTCCAAATCTCTACACGCACAAAGCTGAACAATAATCTTCATCTACCATTTTTGCTAAACCAACAAACTCTGATACTCCATTACAGTTTAGCAATCTAGTTTCTAAGCTTCATTTTGTGTATACATCACAGTTGTGATAAAGTTTTGTAGAAAACATTCACACACATTGTTTTATACCTTTGTAAGAAAGTGTTGCCTTGACAAACCGGATTGTGGTTTGAATCAAGAAGGCTTTAGCAGTTGTTAAAGCAGTCTGTAATATTCAGTTGAATATAGTGAATTAAGACCTCGTTGGAGAGAGGCGAAATCACCTTGACGGGTGGACTGGAGTAGTTTGAGATCAAACGAACCAGGATAAAAATATCTTGTCAATTGCTTTAAGATTTCAGTTTTACAATTCAACCCCCCCTTCTTGTGTTTTTCACCCCTTCACAGGCTTTTCGAATATGTACTTTATAGGATCCATCTTTGAGATCAACAAGGTGGTATGAGTCAGCATATACTGTCTCAGCCGGCGAGCAGCCCATACCAAAGCGCAGCAAGTTTTCTCAAGCAGTGAGTATCGGGTCTCACAGTCGGTAAACTTTTTGCTAAGGTAATAAATGGCATGCTCTTTTCGGCCAGACTCGTCATGCTGCCCCAGCACACACCCCATTGAGTTATCAAGTACTGTCAGGTATAGTATCAGAGGTCTCCCTTCAACCGGTGGCATAAGGATGGGTGGTTCTTGGAGATACTCTTTGATTCTGTCAAAAGCAGCCTGACATTCATCGTTCCAACGTACTACCTGATCTTTCTTCAGCAGCTTGAAGATTGGCTCACAGGTAGCAGTCAGGTGCGAGATGAAGCGAGCAATGTAATTCAGGCGTCCTAAAAAGCCTCTGACTTCTTTCTCTGTCTTGGGAACTGGCATCTCTTGAATAGCTTTAACTTTGGCAGGGTCCACTTGAATTCCCTTGTCACTTACCACGAAGCCTAGCAATTTTCCAGATCTTACCCCGAAGGTGCACTTGTTCGGATTCAATCTCAGCTTGTATAGTTTCAACCGGTCGAACAGTTTCTGCAGATGATCTAGGTGCTCTTCCTCAGTCTGGGACCTTGCGATCATGTCGTCAACATACACTTCTATCTCATGATGGATCATGTCGTGAAATAAAGCAACTATGGCACGTTGGTAGGTTGCCCCAGCGTTCTTCAACCCGAATGGCATGACCTTGTAGCAGAAGGTGCCCCACTGAGTAACAAATGTAGTCTTTTCCATGTCTTCAGGTGCCATCTTGATCTGATTGTAACCTGAGAAGCCATCCATGAAAGAGAACACCTTATGCTGAGCTGTATTATCAACAAGGACATCAATGTGAGGTAAGGGGAAGTCATCCTTGGGGCTGGCCCTGTTCAGATCCCTGTAGTCGACACACATTCTGACCTTACCGTCCTTCTTAGGTACCGGCACCACATTAGCAACCCACTGAGGGTAAGAAGTCACTGCAAGGAACCCAGTGTCAAACTGTTTCATAACCTCGACTTTGATCTTCTCAGACATCTCTGGACGCATCCGATGGACCTTTTGCTTCACTGGAGGGCAATCTTCCTTAGTTGGCAAGTGATGGACCACAATATCGGTATCCAACCCGGGCATGTCTTCGTAGGACCAGGCAAAGATCTCCACATAATCATGCAGCATTTGAGTCAACCGTTGCTTCACGCCGAGCTCTAGGTTGGCACCAATCTTTACCTCTTTCCTGTCTTCTTCAGTACCCAAGTTTATTGTTTCCACTGGCTCTTCATGGGGTTGAATTGCCCTCTCTTCCTAAAGTAACAGTCTTGCAAGCTCGCCAGGCACTTCGCAATCATCTTCACCTTCGTCTTCGGCTAAGTTGATCGGATTTTCGAAGTCATAACTGGCAGTAGCAGAGTCGTTACCAGTGAGATCCAGAGTGGATTGAAACATGTATGAGTGAGTGTGTGTGTAAATACAGCTGTTTTGAAATATATGTAAAAGAAAGAAAGACAGAAAAGGAGCATAAGATTTGCAATGCGAGAAAACGTCCAAGATTTTCATTCATGATATATGAAATAACAATTTATACGCCCTCACAAACAAAACCACGGTGCCTCGGGTAAGACACCGGGCCATAGAGTTTATTTATTGTTTATTACAAATAACGAAACAAAGAAATTTATTACTGCGTCACAAAGGTAACAGGAGTATGGTCCTTGGCAATCCAATTGGTCAATCCGCCTTCAGTCGTCGGGTAAATCCAGCTATTGAATTCTGCTTCATCCACTTCGTCTTCGTCCCCAATAGCATTTACTCCATGAGTAGGCAGGGGAGCTGTCACTACATTAGGCTTCTCAGATGCCTCAAACTGTACCTCCTTGGCGTCAATAAGGTCCTGCAGCTTGCTCCTTAAGGCCCAACAGTCGTCAGTAGAATGCCCCGGGCTATCTGAATGGTAAGCACAACGAGCATTTGGGTTGTACTTAGGAGATGTAGTATTTGGAAACTTCGGCGCTTCTCTGACAGTCACTAGGTTGGTTGAGAGCAACTGTGGCAAGATCTGCGACAAGGTCATACTCAAGCGGGTGAACTCTCTCCGGGGTCTTTCAGCCCTTTGAGGATTGGCTGGCCGAGGAGCGGCAGCAGGCTTAGCAATCATTACCGCACTGACAGATTGGCGGCGCTCAGGTCTCTCTGATCTCCTGGAACTATATACGGCACTAGCCTCCTTCTTGAAGGGTTTCTTCTCAGAACTAGACGATGCACCCTTCGGAATCTTTCCAGACTTTAACCCAGCCTCAATTCTCTCTCCAGTCAGAATCAGATCAGTGAACCCTGCAGACGAATTCCCGATAAGATGGTTGAAAAATGGCCCAGATAGGGTCCCCAAGAACATGTCTACCAACTCCCGATCAGTCAACGGAGGCTGCACCCTGCCAGCCAGGTCTCTCCACTTCTGAGCGTACTCCTTAAAACCTTCACTTGAACCTAACGACATACCCTGGAGTTGGGTACGTGTAGGGGCAAGGTCGGCATTATATTGATACTGCTTATAGAAAGCAGTAGCCAACTCCTCCCAGTTACGAACCTTGGTCCCATCCAGCTGATAGAACCATTCGAGGTGAGTCCCTGAAAGACTCTCCTGGAAGAAGTGGATCCACAAATTCTTATCCGCAGAGTACGGTTGAATTTTCCGAACATAGGACCTGAGATGTAGCTTGGGGCAAGACGCCCCGTCATATTTAGCGAAAGATGGTGCTTTGAACTTGTGAGGAATGATCACACCAGTAGACAAACCCAGATCTCCGAAATCCAGCCCAGGTACCTGTTGTATCTCCATAGCATTCAGCCTATCCTCCAGCTGCTTGTAACGGTCTTCTGCAGGAGGATATTGCTCTTCATCAAAATCAGTCTCGTTGTCGGAGACTACCGGACTAGGAACCCTTGCCTCTTGAGGAGTACCCTTTCCAACAGAAGAACCAGCCTCTTCATGCTGCAGAGTATTGCCAAACCTTCGGCCCGAGTTGAACAGAACAGTCCTTCTCTTCTTCTTCTTCTCCTTCTTCAGGAGCAGAGCCTTCAGCTCTTCTTGGCCCTGAGCCAAACCCTTGATTAATTCCTGGAATTGCGCATTCTGCGCCTGAAGAGCTTTGATGGATGTCTCAGTTGATGAAGAGTCGGGATTCATGATGCTGAAATAAACAGCGAAGAACTGTAAGCAACCTGAAAAGAGGAAAAACCTGATATGCACATGATGAATGATATGTGTTTATGCAATGCATTCAAGGGTTCGAAAGTTCAAATTTGTTGTAAACAAAAAGGAACACACGTTATTATTAAGGAAATAACTGTTTAGTACATCAAAGCCTCATGGGCAAAATAATACAAAAGCAAATCAATCCCAAAATACACTGCGCATCCTCTTTGGAGCTATGTAAGTGTTGAGATTCCTCTCCTCATGCAACAAGCGGGTGAGCTCCAAGACCTTCTTTTCACTGGCATGTAGACTGGTCTCAAGAGAATTCCTTTCTTCCTTAAGCTGAATCCATCTCTTCTGCATCTCTTCCCAGGATGTGGGCATATCAGGGTGCTGAATAGTGTAGGACACTTCTCCTTCCAAGACCGGTTCTTTGATTACTGGGAGCATATGAGGATAAGGCATTACCAACTTCTGGGAGCGGGCTCGTACCCACTTGAGATAAGGTTCCAACGGGATGGAGTTCCTGTGCCCCAGTGTCTTGCTGTCTATTCTACTTGGCATCCTCCAGGCTCTGATAAATCTCTGGCGAAGTCCTTGAGTATCGTTGTCGAAGTCAAAAACTATGTCAGGAATTAACATGTCATGAGGACCGTCCCTCCGAGCATAACCAAACTGTCTCCAAGCCAGGCATGGGCTATAAGTAATACCTCCTCTGATTCCAAGTAAAGGAACATTAGGGTACTCCCCGCAACGATCAATGATAGTGACATCTTCTCTGGACCTAGGGCACCAATGTATATCTGCATGTGTAAGAGTCATCAACCGCTGTGACCATCTCAAACCCCGCTCATTCTTCAGGATTGATTGTGGAAGGTGCGAAATAAACCACCTTCCCAGGAGAGGAGTGCAACACATAAGGACACCTCTTTTTCTCATGGTTCGAGTGTAACATGAGTGAAGGATGTCCCCTAGCAACGTAGGTATAGGATTCCTGGACATAAAGATCTGGACAACACTGATATCTATAAGCTGATCTGGATTAGGGAACAACACCAAACCATAAACAAGGAGGGCCACAACCTCTTCAAAAGCTTGCAAGTCAAGGGAGTTCCAACATTCATGGGCCTTTTCAAACAGAAACCTGGCTAAGAACCCTTTGATACCACTTCTAACTTCCCAATGTCCCTTGAGGTCAGATGACTGTAGGTGCAAGGCTTTAGCAATCTCTTCAAGCTTAGGTTCCTTTTCTGTACCGTTGAAAGGTAGCTGATCAAGGATAGGGATCTTCAGGAGCCGGGAGAACTCCTCCAATGTAGGTACCAACTGATAATCCAAGAAGGTGAAACAGTGATGCAGAGGGTCAAAGAATTGGAACAGGACCTTTATCATATCTTCCTCAATGTTGGTGTTGACCAAGCTAATGAGACTTCCATGTCTTTCACTGAATGAAGAGTTCTCGGGAATCCTGGATATAAGCTCCTTAAGCTGAGGAAGGATCCTTACAAGACTGACTTGAATTGTCTTTCTACGAACAGTTTCCATGTCCTACAAAACAAAGAACAAAGATGAAGATTCGAACCCCTGAAATGGTTAGTCAATGCATATGATGCTGGATGATGTCATGATGCTATGATTAAACACACCACAGATATTTACAAAGACAAACATGTAAGGCACACAAGGCACACAAGACAAGCCCTTAAGGTTTAAGGCCAGCATGGAGTCTGGGTAGTACCCTCTTGAAGTTGGTGGGTTCAACCTGTCCTATCAAAGTAACCGGGTTCTAAGGGTCCCAATATCACGGGATTGCTTTCATTGTTCATCGTTTCGATTTAGCCACTGAACTGGCGACCGAAATATTCCAGGAAAGCAACCCTCAATTGGGTGTAGTATCGAGTATCAACCAACCTCGGACTGCACCAAAGTCAGTTATCTCACTACCCTAAAGAGGCCAAGATGGTTCAATTAAGGTTCCTAAGGTCTGTTGATGCTTCACGACACCACGCGGAGGCCCCGTACTCTCCTTGACTGAACTCAAGGGTTACCGGTACACACCAAAGTGCCATATCAACGTAGCAGACTGTTTCAACCATGTCGGTATACCCCGCACAGTTCCCTCACAGCCTTGTTGCTACTTTCTAAGAAGGTATCCCCCAGATCCGGGTTAGGATCTATGTAACTCCCATGCAACCCACAATTTAAAGCACACAAGGAAAACAATTGAAAACACAGTTATGAACTAGCCCTAAGGTACACCTCACTTTAAGATATCCCCAGCAGAGTCGCCAGTTCTGTGATCGGTGGATCTGGAACTGACTGTTTAACGCTGGTTCGCGAAATGTCGCGGAAGCAAGAGTCGCCACCGTCTTTTATTTTCTCCAAAAGGAAAGGACAAAAGCACAGAAAAATTCCTTAAAGAGATTGCTCTCGGTTCGGGAGGTAGATTATAGAAAGGGAAGGTATTAGCACCCTTTCTATCCATGGTTATCCATGGGCTCTTAGATACTTTCTCATTGTGTTTTCAAAAAGGTTGGTTTGCTTTTCAACTGTGGGTTTTTAAAAAGTTTCTTTGAAAATTCCAGTTCGACTCTTGTATCGGTCCTCAAGAGTGTTTGAAAAATTGCTTTCGAAAGCTTTTGAAAAGGTGTCGGTGTGAAAAGTATTTTTGAGTTGTTTTTGAAATTAGAGCAAGTATATAGAGTCGTCTACCTACCCTAAGGAATTCATCTGTGTAGATGTCCTTTAAAGTAGTGCCATCCCACCATTGAGAGGTAGGTAGCACCACCGTTGGAGGTGTTCGGGTCAATTCGAGGTTCGGGACATGGTGATCACCAGAGCAATGGGAAGACACCTTAGAAGCTACCCTCATGCCAGGTTCCCGGATCATGAGGACTTACTAAGACATCCTCTACTCGACGATCACCTTTCGAGGCAAGGCAATAGTGAGGCGTACCCTAGGGGTGGTGTGTGCGATTTGTGTGTCATGTTCATTTGCATTTATCTTGTCATGTTATTGGTGGTCTACGCTTGTTTTTATTTTTGTCCATTCATTCTTTCATGCCTTGATTTAACAGTTTAAAAATATTGCGGGAAAGTAAAATTCTAAGCTATTACAAAGGCGCGGGTCCACATCGCCAAAATTAAACCAAGACCCGATTTGACAGAAAATAAAGAAATAAAATAAAGAATTAAAAGTACGGGAAATTAATTACATGGCTTCGGGAGAGATACATAGATATTTAAACGAAATAAAATAAATATGTGAATTAATAAGAATTAAAAACGAGGGCGTTGGACCCTTTTGTAAAACTAAATTACATGGAATTAATTAATTAAAAAAAGGAAATTGTTTTTTGGTATTTTATGATTTTAATGATTTTAATGAAAAAGAAAGTTAATTAAAATTAAAATAAGATGCTAACCCTAATTCTAATTATTTTTAATTTATTAAGAAAAAATGTTGAAGTTTAATTATAAAATAAATATTTAATTATTTAATTATTATGGGAGAAATAAAAAATAAAAATTAATTACCCTAGTTCTATGTTTTTTAGATTTTTATTAAAAGAATTAAAATTAAACCTAATTTAACTAATTAATTTATGAACTTATTTACAAAATATTAACTAATTAAATATATTTAATTTTTGGTCTTTTCTGATTTTTATGGTATTTTGTGATTTTATGAAAATATAATTAAATTAACAGAATTAATTAAAAATAATAATTGAAAGTAAAAAAAATAAAGAAAAAATAAAGAATAATAAAAGAGTTTGCAAACCTGGGGGTTCAGACCCCAAATATGAGGCTTTCTCTTAGTAAATCTGGCCCATTTACCTTGGCCCTTTTGACTTTTTCCAAGCAGCGTGCTGGCGTGTTGACTAGGACCTACCATGTTCCTTGGATCTTGGCCTTTGATTGAGTTCCCTTGGACGCGTGGACGCTTGATTATGAAGGTGTATGGTGGTCTCCAGTACGTGAAACTGCATGTGAAGATTAATTGGAAAATAATATTGAGATAGTGAAGACCTGGGGCTCGAACCCAGGTCATGATTGTTACCAACAACGCCTTCTACCAACTGCTCCAACCAACGCGCTTATACATTTTAATATCAAACAATTAATATTAAATAAAAACAAACATTGTTGATGTTTTAGCGCGAAAATTTAAAAGAGCCAATCGCTGCTGGCCACCACATCATCTTCTTCATTGGTTCTTATTTTCCTGAAATATAAACAGAATAAGCAACGGTTTTCAAGTGTTCTTTTAGGCATGTTTCGGGAAAATAGCGAATAGCCCTGTGATGCTCATAAATTGAGCGCGAGGGTCTCAAATTCTTCGTCCAAGTATGCTGAACACGTTCATGGCACTGTGGTTTGCTAATTTTACAGGACCAAGAAACCCCCAATTTGAAATCCTGTAAACCCTAAAAAACAATAATGGCATCTTGGCATACAGTGCGTAAAACTTCAATTAAAACATATGATTAGCTTGCAAACATTATTCTAAACACAAAAATAACAATGAAACATGTTAACAATGCATGGATGATAGAAACCGGTTCTGAAATTTTCTTTACCAACTTCAATGGTGATTCCACGTTTCCTTGAGTGTGAGGCTTAGTTTTTGATTGGAATTGTTTACTGGCAACCCTGGCAAGCTAATGGAACAAGTTTGGAGGCTTGAATTGACCTGCAAGTGTGTTTTCAGAATTTGAGTTTTCAAAGAAAATTTCAAGTTTGTATCTTGATCTCTAGCGCAGCTGAATGGTCTTTTTCATTAGGTTTTGATTCCTTGTATAAGTATGAGTGAATTAGGTCAAGAATTTTGATCAAAATCCATGCATTGATGGTTTATGAGATTTGGTTTTTCAAGCATTAGTTTTTCAATCTTTTTCATGCAAATTGATACCAAATCATATCCAATCCTTCCCTAATTGGTCATGCACGAATTTGAGTGTCCAATGAGAATAATTTCTGCACAAAAAGATTTTATTTCATTAGTTTTGTATTTTTCATGTATTTTATTTAATTAAATGAATTATAAATGATAAAAAATCCAAATAAATAAATAAAAATGGAGAAAAACTTCCCTTTGGGCCTAATGGTCGTGCACATGCTTTGGATGATGAATTGTGGAAGAAAAATGGGCCCATTAGCAATTTTAGGTCATTTGAATCAATGTTGACTTTTCAAAATATCCCAAACATTTCCCAACTTCCACAAGGCATAACTTGCTCAATATTTAAGCTTTGCTCATGTTCTTGGACATTTTGGAAAGGTCTTTGAGTCCTCTAACCAATGTCTTTGGTCCCATGTCATTTTTATTTACCAATCCCAAGTTATAGCCTTTGACTTAAAGTCCCTTTTTGTTGACTTTTGAAAATGACCTATAATGTTGAAATTGATAACTTTTTGTGAGAGCATTTCTTGGACTTGAAGTATGAACATGAGTTGTAGGAAATGTCTTTCTCTTCAAAATGAGCTTTGGATGGAATTTTTCTGATAATCCATGTGAAAGTTATGCCCTGGTCAATTTACAGTTGACTTTTTCAACTGTCCAAATAAGGAAACTTTTGCATCTTGATGATTTTTGAGCCAAGTTTTGAGAATCATGATCAAGCATTGATCAAATGATGTTTGTGGCTTCAAAATGAGATGTTGACCAAAAATTTGAACTTTTGACTGCCAAATGACCATTTTGCCCCTGCAGTTGACTGTAGTGCAATTAGGGTTTTGACTGTGCAATTTTGAGCTGTAGGCCTTGAAACTTGATATGAGGATGCTTGACCATATTTGTAGGCATGTGGGACTTGATTGGACCTTTGGAAACTTCATTTTCTTGATCAGAACAAAAACCCTAATCTTGACTGTTTAGGAGACCCTTGCACTGTGCAACCCTTGGGGAACTTTGAAGCTTGACTTGGCAATTCTTGAAGAATATGGGAGGGCAAATTTTGGGGTACAACAAAGATCCAAACCCTTGAAATGGTTAGGGGATGTACATGATGCTTTATGATGCTCATGATGTTTATGCACAAGTATATGTACAAGAAAATCACACAAGATCCTAGTTTCAGGCTTGCATGGGGTTTCATAGGTAAGTACCCTCTTGAAGTTTAGTTGGCTCAACCTGTCCTATAAATAGTAACCGGGTTCTAAGGAGCTCAATATCACTGGATTATTTTCTGTGTTCATTGTTACAGTTTAGCCACTTAACTGGCGACCAAAATATTCCAAGAAAACAACCCTTAATGAGTGTAGTATCGAGTATCTACCAACTTCGAACTGCACCAAAGCCGGTCATCTCACTACCCCTAATAAGGCCAAGATGGTCAAGTAAAGGTTCTAAAAGTCCATTAGTGCTTCATGACATCACTCAGCGGCCCCGTATTCTCTTTGATTAACTCAAAGGCTACCGGTACCCACAAATATGTCGCACTAATATAGCTATTGCTTCAACCATGTCGGTATACCCCGCATAGTTTCCACAACGTATTGCTATTTAGCTATGAATGTTTCCCAAATCCGGGTAGAGAATTTCAAACCCAAACAATAGAACCAAGTGTAAAGCAATCAAAGCAAACAAGATAAGCATGTAAAGGTGATCTAAACCCTAAGGTAACCCCACTTTTAAGTTATCCCCATCAGAGTCGCCAATTCTGTGATGCGGTGGGAGAACTGACTTGAGGTTTTGCGTTTGTGTTCGCAAATGTTTCGGTTTAGCAAGAGTTGCCACCGACTTTTTATTTTATCCAAAGGAAAGGTCAAAAAGCACAGGAAATACCTTTGAGATGTTTTCTTGGGTTCGGGGGGTAGATTATGAAAAGGGAAGGTGAAAGCACCCTTTTCATCCATGGTTATCCATGGGCTCTTAGTTACTTGTTTAGATCACTTGCTTTTGCTTTTTAATTGTTTGAAATGGTGCTTTTGTGTGTGGTTTTGAAATTATTTTGAAAAGAGACCATCGTTTTGGCAACATTTGTAATGATTCTTGTTTGAATGTATACAAAGGTGTATTGTCTTTTGAAAAATGTTTCAATGTTTGAAAGTTTGTTTTGGGAAATGTTTTAAAATTTTGTTGTGAGGTGTGTTTGAAAAATAGCAAGGATGTTTTTACAAGCTTTGATCAAGTAACTAAGATTTGTCTACCCTATCTACTCAAGAGTCTTTCCTACACATTTTTAACCCTTTTGACAATGTTGTTTTACCATTGCATTTGGTAAACAACCTTGTATTTGGATGTTAAACGGGACAGGCGCGGGTCATCGTTTTGACCATGATAGCAATAGTGATAAGTATCTTTAGCAATTTTTGGAGGGACTAGATCATTTTGTATAGGCAACCAAGATAGCATCATCGAGGGACTATGATCTTTTTATTTTGTTTTTGTTTTTCCAAGATACTCAACATGCATACCATGCCATTTTAAGGCAACAAGTGGATGAAACCCTAAGGGTGTTTGTGTGAGATGTGTTGTCATTTTCATGCATTTTTGTCTTGTATTAGGTCTAGCTATTTGTTTTGATTTTGGATTTTTGCATACAAACCCTAATCTCTATCATGGCATATTTGAAAGCCTAAATGCGTAAAAGTAATCTAAGCTATTACAACATTGATATGGGGAGGGGGATGCAATTTTGAATAGGGGATTATTTTGCAAGAAATTAAAACCCTAAATTATTACAACCAAATTGAATTTCTTTGCTTCAAAAGATAAATAAACAATATTTAAATAAGCAATAAAATATAAATATGCAAAATATTATGAATATGCAAAAAAATGTTTTTATTTATTTTTATGTGTGTAAAAATAAAATATTTAATGTATTAAAAAAAGAAAAATAAAAAAAGTTATTTTTATTAAGGGTAAAACCCTAATTTTTGGTTTAAGAATATGTATGTATATTATAATATTTATTTATTTATGTACAATAATATAAATAAAAAAATATATTCAAGTGTCAAAAAATAAAATATATTAGAAAAAATATTATTTTTAATAAGGGTGGAAACCCTAGTTTTTGTTTTAAGATAATATATATTATATTATTTATTTTATGTACAAGAAAATAAATATAAATATATACAAAGATGTTAAGAAATAAATTTTGTGAAAAAATGTTATTTTATATGTATAAATAATAAAAATAAAAATAAATATTATTTTTATAATATTTATAAGTTTTTATTAAAGAAAATAAAGAGTATATTATTTAATAATCATTTTTATGTTAGAAAAAATAAAATAAAATACAAAATAAAATGTGAAAATTTATGAAAATATTTTTAGTAATTTTTTTATGTTTAGAAAAATAAAATAAAGTCAGAAACTAAAAAAGAAATGAAAAAATATGAAAATATAAACCAAATGGGCTGAGGGGTGTAAATAGCAAGTCGGTGGTGCAAATAGCAAGGAAATGACAAGGCCCAGCCCAGATCAGCTTCATCTTCAACCTTTGAATCACAAAAATGCGCGCCTGTGTACAAAATCCGGAAATCCTGCATACGTGCTTTAAAGCAAAAACTCATAACACCAAAGTCATAACATTTTTCAAGACGATTCCAACCATATAAAGAACTTAATCTAACTCTCAAAGACCAGAGAGAATTTCACTGGCCCTAATTTTTAACCTAACTTTTTCAGGATGTTCATCAATCAAATTCTCTCAGCACACTTAACTTAAATGAAATCTATGCATATGTACAGCTTAAGGGCTATGAGTACTACATTTTTTATTCACAAACCTAAGCCTAATGATTCCTAAATAGAGATATAGGAAGTCGGAAAATACCTGTTTCAGTTGAACACGAGTATGACAATGTAGATCTTTTCAGTGAGGCCTGAGATGCTTGTGATCTTGCTTGAACTTCCTCTGACCTTCCCTAATGCTTTGTTTGCTTTGAGCTTGCTTGAAATAGCCTGTAGAAGTCAACCTGCACAAGCTGAAATCAGAAATGGTGAAGCTTGCAAATGGAGTTGCAGTCAATGGCCAATGGTTGGGATAGCTTTGTTGGGTTATATGGAAGGTATTGGAACTGATTTGGGACAAAACACACGAGTGGTTTGTGAGATGGAAGTGAAAATGCAGAAACTACCTTGTTTTGCAAGAAGAAGGTGTTTTTATGTTTTGGAAGGCTTAAGGGTTGGATAAATCGTGCTTCTGACTCAAGGCAATGTGAAAAATTTGTTTGGAATGCTTACAAGAGTTGGTTATATCAGATACTCAAGTTATGTGATTTTGGCAAGTTGACTTGTTTTGAAAGAAAAGTGTGAAGTGATACAAGATAGGCCTGTACAGGCTATCTCCAAGCATGCACAAAATGGTTGTACCTTTGCCTAAGTTTATGGAACTTGTTAGCTGCAAAGAGAAGAGGTCAAACGCTCAAGGGAAGCAACTTGACATAAAGTTGCCTTTATGAAAATGGAAATGCTACCTTTATGCCATAAATAGATTAATTCGTTGTGCCAAGCCCTATTGATCAGAATAAGACCAATGCCCATTGTATTTGCATTTAATTTTTGAGTGTGGAAGAGTTTAGAGACTTGTAATCAAGTACAAAGTAAGGTTGGACAGATTTTGCAACTTGTGTCAACATGAACCATGCCATGGATCAAAGTGAGTTTTTGCCAAATTCAAACCTTCGTTTCTCCCTAACCATAAATGATTTTGGAGAGTTCTTGGATATTTTGGAAAGCTTGTAACATTATATACAATCCATATTTGAAATGCATTTTTAGATTCCAAGTGTAACTATATGAAAAATTTCCATGAAGTTAGGTCAAAATCCTGCCTAAACTAGGGCAAATTTTCACTAAGTTAAAAGTTTCATGTACCCTTGTTTCAAAAGTCATAACTTGATATCCAAGCTTCTTTTGGAAAAACTTTGTGAATCAAAGTTGTAGATTTTGTGGAGGACTACAACTTTCATGTTGGAAGTTTTGTTTGAATCCAATTGCATCATAGTGAAAATGTTGGGAAAAGTTGGGAAAAAATAAGAAAATTTCATAACTTAGAAAAATTCTAAGTTATGAAAATTTTCAACTTTTAAACCCTAATTTGAAAAATTAGGTTTCTTGATGAACAAGTTTCATGTTTTGACTCATCTTGATGATAAATGACCCTTGGCACTTGATTTTGACCAAAAAGTCAAAGTTTGACTTTTCAGTGTACAATCAATTTTTGATTAGTTGACTGGAAAATTCATCTATCAATCCAATGCATTTTAGATCTTTTGAACCTTATGATTAGGTCAAGATGATGCCATTGAGTCCTTGAATCCATGCTTGAACCCAATTTTCCATTGGCTAGGTGAAAAATCAGAAATTGCCCTTATACAGTCAAAACCCTAAAAATGACCATTTTGCCCTTTTGATGATCTGGTCAAATTTCTTAAGGAGTTGTGGTCCAAACTTGATAAAATGGTTCATATGAGTCTATAATGTTGATGTGGCTCAAAAATTATGAGGTTTGACTGTAAATTGGCCACGGTTGACTTTTTCTCCAATACAGCTGATTTCTAGGTCAACTGTCCAATTGACTGGGCAAAAATTTGATTCAAGGCTTGAAACTTGGTAGAGGCAACCTTATAAGTCCAACATGAAGTATGAAAGTCACTTTGAGCATTGAAAGTCTAAAAATCCCTGTGTAAACTCAAACCCTAATTTCAGGTCATCAGTGCAAGGAGATGTCTTGAGCAGAGCAAACCCTAGCTTGGTCTTGAGTTCAAAGAGTCTTGTGAGGGGAAATCTTGATAAAATGAGAGGGAAAATTTTGGAGTACAACAATCATCAATATAGTTGGCGAAATTCGTTTGGTCGAAGCTAAATGTGTGTTTTGTAGATACAGATGGGTTGAAAGTCAGACCCAATGGGGAGAGTCCAGTAATGGCTGCTACGTCGAACAAGGTAGGTGTCAACATCCTACAAGGAAGTTGGAAAGTGTTGGTCGAACCTACCCAAAAGAAAAGTGAGGCGAGAATAAAGTTAGGACCAAGAGTATGTGCACTCTGCAAAATTTGAATCACGTCGAAGATGTTAAGTCTTTCCCATTGAGGTTTCTGTTGTTCTTGTACTCTATCAAGCCAAGCAAGGTATGCCGTATTACTCATATTGGTGCAGAGGAAAATTTTGCAATATCATAAACCATAAAACTAACATCAATAGGTTCTATATGGTTGAAGGCAGAATGGATAGCAGGAAGAAAACATGGAAAGTATTTATTTATGGTTTTTGGATGCGTCTCTTGGGCTGGGTAAGGCCCATGGAATGCGAACAGTCTTCTCACAAAAACAAAAGGGATTAAAATTTGGTGTTTCCATGTTTGGACCTTGGATTTCACCTTAGAATAAAGATTTGTGAAGTAGTTTAAGCTTTGTTTCACATAAATAGCGAAAGCTATGGGGTTATCCTCGGTGAAAGGAATATCAAATGGAGTTGCCATTGCGAAAATAGATGGAGTTTCCTTAAGATTTCTTCAAGAAATGAAGAGTTTGGAAACTAAAGTATAAAAAAGAGGCTACAGGTTCTTGAAAGTCTATTTAAAGAGGAATCATAACTGTTAGAAGCGAAACAAATTTCACCTGAGTAACGTGAGCAGGCCAAAAGAAGTGGAAACGTTAGTGGGGTTTGTTAGAAACCCACGCCCTAAAGATTAGGATTAATCATGAGAAGTGATTGAAGTGACATGGGAAAGTGTTGCACATAAAGTAGTCATGATTATGCATGACGTCATCCCAAAGAAGCGTGCAGTCGAAAATATGGAAGAGAAAACGCCAAGACTCTCCCATCGACAAGACTTCGTCGAACATGGCATTTTGGGGGCAATTTATTGACAAGCAATTTTCAACTAGGGTAATAAACCTTAAGTTGTGGGGTTTATTTGGTTAGAGAGGCATAGATTGGTGAAAAACAATAAGATACGTCGAGCAAGGGGAGGACATCGACCAAGTGAGCCATTCGATGAGGATTAGAATATCAGAGGAAGTTGTCGACAGGTACAAAGGTCGACGAAGCAGGGATTCATATTGGCGCAAATGGTTACCAAAGTGAAAGCCAGTAAGAATGTGGGAAGATTTGAACAGTATCCACGAAGCCCAAACATGGGCTAGTAACCGTCAACAGTTACATATTTAGGATGTCTATTTAAGCAAATTTTTGTATTTGTGTTAGGGTTCGCATTTCTTCACATTTAATAGCAATACACTCAAAGTACACGTATCTAAGAGAGAAACGAGTTCAAGCTTAACAATTTAGAATGCTTCCATATTTAAATTCATAGAAATTTACAGTCTTTTCACTTTAAAATACAAGCCTTGTCTTTAATTTATTTTCTTTGCAATTGTCTTTACAATTTTCCCCTTTATCCTTTTCTTCAACCCAAAAAACACTCTAAACACACAGTCTAGGATTATTGTAGCCGATTCTACAAGTAACCTTTAATAAGAGGATAAAGATTGTTTCACAGAGAATTAGCAGCCATCGAACTTTATTTATCCCGAAGGAAGGAGAAATATCGAGAAAACCCCAAAAGGAAGGATAAGATGGTCTTGTGACCAAGAGAGAGGGTATGGAAGTAGATTATGTAAGGGAAAGGTATTAGCACCCCTCGCATTTGTTGTACTCAATGGGACCCACTTCAATTTTTTTTCTAAGGGTGTGTCTATCTAAAACTATACTTGCTAAAGGAAATGCATGATTGAGTTGAAGGAAAAAGAAAATATTTTTTATTATTGCGTTTGTGAGGGTCTCGCAACCCTGTTTATACGTATCCCCGGAAGGAATCAAAACACTGTAGTTCTTGTAAAAAAATGTTGGTTTGTTGGCATTTTTTAGTGGACATTGTTAACATTCACATTCTAGCAATAGGCACATCCTGTATTGCCGTAGAACGGAAATAACAAGTCCTTTTTGAAAAGGTTAAATTGAAAAGCTAAGTGGCAAAAGGTTTTTTATTTGGTTTGTGTTTTTGTTAACTTTGAAATGAGTTTGATATTGTTAAGTGTTTTTGGGTTTTGATTAAAGAAAGAAATTTTAGTTTTAATTAGAAAGGATGCAATGCAAAAGAAAATTCTAAGGGAAGCTAAAACCTAATTATTGTCATGCAAGTGATGGACTTAAGGTTCAAATTATGAGGGGAATCTTAAACCTAAACTTATCATATTAAGGTTTCAATCCTAAGGTCTAATTCAACACAAAACGATCAAAATGAAATTAATCGATTCATGGAATTCCTAAAGGACCATGTGGATCACACTAAAAAGGAAATAATATCTACTATTTATGGGATTTTTATCAAGTAAACAAAATTAAAGTCAAAAGGAAATGAAAATTTTAATTCTAATATTTTTGTTCTTTTTTCAATTAAACAATATATTGAAAATAAAACTAACATATTTTTGTTATTTCTTAATCAAGTAATAGAAAATAGTTTTAAACAACTGATGAGATCAAATAAGAGAAATTGAAATCCTATTCTAATATTTTTATGATTTTTTTATGTTAAGAAAATAATATCGTAAAACAAATATCAATTAAAACAAAATTAAGACAATAAAGGAAAACAAATGAAACATAAAAAATTAGGATAATGAGCTAGAAAATGAGTGAAACAGGGGAGTGAATACTAAAAAACAGATTGGGATATAAGGGTCAAGCCCAAATACTTATTATCTAAATAGACGAAAATAGAGAGTTGTGAATACTAAAGGCATGTTGGACCGATTGTGTGGATAAAGAGTTGGGTCAGTTTTGGAAGGCCCAATTAGGACTGAGAGAAAGCCCAAAAAATCAGAGAGAGAAAAACTCTAGCTCTCTTAATGCTAGCCTTCACTTGCCTCTTAGTCTCTCAAACCTCATTAATATTCCCATAAAATTATAATTAAATGCTTAATACAAAGAGAATAAAACAAATTAATGAAACGATTAATCTCTCTCTCTCTCTCTCTCTCTCTCTCTCTCTCTCTTATATCTCAAGTCCAGCCATCTCAGCATCTGTTTTCACGGCTTCATCATCTTCTCACGGTTCCATACCAACAACAACAAAATCCCTCTCCTTACGAATCACACAACTTCTCACGGTTCAGTATCTCCCTATCAATTTTGAACACTTTTGTCACTATTATTTTGCCTTTCTTGATGCCGTTTTTTGTTAGCTATTTTGTGTAAGTTAGGAGCAGGTTTGGACTCTTATGTTTGGTATTTGGTTGCGGGTTTTGTTTGATACAAGGTAGACTGTTTAGATAGTTTTATGGAGGATAGTAGCAACTGATGGACACAGGTTTTTGCAGCATGGACAACTGGGTTATTGTTTGGTTGTACTGGTTTTTGTGTTGCAGGTTTGACATGTTTGGGCAGGGCATTTGGAGTTTATGTGGGAGTGTTTTGGAATTTTTAGATGGCTTGATATTAGGATAGTATGCATGACATGATAATATGAAGCTTGGACAAAGTGGTAGCATTAATTGTAAAATATGGTCCAATATAATTGTGTTGGTAATTTAGAGTTTATCAAATATAGGTCCAAAAGCATGTTGATGTAATCCTGTAATGGCCCCTTTGAATATCCTTTGTAATGAACCCATGTGTTGAATGTAGTGAAATATTGAGTATTGTAATGTGAATTAATCTTTTGACTTTTGTTTCCAACAATTAAGTGTCTTTTTTAACATCCATTAAGATTTGCAAATTTGAACTTAAAGAATCCAAATGTGATAATGTTCAAGGGTATGGTAGAAAATGAGGTTGGTCAAGAGACAATTTTTCTTGATTTTACTTCTTCAAATTCTCTTATTGATGCAACACAAAAATACCCATGGTATATGATATGGAAAAAGTCAATTCTCAAAAGTTTCCTTTGACCAAAAAGTCTATTGCAACACCATAATATCTTTTCCATGCCACTGTCCACAACATCTTATTCTTCAAGCACATATGACAAAACCTTAATCTACATGGTAAACCTAACTTTCCATATATACACCACATCTTGCGTAACACGTACAGCTCAAGAAATGACTTTGATTCATTGGATGATTAATGAATCAAAGCTTCATAAGAAACCCTATTGCTTACCACATGAATATGGAAATAAACCCTAACTCAAGAAGTCATTGTAAGCACAATAAGATGATCCTAACAATATAATTCCTGGAGGAGAAATCCATGAGGAATGTATAACCAGAGACCTAAATTTTATATGATAACCATGAGCACATAGGAGTAAACCCTAATTCCACATAGTCCATTGTTCAAGAACCAAATGAGTTTGTCTTTATCTGATGAAGAAACTTCAAACCTAATACTGAACTCGGATGGTACAACCAATGATGCCTTAAACCACTGCTTTATTGAATGAAAGAATGATATGCAAATGACCTAGTGAAAGTGATGCAAATTAAATGTAAAACCTAATTCAGATGAAAGTAAAAAGGGGTGGGACAAATTTGGGGTATGACATTCCTGTCTTTCTTACAGTGTCTCTCAAATTATTAAAGAGAAGGGAGGGAAGATTAAATTGAGTACCCGGAGCAATTAAATACAAAATTTATTTTTGGTATCCAGTCAAGAAGGTTTGAAAGTCTTTCGGTGGTTCTTGAATAATAGTTTATGGTAGAATTTTATCCCAGATTTTCAAATGATCATGAAGATCTTTGTTTTTGCAGGACAGCTTTACAGAAGGAAATATGACATTGGATACCTCGATTAAATCAGGACATTTTCCAATTCTTTGGATAAGACTTAGTCTTTTCTGATAAATCATTCTTTCTTCTTAAATGCTTATTCTCAAATCCTTTAGTCTTTTCTCCATAACCAATTGTTCCATATCTTTTAGCTCTTCATTTTTAATCTGGAGCCAATGAATCTAGCAATTAAGTTCCAGGATTTGGAACATATCCATTCTACGTATCATGTATTATGAGTAATTAAAGTTTAAGATCCATCTCTGGTGATTCAGCTCTGCATGAGATATCTGCAACATACACTATTTTGTCTTTTGGTACCCATAGACATTTGGGTCCTTTAAGATTAGTTTTCCCAGAGTTTCTATCAAACTTGGGTTTATGTGCAACATTAACTATTTGTGTTTGTGCAGAAGGATAAAGATATGAAAACGGAGAAAATGGTTTATTTTCTTGAGTATCTTCTTAAAAATAAAAACCAATTCCTCTTTTCCCATAATGGCTGACACCATAGATCATGGAAACCATTTTCCTTCTATATATGTTGTTGTTCAGGAATTTTTGAAATGCCTTATCATATTTGTATAAGACGGATTCAGAAGATGGAGGTTCTTTAGAAAGAGTTTCTTCAAGTTTTAAACATTTCTTGTTCAGAAAGACATTTTCTTTTTCTAAAATAAATATGTCTACTTTTTGTTCAGAAACTTCTTTCTCTAGCTTACCATACTCTTCAACTTCATATCCTGAACTTTTTTAAGGTTCTTGAATTTTTGTTGAAGTTTCTGAGACCTGCTCAAAGAATCGGATAAACATAATTCTAGTTCAGCACGAGAGAGTTCAGAAAATACCTCTTCTGAGTCAGACTAAATTTTTGTGTAGTCTTTTTTGATGTGGTAGCGATGAGTGCTACATTTGAATTCTCTTCGTCCGATTCTAATCCTTTAGAGTTTGATTCATCCCAGGTTGCCATGAGACCTTTCTTTTTTTCATTAAATGCATTCTTCTTAAAGCTTTCTTTTATGGTACTTTCCTTCTTGAGCGTTGGACATTCACTTCTGTAGTGTCTAGGATCTTAGCACTCATAGTAAGTTACGTCCTTTCTTGTTCTTCCTTTTGAAGAAGTTTCTGGATGGTTACTTTTGTTTCTTGATCCTCTAAAGTTGTTTTGTCTTTTCTTCCAAAGTTGCTCGACTCTTCTGGAGAGCAGGGACAATTCATCTTCGTCGTCAAAACCTTTATCATCTGAGTTTTCTGATTCTTCATCTTGGATAACTTTACACTTTTCTTACTTGGTCCTTTCTAACCTTGACGTTAGAGCAACATACTTGCCTCTTTTCTAGGGATCATCTTCTTCTATCTTTATTTCATGACTTCTAAGGGAGCTAACCAACTCTTCAAGATACAAGTTGTTTAGATCCTTAGACAGCTTCAAAAAAGTGACCATATGTCTTTATTTCTTAGGAAGGTTTCTGATGATCTTTTTAACATAATCAACTGTAGAATAGCCTTTGTCCAGAACTTTAAGTTCTGCGACCAAAGTTTGGAACCTTGAGAACATGGTTTCAATGGTTTCATCTTCTTCCATTTTGAAGCTTCAGATTTTTGGATTAAGTCTAGAGCCTTAGTCTCCTTGGCTTGAGTGTTACCTTAATGTGTCATTCTCAATGAATCAAAAATATTTTTCGTTGTTTCTCTATTAGTAATCTTCTATTATTCATTATAAGAAATAACGTTGAGAAGAATAGTTCTAGATTTATGATGATTCTTGAGTGCATGCTTTTTATCATCATTCATTCTATTTCTGGGAATGGGAATACCAATCGCAGAAACAGGTTCTTCGTAACCAAATACAACTGTAATAATCGGAAAAAAATATGAAGGGTCACCAATATTAATTTTTATCCTAAGACGAGAATATAACGAAATAACCCTAATTGATGATACATAGATTCTATGTTTTTTACTCATTCTAGACGAAGGGAAGGTGTTAGGCACCCTTCATCTACCATGTTCACAAGGATACTAGGATTTAGGTTTAAGGTTTAGGAATAGGGTTTTATTTTTAATTAGGGGAACTCTCCATGACTTTAAGTCGTATACCTACGTATCCTCTTGTGAGGAATCAGAGTCTCAATTTGTAATTCATAGTGTTTGGTTAGTTTTTTTATGGATTATAAAAATATCTTGAATTCTCCTTGAACCAAGTCTGAGGTTGTGAATAGTGGAATTGTAGACGTAGTTCGCAGTCGATAAAAGAAATTTCCATAATCATTTTTTGAAAATAAATATGAATTTGAGTTAGGTTAGTAAAAAAGTTAGTATTTGGTTGGTTAGATGTTTTCGAGTATACGATGTTGTTGTACCCCAAATGTTTTTCCCTCCCATTTTCTTCAAGACATTCTTCTAGGGTTCTCAAATGCTCAAGGATTCTCAAGAGTTGGTTAGACAAATTCTCCTCCTAAGCAATGGGTCCACAACTAAGGTTTCATCTTGCACAAGGAAGAATGGGTTTCAAAGGTCTCAAATGGTTTTCATGGTTCATCATAGGTCTTAAATAGTGCTCATGTCAAGTTTCAATCCTTGCATCACAAGTTTGCTCAGTCAATGACTGAGAAGATTGAAAGTCAACTATATTGGGTAAAAAGTCAACCATGGTCAACTTACAGTCAAACTTAATGATTTTTGATCAACATCAACATTTTAAAGTTATATTCATCATTTGATCAAGGGTTGATCATGATTCCTCAAGGAAAGCTCTCAAATCATCAAAAGTCCAAAGTTGCCATATTAGGGTTTCCTTAGGAGAAGTCAACTGAACCTTGACCAAGCATAAGATTCACATGCTTCATAACCTTTTTCCCAAATAAAGCCCATTTTGAAGGAAATTCAATTCTCTACAACTTTCTATATGTATGCTCAAGTCCAAAAAGTGCTTCGTTTGAAAGATATGAGCTAATACATTACAGGTCATTTCAAAAGTCAACAAAAAGTCACTTTTTGTCAAGGCAACTTACATCAAGATAAAGTCTCCAAATGAAAAAATTATCATAATATAAATTGAAGAAGACATCTTGAGATTTTCAAAAAGTCCAAGATTATCTTCAAAAGATGAAAATTGAGAGAGTTCTGACCATTGAAAATTGTGAAATTTTGGTAAAATGCATGAAATGCAAAGTGAGCAAACTTGAAATTCTAGACAAATGGGCCTAACTTTTGATGTTCAAACATGTTCACAATGTGTTAGAAGACCTATAAATCCATTCATATATTTTTTATGATTTTTATTTCTTTTATTTGAATTTTTATTCATTTAAATGCAAGTAAATCAAATAAAATATAAAATCATTGGGCCAAGGCGTATGGGATTTTGATTCCAATAATATGGAGGCCCAAGAACATATGACAAATATGCCAAAACCGTGAAAATATGTTGGGAACAAGAATCTTCAAGTTTGGAATGTTTTTTAACAATTTTTGAAAGATTTCAATGTGTTTTTTTGCAATGAATTGTGACATGATGGTAGAAGATTCTTGCCTTGTTCTTGTTCCATTTCATTCCTCTATAAATACATGCAATACTCAAGTGCAAAGGACACAAAAATCTTCCTCAAGAACCACTTCAAAAATCTCTCAAAATTCTCAAGAAAAGTGCAAATTTGTATCATACGATCCAGCCACTCTCAAGCCAAACAAAGTGTCCAAACCTCTTCCTGGAGTCCTCAGGAACACATCCAATCCAAGAACCAGAAGATTTGGTGCCTGGAACTCGTGCTTCAAACTCCACCGGACGAATTTGACGTATCACATGCAAGCTTTGGCGCATGAATCTCTATATGTCGTTTTTAAGGCATGGAAATATGTTAGCTTCTGGTCTCTTTTTACAGTCACATTCAAGAGAAACGAACCCCACCATCAGATTCATTTCCAACTTTTAAATTTTCTTGTTTTTATTATTTTTGCTTTTGCTTAATTAATTTAATTACTTATTTTTAATTAAAATTAAAAGACCATAAAAAATCAGAAAAAATCATTAAAAATTAGATTTAGGTTTTTTTAATTAATTTAACTTTTTACCAACAAAAATTGTTTTAATTAAATTAAATTTATTTTTATTTCACAATTAATTTGTAAATTACTTAGAATTAGAGTTAATTATTATTATCTCTTTAATTATATTTCATAAATAAAAACATCAAAAAATATTTTCCTAACACTTAGAAATTTTCTTTAGGTTTTAAATACCATCTTCTAATTTCTTTTCTCTTTGTTATTTAAATTCTAGAAAACAAATGTATAGGTCGCACAATTGATTTTGTAATAGCTTAGTCTATTTTCCCGCATTCTTCCTTATTATGTAACAGCTCATGGCATGTAATAGCCTAGGTTTATTTCCCCGTGTTGTGCCTCAATTTTTGACCCTTAGATCCATCTATCACATCATATCAATTTAATCACAACAAGATCACACACTAGGGTTTGGTTCTTCTCCCTGTCTTTAGATTTGCTCTATGGGAAATCACCAACCACCTTGACTTGTATTTTGTGATCATCTATGTTTTGATTATCATTTAACTAATGAATAAAATAAGTGTTTCCCCAATTGATGATGTTGTAGGAGAAAGCATAACACATTCAATCAAGATTGATCTATGGATTCATGAGTTCATTTCTATGACTTCCTCTACAAAGCTTCATTGAGACTCAATCCTCAACATTGAAGATACTTTGAAGAAATATCATGACAAAGTCTATTATGATTCATCATACTTCAAGTTGTCAAATATGGTTCAAAGATACAATGTTTGATTGAAGAATTTTGACTCAATTGGGAAAATCCTTGATTCATTGATCATAAGTGCACATATCCTTCAATTCACAAGATTTAAAAGTGTTTTTGGTTGCTATGGTTTCTCCTTATCATCCTCAACAACGAATGTTAACATGAAAAAAGTTTTTGTCTCAGGAGGTAAGTCAAAATTGCAAAGGTTTCCCAAGGAAATTTCTTGCTCTAGGACCTAGGGTTTTGAACTTAAAAGGGGTATATCTTACTCATATTTTGGTATTTTTGAGTGATTCCAAATACATGCTTCTATTAAAAGGGTTATTAACAATTTAATTTAAAAGTTTCAAGGAAATTTTATGTGGAAGAAACTTGATGATGAAGAAAGATTACAAGTCCTCTAGATGAACCCTCAAATTCCATTAGGTGATTTCAAATGATCATAACTTAGTCAATATTTATCTCCTTGAGCCTATTATTTTTCCATAATTACCTTAAATATGTAAACTTCAACCCACCTTTTAAGTGCAAAGTATGAAAATGGATGAAAAATACCCTAAGGATGCAAAAGATTATAGGTCATTTCATGAATTTTTTCCAACTTCAACAAGTCATAACTTTCTTAATTTTTGGATATTTTGAATGGTTCCAGTCTCAAAATATCATTCAAGAGATCTACTTCATGTCATCTTTTTCGGTAAGAGAAAATTTCAAGTGGAAGTCCATGTTTGGATGCAAGACATTACAAGTCATTTTTAAAGAAAAAACTTAGAAATTTTCTAAGTAAAGAAAGTCAACCTCTTTTTCTCAACTTTGATTCATTACAACTTTCAGCTAAAGCATCCATTTTATCCCATTCTTTGCACAATGAAAAGCTTGTAACCTCATCTTTCTAAAGCTTTAATAATCATGTCCTAAGACTCCTTGAGTTGAGAATGTCATTGATTTGAATTTTGTAACTTGAAACTGAAGTTTCTCCAAAATTCAAATTTTGAAATCTTTGTTTTGGCTACTAATCACAAAATTCCCACACGTTTTTGGTTTTAATCGTGTTTAGAAACTTTCAAAAATCATTTAGCATCATAAAACGCAAGGATTAGATGGGTTTTGATAAAAAATGAGTCACACTTCTCCCATGATGCTGATTCACACGAATTCCCTCCAAACTTCATCATTTCATATGCTTTAACATTCCATTCACTTCCATATAAATAGAAGATCATGCCTCATTCATTTCCTCAAGCTTGAAGATCCAAAATCACTTTGTCAAACTCTCTCCATAACACCATTTTCTGAGATTTTGAATTCTTATTTCTACCACTTTCTGATTCAATTTCTTCCTTGATCCTTCTTACTTGAACTTCCCTGAAGCTAACAGAAGAAGAATCAAGCCATGAGGTTCCCGAATTCGTGCTAGCCAAGTCAATTTATAGAGAAACTTCATCTGACTTTGTTCAGTTACTTTAAGGCACCAAATCTTCTAACTCAAATTACTGGAATGTTCTATGATGTTCATTGATGCTTGCTATTAACTCAATTTTGGAGAAATAATGCATTTGATACTTCTGATTTTTTATTTTGACATTTTTAAACATCACTGGTTTTTTCCAAATCGACTACGATGTGTTTTATATAAATTTGGCACGAGGATATGGTTGTGATCGTCTTGAAGAGACGCGTCTATTGGTACCACTATGAGCGCTTAAATTTATAGATTTAATGACTTGAGGTTTGCCCTATTTGCAGGAGGCTGGAGTTGAAGATGACCTACGTGTCGTTCTTCAACCAATGTCATCAGCCGAATTGTTTTAACTCTATTGGGTGGATTTTATTGTGATTCATGCGCGCGCTCAGCCTTGAGTCCTTGACGCTCCCTCACCTCTGATTCGTTGGATATGCCAGCGTGTATTAGTGAGGAAAACTTCAACGCGCATGGTTTTTCTGATTTGTTTTATTTTTACAAATTTATTGGTTAATTTCATTTTAATTTCAAAAATTCATAACTCTTTCACTTTTTATCCAGAAATTATAGAAAAAATATACGAAAATACCTTGAATTATTTTTGGCTTTGTGAATATTTTTTCATATTTTCATTTTAAAGTTTGATATTTTTCATAATTTTTGCTTTGTTTTCTTTATTTTAATGGTTTTAAAAATACTTTCTAACATTTTTAAATTCTGAAATTTTTTATAAAAATCATTTTCATTATTTCTGACCCTCTGAACTTTTTGTGAAATTTAATCTTAATCTTTACTATTTTAGATCTTTTTTTCCTTTATTTGATCAATTTAAATTAGTTTTAAAAATATTTCTGCCTTTAAAAAATTACCATAAATTTTATAAAAATATTTGAGTTCATTTCTGATTTTTCTATGGTCTCACTTAATTTTTCTTGATTAATTTTAATATAAATTCTATTTTTCCCTCTTATTTTCATTTTTTAAATCATTTCAAAAACCTTTTTCTTTTATTTTAAATATTATTTTATTTTTGTACATATTATGACTATTTTGAATTTGATCATGGACTTCATTAACATCATTGGATCTTAGGTGTTGAGTTTAACTTGACCAAAATGGATGAATGCTTTTAATGATAGTTTGATTATTATTTTTTATTTATAAATATTTCCCTATCCCTTTTCATCTAATCCCATTCTTATTGTACTAAATGTTATTGGAGCATGATTTCAATATCATGTCTCAAAACATATGGTACATAGATTGTTATTGACCGACCTCAAAATAGGTGGGACTTCTATATAAGTCCACTTACGATTGCTTAACATAGCGCTAAATTTTGTCCTAGTTCGAGAAATGATCATTCGTGGCCTAAACCCATGTTTGTAAGCCCAAGTATGTTAATTTGAACCCTTTGATCCAATAACCTTGAGATTCATTGTTAGGAGGTTTTGGTTCTACCAATCCTCTAATGAATCTTCATCAATTTTGGTCAAAGTGGATCACTTAAACATCATTGATAATTAATGTTGTCTTGAGAATTCATAACTGGATGATATACTTGACAAAAAGTATATGCAACTTGTTGTTGAGAAGCTTTGGTTATACTAATCCTCTAATGAGTTACAAATGCAAGTTTTAAGATGGTCATTCAACTAACCACTAATTTCTAACAATTGAATTTATTTTATGTCTTTTACCTTATGCTTTTTACTTTAAGTACCATTTACTTTAGCATTTACATTTCATGCTATTTTCATCTTTGCTCATTTGAGCTTTTATCTTTTATGTCATTTTTATTTTGTTCACTTGATCTTTTTATTTCTATTTGAAGATACTTAATAATCAACTTGAACCCTAAAAAACTTTAATGTTACTTGGACTACTTGGTTACTATAATTGGCATTTTGGAGACATGAACCTTTTGGACTTAGGATTAGAAGCCTTGACCTATCTTGGAGACCTTGTGACCTCAACTGTTATTTTGTCTGGAGTTCTTGGGGTTTAACCCAAGACATTGGGTTGTTTGTTTGATTTGTGTGCAGGTTATTGTGATTACATGCTTTTTCAGTGATATGGAATTCATCTGTATACAGTTATTACTTAGCCCAATTTTTGTGAAGACTTAATGCAATGGAGCTTGGTTTTCTTAAGAGGTTATTGTAATTGTTTGTTTGGTTTCAAATCCAAAGTATGGAATTCTACATTGATTCATTGTGTCAAGTGTTGGCTTCTCGTTGGTTAGACGGTTCATTTCCCTAGCTTTTACCTTATGCTCTACGATAGCCCCTTCATCTCCTCCCAACTTCTTTAATTTCAAAAATTGTATCCCTCCTTTTGAAAACTCTTCTTGTTTTAAAACTTGAACCACTTTCATAATAAACTTGGACTAATGTCCATGCATTTTCAAAAATCATTTTATTAATCAAACTTTAATCAACTTAATAATACTTTTACATTTTTGTGAGAAGACTAAAAGTCAATCATTCTCATTCAAACTATTTTTTCCATTTTGGCTTTTATCTTTAAAATTTTCTCAAAAGATTAGACTCTTGCCAATCTTTGTAGTGATGCAAACAACTATACTTCTACAATAGTAGTAAAGTGAGATATTTTCCACTTGGGTGTTGAGTGGAGCTTTGTTGATTTTAAAATCCAAGCTATATCCTCCACTTTGAGATGATGCAAATTCTCCTTTCTAATAATTGTGGGTAGTAAGTATGTTTTCCACTCGGACAATGGCAATGATGTCTTATCTCCTAAAATTAACCAACACACTTGTGTTTTAAAATTTTTAAAGATAAACTACATGTACCATGATCCCCTATTGCACAGAAGGTGGTACGTAGGCACTAAAGGTTCGCAACCATGGAGGGTGCAAAAATCATTAAAAAAACATTTCTTTCCCTATCTCCACCATCTATTTTTATACAACATTTTACAACCAAAATATACAGATTTTCAAAGAGATTTATGTGGAGTACCGTAGATGTTCAGGGTGCTAATACCTTCCCTTTGCATAACCAACCCCTTACCTAGATTCTTTCCCCCCTCTTTTGAGTTATTCGCTATTTTCCCATTCCTTTGGAAATAATAAAGCGCTACAGAAAAAAATGGCGTCTTTACTAGGGAAAGATTGACCTCTTGTTGGTCCATCCCTATGTGGTTTGAGCCTATATTTGTTCATATTTGTATATGTGCCATTGTTTGTTGTATATTATGTGTTATATATGTTTGTCTGGATTTTCCTGGTTTTCAGGGTGCTTGGTGATTTTTCATAAGTCCTATACTCGTACTTGAGAGAACTTAAGATAGGGCATGCGATATGTTAACTTTGAGGGAGTAATCCCAAAAAAGGAGACTTGAGATCCCCCACTCAGTGGAGGCCTCTTTGACTGTAGTGTCATTTACCGAATCGGGAAGACGTGCTGCTTTCAACCTGGGAGCCTGCTGAAACTGAGGACCGTAGAACCTTTAATCCATCTTGGAATTTTAGGTGTAGTGCGGAAGCTATGACGGAATAATCCAAAAATAGTTGTCACGCGATACTACGCTCGGACGACTTTTTCTTGAGAATATTACTAATCACTGAGTTAATCAGGAAGTTGGTAATATATGAAGGAAGGGTGTATACTTTGGGAACCTCTAGAACCTTATTTGGCAGGTGATAACTTTTAGACCATACCTTATGGGTAGTACCTTCGACCTCATGCTCGTGATGTTGAACCTATGAACCCTATGTTTGTGATCTTGTGTGTGATTGTTGCTTCATGCATACATGCACCCATGAGCATCTCTAAAATACATTTTGTTTTAAGGGACTTAAAAGTTGACTCTTTATGAATATCTCGGGTACTTTTCGACTATGGATTCTGGAAAAAGAAAGACCGGGAAATACAGTTTCAAAGATCCCAAGATAGATGAGTTGATGAGTCTAATTCCCGAGATCGAGAGTCCTACAAATTTTTGGAGGAAGTATGGGTCCACCATTTCCCTTATGAAGCTAAGGATGAAGGAGGGTATTCTCTCGACTTTGGTCCATTTCTATGATCCGGTGTATCAATACTTTACTTTCCCTGAGTATCAGTTGATGCATACATTAGAGGAGTGTTCTTATCTGCTGGGTTTACCTATTATCTATTGTGTTCCTTTTACTGTTTTGGAGGGTGAGCCAAAATCTCATGAGATTCATGCTTTGATCCATCTAGGAAAGTCTGGGGTTGAAGCCCACATGACTACCAAAGGAGGTATTAGAGGATTACCAGCTCAGTTCTTATTGGAGAAAGTTTGCTACTTCGCTAGGATGAAGAGTACGGCTGCTTTTGAGGTCATCTTTGCTCTACTTGCTTATGGATTGTTCTTATTTTCCAATGTCGACAAATTTATGGATATCAATGCCATCAGGATCTTTATGAATGGGAACCTAGTCCCTACATTATTGGGTGATGCTTATTACTCCATCCATCTTCAGAATTCTTATCATGGATGGATGACCATTTGTTGCACGCCTTTGTTATATCAGTGGTTTATTTCTCACTTACCTAGATCGAATGCTTTCTGGGATTTCAGAAAGGAACCTCGTTGGGCTCCAAAGATTATGTCCCTCACTCATTTAGATATTGTTTGCTATCATCAGGCATACTATGATGTAGATATTATCAACAGTTATGGTAGTTTCCCTAATGTACCTCTTCTTGGTACAAAGGGAGGAATTAATTACAATGTTGTTCTTGCATGATGACGAATTGGATATCCGATGAGGGATAAGCCAAATAGTATTCATGTGAGCAGTATCTTCCTTAAAGAGGGAGAGGTTCATAAGGAAGCTAAAGAGGATATTTCAAAGGCTTGGCGTCATATTCAGAGGAAGAGTAGGAAGGATTTAAGACCTAGAGGGGTTGTTTCTTTGGAGCCTTATCTTCAGTGGGTATAAGCAAGCACGATCCAATTTAAGATGTCGTATTCTCGTGAAGCACCCATGTATGATATGTTTGTGAAGACCACTCCTCCCCTATTAGACGACATAGAAGAGCTTCAGATTACTTTAGTCAAGATGCAACAAGAAAAGGAAGCTTGGAAGAATATGTGCCATACTTTAGAGGTATTTTACCAAGCAGACCTGAAGGAAAAAGACGACTTGATCAAGATTCTTGAGAGTCGTGCTGTAGAGGCAACAGAGAGGCAAGAGGATTTATTTTCCTCTAAGTCTCAATCAGGCATTAGTTGTTCACTTCCTGACTCTGATGATTGGAAGGAGGTCGCCACCAGGTATGCGGAAGAAAACTAGAGGTTGAAGGCTCAGGTTGCCAGATTCACGGGGAAGCGTCAGCATGTAGAGTGATCTCCATCAACTATGTTTTTTAAGGTTTTAGACTTTCATCTTGTACTTGGGATTATTGAAACTTGTACTAAATAGTGTAACCCGTTTTGAGATTATTATAATGAGATTTTTCAGTATCTCAAATGTTTTATTACTTTGATATTTGCAAATTGTTTATAAATCTTTGAGTCCCTTGAAATGTTAATAATAAAATAAATCATGTGCATTGCATATCACGCTTCATATTGCACATACTTCTTGCATTTTTTGTACATATCCAGGTGTCTTACTGAGCTTCTTTACTTCGTTCAGCGAGTTGTCTCACCAATACAATACTCGGGCCAATTTCAGAAGGAAGATGGATAATCTAGAACAAGAAAATCGCGAGTTACATGAGGAAGTTTCTGCTCTGAAGGCCGCATTGGATAATCTCACTGCTCTAATGGAATCTTTGGTGGATGCTCAGAATCAGCCACCAATAGCCTCAACAGACAATGGTTGCTACTGAAGCTCTGATTGTTCTTGTTTCTACTCCTCCACCTATTGTTATTCAGAATCGTATGCCTACGAGATACCCTTGGGGAATGCCAGATAACTTTATGCCAGAAGGTTATAATCAGGATGCTCAAGTTTCTCCACTTGCTCCGACTGTTTCCGCTCCTGCACCTCCTGTGGTGCATATCACCCCTGCTACTAGAAATGAGAGTCATTATGTTGCACCTCCCTTGGTGAATATGGTGCCGGTTGCTAATGATGAAGTGTATCGCCCTATTCCTCCACCAAGTGAAAGCTTGGGTTTCTATGATCGAATGGACGATTTTTAAGACCAGTTTGATAAGATGCGGAAAAAGTTGAGGGCCCTCAGAGGAAAAGAGTTATTTGGGCAGAATGTGAATGATATGTGTTTGGTGCCAAATGTGAAGATACCTGCAAAGTTCAAAGTGCCAGAGTTCGAAAAGTAAAAGTGAAACACTTTCCCTCGTTCTCACTTAGTGATGTATGTAAGGAGAATGTCTACCCATACAGATGATCAACGCATGTTAATTCATTTCTTTCAAGACAGTTTGACCGGTGCAGCGTTGAAATGGTACATGAGCCTGGACAGTGCCAATATTCATTCTTTTAATGACCTTGGTGAAGCGTTTATCAGACAATACAAATACAATATAGACATTGAACCTGACCATGATCAACTCAGGGCCATGTTCCAGAAGGATAAGGAGTCATTTAAGGAGTATGCACAGAGATGGCGTGAAGTAGCCACCGAGGTGATTCCTACAATGGAAGAAAAAGAGATGACAAAGATTTTTCTGAAGACACTAGGTGAACTCTATTATGAAAGAATGGTGGCGAGTGCACCCAATGATTTTATCAAAATGGTGGGAATGGGCGTCCGTTTAGAAGAAGTTGTAAGAGAAGGTCGTCTGACAAAGAGTGAAAATTCTGGCAATACGAAAAAACCATCATTTGGATTTGTTAAGAAGAAAGAAGGAGAAACAAACGTTGTATTCAAGAAAGAAGGGTTAATCCTCCTAGAAGAAATCATCAGCGCCATCAACAGGTTTCCTCGGTAACTCTAGTTGTAAATGTTGCTCCAACTACAGTCACTTATCAAAGACCAGCCCCTCAAGGAAGTCAAGGGTAGAATCAGAGAAGAGAGCCTTTTGACGCTAACCCTATGAGTTATGCAGAGCTGCTCCCAGCATTGATCCATAAAAATTTGGTCCAGACTAGGCCATCCCCTGTTATACCATCCCTTTTGCCTTGGTACTATAACGCAGATCAGACGTGCGCTTTCCATCAGGGTGCACCAGGGCATAATGTGGAAACCTGTTATCCTCTGAAATCCGAGGTACAAAAAATGGTTAGATCTGGCCTTTAGTCCTTCAAAGATGTCAGTCCTAATGTAAAAGATAATCTTCAGCCAAAGCATGGAGGAATGAATGTTGTCAACATGGTTGCTGGTTGTCCAGGGGACTTTCGCATTTATGATATTAATTTGGTCAGAGGAGACTTGGTAAAGATGCATGCAGACCTTTGCGAGTTTAGTTACTATACTCATGACCATGCTGGTTGTGGTATATGTAGTACTGATATACAAGGTTGTGACAAGATAAAGGCTGATTTGCAGGAGATGATGGATGAGGGCCTCATCCATGTAATCAGGCCTAGGGAAGAATATGAGGAGGAAGTGAACATGGTCTTTGGGTGTCTGGAGAGTTCAAGATCTTTGATGTGGACCATATGAACGATGATCTCGTTCAATTGCATGCTACTTTCTGCCACATGGCTGGTCAGGTAGAGCACCACTATGGATTTTGTTGGGTTTGCTGTAGGGACTCCCAAGGATGTTCCATTGTAAGAAAAGGTATTCAATTGTTATTGGATAATGGAACAATCAAGGTGTCAGGCCAAAGAGATGATTACCATGAGGTTAATATGATTGAGGTTTGCTTGGCTATGGATAAACCAGATGATGAATATGTTTCTGCTAATGAATTCTTTTCCTCAAATGAGGATATGTTCTCCAGAGTTGATTCTTTGATATCCAAATTTTCAGAAGAAGGTGTGAACGTAATTGTGCCTTGTTTCATTGATTTTTCCCCTGTTGAAATTGAATATTGTAGTAAGCCAGTTGTTTCCCCTGTAGTGATTTTCTTTCTAGGGCTCGTTCCTTACAAGTTAGATAAAGTTGTAGCGTACAAGTATAATGCTACCAATTTAGAGGATGGTGATGAAGTTCCCATCCAGCCTTTGTATAGTATTGAGAATATTGCTTAAACTAGTAGGGTGGCCCGCAGTGGTCGTGTATTTGAACCAGTTATTAGGGGAAGTGTCAGTGCTGAGAAGAAAGTTACATAAGGTGTTGAGAATAAGAAAGTTATAGGAGATCCCAGTGGTGCTACCCTGGAAAAAGATGTGGATGATATTTTGAAGATTATCAAAATGAGCGATTACAAAATTGTAGAACAGCTATTTCATACTCCTTCAAAGATATCTATCCTAGCATTATTGATAAACTCTGCTTCCCATAGGGAATCTTTAATGTGGGTGTTGGATCAAGCCTTCATGGAGTGTGATATGTCGTTAGATCAATTCAACAGTGTGGTAGGTGTAATAAATTAAGCTTTTGCGATGATGAATTGCCTGACGAAGGGAGAAATCACAACCTAGCTCTCCACATATCCATGAACTATAAAAATGATTCATTATCAAATGTGCTAATTGATAATGGGTCCGCCTTAAATGTTATACCAAGGAGTACACTGATGAAGTTGAAATATCAAGGGACTCCTATGCGCCCAAGTGGTATTATTGTCAAATATTTCGATAGATCAAGGAAGTTAGTTATTGGGGAAGTCGATTTTCCTATTCACATAGGCCCGTACTTGTTCCTGATCACTTTCCAAGTCATGGATATTGTGCCCGCATACAGTTTTCTACTGGGAAGGCCATGGATACATGAAGCAGGGGATGTCACTTCCACTCTACACTAAAAGCTAAAGTTCGTGCGTGAAGGCAAAAAGGTTATTATAAATAGAGAGCAAGCATTGCTGATAACTCATCTATCGTCTTTCAATGTTGTAGAGGTAGATGAAGCTGCTGTGGGGATGCAATTCCAAGCTCTGTCCGTTGATAACGTAAGAGAGAATGAGAATTCTATGGTTTCGTTCAAAGATGCTCAGCAGGTTGTGCGCAATGGTCCAAGTAAAGCATGGGGGCAGATTGTTGATCCTCCGGTAAACAAGAACAAGGTTGGTTTGGGATTCTCTGCAAAGAATGGCAAAGTTGAGAGTTTTAAGTTAAAGTCTCTTAAGAGCAACTATCAGGATATTTTCCGCAGCGAAGGCTACCTCCATCCAACTGCTTCTAGAGTTAATGTCATTGTAGAGGATGGAGAAGAATAGGAGATGCCAAATTATGTGACGCTTGGAGTCAAAATCCAGAACTAGGTCACTTATGATGTTCCCTCTTACATCCATGTCTCAAAGTAATTTGTATTTTTTATCTTTTCAAAAAGCTTTCACTCTGCCGAAGGTGAAAGTTAATATTGTATGGGCTTATTTGTTTGCTTTTCTCATTAAAATCATTAATAAAAGATGTCTTTGATTCTCAAATTGTGTTTTATTTTCTGCTTTTTTCTTGGAAAATGGTAATCAGAAAAAACCCTTTTTGGAATAAATAATAACTGTAAATAAATTTGCATGATCACTTGATATATGTGTCTGTTTCTAAAAATCAATAATAGATCACATGTGCAGATTAATTAATAAACTTGTTCAATACAATGACCCTTCACCCTCTCCCAACTTTGAATACCCTGTGTTCGAGACACAAGAAGAAGAATATGATGAGATTCCATAAGAGGTTTCACGGTTTCTCGAGCGCGAGGAAAATTCCATTCAGGCATTTAAAGATGTTAGAACAATGTTTGAATCTACTACCCTATATTTGAGTTTTGATGATAACAAAGTGAAAAGATATAGTATTTATATGTTTCATGTTTGAATTATATGCTGCCTAAAATTACTATGCTCTGACTTGCAGATACGCTGATTAAAATAAGCAAGATCACTTATTCAGCATCAGAATTTGACTTCATACACCAGCATCAGAAGTTGCTGAATCAGAACGTCAAGATCAGATGATCAACTCACGTACATGCTGTAGCTTGATGAACAGAACTGCGCGTAAACACTCTGATACAGAAACACAATAGTTCATCAGCAGCGAAGCAGAATCAGAATGAGCCAAGCCAGAACGTGCATTGAAGAAGCAACGGTACTGTGCATTGAAAGCTAATCAATTCCAACGGCCTCATTCCAGACAAGATCTGCCCAAAAAGGAAAGCTTGTTATTAGCATTGAATCAAGAATATTGCATTCAACGTTCATCTTCTCAAGTGCTATATAAACAAGGCTTCGAAGATTATAATGGCTAATGCTCTCCAATTCTCTACACGCACAAAGCTGAACAATAATCTTCATCTACCAGTTTTGCTAAACCACAAACTCTGATACTCCATTAGTGTTTAGCAATCTAGTTTCTAAGCTTCATTTTGTGTATACATCACAGTTGTGATAAAGTTTTGTAGAAAACATTCACACACATTGTTTTATACCGTTGTAAGAAAGTGTTGCCTTGACAAACTGGATTGTGGTTTGAATCAAGAAGGCTTTAGCAGTTGTTAAAGCAGTCTGTAATATTCAGTTGAATATAGTGAATTAAGACCTCGTTGGAGAGAGGCGAAATCACCTTGACGGGTGGACTGGAGTAGTTTGAGATCAAACGAACCAGGATAAAAATATCTTGTCAATTGCTTTAAGATTCCAGTTTTACAATTCAACCCCCCCCCCCTTCTTGTGTTTTTCACCCCTTCAATTGGCATCAGAGCGCCTGGTTCTGAGCTAAAACACTTAACCGTGTCAGTACAAGATCCAGTGTCAGAAAAACACAATGGCAGGAAACAACTCTCATTTCAGCAATGACAACAATGAGGACAGAGACAGATTCAGCGGCAAACCTCCAGTTTTTGATGGAGAAAACTTTGATTACTGGAAAGACAGAATTGAAAGCTTCTTTCTAGCACATGATGCTGATCTGTGGGATATGGTGACAGATGGATACACGCACCCTGTGAATGCAACTGGTCAGAAGATTGATAGAAAATCAATGACTGATCAACAAAAGCGTGACTTCAAGAATCACCATAAGGCCAGAACCATCCTCCTCAGTGCCATCTCCTATACTGAGTATGAAAAGATCTCCAACAGAGACACAGCTAAGAACATCTTTGATTCTCTCAGAATGACGCATGAGGGCAACGTTCAAGTCAAAGAAACAAAAGCTCTGGCGCTCATTCAGAAGTATGAGGCGTTCAAAATGGAAGAATCTGAATCCATTGAAACTATGTTCTCTAGATTCCAGATTCTGGTAGCTGGTCTCAAAGTTCTGGACAAAGGATACTCTACTGCTGACCATGTCAAGAAGATAATCAGAAGTTTACCCAAGCAGTGGAGGCCTATGGTTACTGCTCTGAAGCTAGCGAAAGATCTCAACAAAATCACTCTGGAGGAACTTATAAGCTCCCTCAGAAGTCATGAGATAGAGCTAGAAGCTGATGAGCCTCAGAAGCAAGGTAAGCCTTTAGCTTTAAAATCTAACAGAAAATCTGAGTCTAAAGTTTTGCAGGCAGTTGAAGAAACATCTGATGGATCCTCATCAGAAGAAGACGAACTTTCCCTTCTCTCCAGAAGAGTAAATCAACTGTGGAAGCAAAGACAAAGGAAGTTCAGGAATCCCAGAAGATCTGATCAGAACGAGTCTTCTTCCAGATTCAGAAGGACAGATTCTTCCTCTGGATACAGAAGATCTGAAGGCTCCTCCAGTAGCAAGAAGCCAAACACAAAAGACATCATCTGCTACGAGTGCAATGAGCAAGGACACTACAAGAGTGACTGCCCAAAGCTTCAGAGGGAAAATCCCAAAAAGAAGTTTGGAAGAGAGAAGAAGAAAAGTCTCATGGCCACATGGGATGACTCTGACTCGTCTGAAGCTGACTCAGAATCAGATGATGAAAGGGCAAACATAGAGCTCATGGCTAACATTCCAGATGATAGTGAAGCTTCTGAATCAGACTCAGAATCAGACACAGAAGAGGTATTTCCTAACTTCGCTGTTAATTTTACAAAGGCTGAACTTGCTGAAAGCCTTAATGAAATTCTGGAACGTTATCAGCAGATTAGAGCTAAATTCAGAGACCTGAAAAGGAATCTTGAATCTGACTCTAATAAGTCTGAGAGTCTCAAATTGGAAAACTCTGAGCTGAGAGATAAAATTTCAAAATTAGAAAACTCTTTACAAAACTCTCAGAAGGAACCAATTTCTGAAACTCCCAGCAACGCTGATGAGATCATCAAGGAGTATGATCACAGTTTCCAGAAGTTCCTTGCTAAAAGCATAGATAGAAGCAGAATGGCTTCAATGATCTATGGAGTTAGCAGAAACGGCAGGAAAGGAATAGGATACCAAGGTAAGGTTCCTACACCTAAGAATGTCATGGATTTAACCATTAAACACACTCCTCTAAATTCACACTTTGTGTATGGTCACACACATGACATCAAATACACTAGCAGTAAGCACTCTGTGAAACCAAAATTCAACCAGAGTTTTGGTAAAACTAACAAATCAGGACCCAAGAAGATCTGGGTACCTAAGGATAAAATAATACATGTTGCAGATATCTTTAGCAGCAAGTCAGAAACACCAGTCATGGTACCTGGACTCTGGCTGCTCACGACACATGACGGGAAGAAGGCATATGTTCCAAAGCCTGGAACTTAAGCCTGGAGGCCACGTTGGCTTTGGAGGCAATCAGAGGGGAAAGATTATTGGCTCTGGAACTGTAGGTAACGGAAATCTTCCCTCTATTAATAATGTTCTGCTTGTTGATGGATTGATGCATAATCTGTTATCCATAAGTCAATTAAGTGATAACGGTTATGATATAATCTTTAATCAAAAATCATGTAAAGCTGTTAGTCAGAAAGATGGGACTATCCTGTTTAATGGTAAGAGGAAAAACAACATTTATAAAATCAAACTTTCTGAACTAAAGAGTCAGAACGTAAAATGTCTTCTGTCTGTTAACAACGAGCAGTGGATCTGGCATAGAAGATTGGGGCATGTTAGTATGAGAAGAATATCTCAGATTAACAAACTCAATCTGGTCAGAGGACTTCCTAATCTGAAGTTCAATTCAGATGCTCTGTGTGAAGCATGTCAGAAAGGCAAATTTGCAAAACCTTCCTTTAAATCCAAAAATGTTGTTTCCACCTCTAAGCCATTAGAACTTCTGCACATTGACTTATTTGGACCAGTTAAAACTGCTTCAGTCAGTGGTAAGAAGTATGGGTTAGTAATCGTAGATGACTATAGCAGATGGACATGGGTAAAGTTCTTAAGACACAAGGACGAGTCACACTCTATGTTTGTTACCTTCTGTAACCAAGTTCAGAATGAAAAAGATCTTAGAATCGTTAAAGTCAGAAGTGATCATGGTGGAGAATTTGAAAATAAAGATTTTGAGTCATTCTTTAATGACAAAGGCATTCTGCATGATTTCTCTTGTCCTAGAACTCCCCAACAAAATGGAGTTGTAGAACGAAAGAACAGAACATTGCAAGAAATGGCCAGAACCATGATCAATGAGACAAACGTTGCTAAGACTTTCTGGGCAGAGGCAATAAACACAGCGTGCTACATTCAGAATAGAATCTCAATAAGACCTATTCTGGAAAAGACTCCATATGAATTGTGGAAGAACAGAAAGCCCAACATTTCGTATTTTCATCCATTTGGATGTACTTGCTTTATATTGAATACGAAGAATTATTTGAACAAGTTTGATTCTAAGGCACAGAAGTGTATTATGTTAGGATACTCTGAACGCTCAAGAGGGTACAGAGTATACAATACAGAAACACAGATTGTGGAAGAATCAATCAGTGTTCGTTTTGATGACAAGCTTGACTCTGAAAAGTCAAAGCAGAATGAAAATCTTGCAGGTATAGAAATTGAATTTGCAGGTTCTGAAGACAAGTCATCAGAAGCTCTCAACACAGAAATTCCTTCAACATCTGAAAGGAGCAATGCTAGAAATCCTACAACTGCTGCTGATCAACCTCAGAAGAAATTGCCCAGAAGCAGTTTGGATCACCCAGAAGAGACTATCCTAGGAAGAAAGGAAGATCCAATCAGAACAAGAGCAAGCTTCAGAAACTCTGAAGAAACTCTTATGGGACTTGTGTCTCTGATTGAACCTTCTTCTATTGATGAAGCACTTCTGGATAATGACTGGATTCTGGCAATGCAAGAAGAGCTGAATCAATTCACCAGAAACGACGTATGGGATCTCGTTCCCAGACCAAAAGGATTCAACGTCATTGGAACAAGATGGGTGTTCAGAAACAAGTTAAATGAACAAGGTGAAGTCGTCAGAAACAAGGCACGACTGGTTGCACAAGGTTATAGTCAGCAAGAGGGGATAGACTATACAGAAACCTTTGCCCCAGTCGCCAGGTTAGAATCTATCAGACTTTTAATCTCATTTGCTGTTAATAGAGGCATCACTCTGTATCAGATGGATGTCAAAAGTGCATTCTTAAATGGTTATATAGAAGAAGAAGTTTATGTTCACCAACCCCCAGGTTTTGAAAATACAAAACATCCAGAACATGTTTTCAAACTAAAGAAGTCACTGTATGGTCTGAAACAAGCTCCCAGAGCTTGGTATGAAAGGCTAAGTAACTTTCTGCTTGAAAATGAATTCACCAGAGGGAAAGTGGACACTACTCTATTCTGTAAAACAGTTAAGAGTGACATTTTAGTCTGTCAAATTTATGTTGATGATATTATTTTTGGTTCTACTAATCCTTCTCTTGGAAGAAAATTTGCTAAGTGTATGCAGGCAGAATTTGAGATGAGCCTCATGGGGGAACTGAAATTCTTTTTAGGAATTCAGATCAATCAAACTCCAGAAGGAACTTACATTCATCAGAGCAAATACATCAGAGATCTTCTGAAGAAATTTGACCTCTCAGAATGTAAGCCATCAAAGATTCCAATGCATCCCACGTGCATTCTGGAAAGAGAAGAGGTAAGCAAAAGTGTAGAACAGAAAGTCTACAGAGAGTGGAACGTAAAAGTACTTCTGGAAGCTGCCAGTTTCTGGGAGAAAATCTGATCTCGTGGTCCAGCAAAAGGCAATCAACAATTGCTCTGTCAACAGCAGAAGCTGAGTACATAGCAGCAGCAGGATGTAGCACACAAATGCTCTGGATGAAAAGTCAGCTTGAAGACTTCCAGATTTTTGAGAGTAACATTCCTATACTTTGTGATAATACTTCTGCTATTTTCTTAAGTAAGAATCCTATTTTACATTCTAGAGCTAAGCATATAGAAATTAAGCATCATTTCATTAGGGACTATATTCAGAAAGGTATTTTAAACTTAAAATTTATAGATACAGACCATCAATGGGCTGATATCTTTACTAAACCCCTTTCAGAAGATAGGTTTAATTTCATTCTGAAACATCTCAGCATGAAAGTATGTCCAGAATGAAAATGCTTTAATTCCATATATTTATCTTCAGAATGTAATTATATTACTGTGAACTTCTGATCAATCTTCTTTCAGAAAGATAGAACATGCAGATTGTATCAGATGCAAGTCTAAAGATCTGAGAGTCTAATCTCAAAGACAGACGTGCTGATCACTACATCAAACAAGTGTCATCCAATCATCAGCAAATCTCTGAAGCAGAACGCGTGCACGCTTCTGAGAAGGCAAAGCGCTGATTGGGTGCATTGAGACACATGTCTGGTAACCGTTTTTAAGTATCTTTCTCAAATCCCCCAAAATCAGCAAGCATTTAATGAAAAGTAATCACGCTTGTTAAATGGCAATCATTACTTTTTTTTCTCTCTCTTAAAAACGTTTAATTTTTCAAAATAATTTTTGAAAACTCTATTTAAGCACATTAATCCTTCATTCTTATTCTTTACGCTTTCTCATAATCATTCAAGTATTTTCTGCATATTTCTGAGTTTATCTCCTACAAACCTTTTTCTCTCAAATCATTCTCAAAGCTTTTTAGTGAGAACAATGGCATCCTCCAGCATTTCTGCAGGCAATCAGAAGAAAGAAACCTCTGAACAATATCAGGTGCCCCTCAGAACTCTTCTCACACCGGTAAAGAATCTTGAAGTTCTCTCTGAGTTAATCATCGACTTCGAAAGGTTGAAGGAAAATGGATTTGACCTAACTGAAGAAATTAGGGCTCAAAAGTGGGAGAGGTATTTCGATAGGTTGGTTGGACCAACATTCCCAGCGCTTGTCAAGGAATTTTGGATTCACGCCAAGATTTCTAAACATCTAGTCATCTCTTCTGTCATGGGAAAGAAGATCGTGATTTCTGAAGACCTCATTGCAAAGCTAATCGGTCAAAGTGGTGGTGGAGTCTGTTGTGTGGACATGGCTGACAGATGCCCTGATATAGGCGTGGTAGCTAACAGCATTTTCACTCTTGGAATGCCCAGCAGCAAAATTAAGGATCTGAAGGATCACTGCAGAGTATGGGCTAAGATTGTTCTTGGATGCTTCAACCACAGGAAACCAACAAGTTCTCCTGATTATATAAACGTGGATCAGCAATTTCTGATCTACTTTATTGATCAGAGGGTAAAGATCAATCTGGCACACTTCCTGTTCAACCATCTCAAGACCAGTGTCAAAGAGACAAGAGAAGAAGAAAGGACCAAAAGGGACTGGATACCGTTTGGAAGGCTTATATCAGATATTCTGACAGAGAATAAGCTGATAGAGTATCTGAGCGAAGCTCAAGTGCTGAGCACTATTGAACCAACTGTTGGAAAACCGCTGAACGCTAAGAACCTGAAAAAGATGAAGCTGATAGAAAATATTAAGAAGGAACCCAGAGTTACTTCAACTGCTGACATCTCCAGCAGAAGAGTGCCTCTGAGTGATTTTCCGGTATTTTCTGAAATGGAATCCAAACCTGATATGTTTCTCAAGTATCCAGATTCATACAAGGAAGAAGATACAGGTTCAAAGCTGAAGATCAAAGATCTGAGTCAACCCCAACCTGAAGTGACTCAGAAGAAGACAAAGAAGAGGAAAGCACCAGCAGAAGGATCATCTCATCAGACTCCAAAGAAAAGAGGTATTTCATCTGCTGCCCCTATTTCAATTTCATCTACTATTCCAACATCTGCTGCTCCTTCTCAAACCTCTCACAGAATATCAATCCCAATCCCTACTATTGATGAAACCATACCAGAAGACCCTTCTGAGGCATTACTACTCAGAAGACCCAGAACTAAGATTCCCAAACAACCAACTGTTTCAACAACACCAGCACTTGATCGAGTGCTAGCTGATATTGAGCGTGAACATGCTTCTGCTCAACCAATTTCTGAACCACCAAATATTCCTCCTCCACAACCAGAACCTCAACCTGAACCACAAATACAACCTCAACCTGAACCAGAAATAATACAACAACCAGAACCAGAACCACAACAACAACTACCTCTCACAGAAGAACCTCTGATCCCTGAGCAATCAGAGATTCCACCTCCTCAACCAGAAAATAATCCACCTTCACCACAAACAGAGTTTCACCGCTATGAAACCCCTTCTCCTCATCATTCTGACCCTCACTCACCTCAACCTTCACCGCTGGCAATCCAGTTGCCATGTGGAACCACTATTGTCAGGCCCCAGTTGCCATCCTCATTAGAATCAACACCTCCAAAAACTCCTACCACTCCAATCGAAATATCTGACTCTGATACCCCTCCTCCAAAACAAACAGCATCTCAGCAAACATCTGAAAACCAATCCTCTGAAAACCCCAGCAGGATCTTCATTGACTTAACCAGTCTTGAACGTCTTGCTGATCTAAGACACAAAATTGCTATCCCAAAACCAAAGCAACCAGATGTTGGCTCTGGTATTTTGAATTTTGAAACAGGTATGCTGCAATGGATTGCTTCCTTGAAGCAAGTCTGTCCTGGGATGATTGACCCAGCTGCTTCTGATCAGCTCTGGTCACAGTTCAGACTATGGGTACGTGTTGAAGCCCTCAAGCTGCAGGACGTCAACTATGAGCAGGCTCAACAGAACTTCAGCAAGCTGCTGAAGGAAGTTGAAAGTCAGCTGCCTCAAGAAGTTGTGCTTCCTCTGGACAGTGAACCTTGGTTGGAGAAACAGCAAGCTGCACAGGTGCAACCATCAGAAGAAGACAAGACCATTCAGGCTGAAGAAAATCCAGCAGAAGATGTCGCTGAAAGTTCTGAGAAGCTTCCTCCTTCTGATACTTCTCAAGCTGCCTTGGACAGGCAAGCTCTGGAAGAATTAAGGCTGAATGACTTGCGTCTACAGCAGCGGATGGAAGAGAATGATCAGAAGATGAAAGCAAGAATGGATGTACAGGACAGCAAGATTGACACTGTTGTCAACATGGTTCAGAAGCAGAATGAAACTTCTGAAAAGATTCAAGCGATGCTGGAAAGCCTGTTCTCACGCATGCCCCCTCAACCTTAAATCTTTTTCATGCATAACTTTTTCATGCTTTCTTCATTTTCTGATGTACTGTTTTGACTATGTTTTGTAATGTTCTTTTGCTCTGATTATGAACTATTTTAATATAATTTGTTTTTCTGATCTAAATTGTTTTAGCACATCACCAACACTTTTTGATTGCTGACAAAAAGGGGGAGAACAAGAATGATATTTAAAATCAATAACGGCTAACTAGACAGAAATTCTCAAACATTCTAACTCTATTACTTGAAATGTTTTTCTGTTTTTTTTAAGTCTACAGGCACAAGGAAGCTCCTGAACACTATGAAGACTAGAAGCTAGAAGCTCTGATCAAAATGTAGAAGCTCTGATCAATGTTGCTCTGATCAAATATGAAGTTCTGATCGACCAAATACTCTGATCCAAAGCAAAGCTCTGACAGGAAAAGCTCTGAAGCTCTGCTTTCTGATAAGTCAAAGACTCTTATAATCTGATGTTCAAAGAAAGAAAAAGATCTGATCCTGAAGAACACGTATCATCAAAGGGAAGTAACAAACTCAGGGGGAGTATCTCTTAACTCTGATTTCTCCTTACTTCTTAACTCTGAAACATTTCCCAGATACCTTTTCACGTTATTTTTCATTTAAAATATCTAGTTTTTGTCATCATCAAAAAGGGGGAGATTGTTAGAACAATGTTTGAATCTACTACCCTATATTTGAGTTTTGATGATAACAAAGTGAAAAGATATAGTATTTATATGTTTCATGTTTGAATTATATGCTGCCTAAAATTACTATGCTCTGACTTGCAGATACGCTGATTAAAATAAGCAAGATCACTTATTCAGCATCAGAATTTGACTTCATACACCAGCATCAGAAGTTGCTGAATCAGAACGTCAAGATCAGATGATCAACTCACGTACATGCTGTAGCTTGATGAACAGAACTGCGCGTAAACACTCTGATACAGAAACACAATAGTTCATCAGCAGCGAAGCAGAATCAGAATGAGCCAAGCCAGAACGTGCATTGAAGAAGCAACGGTACTGTGCATTGAAAGCTAATCAATTCCAACGGCCTCATTCCAGACAAGATCTGCCCAAAAAGGAAAGCTTGTTATTAGCATTGAATCAAGAATATTGCATTCAACGTTCATCTTCTCAAGTGCTATATAAACAAGGCTTCGAAGATTATAATGGCTAATGCTCTCCAATTCTCTACACGCACAAAGCTGAACAATAATCTTCATCTACCAGTTTTGCTAAACCACAAACTCTGATACTCCATTAGTGTTTAGCAATCTAGTTTCTAAGCTTCATTTTGTGTATACATCACAGTTGTGATAAAGTTTTGTAGAAAACATTCACACACATTGTTTTATACCGTTGTAAGAAAGTGTTGCCTTGACAAACTGGATTGTGGTTTGAATCAAGAAGGCTTTAGCAGTTGTTAAAGCAGTCTGTAATATTCAGTTGAATATAGTGAATTAAGACCTCGTTGGAGAGAGGCGAAATCACCTTGACGGGTGGACTGGAGTAGTTTGAGATCAAACGAACCAGGATAAAAATATCTTGTCAATTGCTTTAAGATTCCAGTTTTACAATTCAACCCCCCCTTCTTGTGTTTTTCACCCCTTCAAAAGAGTCGTTGGAGACCATTAATCTGGGTTCAGAGGAGGAGCCAAAGGAAGTCAAAATTGGAGCATTGTTGCATCCTGATGTGAAGAGCAGGTTGACTGAACTATTGAAAGAGTATGAGGACATCTTTGCTTGGTCGTACCAAGAAATGCCTGGTCTAGATACTGATATTGTGGAGCATCATTTTCCTTTGAAGCCAGAGTGCCCGTCGATCAAGCAGAAGTTGAGAAGAACTCACCCTGATATGGCAGTAAAAATTAAAGAAGAAGTGTTAAAGCAGATAAATGTCATTTTTCTTGTGACATCAGTGTATCCTCAGTGGATTTCCAATATTGTCCCTGTACCAAAGAAAGACAAAAAAGTTCACATGTGCGTAGATTGCAGAGATCTAAATAAAGCTAGTCCAAAAGATGATTTTCCATTGCCACATATTGATATGTTGGTTGATAGAACTACAAAATTCAAAGTATTCTCGTTCATGGATGGATTTTCTGGATATAATAAAATCATAATGGCTCCTGAGGACATGGAAAAAAACAACGTTTATCACACCCTAGGAAACATTCTGTTATAGAGTGATGCCCTTCGGGTTGAAGAACGCTGGTGCAATGTACAAGAGGGCTATGACAACCCTATTCCACATAAGGAAATTGAGGTATGTGTTGATGATATGATTTCCAAATCCCATACTGAAGAAGGGCATGTAGAAGATTTGTTGAAGTTGTTTCAGCATTTGCAAAAGTATCGTCTCTGTTTGAATCCAAACAAATGCACCTTTGGTGTCCGATCAGGGAAGTTATTGGGTTTTATTATCAGTCAGAAAGGGATTGAAGTTGACCCAAACAAATTCAAACAAATTCAAGAAATTCCTACGCCAAGGACTGAAAAGCAAGTTAGAGGCTTCCTTGGGCATTTGAATTAAATTTCCAGATTCATTTCCCACATGACTGCAATGTGTGAACAGATCATTAAGTTGTTAAAGAAAGATCAGAGTTGTGTGTGGACAGATGATTGCCAAAGGGAATTTGAGAGTATCAAAGAATATTTGCTTGAACCTCCCATCTTGCTCCCTCTCGTTGAAGGAAGACCATTGATCATGTATCTAACAGTGTTGGATAGTTCTATGGGCTGTATTTTGGGACAACAGGATGAAACAGGAAAGAAAGAATATGCCATCTATTATCTCAGTAAGAAATTTACTGACTGTGAGTCATGGTATTCTACGTTGGAAAAGATATGTTGTGCTCTGGCCTGGGTGGCAAAGCAATTGCGGTAATATATGTTGAATCATACTACTTGGTTGATTTCCAAAATGGATCCAATTAAGTATATTTTTGAGAAGCTTGCTATTACTGGGAGAATTGCTCATTGGCAAATGTTGTTGTTTGAATATGATATTGAATACCTCACTCAGAAGGCTATAAAAAGCAGTGTCTTAACGGATTATCTAGCTCAACAACCGGTTGATGATTATCAGTCTATTAAATATGATTTCCCTGATGAGGATGTTATGTTTCTAAAAGTGAAAGATTTTAATGAACCGTTTCCTGGGGAAGGTCCTGGTCCTGAATCTCGTTGCGGCATGATTTTTGATGGAGCTGTGAATGCTTACGGAAAATGGATTGGTGTTGTGATTATCACTCCCCATGGATCACACATCCCTTTTACTGCAAGGCTAACATTTGATTGTACCAATAATATGGCGGAGTATGAGGCTTGTATCATGGGGCTCGAGGAAGCCATTGATCTCAGAATCAAAGTTCTAGATGTTTATGGTGATTCAGCTTTGGTAGTGAATCAGATTAAAGGAGAATGGGATACTCGTCACCCTGGCTTGATCCCTTATAAAGATTATGCTAGAAGACTATTACCCTTCTTTAACAAAGTTGAATTCCATCATATTCCCAGAGATAAATCAGATGAAAGATGCTTTGACAACTCTGGCTTCTATGTATCAAGTGAACACTTGGAATGATGTGCCATGTATCACAATGCGACATTTGGATAGACCAGCTCATGTGTTTACGGCGGAGGAAATAGTAGATGAAAAGCCTTGGTATTATGATATCAAGCACTTCGTCTAGACTCAGGAATACACTTCTGGCACATCAATTAAAGATAGAAAGACATTGAGAAGGTTGGTAGGAAGCTTTTTCCTCAATGAAGATGTGATGTATAAATGAAATTATGACATGGTCTTACTCAGATGCGTGGATAGTCACGAAGTAGACATGTTGATGCATGAGGTCCATGAAGGTTCCTTCGGTTGTCGTGCTAATGGACATTCGATGGCGAAGAAGATGCTTAGGGTAGGTTACTATTGGCTAACAATGGAATCAGACTGTTACAAATTTTCAAAAAAGTGCTATAAATTCCAGATTTATGTCGACAAAATTTATGTGCCTCCAACACTTCTCAATATTATTTCTTCCCCGTGGCCTTTCTCTATGTGGGGTATTGACATGATTGGAATGATTGAACAAAAGGCGTCGAATGGACATCGTTTTATTTTGGTGGCAATTGACTACTTCACCAAATGGGTGGAAGAAGCTTCATATGCTAATGTCACTAAGCAAGTGGTGGTGCGCTTTATCAATAATAATTTAATTTGTTGGTATGGTGTGCCCAGCAGGATTATCACCGACAACAACTCAAACTTGAATAACAAGATGATGAAAAAACTTTGCAAAGAATTCAAGATTATCCACCACAATTCATCTCCCTACTGGCCAAAGATGAATGGGGTTGTTGAAACTGCTAATAAGAACATCAAGAAGATCATCCAGAAAATGGTTATCGCTTATAAAGACTAGCATGAGATTCTCCCTTTCGCTTTGCATAGGTATCGAACATTTGTACACACTTCAAAAGGGGCAAACCCATTCTCTCTTGTGTATGGAATGGAAGCAGTGCTCCCCATTGAGGTTGAAATTCCCCCTTTGTGGGTGATAATGGAAGCCAAGTTGTCAGAGGCTGAATGGGTCCAGAACATATTTGACCAGCTAAATCTAATTGAAGAGAAAAGAATGACGGTCTTGTGTCATGGTCAGTTATACCAGAAGAGAATGAAGAAAGCTTTTGATAAGAAGGTCAAACCTCGTGAATTCAGAGAATGCAACCTCGTGCTTAGGAAGATCATGTCCTTTAACGCTGATTCTAAGGGAAAATGGACTGCTATTTTTAAAGGCCCATATGTTGTCAAGAAAACCTTCTCTAGCGGTGCATTAATTCTTGAAGAAATGGATGGCGAGGAGTTCGCACGTCTCGTGAATGCTGATGTAGTCAAGAAATACTTCGCCTAGAAAAATAAAAGAACAGCTCGCTAAGATGAAAACCTGAAAGGGCAGCTTAGGCAAAAAAGGGCGTCTCGGTAGGCCGAAAACCCGAAAGGCCGGTCTAGGCAAAAATTAGAGACATAAACAGAATAAATTCTTCCCGCTAGGTTGAAAAACCACAAGGGAAACCTAGGAAAAAGTTAGGGATTTCTTGGCAAGTAACTACATCAGACAGGACTTGATCATTGAAGCAACAATCTTCTTGGATCCTTACTACTCTTCAACCGAAGTCGCTGCTCAGGAATTCAAAGTTGTTAGGGAGAATAGTGTTCATTATATTTCAATATATCTTTTCCAATATATTACCATTTTCCAAACTTTGCAATCATCTATGGAGTCTAGCCATTTTCATAGTACCATTCTATTAATAAAGTTTGAGCTTTTATCTAAATATTTGCAACTCTTATTTTATTCTGCTTACAGAGACTCCATTTATTATTGATAGTAATTTTCAAAGAAAATAGATTAAACAACAAAATTGTTTTTGAAAAGAATTTACAAATTACTTCTTGCTTTAGATTTTGTGACTCAAGGAGAACAAAAAATAGTGACTCAAAGGATGGAAATACTCTGAAATTTTAAAAGTATGAATTCACCAGGAAGGCTCTCCCATGTCACTTTTGCTGGAATGAGTATGATCTTCATGTGTTTCCCAGTTAGTTGATGACGGGACCAATTGGTGTATGTTGTGATGTTGGATTTGTGATCCCATCTTCACTAGTCAAGTCTTGGTACACTGTGATCTCGGTTTTTCCTGATATGAAGTATTTATCTCTGATTTCCCAGTAAGGTCTTCACTCATGTAATGAAAGTCTCTTCTCTCCGTGCATGTTGAGTTGGAATCACTTGCAAAACATTGCCCTTTTGAAGTGCTAGCATTTTTTGTTGTTTTCTCGATAACCAGGCAAGGGCAATGTCTTTAAGTTCCAAAACAGTTGTCGACCTTTTAGGTTTTCTCCTGCCAAGTGCTGGGTTGGATTTAAAATCCTCATAAGTTTTATTTTCATGCTGTAATGTTCGACCTCTTGAATCCCCAAGTAAAGTTGAGGCGATATCTTTCCCTGGAATTTGTTTTTCCCTTAAGGTTTTATATTCTCTCCCCAGATGTCGGTTCAATCATCACTCTCAGTTTGGAAGGATGTATTATGGTTTCCTCTCAACGAGGTCGTTTTTCTCTCCCCGATGAAGTCAATATGTCATCCCCAATAAAAATACAGACCTTGAAACTTTTGTTTTCCCCATTGAATTCTGTGTGATATTCCCCGGTGGAGCCTCGAGGAAGATGTTATATCATTATGTTTGTGTTGATTTACTATTGTGATTTTGTTCCTTCCAAATAAAGTTAAGCTGTGAAATAGGAATTTGTTTCCTCAGTTGGTGCTTACTTTCTTATGTAAATTCCATCTTGGATGTGATATAGCCGAGTATTGACTATACCTACTTGTTTTTGCCCGTTTGTCCCTAGTGTTATATGTATGTTTTGTCAGCATATACATAATAACATTTATGCATTCATACATACATTATGCCTATCTAAATTTTGCAAATCATCGCTCATTCGCATTCATTAATATCTTGTTGGCATATTACCCTGTTTTGCAGAGTTGTATTGTCTTTCTCCAATAGAGTGTCAACCTTATGTAGAAAGTGTATATTCCATCAATTTCCCCAGTGAGTTTGGCTCTCATGGACGAATTCTACTTTATCCTTCCCGTTCAGGTCTTTGTCTGGATAGAACATGTTTCCCTCTTGAGTTTATTTCTCATGAGGATTTATTTTGGTTAACTGTTTCACTCCGGTTTATTTCTGGTTTGAATGGGTGGTCCCCTGCAATATTATTATTTTTATTTCTGCAAGCTTTAAGCCCTAGTTTGAGAATGTGCATTTATTTTGCATAAGAAGATTTTACATCCTCAATAGGAATATATAGGCATTTCCCCAGGAGGTCCTACTTCTTTCCCCAGGAAGCCATATTTCTTTCACCAGGGAATCATTATTGCAATTCCTACTCATAACAGCAAATAGCGGGTCTCTTTATTTGAGCAACCAGTATTTCCCCAGTGAATCTGATAGCTCCCAGAGAAGATTCAAATTTGTTACTCCAATGAATGGTAGCCTTATCATTATGGAAGGTAGTTTGTTACTGAGATTTGTTACTCTAATGAATGGTAGCCTTGTCATTATGGAAGGTAGTTTGTTGTTGATATTTGTTACTCCAATGAATGGTAGCCTTGTCATTATGGAAGGTAGTTCGTTGTTGAGATTTGTCACTCCAATGAATGGTAGCCTTGTCATTATGGAAGGTAGTTTGTTGTTGAGATTTGTTACTCCAATGAATGGTAGCCTTATCATTATGGAAGGTAGTTTGTTTTTTATATTTGTTACTGTTGTACCCCAAAATTTTCCCTCCCATATTCTTCAAGAAATTGCCAAGTCAAGCTTCAAAATCTCCCCAAGGGTTGCACAGTTCAAGGGCCTCCTAACAGTCAAAATTAGGGTTTTGGTTCTGATCAAGAAAATGAAGTTTCCAAGAGTCCAATCAAGTCCCACATGCCTAAAAATATGGTCAAGCATCCTCATACCAAGTTTCAAGACTTTCAGCATAAAATTGCACAGTCAAAAACCCTAATTGCACTATAGTCAACTGTAGGGGCAAAATGGTCATTTGACAGTCAAAAGTTCAAATTTTTGGTCAACATCTCATTTTGAAGCCACAAACACCATTTGATCAATGCTTGATCATGAATCTCAAAGCTTGGCTCAAAAATCATCAAGATGCAAAAGTTTCCTTATTTGGACAGTTGAAAAAGTCAACTGTAAATTGACCAGGGCATAACTTTCACATGGATTATCAGAAAAATCCCATCCAAAGCTCATTTTGAAGAGAAAGACATTTCCAACAACTCCTCTTCACACTTTAAGTCCAAGAAATGCTCTCACAAAAAGTTATCAATTTCAACATTATAGGTCATTTTCAAAAGTCAACAAAAAGGGACTTTAAGTCAAAGGCCATAACTTGATATTGGTAAATCAAAATGACATGGGACCAAAGGAATTGGTTAGTGGACTCAAAGACCTTTCCAAAATGTCTAAGAACATGAGCAAAGCTTAAAAATTGAGCAAGTTATGCCTTGTGGAAGTTGGGAAATTTTTGGATATTTTGAAAAGTCAACATTGTTTCAAATGACCTAAAATTGCTAATGGGCCTATTTTTCTTCCACAATTCATTATCCAAGGCATGTGCACGACCATTTGGCCCAAAGGGAAGTTTTTTATCATTTTTATTTATTTATTTGGATTTTTAATTATTAATAATTCATTTAATTAAATTAAATATGTGAAAAATACTAAACCTAATTTGTTGAATCTTTTTGTGCATGAAATAACTTCAAGATATTGTGTATAATCAGATTTGGAAAGAATCTTGCTAATTGGTCATGATTTGGTAGAAGTTTGCATGAAAAGATTAGAAAATATTTTGCCTTGAAAATCAAATATTATTCAATCAATGCAAAGGTTCTTTTGGATCAAATTTTAACCCTAATTGGTTCTATACATAAGCTTGATCAAGACCTAATGCCTGCTAACTAGAAGCTGCGCAAAAGAACCAAGAACAAAACTTGAATTTTCTCAAAAAAGGTCAAACACTGAAAACTGTTTCCAGGGCGATTCAAGCTGAGATAATCATCTCATCACCTTCCTGAGACCTTAAGCAACGTATTTGAATAGGTTTCCACGTCTCTAACGCCCTGAATCGTTGTACAGAAATCAAACTTTTCCACTTTTTTTTCATAATCGTATTTTAATATTTATGCATTTTCATGGCATTTCTTTCATAGATTCTGACTAATGAGAAGATTCTGAAGCTAACCATATAAGTTAATTGTGTTTCTATGCGCTATACATGATTCTACCATTGATGCAGGCTAGGTTTTCTTGAGTTCCAAATTAGGGGTTTCTTGATACTGTAAAATTAGGGGACCTCAATGCCATGACCATGTTCAGCGCGCTTGGACGAAAAAGATAGGACCCTCGCGCCTAATTTATGAGGCCACATGGCCTATTCGTTATTTTCTGGAATGATACATAAGGGGAAGGTTCAAAACCGTTGCCCATTCTTTTTGTGTTTCAGGAAAACAAAACAATGAGGAAGACGATGAAGTGGCAAGGCGTAAATGGCTGGTTCAAATTTCGCGCAAAAAGCGCCCCACTAACGCTTGTTTATTTTATATTATTTGTTAGTTATCATATATACAAAATGCACTACATGGCTCAGTGGCAGGCAAGTATCTTGTTGACTTTTAGGACCTGGGTTCGATCCCAGGTCCCCCACCCCTTCGATACTATTTTTCATTTAATAGTCCTATGCAGTGCCAACACAATGGACCATCATACGTTCCTCCATCAAGCCGTCCACGCGTTCAATCTCATCAATCCAAGGGTCACGACCTAAAGAATATGGTGAACCTCAGTCAACGCCTGGGCACGCTAGTGGAAAAAGTCTACAAGGCCTGAAGCTTATTGGGCTCAAATTGCTCAAGACTTACCTCCCAATTTGGGGGCAGACCCCCCTAGGTTTGCAAACCTTTTTTACATTCTTTGTTTTTCATTATTTTTACTTTCTTTCAATTATTGTTTTTTTTAATTAATTTAATATTTTCATAATATATAAAAAACACCAAAAAATCAGAAAAGATAAAAAATAATAAATATTTTTATTTTAGTATTTTTGTACATAAATTGCATTAATTAATTTTAGTTATTAAATTAGGTTTAATTGTAATATTTTCCTTAATAAAATCTAAAATTGGTAGAATTAGGGTTTATAATCATTTTTATCCCTTTTCTTTTCTTTCATAATAATTAAATATTTCCTATTATTTATTTTTGTAATTAAATTGCATGTAAAATAATTAGGTTTAATTTTAGGTTAAAGTTTAATACTTTCTTAATAAACTAAAACAATTAGAATTAGGGTTAATCTGTTAATTTCATTAAATTCTTTTTTCATTAAAATCTTAAAATACCAAAAATAATTTCCTTTTCATTTTTAATTAATCTAATAAATTAATTTAATTTAATTAAAAAGGGTCCAACGCCCTCGTTTCTAATTTAAATTTCAATTCGCATATTTATTTCTTTTTCTTTTAATATTGATGTATCTCTCCCAAAGCCGTGTAAACATTTTAATCTTTCGCACTTTTACCCTTTTTTTTCTTTATTTATTTTCTGTCAAATCGGGTCCTGGAAATTTTGGCGATGTGGACCCGCGCCTTTTGTAATAGCTTAGAGCTTTGCTTTTCTCGCACTTTTAACTGTTAACAAATGCATGCAAGAATGAATGTCAATAAAAACAAACGCTTAGATCACCTATACCATGACAAGACAAAAATAAACGAATCTGACACACAAATCACACACCACCCCTAGGGTACGCCTCACTGTTGCCTTGCCTCGAAAGGTGATCGTCGAGTAGAGGATGTCTTAGTAAGTCCTCATGATCCGGGAACCTGGCATGAAGGTAGCTTCTAAGGTGTCTTCCCATTGCTCTGGTGATCACCATGTCCCGAACCCTCGAATTGACCCGAACACCTCCAACGGTGGTGCTACCTACCTCTCAATGGTGGGATGGCACTACTTTAAAGGACATTTACACAGACGAATTCCTTAGGGTAGGTAGACGACTCTAGATACTTGCTCTAATTTCAAAACAAATCAAAAACACTTTTCACACCGACACCTTTTCAAAAGCTTTCGAAAGCAATTTTTCAAACACTCTTGAGGACCGATACAAGAGTCGAACTGAAATTTTCAGAGAAACTTTTTAAAACCCACAATTGAAAAGCAAACAAACCATTTTGAAAACACAAATGAGCAAGTATCTAAGAGCCCATGGATAACCATGGATAGAAAGGGTGCTAACACCTTCCCTTTCTATAATCTACCTCCCGAACCGAGAGCAATCTCTATAAGGAATTTTTCTGTGCTTTTGTCCTTTCCATTTGGAGAAAATAAAAGACGGTGGCGACTCTTGCTTCCGCGACATTTCGTGAACCAGCGTTAAACAGTCAGTTCCAGATCCACCGATCACAGTTACTCCAATAAATGGTAGTCTTGTCATTATGGAAGGTAGTTCATTGTTGAGATTTGTTACTCCAATGAATGGTAGCCTTTTCAATATGGAAGGTAGTTTGTTGTTGAGATTTGTTACTCCAATGAATGGTAGCCTTGTTATTATGGAAGGTAGTTCGTTGTTGAGATTTTTTACTCCAATGAATGGTAGCCTTGTCATTATGGAAGGTAGTTCATTATTGAGATTTGTCACTCCAATGAATGGTAGCCTTGTCATTATGGAAGGTAGTTCGTTGTTGAGATTTGTTACTCCAATGAGTGGTAGCCTTGTCATTATGGAAGGTAGTTTGTTGTTGAGATTTTTTACTCCAATGAATAGTAGCCTTGTCATTATGGAAGTAGTTCGTTGTTAAGATCTTTTTCCGATGAATGGTAGCCTTGTCATTATGGAAGGAAGTTCTTCTTTGAGATTCTATTGCTCTGAAGAAGTTCGTTTGTTTTCAGTTATGAGTACTGACTACTTACTGAAATTTACTAGTACTATCTTACCATTTCTTTCCATGCTGGGTCGACGTTACTTTTTCTTGCTATCTCCTTAATGACTGGATGGTTTGTAGTCATCTGTTGGTCACCATTATCCTTCACTTTCTCTCCTCAATTTTTTAAGTTAATGATTCTTTATCTCATCTTGGGGCTCAACCCCAACATAATTTTTGTCTTTTATTCATCAGTGATTTATTTTCCTGGTCAAGTTTCTCTTTGGATCCCTGTTTTATGTGCTACATCCTCAGTGGAGTTTTGTGCCCTTTTTATATTTGTTCATCTGCATTCAGAATCATAAGCATTGCATGGCATCTTAGGGCCAAAAATAGGGCTTGTTTTATATTTAAGTGTCTTCAATCGCGTCGACACAAAGATTTTTAACCTTCTCGTCTACGGATAGAAGACACTTAAATAAGGGCAGCTGTCGTACCCCTATTTTTGACCCTAAAACCCCTCTATCACATCATATCAATTTAATCATAACAAGATCATACACTAGGGTTTGGTTCTTCTCCCTATCTTTAGCTTTGCTCTATGGGGAATTACCAAGAACCTTGATTTGTATTTTGTGATCATCTATGTTTTTATTATCATTTAACTAATTAATAAAATAATTGTTTTCCCCAATTAATGATGTTGTAGGAGAAAGCACAACACATTCCATCAAGATTGATCTATGCATTCATGAGTTCATTTTTATGCCTTTGTCAACAAAGCTTCATTGAGACTAAAGCCTCAACATTGAAGATACTTTGAAGCAATATCATGAAAAAATCTATTATGATTCATCATACTTCTGTTGTCAAAGATGGTTCAAAGGTACACGGATTGATTGAAGAATTTTGACTCAATTGGGAAAATCTGTGATTCATTGATCACAAGTGCACATATCCTTCAATTCACAAGATTTGAAAGTGGTTTTGGTTGATATGGTTTCTCCTTATCATCCCCAACAACTCATATTCACATGAAAAAAGTATTTTTCTAAGGATGTAGGTCAAAATTGCAAAGGTTTCCCAAGGCATTTTCTTGCTCTAGGAGCTAGGGTTTTGAACTTCAAAGGGGTATATCTTACTCATCTTTTGGTATTTCTGAGTGATTCCAAAGACATGCTTCTCTTCAAAAGGTAATTAACAAATTACTTTAAAAGTTTCAAAGAAATTTTGTATGGAAGAAACTTGATGATGAAGAAAGATTACAAGTCCTTCAGATGAACCCTCAAATTCCATTAGGTGATTTCAAATGATCATATCTTGGTCAATTTTTATCACCTTGAGCCAATTATTTTTCCACAATGACCTTAAAGATGTGAACTTCAACCCATATTTTAAGTGCAAAGTATGAAAATGGATGAAAGATTCCATAAGGATGCAAAAGATTATAGATCATTTCATGAATTTTTGCCAACTTCGACAAATCATAACTTTCTCAATTTTTGGAGATTTTGAATGGTTCAAGTCTCAAAAATGTCATTCGAGAGATCTACTTTATGCCATCTTTTTTTGTCAAGAGCAAATTTCAAGTGGAAGGCCATGCTTGGATGCAAGACATTACAAGTCAATTTTGAAGAAAAAACGTAGAAATTTTCTAAGTATAGAAAGGCAACCTCTTTTTCTAAACTTTGACTCATTACAACTTTCAGCTCAAGCATCCATTTGATCCCATTCTTTGCAAAATGAAAAGCTTATAACCTAATCTTTCTAAAGCTTCAAGAATCATGTCCTTAGACTCCTTGAGTTGAGAATGCCATTGATTTGAATTTGGTAACTTGAAACCGTAGTTTCTACAAAAGTAAAAATTTGAAATCATTGTTTTGGCTTCTAATCACAAAATTCCCACACGTTTTTGCTTCTAATCGTGTTTAGCAACTTTCCAAAAGAATTTAGAATCATAAAACACAAGGATTGGATGAGTTTTGATAAAAAATGAGTCACACTTTTCCCATGATGCAGATTCACACGAATTCCCTCCAAACTTCATCATTTCACACACTTGAACATTCCATTCACTTCCCTATGAATAGAGGATCATCCCCCATTCATTTCCTCAAGCTTGAGGATCCAAAATCACTATGTCAAATTCTCTCCATAACACCCTTTTCTGAGATTTCGAATTCTTATTTCTACCACTTTCGGATTCAATTTCTTCCTTGATCCTTCATCCTTAAACTTCTCTGAAGCTAACAGAAGAAGAATTAATCCTTGAGGTGCCCGGAATCGTGCTAGCCAAGTCCATTTACAGAGCAACTTTATCTGACTTCGTTCAGGTAGTTTAAGACACCAAATCTTCTAACTCAAATTACTGGAATGGTCTATGATGTTCATTGATGCTTTCTATTAACTCAATTTTGGAGAAACAACGCATTTGATACCTCTGATTTTCGATTTTGACATTTTTAAACATCCCTGGTTTTTTTTCAAATCGACTACGTTGTGTTTAATATGAATTTAGCGTGAGGATATGGTTGTGATCATCTTGAAGAGACGTGTCTACTGGTACCACTATGAGAGCCTAAATTTACAGATTTAATGACTTGAGGTTTGCCCTATTTGCAGGGGGTTGGAGGTTGAAGACGACCTACGTGTCGTTCTTCAACCAATGACATCAACCCAATTGTTTTAATTCTATTGGCTGGATTTTATTGTGACTCATGCGCGCGCTCAGCCTTGGGTCCATGATGCTCCCTCACCACTGATCCGTTGGATGTGCCAGCTTGTATTAGTGAGGAAAGATCCAATGCGTGTGGTTTTTCTGATTTGTTTTATTTTTTCAAATTTATTTGTTAATTTCATTTTAATTTCAAAAATTCATAACTCTTTCATTTTTTATCAAAAAATTATAAAGAAAAAATATACAAAAATATCTTGAATTATTTTTGACTTTGTGAATATTTTTTCATATTTTTATTTTAATGTTTGATATTTTTCGTAATTTTTGCTTTGTTTTCTTTATTTTAATTGTTTTAAAAATACTTTCTTACATTTCTAAATTCTAAAACATTTTATAAAAATCATTTTCATTATTTCCGACCCTCTGAATTTTTTGTGGAATTTTATCTTAATTTTTACTATTTTGATCTTTTTTTCTTTTATTTGAGCAATTTAAATTAGTTTTAAAAATAGTTTCTCACTTTAAAAAATTACCAAAAATTTTATAAAAATATTTGAGTTCATTTTTTATTTTTCTATGGTCTCACTTAATTTTTCTTGATTAATTTGAATATAATTGTTATTTTTCCCTCTTATTTTCATTTTTAAAATCATTTAAAAAAGATTTTTTTTTAAATATTATTTTATTTTTGTACATATTCTGACTATTTTGAATTTTGATCATGGACTTCATTAACATCATTGGATCTTGGGTGTTGAGTTTAACTCCACCAAAATGGATGAATGATTTTAATGATGGTTTGATTTTTTTTTTTTAAATATTTCCCTATCCCTTTTCATCTTATCCCATTCTTATTGTACTAAATGTTATAGGAGCATGATTTTCATATCATATCTCAAAACATATGGTACATAGATTGCAATTGACCGGCCTCAAAATAGGTGCGACTTCTATATAAGTCCACTTACGATTGCTTAACATAGCGCTAAATTTTGTCCCGGTTCGAGAAATGATCATTCATGGCACAAACCCATATTTGTAAGCCCAAGGATGTTAATTTGAACCCTTTGATCCAATAACCTTGAGATTCCTTGTTAGGAGGTTTTGATTATACCAATCCTCTAATGAATCTTCATCAATTTTGGTCAAAGTGGATCACTTAAACATCATTGATCATTTAATGTTGTCTTGATAATTCTTAAATGGATGATATACTTGACAAAAAGCAAATGCAACTTGTTATTGAGAGGATTTGGTACTACCAATCCTCTAACGAGTTCCAAATGCAAGTTTCAATATGGTCATTCAACTAACTACTAATTTCTAACAATTGACTTTATTTTATGTCTTTTATCTTATGCTTTTTACTTTATGTACCATTTACTTTAGCATTTACATTTCATGATATTTTCATCTTTGCTCATTTGAGAATTTATCTTTTATGTCATTTTTATTTTGCTCACTTGAGCTTTTTATTTCTTTTTGAAGATACTTAATAATCAACTTGAACCCTAAAAAACTTTAATGTTACTTGGACTACTTGGTTACTAACTTTGGCATTTTAGAGACATGAACCTTTTGGACTTAGGATTAGAAGCCTTGACCTATGTTGGAGACCTTGTAACCTCAACTGTTATTTTGTCTGGAGTTCTTGGGGTTTACCTCAAGACATTGGGTTGTTTGTTTGATTTGTGTGCAGGTTATTGTGATTACATGCTTTATATGTGATCAGATATTCATCTGTATACAGTTGTTACTCTCTGCCCAATTTTTTTGAAGACTTAATGCAAATGGAGCTTGGTTTTCTTAAGAGGTTATTGTAATTGTTTGTTTGGTTTCAAATCCAAGGATGGAATTCTACATTGACTTATTGTGTCAAGTGTTGGCTTCTTGTTGGTTAGATGGTTATTTTCCATAGCTTTTACCTTATGCTCTAGGATAGCCCCTTCATCTCCTCTCATCTTATTTAATTTCAAAAATCTTCTCCTTCCGTTTGAAAACTCTTCTTGTTTTAAAACTTGAATCACTTTCATAATAAACTTGGGCTGATGTTCATGCATCTTCAAAAATCATTTTCTTAATCAAACTTTAATCAACTTACTAATACTTTGACATTTTTATGAGAAGACTAAAAGTCAATCAATCTTATTCAAACTATTTTCCCATTTTGGCTTTTATCTTTAAAATTTTCTCAAAAGATTAGACTCTTGTCAATCCTTGTAGTGATGCAAACAACTATACTTCTACAATATGTAGTAAAGTGAGATATTTTCCACTTGGCTGTTGACTGAAGCTTTGTTGACTTTAAAATCCAAGCTATATCCTCCACTTTGAGATGATGCAAATTCTCTTTTCTCATAAATGTGGGTAGTATGTTTTCCACTCGGACATTGGCAATGATGTGTTATCTCCTAAAATTAACCAACACACTTATGTTTTAAAATTTTTAAAGGTGAACTACGTGTACCCTGATCCCCCATTGCACGGAAGGTAGTACGTAGGCACTAAAGGTTCGCAACCGCAGCGGGTGCAAAAATTATTTAAAAAACATTTCTTTCCCTATCTCCACCGTCTATTTTTATACAACATTTTACAGCCAAAATATACAGATTTTCAAAGAGGTTCTTGCGGAGTACCGTAGATGTTCAGGGTGCTAATACTGTCCCTTTGCATAACCAACCCCCTTACCTAGATTCTTTCCCCCCTCTTTTTGGGTTATTAGCTCTTTTCCCATTCCTTTGGAAATAATAAAGCACGGTGGCGATTTTTATTTTTGATCTGTGCGAGTTAAAACAATTCAATAGCTTAGTCTCAACATTTCTACCGCTACACCCCGCACTTTACTTTCCGCACCTATGTATGTATATATAATTGTTAGCTAAATAGGCTTGTATAGAAAGACTAAAAGCAAAACAATTGCTAACCCAAATCAAGGATAAACATTAACGATAATCAAAAGCACTTCTCACACATGCACCTCTAGGGTGAGCCCCACTTTTTGCCTCGGATAAAAACAGGTATATCCCTCGAGCGTAGGGATACCATTAGCAAAGGCCCTTGGTTAAAAATCATCATAAAGATCATAGTCCCTCGATGACCCATCGATGTTGCCTTAGATAAATGATCTTGTCCCTCGATGTTGCCTACAAATACATGATGATAGTCCCTTCGAATTGCTAAAGGTATCCCTATATGTTGCCTTTATGATTGTACGATGACTCGCGCATGTCCCTCAAACATCCAAAGATAGGGCTTCTTACTAACCAATGGTAGGATAACACTATCTAAAGGAAGAGCAAAAGAACAAAAGACTTTTGAGTAAGTAGATGGTTCCTAATCGCTTTCTCACGAACATCTCAAAACATTTTTCACACGATACACTTCTCTTCGGAAATATTTTCAAAACAAACACTTTGTATGCATTCTCAATGATACGGGAATCATTACAAGGTTTACGAACTAAGGAATTTTCAAATATTTTTTAAACGTACACATTCACTAAGCATTTTCAAAAGTAATCTAGAAATTAAGAGCCCGTAGATAACTACAGATGAAAAGGGTGCTAATACCTTCCCTTTTCATAACCTACCCCCCCAAACACAGAAAATTCTCAAAGGTATTTCCTATTCTTTTCACCCTTTCCTTTATTGGATAAAAGAAAAGTCGGTGGCGATTCTTGCTATCCGCAACATTTGCGATAGAACACAAAACCAAAAGTCAGTTTTCCCACTGTATTACAGAATTGGAGACTCTGCTGGGTAGAACTAAAAGCGGGGTTACCTTAAGAGCTAGATCACCTTTATTCCTTTACTTGTTTTCCTTGTATGCTTTATATTTCGGGGTATGCTTGGGTTTATTTCTTGTATAGATCCTATACTCGGATCTGGGGGCATTTTAGGTAAGTAGCAATAGATCGTGAAAATTGTACAGCATATACCGATACAGTTGAAGAGATGGCTACGTTAGTGTGACAAATTGGTTGGTTCCAGTGTCCCTTGAGTTAAGTCAAGGAGAATGTTGGGTTGCCACATGGTGTCATAAAGCACTAACTGACCATAGAACATTAGTTGACACAACTTATCCATTAGAAAGTAGTGAGATGAGCGACATTGGTGCAGACTGAAGTTGGTTCATACTCGATGCTACACTCATTGAGATCATACTCTCGGGATATTTCAGTCACAAATCAGATGCTTATGCTGAAACAATGCCTGGGAGAAAGATCAGTGATATTGAGGCTCCTAGAACCTGGTTACTTCTTTTAGGACAGGTTGAGCTTACTAAAACTTCAAGAGGGTACTTACCTACAAACTCCAAGCAAGCTGAAACCTAAGGCATTGTGTGTTTTGTTTGTGTATGATTAATTGTTCGAACATGACATCATAACATCTTGACATTATACCATAACATTTTCACTAACCATTTCAAGGATCTCAAGGGCCTGTAATGTAGGTTATCATGAACCAGACGCCTAGAAAGGGGCATGAGGATTTATTTTCCTCTAACCAAATGCCTCAAAAGTATCATGAAGCAACGTCTAGCAAGGGGCAAGGGGATTTATTTTCCTCTAACTAAATACCGTCAAAGAACGAAGTATATTATCTTGAGTTAAAATCTAGGACCCACTTGACATGGTGAGCTTGGTTCTCATAAAAGGACGTTAAAAGACAAAAAGTTCTTCAGTCAAAGTTGTAGAAATTTCTAACATTTTCTTTATTTACCCCCGGGAGATCCTTGAAAACATTGCATCTACATATCATGCATAATTTCATAACAGGTTTTCCAATACATGTTTTCTCATATACTTATTGTTTATTTCAGTACAAGATGGACCTCGAACAGACTATTAAGGACCTCCAAGCTCAACATGCCCAATTTCAAGAGACTCTTCTGAATCTGACACATGGGTAGAAAGATATGATGGCGCTCATCGCCAAGAAAAAGAAGACTAAAAAGCTGGCTGCTATCCTCAATATGGGGAGAAGATTCAAAGGTCATGCTCAACCAGTTCAAATTGATGATGTTTCCTCTGAGGAAGACGACAACCAAGAAGAGGATGGTAGAAGCATCAATCCTGAAGGAAGAAATAACCAGGATTATGAGAATATTCATGAAGATGAAGACTACTCCAACAAACAGTATCCTCCTGCAGATGACAAGTACAAGCAGTTGGAGGATCGTCTCAAAGCTATGGAAATCTAGAAAGTGTCTGGATTGGATTTTGGAGAACTGGGTCTGATCCTGGGGGTGGTCATCCCTCACAAGTTTAAGGTCCCTGTCTTTTCTAAATAGGATGGGGTCTCTTGTACCAAACTTCATAAGAGGTCGTATGTTCAAAAAATCCAACCCCATACTACTGACAGGAAGTTATGGGTACATTTCTTTCAAGAAAGTTTGTCTGACACTCAACTTGAATGATTCTATCAGCTGGAAGGAACCAACATCCATACATGGGAAGACTTGGTTGCTGCTTTCTATAAGCAGTATCAATATATTGCTGACCTGGTACCAACTCGAGAGCAACTGCAAAACATGTCCATCGGCTCAAATGAAGGGTTCATGGAATATGCACAAAAATGGAGGGATTTAGCTGGAAGAGTTCAACCTCCTATGTCTGATAGGGAGCTTGTGGATATTTTCATAGGCACTCTTATAGGTCCATTCTTTAACCATCTGATTGGAAGCTCCTCATCTGGTTTTATTGAGCTAATTCTAACCGGGGAACATGTCGAAGGTGGTATCCAGAGTGGAAAGATTCCAGTGGCTGCGTCTTCAAGTTCTGTGAAGAAGAAATTCAGTGATAAGAAGGAAACAAATTCCATTTATGGCTAGAAGGGCCATGTTAGCATTAACCGCAACCAATATGTGGGAGTTGTGCTAATATCCAATCTCGCACCAACACAACATCAAGAGTAAGGCAATCAGCAAAGATAGTCCAGGAAAAAGTCATGGATTAAAGCGTACGATTATGTCTCGTCATCTCATCACCTGTCTATCAGTGGAAGGCTTATCACTTTAATCAGTGTTTACCAAGAACTCTAGGAGTCGAGAGGATGTTCAAGTCATCCATAAATCCTCACAGAGAAGTTTCAACGAAATTATCTCTACTAGGGGTGTTCGCGATGCAGTTTGGGCGGTTTTGAAGCAAAAATTCACCCGAACCGCAAGAGAGAAAAACATGCGGTTCATTTTGATTTGGTTGGATTTTAAAAATAAATATGAACCAAACCAAACTAATATTGTTGGATTGGTTCGGTTCGTTCCGTTTTTTATAAAAAAAATTATTAAGCCATACATACACATATAGAGAAAAAATATAATTTTATGTTCAATTGTTCATACATTACCATAAAACAATTTATAATTGTCAAAATAAGTTTATAATTTGATACATAAAATTGCGTATTATAATTTTATCTAAATCAAAAAAATGATATAGACAAGATTGCATTCTTAAATAAATATTATACAAAGAATACGATAAAATATATTTTGTGAAAATAGTATTTATAAACGAATAATATTTTATTTTTTTATGATTTGTAAATTAAAAAATATCATAGAAAGTATGCTAAAATATACACATAATACATGTTGATTTCTCTAAAGAATTAAAGAAATATATATTGGTTAGTAAGGTTTTATAACATAATGCGGTTTTGTTTGGTTTGTAAAATACAAACCGCAAACCAAACCGAACCGCACGGTTTCGTTATAAAATGACTAAATCACATCCGAACCAAATGCGATTTTTTGCGGTTTCGGTTTGGTTCGATTCAATTTTGCGGTCTTCTATTGGGCCGGTTTGGTTTTGAACACCCCTAATCTCTACAGAGCTATCTGCACAAGCTCATCTTCAACAGAGATACATTCCCAACAAGTCTAATATGCCTTCAAGATAGAAATTGGGGCATCTTGCAGCTGTTATCATGATCATACTCACCACTAGATCACCCTAGCGGATAAAGGAATATGATCTTTTCCCCGGAAATATCTCCAACCTACAGAGTCCCAATCTCCATCGAAGATTACGGCATCAATATATTTTATGGAAATTCTCTTCCCCAGCTGAGCTTATTCCTCCAAAAATGTAAAACCCCCTGCATATTTCTTTCCTCCAACATCGCTCATTTCCTCAGCAAAACTTTTTCTCAGGAAAGTGTTTCTCCAGCAGGTTTAGGGTTAATTTCCCCAACATGGTTTATTTCCCCAATAGACTACAGTCTCCCCAGTTTAATTCTATTTATCTAATTACCATAAATTGCCGGTAAAGGAAAGTAAGGGTTGCTATCCCCGGAGAGTTGCTACTAAATTGGAAACCAGACCAGGTATCGTTCAACCTTATTCTCTCCATACGAGTCAGCATCCATATCGAAAACCCGGCCTGATAGCACCTCGAAAGGTTATGCATCTCTTTTATCTCCAGTCAGGGTATATAAGAATTAAATTCCCAAGTAGAGTGAGGAACGATCAATGTTCCTGAACTCTTCTATTCCCAAGCAGAAGTCAAACATTCCCAATGGAGTATCCTCCAAAACATTAAGTAGGAATCCCCCATCGGAGTATCCTCCAAAACAGAAAACGGGAATCTCCAACGAAGACATTCTAAACAATATTAAAGATTCATACTCTTCATCCCCAGCAAAAGTCAAGGATTTATTTTCCCTGGCCAAAGATGTTACACGAAGCTACCGTCGCTGCCAGCGGCATCTTACATCTCATACATCATTTATGAAATATCATAGCATATGCATACGAAATGCATAAAACACACACTCATTTATTTTGAGAACATCATTACGCAATGCATTACATACGTCATGACATTGCATAAAGACTAACTTTTTCTTTTCAGGAAAAGTCTACAAACAAGACGAATATCATCAGTAATTTTCAAACAGGTCAAAGATTAATTCCTGAAATAAGTCGGGGCAACTATCAAAGACCATGTGGTATGAATTTCCAAAACAAGTCAGGTTTACCAATGAAAGAGAATTCTAGATCAATACCCGAAACAAGACAGGGAAACCATCTACATGACCAGATGACTTCCTTCAATGATTTACTCCGAAAAAAATCTCCTAAAAAACTCTTCCTCAAAGATTGAATTCTGACAAGCATTTCCTCGAAGACTGAATTCCCACAAGCATCTTCCTCGAAGACTGTATTTTGACAAGCATCTTCCTCGGAGACTGAATTCCGACAAGCATTTCCTCGGAGACTGAATTTTGACAAGCATCTTCCTCCGAGATTGAATTCTGACAAGCATTTCCTCGGAGACTGAATTCCGACAAGAATTTCCTCGGAGACTGAATTTTTAGAAGCATCTTCCTCGGAGACTGAATTCCGATAACCATTTCCTCGGAGAATGAATTCCAATAAGCATTTCCTCGGAGACTGAATTCTGACCAGCATCTTCCTCGGAGACTGATTCCGACAAGCATTTCCTCGGAGACTGCGACAAGCATTTCCCCAGAGACTAAATTACGATAAACATTTCCTCAGAGACTGAATTCCAACAAGTATCTTCGTTAGAGACTGAATTCTAAAAAGCATTTTCCTCAGAGACTGAACTCTGAAAAGAACTTCTTCAGAGACTGAATTTTGAAAAGCACTTACCTCATAAATTTATTCTGAAAAGCATTTCCCTCAGAGATTTAATTTGACAAGCATTTTTGGTCTTTCTAGTTGATCAGAACCTGAAGAGCGGTCGGAGGATGATCTGCAGTCAGGCTGTAAGTTGAGGAGAAAAGGGGGTTGTACCTACAAGGCACTCCGACAATCAAGTAAGAGTGGGAACGAGGAGGTACAAGCAAAAATATCAGGTAGTGAATAGTGAATATTGGATACCTGGCCCTCACAAGTGTGGGGGTTTATATAATGCCCCTGGCGTGTGGCCATTGGTTCCTGATTTCCCGCCTAGATATGCGGGTTCGTGAAATCAGCAACTTCCAGGACTTGGTCAAACCAGGCAGATATGCTCGCAACTAGTCGTTGGTCTCGGGGAGGGGGATAGTTTCAGGCATCTCTCTGGCCAATTCCTAGTGGTCTGCATGATGTTGATGTCGGGCAGGGTGAGAAGATGTTCACACTGATCCTGGGATGGGTTTAGTTTGGAAGGGCAAATGGTCGACGGGCTCGATAGGTGGCGGGCAACCCGGATTAGGGCCGTGTTGGTCGTACCAAAGGAGATGTCTTGGACTGGGGCCCATCAAGCTGTCGGGCAAGTCCAGAATAGTAGGCCCTAAAGTCGTTGCTTCTGAGCGCAGGAGTGATGACTTTAACATCTGCTTGAGAAACGGGATGTCCATGGCAGGGAAATGAATATCTGCCTGTTATGCTTTTCTTGTAGGGAGGCGAGACGTTGGCCGTTAGAACTTTTGAATTTTGAGAGGTAGTATGTTTTGGGAAGCGTGACGGTGAAGCGACGCGATGATGACCTAGGGCTAGGGTGTAATGATGACGACCCTAGGGCTCCCCAGGCGCGTGTTTTATATGTGCGGGCTATCTCAGCTATAAATATGAGAGGAACATGGTGTTTAGTATTTTTCGCATTCTCTTTCAACTTCTCGTATTAGCTCAACAATCGACCACCGGTGTTTGATTAGTTTCTCTTCTTGCAGCCTTTTCGTTCAAGATCTTTTCTTCTTCTGCTGGTAAGTTTCTGATCCTCCATTGTTGTTTGCCTTTGTATTTTCACTTTTTATTTTCTAGATATGCATGCGATTAGGATTTACGGTTCTGTTAGGAAGGAGGTCGTTGGAGTCTCTTGGTAGTGGATGGCGTTTCTGTGGTGCAGAATCGCCGGAGCCATCGTAGGGTCCCCTTGAGGATTTCGTGGTGCATTGTAGGTGGCTCATTAGGGCTTTTTTTCAGCAATACGTATCTGTTAGAATGCCTCAGTGAGGGTTTAGGGCTTTTTTTGAAATTGATGCCCGTCAGTGTACCTTAGTGAGGGTTCTGGTTGGGGATATGATCCTCGTTTCCCAGTGCCCTTTCTCTTATTTAGCGGTGGAAGGGTGGTTCTGGCATTGGTGTCGAGCTCATTTTTTTCCTCTTCTTTTCAGGTGCTATGGATGATACTGCTCAGGTCGTTATTTTGAGCGAATCTATGCAGTCTTTCGGGAGTTCCTCGAGCGATATAAGTAGCTCGTTGAGCATCTTATAAATCTCCGAGGAAATGCAGAACCAGATGGGGGAGCCCGACATTGGGGTGAACTCTGCGGATCAGGGTAGCTTATTTCCCCCTGGAGACGAGGAGGATCCTCGGGATGGCGTCGCGAGAGACCCCTTTGAGTGGCGGTCGTATTTTTATGAGCACAAGGAGGACGTTTTCACTGACGTGTATACTCACAAGGAGGAAGCCCCGAAGGAATGGTCGTTGTATATTCCTGTGAAGGAGAGCAGGATTTGCTCGAAGTATGATAAGAGGTGGATCCCGATGTATGACATTGTCTTTTGAGAGATTGGTCTTTGCCTCCCCTTTTCTGACTTCGAGGTGGCCGTTTTTAGGCATATGTGAGTGGCTCCTTCTCAACTGCATCTGAATGGTATCGCGTTCGTGCGAGCATTCCAGATAGTCTGTGACCATTTGAATATAGGGTTCATCATCCCATTATTTTTCTACTGCTTTCATATTCAGAGGAGTAAAATTGACGGAAAATGGAGATGGGTCTCCCTTAAGCAAGACAATGGGAAGTTATTCAAGGCCAATCTGGAGTCTGTCTGCCATTTTAAGGACAAGTATATCTTGGTGCACCCTTACTCGACAAAGGCGATGTTGAGCGTTTTTAGGACCGCTTCGTTGCTCAACGAGGATGGGACTCCTCGTCTAAACAAGCTAGGGGAGCCTACTGCGAAGCTGATTTATAAATTCCTCTTCCAATGGATGCGAAAGCATTTTGATAGGGAATTGGGCTCCTATGTTTGGAGATAGGGGGAGCTCAGAGCCGAGGATCTAAAGAGTGTTGCTGCTCTGACCGCGTTCGTGTCTCAAATCCCTTGGGTTCAGCAAGTTAGTCGGGGGGTAGGCCTGTGTTGGATAAGAACGGAGAGCTTGTGAATGAGCCGAGCCTCATAAACATCAAGAGCTCCTCGAAAGCGAGGATCCCGTTAGATATTTGGGTATATATATTCCTAATAGCAATATGTGATTGTCGTTTCTTTGACTTCTCATTTTACTGACTATGCTCTTTTTTTGTTTGTTTTGCAGAGAGCATGAATCCTGCCCAGGAGCGTTTGGCCAAGACTCTTGCTGCTTGAGAGAGGAGGGCTTTGAAGGATGCACAGGCTGGCGCGGGGCAAGCTCATGCCTCGGGGTCGTGCGGCTCATCCTCATCTCAAGACACAATCGCTCTCTCTCCTACTGTCGTTTCTTCACAGGCGAAGAGACCGCGAGTTGACGAGAGCATTGACTTGACTGGAGAAATGGGGAAGGGAATGTATGACTTGACTCCTTGTTGGCTGGAAAGTTCTTTTTTCGAGGGTGCAGCTCTCCGTCTCCCCCGGGCCGATCTCTCCTTCTCGAGGGAATGGGTCGTCCGAAGAAGAGGGCGACGCTGGCCCAAGATGCGGTTTGTTTGATGTGGATCTTGGAGATGCCGGTCGCATACACTGAGAGGAGTTCATCTCAGAAGGAAGAAATGAAGAATCTTCGAGCAAAGTTGGCCGCGGCCGAGAAGACCTTGGTCAAGAAGGACAAAGCCCTGAAGTTGTCTGAAGTAGAATCGAGGAAGCTCTCTGAGGAGCGCAAATTCCTTTTGCTTAAGAGAGAGGGCCTTGAGGGAAAGGTCACGGCGTTGACTGTTGAGGTTTCTCCTGCTGAGGACGAGTCAGTGGACACTAAAGATCTTAAGGCTTGGGCTGAGTTAGTCACTCATTTCCAGTTGGCCATGGATGATGCTCAGGCTTCTTCTGAGGGGAGTTTCGAGAACGTCGTGAATCAAATTCGTGCGTTGAATCCTGGTGTCGAGCTCAACATATCAGGGATGGGGGCCAATTATTATGTGGATGGCGGCCAGATTTTGGTTCCCTATTATCTAAGGGATATTATTTCTCAACCGATTGGGGGTCCTGCCCAACTATCACCCATTATCAAAGGGTAAGTGGAAGGATAATTACATTTTTATTTCGGCCTACGTGCCATTTTCATTTTATTTGTTTTCCTGGGTTGTTTCCCGTTTATGTAATATTCGTACAATATCGGCCCAAGTGGTCGTTTTATTTAAATTTCAGCCATTGGTCGTTTGTTTTGAATATTTAACTTGTGTTTTTTGTATGCCTATTGACAAACTAGCCCATTCAGGATATTTTATATTTTTCCAAGAGTTCATGGAGGGGATATGCTCATTTTGTATGTTCGTCAGTGTGGGGAAATCGATCGAACGGCCAGGGTGAATACCGTGCGAGGGCCAGAACTCAGGTCTCGTTTCGAGGGACCCGGGTTCGGCGGCGTGAACTTCCCCTCACGAGTCGGCTGTTCTACCATTGTGGTACAAATACTATGGATCTCGGTAGAGTTATCCACGTCGGGATGAGGGTGCGCTCGTCAACAGAGTGGAGCCTCGCCCCTTCCGAATACTTTGGGTTCTATGATCGTGCCTAGGCATGCACGCGTGGTCGGGCCTGGGTGAGTTTGTCTCGTTGACCAAACTCGTCGACTGCTCAGTGTTTTTAATTGTAATATTGTTTCAGCTTTTCAACGTTCCACAATCGAACGAGCTATTCCCTTGTAAGTTTTCCAAGTAGTACACTCCAGTCCTCGTTTTCGCGTTGACGCGATAAGGACCTTCCCAGTTCGCTGCGAGCTTCCCCTCGCGAGATTCTTTGCGATTTCTCTTCAAGACAAGGCTTCCAACTTTGAACTCTCGTCGTATGACCTTGGTGTCGTAGCGCATGGCTATTTTTTGTTTGAGCGAGGCCTCTCATAGGGCCGCTCCTGTTTTGATTTCTTCCACTAGTTCCAGTTCTTCTCGGAGGGAGACGCCAATCATCACCTCATCGGGAGCTGCATCAGTTCTCCTGGAAGGTTCCTCGATTTCTACGGGTATGAAGGCCTCCGTACCGTATGCTATTTGGAATGGAGTCTCCCCAGTAGACAAATATGCGGTCGTTCGGTATGTCTAGAGCACACTGTGCAACTCCTCAACCCATCATTTATTGGTTTCGTCCAACCTTCACTTTACGCCTTTGAGTATTACTCTGTTTGCATATTCTACTTGGTCGTTTGTCTGGGGGTGCTCGACGGAGGCGTAATGTTGGGTTGTACTAAGTTTGGCGATGAATTCTCGAAAGGTGCGGACCGTGAACTGGGTCCTGTTGTCGGTGACTATCGCTTGTGGGATGCCAAAATGAGCGAGGATATTTCTTTTGTAGAAGAGACGGACGTTTTGGGCGGTGATATTGGCCAAAGCTTCGGCTTCTATCCACTTGGTGAAGTAGTTGACCGCTACAATCAGGTATTTGTTCTGATTGGTTCTGACCACGAACGAGCCGAGGAGGTCTAGTCCCCACCAAACGAAGGGCCAGGGAGAGGAGAGGGATTTATGCTCGTTAAGAGGAGCCAAATGCATGTCTTCATGTCGTTGGCATTTATGGCATCTCTTTACGTGCTCCTTTGCATCATGATGCATGGTGGACCAGTAGTATCCCTCTCGAAAGGCTTTCCTGAGGGATCTCCCGCCCAGATGTTGGTCGCTGATGCCTTCATGGATTACAAGAAATACGCGCTCCGCTCCGCTTTGGTCGACACACTTGAGAAGTGGAATGGAAAATCCTCTTTTGTAAAGTTTGTCTTCGACCAAGTCGTACGAGCAAGCCCTCCGCTTGACAATGGCCACTTCTTTTGGGTTGTCGGGGAGTTTGCCCTTAGTGAGGAACTCGTGTACGGGGGTCATCCAGCAATCGTTGTCCTCGATGGCGAATACTTCTAGGGTGGAAGATGGCTTTTGGGTGATTGGTCGAGGGAGTATCCCATGTATCACAGATTTATTTCCTCCCTTTCTCTTCGTGGTCTCCAATTTAGATAAGATGTCTGCGCGTGCATTATGCTCGCGGGGAACATGTTGTACGTCCACATATTTCAACTTCCTCTTTTCTTCCTAGACCGGGGCCTAATATTCGGTGACTTGGTCATTTTTGACCTGATATTCACCTCGGGCTCGAGAGGCAACCAACTAAGAGTCGGTGAGGATTTTTACTTCCTTGGCTCCCAAATCTTCGGCCAGTCATAAGCCCGCAAGGAATGCCCCGTATTCCGCCTGGTTGTTGGAGGTTGGAAAAGATAGGGCGATGAAGACTTTGACTAGGGTCCCTTCCCCATTTTCTAGTATGATGTCGGCACCGCTTTCGGTCGGGCTGAAGGCGCCATCGACGAAGATCGTCCAACAACGCGATCCGTCGGGGCTCGCGGGCGAGGTCATTTCCGCCATGAAGTCGGCCAAGGCCTGAGCCTTAAGGGCTTTCATGCTCTCATATTAGATATCGAATTCAGAGAGTTCCAGGGACCATTTCAACATTCTATCGGCCATGTCTAGTCTTCCGAGCAGTTGTTTTATTGGTTGATCCGTCCGGACCACTATGGTGTGGGCCAAGAAGTAGTGTCTTAGTCTCCTTGTTGTGTTAACGAGGGCCAGAGCTACTTTTTCGATTTGTTGATATCTTGCTTTCGGGCCTTGCATGGCCTTGTGTGTGAAGTAAATTGGCCTTTCTCCTTCTGGGGTTTCCCTTATTAGCGTCGTGCTTATTGCCTCAGAGGCAACAACCAAATAAAGGTAGAGGACCTCTTCTTTCCCAGGCCGAGATATGACAGGTGGCTGGGAGAGCGCTCTTTTTAAATGAACGAGGGCTTTTTACATTCGGGCGTCCACTCGAAGGTGGATTCCTTGTGCAGTAGCTTGAATAAGGAAGCACGTGTTGGGCAGACTTTGCCACGAATCAAGAAAGTGAAGTGAGCATCTCGTTCAAAATCGGGATGGATTTCTTCAAGGTGGGCGTTGAAAATTCGGAAAATGCCCTACATTTGTTGAGGTTTGCCTTGATGACTTATTCTGTTAAATAGAATCCGAGGAACTTTCCTGCCCGTATGCCAAAGGTGCATTTTTCCAATTTAAATCGCAACCAGCATTTTCGAGCTTGCTCGAATACCTTTTTCAAGTGGGCAGCATGGTTGACCTCTTCTGTGGAATTGATGATCATGTCATCCATATAGACATCAAGCATGTCGCCTATTTAATTGTGAAAGACTTTGTTCGTCATGCGCTGGTAAGTAGCGCCCGCGTTTTTTAGGCCGAAGGGCATCATGTTGTAGTAATAATTGCCCGAATCGGTCATGAAAGCGGTATATTTTTTATCTGTTTTTTCCATGGGTATCTGGTTATAACCAGAGTATGTGTCCATGAAAGATAGCAATTTAAAACCAGCTGAATTGTCGACCAGTTTGTCGATATTGGGGAGGGGATAAGCATCTTTTGAGCAAGCCCGATTGAGATCAGTATAGTAAATACACATGTGCCATTTTACATTAGATTTTTTAACGAGGACTACATTCGAGATCCAGGTTATGTACTAGGCTTCATAAATAAAATGTGCCTCTAGGAGGTCTTTTACATCTAGTTTTATAGCCTTTTCTTTCTCGGTCGACTTCTTTCTTCTATGCTGCGCAACCGCCTTGATGTTGGGATCAATGGTTAGGTGATGACATGTGAGCTCAGGGTGTAAACCAGGCATCTCAACCGCACTCCAGGCAAACAGATTGGCATTTTCCCTTAGGCAAGCTTTCAGTTTCCTTTTCGCCACGTAGGGGAGGTCTGCTCCGATTTTCACTCTCCTAGTGGGGTCTTCTCCGAGATGAACTAGCTCAAAGTCGTCGTCCGGGATGGGCCATGCATGACTTGAAAGTTCGTTGTGATCAGTGGATGAGGTTTATTCTTCGTCTTCGACCATCTTCTCCTTCCCCTTCCTCCTTTTCTTGACACGACCCTCCATGGAGAAGCGACTATCAAGGTCAATGGTATCAACCCTCGCAGTGTCTTGACCTCCTCGGAACAAGAGGGCAGTGTGGCTCCAGTGGTCATTTGAGGTTGGGCGCTGATGGAACTGAGGCTTTTGGCAGAAGCTTCGAAGCATCTTCTGGCAGCTTGGATTTCCCCGTGGAGGGTAGCGACCAGGCCCTTAGTGGTGTAATACTTCATCATGAGATGAACGGTAGAAGGGACCACGATGAGTTCGGTGAGAGTGGGTCTCCCAAAGATGCACTGGTAGAGGGACCATCAATCTACCACCAAGAATTGGGTCTTGATGGCTCTGGTCGTTACCCCTCTCCCGAATGTGACGATCAACTCTACATATCCCTAGGGCTTTGTGGAGGCCCCATTGAAACCCTGGAGATCAGGTCCCACGTATGGGGTTAGGTGGATCTCATTCATCTATAGGGTAGTGAGTAGATGAGTGTACGTAATGTCTACCGAACTGCCTTGGTCGACCAGAATGCGACGTATGTCAAAATTAGCCATCTGAGCTCTCACGAGTAGTGGGATGCTTGAATTCGGGGCCCCGCCCGGTAACTCTTCCCTGTAGAAGGCGAGGGGATGAGATCCTCCGTGAAATTTATCGAGCATGGCATCCATATCTGAGTTGGCCTCAATGAGTTGTTCGAACCTTCTCTTCACTGATCCAACTGTGTGCCTGTTGAACCCTCCGCCAGATATGACCATGGCTACGGGGAAGGATTCCCACGGACTATGGGAGGAGAAGTACAGGGAGACGCTCTCCATGTCTGGGAAATAGAAGTCTTTTGGCCGTGAGATGCTCATGGCGGCCGGAATGGGGTCGAGGTCGTTGGATTTCTTCCCTTCCTCGATGTTCTTGGTTTTTGGTGCTTCGTTGCGGGCACCCTCCTTCTTTTTATACTGCTTAAGGTGCCCGTCTCTGATCAGTATTTCGATTGAATCCTTGAGATGAATGCAATCCTCCGTGTTGTGACAGTGACTCTTGTGGAACCTGCAATACTTGCTCTTGTCGGTTCCTGGCTTAGACGGTGTTTGTCAAGGGAAGCGCACCCCGGCTTGCTTGAATTGAGAATTAGCGCATTCGAAAAGAATATGCTCCCTTGTGGTTATCAAAGGGGTGTAGTCGTGGAAACGACTGGCTGGCCCCTTGTAGTCGAGGGTTCATCGTTCTTTGAGGATTTGGCACTCTCTTTGTTCCTAGATTCTCGGGCGCTGTTGGCCGTTTCCTTCTCCTCGTACTGTATGTACGCCTGGGCTTTTAGGAGAAGGGAATCGAGCGTGGCTGGTGTTTCTATGCCCACATCCTTGGCAAACTCGCTGCGGGGACAGAGCTCTTGCTCGAGGAGGTACTTCTTCATATGGTACGTTGTCGGGACTTGGATCACCTCCTTGTTAAAGTGTTCAATATATGCTCGCATAGACTCTTCCCTGCCTTGTATGATCGCTTCGAGCAAAGCTTCATATTTAGGGTGTCGACGGGAGGCGGTTAAATGCCTCGAAAGTATCCTCCCTTGTTGTTTCCATAAGGTGATGGATTCATCGGGGAGGCTCTTGTACCATGCCATGCCCCCTTCCTGAGAGTGGATGGGAAGAGTCTGCATTTGATGGCTCCCCTGACCCCTCGATAGTCGAGGACAACATCGATGTTCTCGATGTGCTCGTCAGGGACTGTTGTTCCATCTAGGTTCCCAAGGTGGGCGACTTCTCTAGGCAGACAGGAAGTGGAGCTTCAATGATCTCTCTCGATAGCGGGCCACGGGGCTCATCATCCTCATTATCGATGGGAGATGGAGAAGGAGAGTGATAGTTTCTTCCCCGTTGGTCGTCACGGTCCCGTCGGGGGGAGGGGCTCCTTCATTTTTGCTTTGGCTCAGGAGAAAGCAGTCGAGCTCGATCAATTTTCCTGTTGTCCTTCCTCTTCTTGAACGAAGGGGAGTCTTAATCTCTTGGAGGAGGAGGGAGATTGCATTTCTTGAAGAAAGAAACGTCACATCTCTCCTTTCTGGGTGGCGGGCCACGCTTGGGTGGTGATGCACTGGGGGAGTTTCGTCGTCGGGTTCTCCGAGGAGGAGATCTTGATCGCCTATTCTCCCAGGCCCCTATCCTTTGATTTTTTTGTAGGATGAGGGCATTGGTATGATTGATAGCAGCGAGCAGTTTTGTCATGGCCGAGTCGATGTTGAGAGGGATAAGAACTGGTTGCATGATTTCAGGAAGTTCCTCAGCAAGATTCTTGGAGTGTCCCTTGTCCAATAATTGGTCGTCACCACGCCGAGCATTAGTGGAATCTGGAGACGCGGTTAGTCTATCTCGGAAGCCTAGGTTTTCCTTGAGGTAAGGGTGTTCCTGACTTCCGTCAATTTTGCGAGCAGGGGAAAGAATGGTCTTTCCGGACATGTGAAGATCACCATGGTCGGCCATGATTAGAGAGATAAATCTTGAAAAAGATGCTTTGATCTTAAGTTCCAAGGGAAGAAAGATGGGGAGAGAAGTTTCCCACAGACGGTGCCCCTGATCTTGCCGGTTGATCAGAACCTGAAGAGCGGCCGGAGGAGGATCTGCAGTCGGGCTGTAAGCTGAGGAGAAAAGAGGGTTATACTTGCAAGGCACTGCGATAATCAAGTAAGAGTGAGATCAGGGAGGTTCAAGCAAAAATTGCAGGTAGTGAGTAGTGAATATTGGATACCTGGCCCTCACAGGTGTGAGGGTTTATATAATGCCCCTAGCGTATGGCCATTGGTTCCTGATTTCCTGCATAAATATATGGGTCCGTGAAATCAGGTAACTGCCAAGACTTGGTCAAACCGGGCAGATGTGCTTGCAACTATCCGTTAGTCCCGAGGAAGGGGTTAGTTACGGGCATCTCTCTGGTCAATTCCTAGTGGTCGGCACGACCTTGATGTCGGGCAGGGTGAGAGGATATTTGCATTGATCCTGGGCTGGGGCTGGTTTGGAAGGGCAGATGGCAGATGTGCTCGATAGGTGGAGGGCAACTCGGGTCAGAGCCGTGTGGGTCGTACCAAATGAGATGTCTTGGATTGGGGCCCGTCAAGTTATCGGGCCAGTCCAGAAAAATTTCCTTCAAAGACTGGATTATGAAAAACAGTTCCTTCGAAGACTCATTCCAAAATCTTCTTCCAGTTGAAGTCGTGCGTAGACGTCTTCTAGCTCAGGTTAAATCGAGCATAGATTTATTCTGATACACTTTTTGGAAAAGTATATCGTAGTCTCCTTCCAACATCTTATTCCAGTTAAAGTTGGGGGTAGACATCTTCTGGATCAGATTAAATCGAGCGTAGATTTATTCTATACTTCTTCCAGTCGAAGTCGGGCATAGACATTTTTCTGGATCAGATTAAATCGAGCGTAGATTTATTATGATACTCCTTCAGAAAAGTCGGGCGTAGACATCTTCTGGTTTAGATTAAATCGAGTGTAGATTTATTTTGATTATCCTTTTGGACTAAGTCGGGCGTAGACTCCCTCCAAATACATATTCTAAGACAAAGTCGGGCGTAGACTTAGTATAATTTCTATCAACGGTTACTTTGGATGGCATCTATAAGCCCATTTTCGATGACTCTTCGTCACCTCTCCAAATGGAATCTTTAAGCCCATTCCCGGTATAGCCAACCAACAGTGTTACTTCATGCACCAACGAGTGCAAATTTCTAGGCACTTAGGTGTTCAATCATCTTCTACCTTTAAGTCACGAATGGAAGACATGCCAATATAACTCATCAGATTTAAGAAGATTGAACAGGGGCAGATGTTTTATCCCAAAATTTCCCCTCCTATTTTCTTCATGATATTCTTCTAGGGTTCTCAAATGCTCAAGGATTCTCAAGAGTTGGTCAGACAAATTCTCCTCCTAAGCAATGGGTCCACAACTAGGGTTTCATATTGCACAAGGAAGAATGGGTTTCAAAGGTCTCAAATGGTTTTCATGGTTCATCATAGGTCTTCAATAGTGCTCATGTCAAGTTTCAAGCCTTGCATCACAAGTTTGATCAGCCAATGGCTCAGATGATTGAAAGTCAATTGTATTGGGTAAAAAGTCAACCATGGTCAACTTACAGTCAAAATTCAATATTTTTGGTCAAAATCAACATTTTGAAGTGATATTCATCATTTGATCAAGCTTTTATCATGGTTCCTCAAGGAAAGCTCTCAAATCATCAAAAGTCCAAAGTTGCCAAATTAGGGTTTCCTTAGGAGAAGTCAACTAAACTTTGACCAAGCATAACTTTCACATGCTTCATCAACTTTTTCTCAACCAAATCCCATTTTGAAGGAAATTCAATTCTTTACAACTTTGTATATGTATGCTCAAGTCCAAAAAGTGCTTCATTTGAAAGATATGAGCTAATACATTACAGGTCATTTTAAAAGTCAACAAAAAGACACTTTTTGTCAATGCAACTTACATCAAGATAATGTGTTCAAATCAAAAAATGATCAAAGAAATTTAAGAATACATCTTGAGATTTTTAAAAAGTCAAAGATCATCTTCAAAATATGAAAATTGAGAGAGTTATGACCATTGCAAATTAGGAAATTTTGGTAAAATGCATGAAATGCAAAGTGAGAAAACTTGAAATTCTAGACTAATGGGTCTAACTTTTGATGTTCAAACATGTTCACAATGTGTTAGAAGACCTCTAAATCCATTTATATATTTTTTATGATTTTTATTTCTTTTATTTGAATTTGTATTCATTTAAATGCAAGTAAATCAAATAAAATATAAAACCATGGGGCCAAGGCGCGTGGGCTTTTGATTTCAATCATATGGAGTCCCAAGAACACATGACACACATGACAAAACCGTGAAAACATGTTGGGAAAAATAATCTTAAACTTTGGAATGTTTTTTAACAATTTTGGAAAGATTTCAATGTGTTTTTTGCAATGAATTGTGACGTGATGGTATAAGATTCTTGTCTTGTTCTTGTTCCATTTCATTCCTCTATAAATACATGTAATACTCCATTGCAAAGGACACAAAAAGCTTCCTCAAGAACCACTTCAAAAATCTCTCAATATTCTCAAGAAAAGTGCAAATTCGTATCACACGATCCAACCACTCTCAAGCCAAATGAAGTGTCCAAACCTCTTCCTGAAGTCCTCGGGAACACATCCATCCCAAGAACCAGAAGATTTGATACCTGGAACTCGTGTTTCAAACTCCACCGGACGAGTTTGATGTATCGCATGCAAGCTTTGATGCATGAATCTCTATATTCCATTTTTAAGGCATGGAAATACGTTTGCTTCAGATCTCTCTTCACAAGAACATTCAAGAGAAAAGAACCCCACCATCGGATTCGTTTCCAACTTTTTAACTTTTTTGTTTTTATTATTTTTTCTTTTGCTTAATTAATTTAATTACTTTTTTTAATTAAAACCAAACTACCATAAAAAAATCAGAAAAAAATCATTAAAAATTAGATTTTGGTTTTTTAATTAATTTAATTTTTTACCAACAAAAAATTGTTTTAATTAAATTAAATTTGTTTTTATTTCACAATTAATTTGTAAATTACTTAGAATTACAATTAATTATTATTATCACTTTAATTATTTTTCATAAATAAAAATATCAAAAAATATTTTCCTAACACTTAGAAATTTTCTTTAGGTTTTAAATACCTTCTTCTAATTTCTTTTCTCTTTGCTATTTAAATTCTAGAAAACAAATGTATAGGTCGCATAGTTGATTTTGTAACAGCTTAGTTTATTTTCCCGCATTTTCCTTATTATGTAACTGCTCATGGGATGTAATATCCAAGGTTTATTTCCCCGCACTTTACTTTCCGCACTTATGTATGTACATATGTATGTATATATAACTGTTAGCTAAATAGGCTTGTATAGAAAGACTAAAAGCAAACAAATAGCTAACCCTAATCAAGGATAAACATTAACTGAAATCAAAAGCACTTCTCACACATGCACCTCTAGGGTGGCCCCCACTTGTTGCCTCAGATAAAAACATTCATGTCCCTCGAACATAGGAATACCATTAGCAAAGATCCTCGGTTAAAAATCATCATAAAGATCATAGTCCCTCAATGACCCATCGTTGCTGCCTTCGGTAAATGATCTTGTCCCTCAATGTTGCCTACGAATATATGATGGTGGTCTCTTCGAATTGCTAAAGGTATCCCTATATGTTGCCTTTATGACTGTATGATGACTCACGTATGTCCCTCAAATATCAAATGATAGGGATTCCTACTAACCAATGGTAGGATATCACTATCTAAAGGAAGAGAAAAAGAACAAAATTCTTTTGAGTAGGTAGAAAGTTCCTAATCGCTTTCCTGCGAACATTTTAAAACATTTTTCACATAATACACTTCTCTTCGAAAACATTTTCAAAACAAACACTTTGTATGCATTCTCAACGATACGGGAATCATTACAAGGTTGCCGAACTTAGGCATTTTCAAAATATTTTCAAACTTATACATTCACTAAGCATTTTCAAAAGTGAGCTAGCAATTAAGAGCCTGTAGATAACTACGGATGAAAAAGGTGCTAATAACTTCCCTTTTCATAACCTATCCCCCGAACTCAGAAAATTCTCAAAGGTCTTTCTTGTTCTTTTCACCCTTTCTTTTATTGGATAAAAGAAAAGTAGGTGGTAACTCTTGCTATCCGCAACATTTGTGATAAAACACAAAACCAAAAGTAAGTTCTCCCACCGTATTACAGATGCAATATGAGAAAAATAAACTTTAATGTATGAGAAAAAAAAAGTTTAATGCAATTAAAGAAAGGTTAGTATTTAAAAATAGATAAAAAAAAGTTAAATATTTTTAATAGAAAAATATTACAATTATTTACTAATTTTGGAAAATTATACGTTAATGAAAAATGCTAAAATATGATAATAAGTTAAATAAAGAAAATTAAATTGAATGATTAAATAAAATAAATAAAGTTAATTAAATTAAGCGTGGGGGTGTAAGTATCAGAGTCGGGGTGTATTGGAAAAATATTTAGATCCAAAAGAAAATTTGAGTCCAAATATCAAAGGGGTGTAAATTGGCATTGGGTAGTAAAACCGGGGGGTATAGATTATAACCAGATAGTAAATATGGGAGGTATAAATAGCAGGGGCTTAAGCCCAACAGTTTGTTTTTAGTCAAAATGTAGGGGGTATGAATCTAGTTAGTCCAGTAAAATAAAAAGCATAGGGGGCGTGGTTCACATTTGGGCTTGGCCTAATATTTAAACAATGAGAAGTACGTTTGGATCCTGTGTAGGCGAGCGTGTGGCGTTATTATGGTCTCATGGTGTGAGGGATGTCCGATTAAGATCCTAAGGGTGTGAAGCGAGGGTGTACGATATGGACATGGAGATGCATGCATGGGATTGCGGAGGGGTAATAACTTTCCATTTTTCTTTTATTTTTTCCCCTCATTTTCTCATTTCGCCTCTCTCTCCCTTTTGTTCTTCTCTCTAACTCTCGTAGAACAACATCAACACCAACCACCGCCAAAACCTTAAATTGGCAGCGGCCCAATCGGTGACATCTCCTAACACCAAAATAACCCGACCTAAACCATAACTATCAACAACAGTCCGTAATTGCAAAAAAAGAAAAGCTAAGCATTCAATTACCTCCTTGCGATTTTGTATTCATTATGGTTTTTGATTAGCTTTTTGATCCCTTCTGTAACACCCCAATTCTACCCCAAACAATTATATAAAATAAATCAGAGTTATAAAATTCAATCATGCAAACGAACCAGGGCATCACAAATTCTTCTATAAAACTCATTGCATTCATCATGGATATATAACACTTTCAAAACATCGGAGAAACCATCATAACATCTTTAATTAAATAACTCAACATCGCACAGCGGAATTCTCAATAACAATTTTATCATCAACACAACAACTTCAAAACAACACAATTTAATAATAATCAACAATCAAAAACAGCAAGCGTTCATCCCCCCGAGTGTTACATATCAGAGCAATGACACCGACTCGAACTACTGAAGGTATACAACCTTCACTCTCGATTACCTGCATGTTACCAACATAAATGCAAAATTCAAACTGAAGGGGTGAGATATCTAACCATATAATAAAGTGCATGATAATTAATATATTAAATTAGATCACATAACATCACCACTTCTCATCTCATAATCAACAATAATCACAACAATAATACACATTCACAACATCATTACACGCTTCTTCATGCAATCATATATGCGACTCAATACTATGCAAATGCATGTGGTACCATTGGAGCAGAACTCCCATCTCAAAAAATTTCCAATTAATAGAGGCATCAACAAGGCATAGCCTTCATCCAAAAATTCGCCAATACAGGACATCTCAACGAGCATAAGCTCTATCTCAAAATGCAATGTATGCGACACAAACATGAATGTAATAACAACACCCAAATTAACAACATCTCAAATTAACAACATCTCAAATTAACAACATCTCAAAAGCATCTCAACGTCTCTTCATCAACATCTCATATCATCATAATAATTCATCAAACATCATTTATTTATTATAAATCATCAACATAACATCATTAACAACTTCTCACGAACAACTCAGTTGTGCATTAATACCACAATAATTCATACTGCTATTCTGTAATTCTTACATCATTACTGTCACTAATCCTATTGTTATAATTCAAACAGTAGCTTCTAGGCATCTCATCTTCATCTTTCTGTACAAAACCAGTGCAACGATCAACACGGGAATTTACTTTAAATCCTAAATTGTCTACTAGGATTACCCTTCCAATTATTCATTTTAATCCTCTAGAATAATTTTCATCGCGTTAGCTATCCAACACTTCGAACGACATCTCAAACGGCATCCTAAAACTCAAGTTACAACACTTTAAAACTGAATCTGCCAAAAATCAGGCATTATGGGTCGATGCAAAACCCCTTGGATCGACGCGTACTGCTCTAACTGCATAACATGAGTCGACGCATCCTCTCATGGTTCGACTCACCCTGAGTCTTGCACACAGCATGTATCGACACATGCATCCTACAGATCGACTCATCCTGAGTCTTTCAACCTTCATGTATCGATGCAAGCCTCTTCATGTCGACTCATACTGAGTCTCTAAGCCCTCATGTATCGACGCATCGAGTTTGAGGTTGACACATCCTGATTCTTCCTGCATAATTCTACGATTTTTTTCCCTGCATCTCACTACGAGATTCATGTTTTTAACCCTACAAACTTAATATAATCATGATAAATCATCACCTACAATTATCCTATAATACTACATCGATCAAACAACATCGGGACATCATTATTCATCTAAAATTCATCAAATCTTCATCATACATCATCATATACATCCAATTCAAGAACAAAACATCAATCACCTCTAACCCCACATACCAATCATCATGAACCCAATTATAGAATCAGAACCCCACCCTTACCTTTGATTGAAGGTCGCACTATAATCTTCCGGTCGAAACCTCGTTCTGCCGTTTTTCCTCTTTTTCCAGTAGCTTCACGTTCTTCTTCTCAATCCTTATTCTTCTACTGCTTCTTCTTTCTATTCCTTATAACAACAATAGAATAACCTATTATTCTTTATTCCTTATTGGGCTCAAAACTAATACACCCCCTTATTACTTTTATTCCTTTGAATAAGCCCACACCAAATAATATTATAATTCTAATATTATTTCTCCACTTAATAAATAAATCCAATTAATCATAACACATCCTCTCAAATATTCCAAAAATAATTTAATTAAATGATTAATTAAATTACGGGCGTTACAACTCTCCCCCACTTAGAATATTTTCGTCCTCAAAAATTTACCTCAATCAAACAACTCAGGGTAGGAGTCTCGCATCTTGATCTCCAACTCCTAAGTCATGCTCTCTCCGGCAGCTCCTAGCCAAACCACTTTAACCAAGGCAATCTCTTTGCCCCTTAGAGTCTTTATTTCACGATCCGTGATCCGTACAGGAATCTTCTCCACCGTAAGATTATCCCGTACTTGCACATCGTCCATATGAATCACATGAGATGGATCTGAAATATACTTCCGAAGTTGCGACACATGAAACACATCATGCAAATTCAAGAGATTAGGTGGTAAATCCACTATATAGGCAACATTCCCCACTCTCTCTGAAATATGATACAGTCTAATAAAACGAGAAGTGAGCTTCTTAGACTTTAATGCTCGTCCAACACCAGTCACAGGTGTAACTTTCAAAAACACCTGATCACCAGCTTGGAATTCTAAATCCTTCCTTCGCTTGTCATGATAACTCTTCTGTCTACTTTGTGAAGCTTTCATCTTTTCTCGAATCAAATTCACCTTCTCAGTAGTCTCACGAACAAGTTCAAGTCCAAGTACTACACTCTCACCAGATTCATGCCAACATAAAGGAGTTCTACATCTTCGACCATACAATGCTTCAAAAGGTGCCATCCCAATACTAGAATGGTAATTGTTATTATAAGTGAACTCTACCAATGGAAGATAAGTACCCCACGAACCTCCCTGCTCAAGAACACATGCCCTCAACAAGTCTTCTAACGATTGAATCGTCCGTTCAGTCTGACCATCTGTCTGAGGATGATACGCTGAACTCAACCTCAACTTAGAACCCAACGCTTCTTGCAAACTCTTCCAAAAATCATAAGTAAATCTTGGATCTATATCTGACACAATGCACAAAGGAACATCGTGCAACTTCATAATCACACTAGTGTAAATCTCGGCCAACTTCGACACTGGAAAACTAATGTTAATAGGATAAAATGAGCTGACTTCGTAAGCCTATCAACAATCACCCAAATCGAATCATCTCCTCTTAAAGTATTAGGCAACCCCGTCACGAAGTCCATTGAAATGCTATCCCATTTCCATTCTGGAACTTCCAACGGTTGCATCAACCCTGCAGGCTTCTGGTGTTCAACTTTCGACTTCTGACAAGTCAAACATGCATACACAAAACGTGCCACATCACTCTTCATCCCAGGCCACCAAAATAAGCCTTTCAAATCTTGATACATCTTTGTAGCTCCTGGATGAATACTCAACTTACTTATATGACTCTCTTCAAGTATCACTTTCTTCATCTCAGTATCATCAGGAATACAAATCCGGTTATGAAATCTCAACACACCTTGCGCATCTAGCTTAAAATCATTATTCTCAGACTGATCAATCCCAACCATCAAATCTACCAGTTTCATATCCAACTTCTGAGCTTCTCTGATACTATCTAGAAATTCATTATTAATCTTCAACATACCCAACATAACACTCTGTGGAGTAACCTCGCAAACTAAGCTCATATCTTTGAACTGCTCAATCAATTCCAACTCTTTAATCATCATTGCTGACATATGTAAAGTCTTTCGACTCAATGCATCAGCTACCACATTCGCTTTTCCTGGATGATAATTCAAACCGAAATCATAATCCTTTAACAATTCCAACCATCTTCGTTGCCTAAAATTCAACTCCTTCTGATCAAATAAATACTTTAAGCTCTTATGGTCACTAAACACTTCAAATCTAGAACCATAAAGATAATGCCTCCAAATCTTCAACACAAAGACAACAGCAGCAAGCTCTAAATCATGCGTAGGATAGTTCTTCTCATGAGTCCTCAACTGCCTTGATGCATAAGCAACTACCTTACCATTCTGCATAAGCACACCTCCTAAACCCATCTTAGAAGCATCACAATACACCACAAAAGGCTCTCCTGGATTAGGCAACATCAAAATCGGAGCCGACGTCAACCTCTTCTTCAATTCCGTAAAACTTTCTTGGCACTGAACGTCCCACACAAAAGCTCTACCTTTACAAGTCAACTTAGTCAACGGAAGGGACAATTTAGAAAACCCTTCGATAAACCTTCTGTTATAACCAGCTAATCCCAAGAAGCTTCTAATCTCATTAGCTGACTTTGGAGTTTCCCATGCAACACAGCATCAACCTTCGATGGATCTACAGTAATGCCACTACTTGAAATCACATGACCAAGAAAACTAACCTCTTTCAGCCAGCATTCACACTTGGACAACTTTGCATACAACTTCTTCACTTTCAAAATCTGCAATACTACCCTTAAGTGTTTTGCATGCTCTTCTTCTGACTTAGAGTAAATCAAAATAGGATCAATGAACGCCACTACAAACCGATCCGAATAAGAATGAAATATGCGATTCATATATTCCATGAATACACCTGGCGCGTTAGTAACACCGAAAGGCATCACTGAATACTCATAATGTCCATAACGTGTTCCGAAATCCGTCTTCTGAATATCTTCATCCTTCACTTTAATCTGATGGTAACCCGACCTCAAATCAATCTTACTAAACACACGAGAATCCACCAATTGATCCATCAATTCATCTATTCTTGGAAGCGGATACTTGTTCTTAATCTTCACCTTGTTCAACTGTCTATAATCAACACAAAGCCTCATACTCCCATCTTTCTTCTTCACTAACAACACTGGAGCACCCCACGACGATACACTTGGTCTTACAAACTTCTTCTCAAGTAACTTTTCCAATTGCTTCTTTAACTCTGACAATTCAGATGCAGACATCCTGTATGGTGGCATAGACACAGGTCTGGTACCAGGTACAAGATCAATTGCAAATTCAACTTCCCTCTCTGGAGGTACATTAGGAATCTCTTCAGGGAAAACTTCAGGAAATTCACACACCACCTGCAATTCCTCAATTATAGCTTGAGTCTCTACAGATAGCGACACCATCAACGAAAACATTTGTGCTTCCTCTTGCATCAACTTCCTCAAGTGTCTAGCAGACAACAGACTACCTCCCTCTTCTTCAGTAGTAGAAAACCTCACAGACTTGTCATAACAGTTAATATGAACACGGTTATGGTCTAACCAGTTCATACCCAAAATCACATCTAAACCTCTTAACGATAAACAAACCAAATCAACAACAAATTCTATGTCGAAGATCGACAAGGGACACTTCAAACACACAAAAGAAGTAGTCACCAACCCCTTGGCTGGAGTATCGACGACCATTTCTCCATTCAAAGAAGACAACATAAGACCCAATATTTCAACACAATCAGCAACAATAAAATAATGCGTAGCACCAGTATCAATAATAGTGATTAAAGGAGTACTATTAATGAAACATGTACCTCTGATAAGTCTGTCCTCAACAGCTGTCTGATCCTCCACTAAAGTAAACACCTTTCCACTAGATTAAGCTCTTTTCAGTTTCGGACACTGGATACCAATGTTCCCTTCTTCTCTACAATTGAAACAAATCACATCCTTGTGTTCACACTCAGATACAACATGTTTGTTCTTACCACAATGGAAACACCTCTTCACTTTAGTAGTGCACACATTACTCTTGTGTCCAGGTTTTCCACACTTAAAACAAACCACACCAGCAGGAGCATATCCCCCACTAGTCCTATGACTTTGAGCAACTTTCTGTTTACCTTTACCAGCTGGGGCATCATAAGGCTTACCACGATTCTGTTGGTGCTTACCCTTCTTCTCACTGATAATATTGTAATGAGCATTATTATCCTCTTCATAAATCCTGCAGCTATCAACCAAATCAGTAAAGACATAGATTTTCTAGTATCCAACTGCCTTCTTAATCTCCGGGCATAACCCATTCTCAAATTTGATACACTTCGAAAACTCAGCATTTACTTCAGCGTAATGCCGATAAAACTTAGCCAACTCAGAAAACTTGGCAACATACTCAACAACTAACATACTTCCTTGCTTCAGCTCAAGAAACTCAATTTCCTTCTTACCACATACATCTTCAGGAAAGTACTTTCTCAGGAATTCCCTACGGAACACAACCCAAGTGACATTCTCACCTGCAGCTTCCAACTTCTGACAAGTCTCTAGCCACCAGTCATCAGCCTCGACTGCTAGCATATGAGTCCCATAACGAACCTTCTGCGCTGGAGTGCAGTCCATCACACGGAAGATTCTCTCATTCTCTTTCAACCACTCCAATTCTCCACCAGGATCATACTTTCCCTTGAACGTAGGTGGATTCTCTCTCTGCAAGGTCGCCAAGCTACGAGATCCAACATTCCCGTCAGCATTCGGCTGATTCTCCATCGCATGAGCCATTGTTTCTAAAGCAGCAGCAAGTGCAGCATCATTCCTTCTAGCCATCTCAACTTCTCACTACAACATAAACAACGATTAGAACTCAAATTAACAACACTCGACTGTTAGACAACTACGACTCGACGACAAGGTCGGACCAACCTTTTGCTATGATACCAACTTTGTAACACTCCAATTCTACCCCAAGAAATTATATAAAATAAATCAAAGTTATAAAATTCAATCATGCAAACGAACTAGGGCATCACAAATTATTCTATAAAAATCATTGCATTCATCGTGGATATATAACACTTTCAAAACATCAGAGGAACCATCATAACATCTTTAATTAAATAACTCAACATCTACGCAGCGGAATTCTCAATAACAATTTTATCATCAATACAGCAACTTCAAAACAACACAATTTAATAATAATCAACAATCAAAAACAGCAAGCGTTCATCCCCCCGAGTGTTACATATCAGAGCAATGACACCGACTCGAACTACTGAAGGTATACAGCCTTCACTCTCGATTACCTGCACGTTACCAACATAAGGGCAACATTTAAACAGAAGGGGTGAGATATCTAACCATATAATAAAGCGCATGATAATTAATATATTAAATTAGATCACATAACATCACCACTTCTCATCTCATAATCAACAATAATCACAACAATAATACACATTCACAACATCATTACACGCTTCTTCATGCAATCATATATGCGACTCAATACTATGCAAATGCATGTGGTACCATTGGAGCAGAACTCCCATCTCAAAATTTTTCCAATTAATCGAGGCATCAACAAGGCATAGCCTTCATCTCAAAATTCGCCAATACAGGCCATCTCAACGAGCATAAGCTCCACCTCAAAATGCAATGTATGCGACACAATCATGAATGTAATAACAACACCCAAATTAACAACATCTCAAATTAACAACATCTCAAATTAACAACACCTCAAAAGCATCTCAACGTCTCTTCATCAACATCTCATATCATCATAATAATTCATCAAACATCATTTATTTATTATAAATCATCAACACAACTTCTCACGAACAACTCAGATGTACATTAATACCATAGTAATTCATACTGTTATTCTGTAATTCTTACATCATTATTGTCACTAATCCTACTGTTATAATTCAAACAACAGCTTCTAGGCATCTCATCTTCATCATTTTGTACAAAACCAGCACAACAATCAACACGGGAATTAACTCTAAATCCTAAATTGTCTACTAGGATTACACTTCCTATTATTCATTTTAATCCTCTAGAATAATGTTCATCGCGTTAGCTATCCAACACTTCAAACAGAATCTCAAACGACATCCTAAAACTCAAGTTACAGCACTTTAAAACTGAATCTGCCAAAAATCAAGCATTATGGGTCGACACAAAACCCCTTGGATCGACGTGTACTGCTCTAACTGCACAACATGAGTCGACGTATCCTCTCATTGATCGACTCATCCCGAGTCTTGCACACAGCATGTATAGACACATCCATCCCATAGATCGACTCATCCTGAGTCTTCCAACCTTCATGTATCGATGCAAGCCTCTTCGTGTCGACTCATACTGAGTCTCTAAGCCCTCATGTATCGACGCATCAAGTTTGAGGTCGACACATCCTGATTCTTCCTGCATAATTCTACGATTTTCTTCCATGCATCTCACTACGGGTTCCATGTTTTTATCCCTACAAACTTAATATAATCATGATAAATCATCACCTACAATTATCCTATAATACTACATCGATCAAACAACATCGGGACATCATTATTCATCTAAAATCATCAAATCTTCATCATACATCATCATATACATCCAATTCAAGAACAAAACAGCAATCACCTCTAACCCCACATACCAATCATCATGAACCCAATTATAGAATCAGAACCCCACCCTTACCTTGGATTGAAGGTCACTCTATAATCTTCCGGTCGAAACCTCGTTCTGCCATTTTTCCTCTTTTCCAGCAGCTTCACGTTCTTCTTCTCAATCCTTATTCTTCTACTGCTTCTTCTTTCTATTCCTTCTAACAACAATAGAATAACCTATTATTCTTTATTCCTTATTAGGCTCAAAACTAATACACCCCCTTATTACTTCTATTCCTTCGAATAAGCCCACACCAAATAGCATTATAATTCTAATATTATTTCTCCATTTAATAAATAAATCCAATTAATCATAACATATCCTCTCAAATATTCCAAAAATAATTTAATTAAATGATTAATTAAATTACGGGCATTACACCTTCTCTTTCTCCGATTTGCAGGTATGAAGCGTGACGACAACGACGATGATACATATCTAGGGTTTCAGATTTTGAAACCCAGATCTTGGATGAAGATGGTTGAATATTCGAAGTCGCCAATCTTTTCCTTCTTCTCGTTTTTCTTCTCTCAAAACTTCGTCCCTTGCTTTCCTTTAGAATATTAGGGGTTTATATAGTTTTTTAGGGTTAAGTATTTTAGGAAATTTCATTTGATTGTCGTTACTCTTTAGGTTGATTTAGAAATTAGGCTTTATATTTTGATTGTAATTGATTTGATTTTGTAAATTTGGACGATTTGTACTATAATTGGATTGTAATTTATTTTAATTGATTTTATTTAATGCTTGATTCAATCTTGGCATGGATTTCATTGTGTCTTTGGGATTGGATTTTGACATCTTAGCGACGAAGGAGAAACGGCTGGGTTCCAATACCTGGTGAAGAAGAAGCACAAAACACGTCGCTTGAACTAGGGTTTCGAAACCCTCGATTGACTTGGTCAACCAAAATCACAAAAATATAATTAAAAATTTGATAATAATAATAATAATAACTAAATAATAACTTTAGTACTAATAATAATAATATTAAATAATAATAATAATAATAATATTAATATTTAAATAATTATAATTATAATTAGTGTAATAATCATAATTACTATGTTTAATTAGTAATAACGGTACAAATAATAATAATAATAATAATTTAAAGAAAAATAAAGAATAATTTAAATGATTGTTAACTTCGGTGAACAAAAAAACTTAACATGATGGACTTAAAAAATAAACTGATATGGGCCTGCAAAAAAAATTTAATGGGCCAAACTCAACAAAAACGCACCCTTTGCACAGACTTAACAAAAACCGTAATAGGCCATCAGATCATGGATGGTCCATTTGAAGCCTTATTAGGCGCACACCCCCTCCTCTAATGAATCTCAAAAAAATACTTCAATGGGCCATCAGATTTTGATGGTCCATTAAAGAAATTCACCCCCCTTTTTATATCAATTCACCTCCATTTTTAACTCATGAAATGAGCTTTATAATAACTTAATGAGCCATCAGATTTTGATGGTCTATTTTGGAACAATACTCCTTTTCTTTTATGAACTTAAACCCCCATACAATAATATTCAAAATAAACAATTCGGACAAATATGGTTAAAGATCTGAAAAAAATAGTAACTGATAGGAAAAATATCAAGTATTATTTTTGCCTCTTGTAATAATAGGGAGATTTCCCGAATGTCGATCTCAAGGACTGCGTGCAATTATCGAGTTAAATTCATAGTGCAATTAAGGAAAACTTGATATGGGTTTTGGTTTTGGTATTGTCACTTAACAGAAATTAAAAATAAGCAGAATGTAAATTATGGCTTTTCGCAAATATGAGCAACATGCTAGGACGCGGTGTGTAATTTACCATGTAACAACCTTGAATTCTGATTTCTTCAACAAGTTCATAAAACCAATTACAAACCCTTTAGTTTATTTTTCCCTAAGTCCTTAGTGAGAAAATATTTGAACATTCATCCTTCATCCTAATGGAGTCAAGCCTTTATTTTACCAAGAGTTTATGGTAACTTATAGGGTATCCCTAGTCCTTGATGATATCTACCATAGTCTAATCATACAAAAACCTTAACAACTACGGTCCATCTGGTTGTTAACCGTAGATAAATCCTAATTGATCCGATCAGGAAAGCATAAAAATGTTGCACGATTAAATTGAATATTAAAAACCATGGAATTGATAAAATCAGAAATTTAAAGTCATTACAAATTCAAATCAGGGACACCCCCTAGCATTGGGAAGTTTAGCTACTCATATTGTTCAAAATAATTTCAATGATATAAAGATTAAAAATTATAGATAAATGATGAACTTGGATCTTCAATCATTGCGGCTCATGAAAAATCTTTGTCCTCCAAGAATCACATACATTGCTCTCTTCAATTCTCAATTCTTCGTGTGACAAAAAGTCTATGTCTTCCTCGTGGAAACTCCTCTTAATAACAAAAACTCATTTAGGTATGTTGGAAGTACCCAAAACTCCCTCACAACTTAAAAGATGAACAAAATAATCGAAAATACTGAAATCAGCATCGCAACCCAACACGAGTCGTGCCAGGCAACACGGGTGCCTGTGTTGGACCTCTGGGAATTTATATTTTATTTTTTGATATAGACCTTCTGACACGGGCCATGCCAGTTGACACATACGCTCATGTCATCCCCCTGACTTCCCATTTCCTTTGTCTCGTCCTAGCTTTCATCCTGACATGGTCCATGTCAGGTTACACGAGTGGCCGTGCCAGGCCTCTTGTAGGTGAATATTAGTATTTCTTCTAAATCTCAGAGTTTTTCGTTGATTTTTCCCGATTTATTCTGTTGAACCCGAAAACACTAAAACACAAAACCAAAGCATAATATGCGATAAAACAAAATAAAATCTCGACAAGTAAAAGAAACGATAACTAAAATAAATGCTAAATATCTGTGTAAAAACCACTTATCAGTAACATAATATGATTATTTGATGGGGAAAATTTGGGGATCCTCAGAGTAAACTTCTTCTACTTCGATCCTGTATGGATATTGCCAAATTGTTTTTATGTCTAAGAACGTGTCAACCTACTCATATGGAGGAAACAAATGTTTGGTTTGATAAAGAGACGCAGAAGGCAGTTGAAGACATCATGGTTGGTGGAGGTCCTTTCTTTCGGGGACCTTTAATGAAGGTGGCTTTATTACCCATTATAGTTGGGGGTTTGGGTTTGTACTCAGATGTAGAGGTTTCCTCATACACCTTTTTGGCTTCCAAGGCTCAATCTTGAGTGTTGCAGGATCATATATTGAGACGCAGTTGAGTGTATGGTATGGACTCGGATTTCGACAGAGTTTTGAATGGTCTTAGTGTTGTGATTCCAGATTTTGACCTTATCAATTTTACTAGTAAGGACACCGTCCCTCCTAAAACACAACATATTTTGGCGTGTGTCCTTAATAAAACTATTAAGGACATGGATGTGAAGTTTGACATGACCATTAGGCAGAAGGCAATGTATGGTTGTTTGCAAGTCGCACATGCTCAGGACTTTCTCATTGTTATTCTTATTGATGGTCTAGGCCAACATATGTCAACAATGAAGTATCATAATATCCTAAGATACCACCTTATGATTCCTTTATTTATTATTGACGAGATTTGTCTAGTTTGTCATAAGGTATATTTGGATACATTTGGAGAACACACGATTCATTGTAGAGAGTTTTCAGGCTTCAAATACCGTCATGACCTTGTTAGGAATATCTTATTTGATATATTCCGACGTGTCGGAGTATCTGTGAAGAAAAAGGCATCTGTGAATTTTTTGACTGACCCACTTGAGGGGAGATCGAAACTTAGGCCATCATATGTTTTGATGTACGTTTGGGTAGGAGGGAAACATGTATGTGTGGACTTGACGGAAGTTTCTCCACTGGTGGGTTTGAAGGATGGTGGTTTTACTGTGGGACAAATAACTCTCAAAGTTGTTTCTAGTAAAATGGTCAAACATGATAAAGCGTGTTCTGAAAATCAGCATGTTTTTATACTAATTGCCTTTGACACTTTTGGTTTCCTAGCATCAGAAATAATTGATCTTTTACAGAGAGTTCAAAGGCTGATAAATAGCGTGTTCTGAAAATCAACATGTTTTTATACCAATTGCCTTTGACACTTTTGATTTCCTAGCACCATAAATAATTAATCTTTTACAGAGAGTTCAAAGGCTGATAAATAGCAATGTTCTATCTCCTTGATCTATATATATAATCTTTAAGATGATTGACTTTGCGATCTAAAGAAGAGTAACGACACATATTATTCTCCGCTTACCTTCTATTTTTGTATTGACCTAATTTTTTTAATTTATATAAGATTTACCAGTATAAAAAAAATTGATAAATAAAACAAAAAGTTATAAATCAAGTTATTTTAGAATTTTAATTTTGATTATGTTACAAAAGTCCTAGATAAGTTGAATTATATGTATTAATTTTTTTTTGTATTTTTGTTATATACAAATGGAGATTTTTTGCCAAAGTATAGTATTTTATTGTATTGATAATATAAAATAATTTATTCAAAAGTTGTGTGCTTCGTTTTCAAGTCGACGAAGATAGACAACACTTATTTTTTGATTGAAAGTCTCTAGAAGAGTGTGGTTTGATATTCAAACGTGGGTAGGAGATTATGTTTGAGGTATTGATTGGAACACAAATCACTTACTGTCTCACTCACAGCAACCAGTGAAAGAAAACTAAGAAGCGTGATATAGGAGAGTCACTTGGTTGTTTACAACTTGGAATCTTTTGATAATAAGATATTTAATTATGTTTAAAGAAGGTATCTTTAACTTTAATGATTGTATCTTATCAATTAAATTTTTTATGTGGAAATGGTTTATTATAGACGGTAAAGATCATCCTTCTTGTAATTTTTTCGATTTTTTTTTTCCTCTCACTTAACTCATTATTTTCTGTCATTAATGGTTTTTTTCCCACCCAAATAATGTTTTGAATGCTCATTGATGGTAGTTTTGAAAAGTTAATTTATGAATCAATTTAATTTCTTACTCGTAAAATTTTATTATACATAAATGAAAATTGAATATTATATGTATCTTCCATATTTGGAAAGATAGTCTATTCATCTTATAAATAGCCTATTTTAAGGTTGTTGTTATTCACCCATAAAGTAAAAAATTCAAAGGTTTTTGATAAAGAGAATGACAACCAACAACATGAAGTTTGTGATATTTACATTAGCATTCATGTGCATTGCTTGGTCGATGGTTCATGGAGATGGAGCAACCGATGAATACCGTCTACATTGCTTTAATACACAAAAACAATGTGTTGGCGGTGAATGCAACCAGTGGTGCAAACAGAACAGTTATCCTCTAGGTGGAAATTGTATACCACCCAACACACCTGGTTCACGTGGGTGTTGTTGCGTTAAATATGAATGATAGTTTTTTTTTTCTACAAGATTAATGATAGTCTCTATCTCTCATATGCAATAATTGTAAAATGTTCATTTGACTAATATGAATAATAGTTTTCATTATTTTAATTTCTTTCTTAAACTTTGTATGAATGTTAAGGTGTTTGCATCATGTGTGGTGGTATGTTTATATATCGAAAGACTTTTATGTTTCAGAAATTATTTTTAATATTAATTTTATTTTGTATATCAAAAAAATTTTAAAAAAATTTCTGAAATTAATTTTTAATATTAATTGTTATTGTGTATCTCAGAAGATTTTGTAAAATAGTTCTGAAAATTAACTTTACTTGGCAAAAGAGTTATGATAATCAATTTATTAATATTTATTAATTTTTATTTTATGTATTAAAAGATTTTTCAAAAGTGTTTTAGAAGTTTTATTTATTTATTTTATGTAGTAGAAGACTATAAAAGAGTTTCGACAATTAAACTTTTTCATATTTTTTAATATTTAATAAAATTATATATAACGATGTTTTAGTAAAATAAATATAATGTAGGACAGAAGAATAAATATTGAAGCATGGGTAAAATTTTCTTAATTTAATAGTCTATATTAATAAAATCATATAATTAATAAAATCTAACCATTGTAATTGCAGTGAAAGAAAATTAGCGACAAAGAATCTTTTCTCTTTATCATATTTTTTTAATAGTAGGCAAATACATGAGCGATATTAGATATTTGTAAAATTTCGTTAATATTATTTATTAATTAAATATTAAATCACGATTTTATTTTTAAAATTATGATTAGGTGAATATGAAAATTTTGATTAGATGTGTGTAATATTACTTTATATTGACACTGCATTATCATTAAATTTTAAATTTAATTAATATAAATAAAATTAAATAATTTAAGTTCAATTGTAGTTTTGATATTTTTGATTTATATGATTCATGAAATTAAGTCCCGTTTTTAAAATTATCACATTTTTTTACTAAAAATTGAAGATTTATCTATTTTAAATAAGAGAATTTCGTTCTCCATCTAGTTATGTTAAGTTACATTTTTGAAAATTAAAAATATTATTTGGATGTGTATATTCGAATGCATATTTTATTATATTTCAGATATTCACATCTAAAGACACATTTTTTTCACATTTTAATACTTAAACATTGGATTTAAAATTTTAGAAGTATCATTTTTGTTTAAAACATCATCATTACCACTACCTAATAAACGGACAAACATAATATGATATGATTTGGACGAAAAATGAAACAAACATAATAATACAGACATAACAATTAGATTAGATTTTCAGAAATATGGAAACATAATATAATACATAAGTTGTTCAGAAAGTACGTAATGTCAAAATATTACATCGGTAAAAAAAACAAAACAAAACATAGGCTACTACGTATGCCTAATCCTAACTCCCTATGACCTCTTATGCCTCTTATATTGCGCCGCACTGGATGCCTCTGTAACCATCCTCCCAACAATGACAACCGCCTCAGGACCGTCCCTCTCAATAATCTCAGAATCAAATGCCTCATGCCCAAGAATGTGTATCCGCTGACAGATTGGCAAGAGATCAGTGACATGTTCATCCTCGGCTTGTTGGTTCTCTAAGAGTTCCTTATGAGCTGGCCTAGGTTGACGTCCTGGACCATCCAGTGTCATGATAGGGTGTGACACGTTAAAGAACCATGTCACGTATCCCTCTACACAATACCAACTTTGGGATGTCGGCATCATCTGATACTCCTGTGGCACCAAACGATTCTTCCAATCCTGGAAGATACCATCGAGTTCCCGACGGATAATGGTGTCAGGAGAAGCCTAAAACGGAGATCTCGATATCATCTGCACAAAGCCAAATTGTTGGATACAACACTCCGAAAGATACCTGACCATAATATTCGACCCATATGATAGCCACTCAGAGTATAATGAGATGGGGTCGAAGGGGACAACGGCCCTGTGATCCTCGAATGATGTCCATTTGATGTCATCATGATTAGTACGATCAAGATACACCCAATAAGGCGACACTTTATGATTCCCTCTGTGGAGGACATACTTTGCAGCCCTCGATATGTCGTTAGTATAAGTTTGATCACGCTTGAAATTTTGGTATGACAGAATTCGTATGTCCTATAAAGATGTCGAGACATCTGATTCAACGTAACGAACAAGCAAGGTATTAACAATAAAAACAATACTTAAAAGCATAAACAACACACATAATTATTAATCCAGTTCAGAACAACCTTCCTACTTTGAGGGCATACCAAGCCAGGGACAAATTCAATCAAGTAGTATCAATTCATAGACCCTACAGTAAACCTCTATTTTACGGCCTAATCACTTAATCACTATCCTTGCTAGATTTCTATCCAACACTCGTCTAGATATGAGGCCCTCCTCAATCCCTCCATAATCACTGACAACGATTGGATCAACAATAATTCTGAACAAAACAGGAAGACACATTTCCATGAAAATCACTAGCCAATACTCTTGAATAAGACCAACACTTGGAGTTGCTTCAAAGCTTCCTCCAAGAACAATACTCACTCTTGCTTCACAACTTCGAGGAGAACACAGTGACCATCTCACAACCCGAATGACTCACACATACCAACTCTCCTAGAGAGTGGCTGACAGACTCATCCCTAATGATTATATATTTTAAATTCTTGGCTAGTACAAACCCTAGGTTACAAAGTATTGTACCCCAAAATTTTCCCTCCCATTTTATTCAATATATGCTCATTAAGACCCTTAACTTGCTCAAGGATGCTCAAAAGTTGACCAGACAAACTCTGTCCTAAAGCAATGAACCTCCAACTAGGGTTTCTACTTTCATAAAGAGGGGTGATCTCCAAAGGCCTCATATGCTCTCCATAGTCCTAATATGTTCCCAAGATCATACATGTCAAGTTTCAAGCTTTGCACAAGAAGTTTGCTCAATCAAATGCTTAGGTGCTTAGGAATCGACTGTATTAGGTCAAAAGTCAACTGTGGCCCACATACAGTCAAACTTTAAGATTTTTGGTAAACAAAAACATTTTGAAGTTATAATCATCATTTGATCAAGGGTTGATCATTATTCCTCAAGAAATGCTCATAATTCATCAAAACTCAAAAGTTGCTAAATTAGGGTTTCTCAAGAAAAGTCAATCAAAATTTGACCAAGCATAACTTTCTCATACTTTATCAGAAATTTCTCATCCAAGGATCACTTGAAGGGAATTCAATTTCCTACAACTCATCTTCAGCCCTAAAGTTCAATAAATGCACTCATAAAAAGATATGGATTTCTACATTATAGGTCCTTTTGAAAAGTCAACAAAAACACCTTTTGGGTCAAAACTTCTTACATGAACATGGAGGATCCAATTAAAATGAGACCAAAAGGGTTGTTTAGGGGACATCCTAAGCTTTCTAAAAAGTCCAAGAACACCTATCTAGGGTTAAAATTGGAAGAGTTGTGCGTTGTCAAAATTGACCATCTTTGGAAAATTGCCAAAAGTCAAATATGTTCAAAAATGCATTTTTGGCCAAATGGGCCTAACTTTTTAGGCTTGCACCTCACTTCCAACATGGTACACGACCCAAACATCCTTCCACATGTTATTAGACTTATTTATTAAATTTATTTTGATTTTTATCCTTTAAAAATCAAATTAAATCAAATAAATCATCTAAACAATAAAAGATTTTATTTCAAATCTTTTTATCATCAATTGGCAATTAACAAAAGTTGGAAAGATCAGGGCAAATCGTGGAAAGAGAGTAAAGAGGGGATTTGTTCCAAAACTAAACAAAATGAAAAACTTGAGAGGAGAATATTTTGTCATCAAAGCATGGGATTTTATCCACATATGTTGACCTAGTATGTTACCATACATAAGGAGAACCATTCCAAACAACAGAGGGACGAGAAAGCTGTCTCAAGAGGAAGAAAAAGTTTCCAAAAAAAATTCAAGAAAATGTGCAATTTGTATAAATTGTTCTATCTCTCTTCCAGTCAGAGAAAGCATTCAATCTTCCTCCTGAAGACTCCAGGAAGTGTTCCACACAGTTAGGCCAGCCCAGTACATGCAAAAACTCCCTCACACGATCCCTCCGATTGGTAAACTTTCTCTACTCTCAAACTCGCATAGCACTTAATTTAAATCCATATCGCTTGGATACATGTGTTTCTATTGATGATTATGGGTGTTTGAACGTATAACATGTAAAGATAAGGCCCATAATCATCCTCTGTCATTAACGACCGTGGTTTTACTTATTTTTCCATAGTGATGCTTGCAAGCTATTTTAGGGTATGAGAACATCACCATTGGATCCGCAAGCCTCGAATTAGGGGGGGGGGTACAGTCATGCCATTGCTTCTTTTTCAAGTTTACAAATGTTTGGGAAAAAGGGATGACCGGAGAAGGTGACCGGAGCTAGGGCTCTGGTTCTTCTCCGGTGAGTCAATGTCGGGGGGATAGTTTGACTCTGGCGTGGCACTTGGTGATGTTTTGATTGGTTCGTTCAACAACCAGGGGCCCATATGGCTTGTGTAGTTAACAAATCAGCAATTAACCAACTTTTCCCTTTATGTTATTTTTGTTTGATTGTATATATCAGTTAACATCCAACGTAGTTGGTCAGGGGAAGGAGGTATGAAGTTCATGTCCTGGGTTCGATCCCAGGCGTGAGCTTTTGGTTTTTTTTCATTATTTTCACCAGATCCAGTATGCATCACCATCCAGAGTCCACCATACGCCTCAGATGCACAATCATCAGATCCATCTCCAGTCAGATCCAAGGTCTCATGAAGGCGAAGTCCACGGTAGACCATCAGAAGGCAACCTCACAGGATCTCATGCTGGACAACTGGGCCATCATTCTGGGCCCATTACGAATTTGGCAGCATACCCCCTAGATTTCTTTTGAATCCCCATTCTTACTTCTTTATTTTATTTAAATTCTTTTCTTATTATTTATCAATTATCCCTATTTAATAACACAAAAAAATCATATTTTTCTTATTTAATCAAAAATCATAAAAAACATCAAAAATCTTTTTTTATAAAAAATATATTATTAATTAATTAGTCTAATTAAATTAGGGTAATTTAATGACTTTTTATTATAATTCAAAATACTTAGAATTAGGGTTTAATGTTATACTTAGCCTAATTTTTTCCTCAAAAACAACAAAAATATTTTCTCAAATTAGATTTTTAGGTCGTCTAATTATTTCTCGTATTTAATTTGCTGCGCGTTTTTAATTTTCCCTTTTTTTATTATTTGTAACTGCTTCGAGTTTGTAATAAATTTAAATAGGGTTTTAATTCCGCATTTTATTTTCAGTCAAAATAATTATGTATCTGCCCAAAGCCATCTAATAATTAGGACTCTAACTTCTCGCATTTTTATTTCCGCAAGCTATAAACTGCTTAGATGTATGTATAGGATTGTATGGAAAGACAAATTGAAATTAAAACAGTAGAAAACCCTAATTGTGCAAAGATAATTAATTGAAAAAAATACACTTGGACATGCTCACTCCTAGGGTTTACTCCACTCCGGTTTCCTTCGGTAAACAGTCATAAGCCATATGGAATGTTAGTGGTTGTCCTCTAGTCTCAAAAGATCTAAAATGGCCCAATCGGATGTTGCCTCGGAAAAAGATCTTTAAGGCTTTAGGACGATTACTAAAATTTCCTAACATTTCTTTTGTGATCGTATATGTCCCTTTAAATGTCCCTCAAAACTCCAACAACGGTGCCACCTATTCCATAATAATAGGATAGCGTTGCCTAAAGGAAAACGAACAGACTTTTTTCGAGTAGGTAGATTAGTTCCTAGGTACTTGCTCAAACAAAACTTTTCACACAATCACTTTTCAAAACAATTTTCAAAACAACTTTGTCACACTTTTGAGGATTGATACAGGGGTTATCACGAAGTAAAACTTTTTCAAAACAAGCACACAAGCAATTTTAAAAATGAGCAAAGTACCTAAGAGTCCATGGTAAACCACTGATAGAAAGGGTGCTAACACCTTCCCTTTCTATAATCTACCCCTCGTATTCAGAAACATTCTCGAAAAAAGGTTTTTCTGTTCTTTTTTCCTTTTCCTTTATTGGATAAAATAAAAGTCGGTGGCGACTCTTGCTTACCGCACATTTGTGAATATAAAACGCAAACCAGTATTAACACTCGAATCTTCCACCATATCACATAACTGGCGACTCTTTTGGGGAATTAATAAGTGGGGTATACCTTAAGATCTAAGTCATTTAATTGCTTCTCTTGCCTGTCTTGATTGCTTTACTTTTGAGGGATTGTTTGGGTTACTATAAATCCTACACCCGGATCTAGGGAACACCTTTTAGGTAAGTAGCAATAAACTGTGAGGGAACTGTGCGGGGTATACCGACACGGTTGAAGGAGTAGCTACATTGATGTGGCACTTTGGTTGGTACCGGTAACCTTTAAGTCAATCAGGGATAGTACGGGGCCGCCGCGTGGTGTCGTGAAGCATCAACTGACCTTGGAACCTTTAATTGCATAACTTGGCCAGTAGGATGTAGCGAGGTGGCCGACCTTGGTGTATTCCCGAGGTCGACAGATACTCGATACTACACTCATTGAGGTTTAACTCTTGAGCTTTGTTTGGTTGCGAGTCAATCTCCTATTGAACGAAGCTGGGGGAAAGATTGGTGATATTGAGATCCCCTAGAACCCGATTATTATTTATAGGACAGGTTGAACCAATCCAACTTCAAGAGGGTATGACCTTAAAAGTCATGCATGCCTTAAACCTAAGGACTTGATGTGACTTGTTTGTTGTTTGCTATACCTGTGATTTTCTAACATAATAATGACATCATAAGCATGGAATATCATGACTAACCATTTCAAGGATTTCCTAGGGCTCATTTTTGCTTTGTTTTGTAGGACATGACATCTTCCCGTAGGAATACTATACAGATCAACCTTGTGAAAGTGTCTCTCCAACTAAAGGACCTGGCATTAAGGGTTCTTGAAAGTTCTCATTTCACTAAAAAGCATGGTCAGGTGCTCAATTTGGTCACTGCAAAACCTGATGAAGAGTTATTAATAGTACTGTTTTAGTTCTTCGATCCTGGGCACCATTGTTTCACCTTCCCAGATTACCAGCTGGTACCTACCATTGAGGAATTTTCTCAGTTGTTAGGGGTACCTATTCTTGATCAGTTACCTTTCAACAGTATGGAAGAGAATCCAAAGCCTGAAAAGATTGCTAGAGCCCTGTCTTTACAACGGTCTGAAATAGTGACAAATTGGGAGACTAGAGGGAGTGTCCAAGGAATTCCGGTTAAGTTTCTATTCGATAAGGCTTACCATTTTTGGGATACCTTAGTTTTACAAGCTTTCGAAGAGGTGCTGGCACTTCTCGTTTACGAGACGATACTTTTCCCTAATGCGGAACAACTCATAGATGTGAGCACTATTAAGGTTTTTCTGTCTCATAATCCAGTGCCTACATTACTCGGGGATATTCTGCACTCTCTGCATGCTCTCACTCTAAAGAGAATGGGGACCCTTCTGTGTTGCACTCCTCTACGGGCTAGGTGGTTTATTTCGCACCTAACCAGGTCTGTTTTAAAGAACGAGCAGGGTTTGAAATGGTCTCGTAGGCTGATGTCCCTTAAGCATTCAGACATCCATTGGTGTTCACAGTTCTCGGAAGATGTTACCATCATCGATCGATGTGGTGAATTCCCTAATGTCCCTCTCTTAGGCATTAGGGGAGGAATCACTTACAACCCTTGTTTGGCCTTGCGTCAGTTTAGTTATGCGAGAAGAGATGGTCCACATGATACGCTTGTCCAAGGAATTGCCTTCAACTATGAGAATGATGCTCAGGGGTACCGCGGGAGGTTCATAAAAGCTTGGGGCATGGTGCATAAAATTGATAGCAAGACACTAGGGCACAAGATTTCCATTCCTCTTGAGCCCTATCTCCGGTGGGTACGAGCTCGCGCCCAAATCTCATGATACCTTACCCTGTTGTCCTACCAGTAACTTTGGAGCCAACTATTAAAGGAGGTACTACTTCACTTGGTCATCATCCTGACATGCCAATCGATCATGACGAGTTAAAGAAGTCATGGGTTTAACTCAAAGAGGAGCGGGACACGTTTGAAGCTCAGTTGTATGCTAGCGAGAAGAAGGTCCTGGAGCTCACTAGGCTACTTCATGAAGAAAGGAACATAAACGCATACATCGCGCCGAAGAGGATGCGTTCCTGGGAGACCTAGTTTCTTTTTTTTGTGATTTAAGTTTTGTTTTGTTTAATTGTAAGCCTAAAAGGCATTGTTTGTAACAATTCGAACTTATTAATTCAATTAACGTGTGTTTCTTTTGGTTAAACAAATCTGAGCCTTTAAAAATCCTTGGAATCATTGCATACGCATCTCATTCATAGCATCGCATGAACAAGTACCATTACAGGTTTCTCATCTTCTTCACTGTTTATTTCAGCAGAAATGTCTTCCGAATAAAGCATCAAGGATCTTCAGGCACAAAATTCCCAATTTCAATAGATGTTCATAAATCTGGCGAAAGGGCAGGAGGATCTGAAGGCCCTCGTCCTGAAGGAGAAAAAGAAAAAGAAGAAGGCCGCTGGTATTCTGAATATGGGCATAAGGTGTAGGGGGGCGTTGAAGCAGCAAGTCGATCTGACCTCTTCATCCAAAGAAGGGGAGAATCAAGAAGAAGAGACAAGGGAGAAGGACCCCAGTCCTGAAGTTTCTGACAACGACACATATTAGAATGATGAGCAGTATCCTCCTACTAAGGATAGATACAAGCAGTTGAAGGACCGTTTGAGTGCTATGGAGGTCTAGAGGATACCTGGGTTGAATTTTGAAGAATTGGGATTGGTGTCGGGAGTGGTCATCCCACATAAGTTCAACGCTCCAATTTTTTCTAAGTACGATGGGGTGTCCTGCCCAAAACTCCATCTCCGTTCCTACGTTAGAAAGATCCAGCCCCACACCGCTGACAGAAATTTATGGGTTCACTTCTTTCAATACAATCTGCCAGGGACTCAGCTTGAATGGTTCTACCAACTAGAGAGAGCCAATGTCCGAAATTTGGAAGATCTGGCTGCTGCTTTTTACAAGCAGTATCAGTATAACGCCGACCTTGCTCCTACTCGTACTCAAATCCAGAGTATGTCCATGGGTGAAAGTGAAGGCTTTAAAGACTATGCACAAAAGTGGAGAGACTTGGCTGGAAGAGTTCAACCCCCATTGTCTGATAGGGAGTTGGTCGATATGTTTCTGGGGACACTATCTGGTCCATTCTTTAACCATTTGATCGGCAACTCGTCAGCTGGTTTCACCTAGCTTATTCTAACTGGAGAGAGTAGAAGCTGGAATTCGGAGTGGTAAAATACAGAACGATGCCTCTTCGAGTTCGATAAAGAAGCCTTTTACTGGTAAGAAGGAAGCCAGTGCCATCTATAGTCCGAGAGGCCAAAGTAGAGCTGAACACCGTCTGACAGTAAGTGTCGCATTGATACCTAGGCCTGCAGTTGCTCCACAATGCAATAATCAACAAAGGGCGGAAAGACCACAATGAAGGTTTACCCGGATCAACATGACGTTGGCTGAAGTTTTACCTCATATGTTGAGATCCAACTTGACGACCTTGAAAGAGGCTCCCAAGAATCCGAACACCACATCTCCCCGATATAATCCAAATGCTCGGTGTGCCTATCATTCTGAGAGTCCTGGCAACAACAACAATGACTGCTGGGCTCTGAGAAATGAGGTACATAATCTGATTGAAGCCAAGGAGATTAAGTTTGATGCTCCAAAAAAGCCCAACGTCATAACTGCTCCCATGCCTAAACATGGTCGTGGAGTTAATGTTGTAGATATCGATCTGTTTGTGACCTCGGTGGATGAAGTTTCTACTCCTCTTATGACGATTAAGAATAATTTTTTGTCGGCCGGTTTATTTCCGGGTTGTGGTGAAGGTTGCGACATGTGTTCATTTCTGCCTTCTGGTTGCCATTTGCTGAAGTCAGGTGTTCAGCGCCTGATGGACAGCAAATAAATTTTGTTCGAGAAAGCTTTGATTCACGTTGTTCCATTTGAGGACGTTGCTATTATAACCATTTCCGCCAATCCTTCCAAGGTCTCCTCGAGAAGACTTGTTAGTATTACATCTATTCCAAGAGTCGCTCCACTAATAATCACCATTCTTGGTCCTGTCCTATATGTCTCGGACAAAGATGTCCCCTGGAATTATGGTGCCGATGTGTACTATCATGGAATCAAACAAGATCTGAAAAATGAAGAGGTTGATCCTAATGTAAGTAACATTGTCGGGACCAGCAAGGTTACCCAAAGTGGAAGGGTTTTCTCTCCCGAGATCTCCCCGAAGACTGTCAATAGGACTATTGTTATTCCGTCTGCTACTCCTGTTGGTATATCAACTACTACTCATGTGCTTACCCTAATTATCACTCCCGCCGTCGAGTCATCTGGGACCCGAGGAAAATAAGTTATAGGTGAGCCTGCCCAGATGGAGGCGCATAGAAAAATTATCGTGGAAGCCTCTAAGAAAGAGATAGAGGAAATACTGAAAATAATCAAAAAGAGCAACTACAATATGGTCGAGCAGCTGGGGCAGACCCCCTCCAAGATATCCATGTTGACCCTGCTATTGTGCTCCGAGGCCCATGCGAAGGCTTTGATTGCATTCCTCAAGACTGCGCATGTGCCACAAGAGACCTCAGCTGATCAATTCAAAGATTGTGTGGCCAGCCTAACTGCTGACAATGGGCTGGGTTTTTCAGATGCAGACTTGACACCGAAGGGGAGGAAGCATAATTATGCTCTGCATGTCTCGATTAAATGCAGGGGCACCACTATGGCTCATGTGCTGGTAGATACTGGGTCTTCGCTGAATGTTCTGCCTAAGAAGGCATTGGATCGGTTGGATTGACCTTAAAGCCTAGTAACATTATGGTGAGGGCTTTTGATGGGTCGAAGAGAATGGTGCATGGGGAAGTGGACATCTCCGTCAAAGTAGGTTCCCAGACATTTGAATCCATTTTCTATGTAATGGACATCCAACCGTGGTACTCTTGTTTGTTGGGTCGTCCTTGGATCCATGAAGCTGGGGAAATTACTTCTACACTGCACCAAATGCTGAAGTATCCAGTAAAGGGGAAGATTGTCATTGTGCATGGTGAGGAGGAGTATATGGTGAGCCACCTCAATTCCTTCAGGTATGTAGGGATGGACGGGGAATTCATTGAGACTCCTTGCCAGAAATTTGAAGAGGTTCCCAAGATCCTAGAATCGGATGAAACTACTAGCAACAAACCTCCTCTGAAGATGGTTTCTCTCAAAGACGCCAGAGCAGTGGTTGAAGAAGGTGGGTGTGACAACTGGGGACAGCTCCCTGATTTTACTCATAAAGCAGACAAGTTTGGTTTGGGCTTTACTTCAGGAGCTCAAAGGGTTGTTCGACGCGCTCGGGCTAGAGGACCTCCCTTACGCATCAGTAATCGGGGGATTAATGCCATTGAAGACAGCAAGGAAGACTCAGACATTGACAGCTGGATCTACCCAACTACCAATGATGGACCAAGTAACTGGACGGTTAGGGACTTTGTACCAATTTCTTTTATTCTGTCGTAATTGTCTTACTTATTTTGAGATTTGTAATAAACAATTTAAAACTCTACAGCCTTGTGCCTTGCCCGAGGCACCTTGGCTTTGTTTGTGAGGGCTATTATTTGTCATTTCATATATCATCAATAAAACATTGGATGTTCCTTGCATACAAATTTTGCGATCTTTGTTTTTCTTTTCTGTTTTCACTTTATCAAAACAGCTATGCTCTTACACACACTCACGTATCATACTGCAGATCCATATTCACTCTAGATCCCATTGATAACAGCTCTATTATTGTCCGTTATGACTTCGAAAATCTGATCAACCAAGCCGAAGACGAAGGTGAGGATGATTATGAGGTGCCTGGAGAACTTACTAGACTATTACAACAGGAAGAAAGGGCTATACAACCTCATGAAGAGCCGGTTGAGACGATAAACTTGGGCACGAAGATAGACAGAAAGGAGGTCAAGATTGGTGCAAATTTGGAAGTTAAGGTCAAACGGTGGTTGATACAAATGTTGCACGACTACGTTGAGATCTTTTCCTGGTCATATGAAGACATGTCAGGTTTAGACACTGATATTGTGGTTCATTGTCTGCCGACCAAAGAAGACTGTATTCCGGTTAAACATAAGGTCCATCGTATGCGCCCTGAAATGTCAGAGAAAATCAAGGCAGAGGTCATGAAGCAGTTCGGCGCAGGGTTCTTAGCCGTCACTTCTTATCCACAGTGGGTCGCTAACATCGTTCCAGTACCTAAGAAGGATGGTAAGGTACGAATGTGCGTGGCTTATAGAGATCTGAATAGAGCAAGCCCCAAGGATGACTTCCCACTTCCTCACATTGACGTTCTGGTTGATAAAACCGTGAAGCATAAAATCTTCTCCTTCATGGATGGTTTCTCTGGCTACAACCAGATCAATATGGCTTCTAAAGACATGGAGAAGATGACCTTCGTCACACAGTGGGGCGCCTTCTGTTACAAGGTGATGCCTTTAGGATTAAAGAATACTGGGGCAACCTATCAGCGTGCGATGGTCACTTTGTTCCATGATATGATTCATCACGAGATCGAAGTTTATGTTCATGACATGATAGTCAGGTCTCAAACTGAGGAAAAGCACCTTGATCATCTACAAAAGTTGTTTGACAGATTGAAGATATACAAGCTGAGGTCAAATTCGAACAAGTGCACCTTCGGGGTAAGGTCTGGTAAACTTCTGGGTTTCATTTTCAACGACAAAGGCATCCAAGTAGATCCTGCAAAGGTAAAGGCCATACAAGAAATGCCAGTTCCCCGTACAGAGAAGGAAGTTAGAGGTTTCTTGGGACGCTTGAATTATATCGCCAGATTCATTTGACATCTGACTGCCACTTGTGAGCCCATCTTCAAGCTCCTGAAGAAAGATCAAGTGGTAAAATGGAATGATGAATGTCAGACCGCTTTTAAAAGAATCAAAGAATACCTTCAAGAACCGCCAATTCTGATGCCTTTGGTTGAAGGAAGGCCTTTAATATTATACTTAACAGTGCTAGACAATTCAATGGGGTGTGTACTGGGGCAGCATAACGAGTCTGGTCAAAAAGAGCATGCGATATACTATCTTAGCAAAAATTTTACCAACTGTGAGACAAGATACTCACTGCTCGAGAAAAATTGTTGTGCTTTGGCATGGGCTGGTCGCCGACTAAGACAGTATATGCTGACCCACACTACTTTGTTGATATCTAAGATGGATCCAATCAAATACATCTTCGAGAAACCCGCTCTCTCCGGAAGAATAGCAAGATGGCAGATGATCTTAACTGAGTACAAGATACAATATACAACCCAGAAAGCAATCAAGGGGAGTGTATTGGCTGATCATTTGGCTCATCAGGACGTGGATGACTACCAGTCCATGAATTTTGAGTTCCCGGATGAGAATATTATGCTGGTGACTGACTATGAAGAACCTGGACCGGATGAAGGACCCGAGGAGGGATCCCGATAGACTATGTTTTTTGACAGAGCTTCGAACACACTGGGTAATGGCATCGGTGTTGTAATCATATCTCCTGAGGGCTGTCATACCCCTTTTACCGCCCGACTATGTTTCAACTGCACTAACAACATGGCGGAGTATGAAGCTTGTATTATGGGTCTCAAGGCCGCTATTGACCTCAGGATGAAGTTCCTAGATGTTTTCGGGGATTCAGCCTTGGTAATAAGTCAGATCAAAGGCGAATGGGATACGAAGCATCCGAATCTCATCCCATACAAAGAGCTCGTACTGACATTGCTCCCACACTTTAAGGAAGTAACTTTTGAACATTTCCCGCGAGAGGAGAACCAGTTAGTGGACGCGCTAGCTACCATGTCTTCTATGTTCAGAGTTAGGTTGGACAATGAAGCTCCCCAAATCACCATTGAGAGGTTGGATGAACCATCACACTGTTGCGAGATGGATACCAATGAGGTGGCAGACAAACCCTAGTTTCACGAAGTCAAAAGGTATCTCGAGCCTCAAGAGTATCCCGAAGGGGCATATGTCAACGATAAGAAGTTTCTGAGAAGGTTCACTATGAAGTTCTTCCTCAATAATGGAATCCTTTACAAGCGCAATCATGACTCTACCTTATTGCGGTGTGTAGACAAGAGCGAAGCAGAGAGGATTAGGATAGATCTACATGAAGGCACCTTCAGAACCCATTCCAGTGGACACACCATGTCTAAGAAGATCCTACGAGCAGGATATTACTGGTCCACTATGGAAGCCGATTATTATCAGCACTCTTGAACTTGTCATAAGTGCAAATCTATGCTAATAAGGTGCATGTGCCTCCGGTCCCCTTGAACGTCTTGACAGCTCCGTGGCCCTTTGCAATATGGGGCATCGACATGATCGGAGAAATCAGGCCTACTGCTTCCAATGTGCATCGCTTCATTCTAGTAGCCATTGATTACTTCACGAAGTGGGTTGAGGCGGTCTCTTTTGCTACAGTAACCAAGAACATCGTGGCACGGTTTATTTGACATAATCTGATCTGTCGATATGGTGTGCCAAAGAGAATTATTACTGAAAATGGTACGAATCTCAACAACATAATGATCACCGATCTCTGTAAACAGTTCAAGATACAACATCATAATTCTTCTCCCTACCGGCCGAAGATGAATGGCGTTGTTGAAGTGGCTAATAAGAACATTAAGAAAATTGTACAAAAGATGACGGTGACATACAAAGACTGGCATGAGATGTTACCATTTGCTCTTCATGGATATTGTACCTCATCACGGACGTCGACAAGGGGAACACCCTACTCACTGGTATATGGCATGGAAGCAGTCCTACCCATCGAAGTCCAGATACCTTCTCTCGGAATTATGAAGGATGCAGGTTTGAACAAAGACGACTGGATCCAAACTCGAATTGATCAGCTAAATCTAATCGATGAGAAGAGACTTACTACTATTTTTCATGGTCAGGCGTATCAAAAGCGAATGATCAAGGATTTTAACAAGAAAGTCAGACGTTAGGAATATCAAGTCGGGGATCTAGTGATCAAGCGCATTATACTGCTGCAAGGTGATCCCAGGGGAAAATGGACTCCCACGTATGAAGGGCCATTTGTGGCCAAGAACATTTTCTCGGGTGGAGCTATGATTCTAACCACCATGGACGGTGACGATCTTCCTCACCTTGTCAATGCAGACATAGTGAAAAGATACTACGCCTAATTCAAAGACCCACTAGGTTGACTGACCTAAGAAAAAATAAGGGCTTCCCGGCGAACCAAAAGGGTTCGGGAAAAAGTAAGGGATGGAAATGAAAAAATCTGTACACCCGGCAAGCCGAAAACCTGAAAAGGAGGCTTGGGCAAAAAAGGGTATCCCGGTGGACTGAAAACCCGAAAGGGCAGTCCAGGCAAAAGTTAGGGATTTAGAGCGTATCACTATGTCTCATTGGATCATCTTGCAACCAGACTTCAGTATCGACTATCAATCTCAGACGACACCAATCAACCTAATCAACTTCGTACAAACAACAAAGTGATGAGACGCTCGAAGATATAGGGGCAATAGTAGAGTTGGAATCCAATGGGGTTGTTTCACATAGCTGTTTTTCTTTTACACAAATTTGCATAACTTCTATGTTTTATGGCAGCATTCTATTACTAGAACGTCAGCCTCCTTGTACAAAAACGCATATTACAGGCCAACTTCAAAAATCAATACAAAGTAATTTTCACAAGAAACTTCGAGTTATTTTTCTTTTTCTGTTTTGTTTTGCAAGAACGTCCAAGGATTTATTTTTGACATATGAATTTGAAAATGATTGCTGCTCATAAATATTTACATAAGGAACAAAAGAAAATTACTAGTAATTCCAAAAATAGGGGCAAAAACAAGAAGTGTCAAAACCCGACAGTTACTCTGCTCGGCAGGTACTGGGACAGAGACAACTTTGGAGCATAATCATCAAGTACATACACTCCCCACAGAGTAAAAGTATTCAAAAGCATTAATATCGACTTTCCCGAAACAAGAGGTAACCCCCCTCAGCCAGGGTCATTCAGAAACCTGACAGCTATATCCCTCAGTCGAATTTCATAATTGTGAGCGGGTCAGTAAATTTCATCCCCCCAAGCATAGTTTATTTCTATGGATGCAGAAGACCAATCCTCGACAGAGCTCACTACTTCAACTATAGAAATTCAATTTCTAAGTTTGTTCCCCGCAGAGTTTTATTCTAAAGAAGAATCTCTTCCTGACAAAATATTCATGAATCTCCAGCAAGCAGTCAGGGATTTAGTTTCCCAGACTAGGACATACCCCAATAGCATTTCATGTACATACATCATGACATGTACATACATATAATATACAGCATAATCTCATTTATTTTTAGAACATCATCTCACGAGGCATTGCATGCATTGCATATAATTAACCCTGGTATCTTTTCAAGAAAGAAGATTATCTTCAACAAATCCCAGCAGTTATACAGGTCACGTCTGCAAATGATTAATGGAAACTCAGTTCCCGAAGCCAAACGGGTCAACTAATCCACACTATCACTTCAAAGTAACCCTATGCCCCGGTCCTTCTCATAGCCCTATTATCCAGGCTTTCATTTTGAAGTAACCCTACGACCCCGGTTCCTTATCATAGCCCTACTATCCAAGCTTTCATTTCGAAGTAACCCTACGACCCAGGTTCCTTCTCATAGCCCTACTATCCAGGCTTTCATTCCAAAGTAACCCTACGACCCCGGTTCCTTCTCATAGCCCTACTATCCAGGCTTTCACTTTAAAGTAACCCTATGACCCTGGTTCCTTCCCATAGCCCCATTATCCAGGATTTCATTCCGAAGTAACCCTACTATCCAGGTTCCTTCTCATAGCCCTACTATCCAGGCTTTCATCTCGAAGTAACCCTACTATCCAGATTCCTTCTCACAGCCCTACTATCCAGGCTTTCATCTCGAAGTAACCCTACTATCCATGTTCCTTCTCATAGCCCTACTATCCAGGCTTTCATCTCGAAGTAACCCTACTATCCTGGTTCCTTCTCACAGCCCTACTCTCCAGGCTTTCATCTCGAAGTAACTCTACCATCCAGGTTCCTTCTCATAGCCCTACTATCCAGGCTTTCATCTCGAAGTAACCCTACGACAAGAATTCCTTCTCATAGTCCTACTATCCAGGCTTTCATCTTGAAGTAACCCTACTATCCAGGATCCTTCTCTTTTATCTCCCAAACAACAGTTTACAACACTGTAAGACCCGACCAGATACGATCAATTTCACAATTCCCCAGTAGTTTAATTCCACCTCCTCAATCAGGAGTTAACTCCCCAGTAGAGTAATGAAGAACTGAAGCTCCTATACTCTGTTTTCCGAGGCGTAAATCAATATTCCCCGATGAAGTCCTCCTCAACGGCAGGTACAGGAATTCTCGCAAAGGAATGTCTTATATAACCGATAACTTTTATGGATGGAATCTTTAAGCCCATCTTCGACGATTATCTATCAACTTCCAAATGGAATCTGTAAGCCCATTCCCGATATCACCAATCACCAGGCACTGCATGCGAGTGCAAATTTCTGGGCACTCTAGTGTTCAATCATCTTCCACCTTCAGATCACGAAAGGCAGACCAAGCCAATCTACATCCTCAGGTTTAAGAAGATTGAACAGGGGCTGCTGTTGTACCCCAAAATTTTCCCTCCCATTTTACTCAATATATGCTAATTAAGACCCTTAACTTGCTCAAGGATGCTCAAGAGTTGACCAGACAAACTCTCTCCTAAAGCAATGAACCTCCAACTAGGGGTTTCCACTTTCATTAAGAGGGGTGAGCTCCAAAGGCCTCATATTCTCTCCATAGTCCTAATATTTTCCCAAGATCATGCATGCCAAATTTCAAGATTTGCACAAGAAGTTTGCTCAGTCAAATGCTCAAGTGCTTAAGAATCGACTGTATTAGGTCAAAAGTCAATTGTGGCCCACATACAGTCAAACTTCAAGATTTTTGGTCAAAATCAACATTTTGAAGTTATAATCATCATTTGATCAAGGGTTGATCATGATTCCTCAAGGAATGCTCCTAATTCATCAAAACTCAAAAGTTGCTAAATTAGGGTTTCTCAAGAAAAGTCAACCAAAATTTGACCAAGCATAACATTCTCATACTTTATCAGAAATTTCTCATCTAAGGCTCATTTTGAAGGAAATTCAATTTCCTACAACTCATCTTCATCCCTCAAGTTCAAGAAATGCACTCATAAAAAGATATGGATTTCTACATTATAGGTCCTTTTGAAAAGTCAACAAAAACACCTTTTGGGTCAAAGCTTCTTACATGAACATGGAGGACCCAATTGAAATGAGACCAAAAGGGTTATTTATGGGACATCATAAGATTTCTAAAAAGTCCAAGAACACCTCTCTAGGGTTAAAATTGGAAGAGTTGTGAATTGTCAAAGTTGACCATCTTTGGAAAATTGCCAAAAGTCAAATATGTTCAAAAATGCATTTTTGGCCAAATGGGCCAAACTTTTTAGGCTTGCACCTCACTTCCAACATGGTCCACGACCCAAACATCCTTCCACATGTTATTAGACTTATTTATTTAATTTATTTTGATTTTTATCCTTTAAAAATAAAATTAAATCAAATAAATCATCTAAACAATAAAAGATTTTATTTCAAATATTTTTATCATCAATTGGCAATTAACAAAAGCTAGCAAGATCAGGGAAAATCGTGGAAAGAGAGTAAAGAGTGGATTTGTTCCAAAAATAAACAAAATGAAAAACTTGAAAGGAGAATATTTTGTCATCAAAGCATGGGATTTATCCACTTATGTTGACCTAGTATGTTACCATACATAAGGAGAACCATTCCAAACAAGAGGGGCGAGAAGGCTGTCTCAAGAGGAAGAAAAAGTTTCCAAAAAAATTCAAGAAAATGTGCAATTCGTATCAATTGTTCTAGCTCTTTTCCAGTCAGAGCAAGCATTCAATCTTCCTCCTGAAGACTCCAGGAAGCATTCCACACAGTTAGGCTAGCCCAGTACACGCATGAACTCCCTCACACGATCCCTCCGATTGGTAAACTTTCTCTACTCTCAAACTCGCATAGCACTTAATTTAAATCCATATCGCTTGCATACATGTGTTTCTATTGATGATTATGGGTGTTTGAGAATATAACATGTAAAGATAAGGCCCATAATCGTCTTCTTCCAATAACGGTCGTGGTTTCACTTGTTTTTCCATAGCGATGCTTGCAGGCTGTTTTAGGGCATGAGAACATCACCATTGGATCCGCAACCCTCGAATTATAGGGGGGTACGATCTTGTCATTGCTTCTTTTTCAGGTTTACGAAAGTTTGGAAAAAAGGGATGACCGGAGAAGGTGACCGGAGCTAGGGCTCCGGTTCTTCTCTGGTGATTCAATGTTGGGTGTATAGTTTGACTCTGGCATGGCACTTGGTGACCTTTTGATTGGTTCGTTCAACAACCAGGGGCCCACATGGCTTGTGTAGGTGACAAATCAGCAATTAACCAACTTTTCCCTTTATCTTATTTTTGTTTGATTGTATATATTAGTTAATATCCAACGCAGTTGGTCAGGGGAAGGAGGTATGAAGTTCATGTCCTGGGTTCAATCCCAGGCGTGAGCTTTTGCTTTTTTTTTCATTATTTTCACCAGATCCAGTATGCCTCACCATCCAGAGTCCACCATACGCCTCAGATGCACAATCGTCAGATCCATCTCCAGTCAGATCCAAGGTCTCATGAAGGCGAAGTCCACGGTAAACCATCAGAAGGAAACCTCACAGGATCTCATGCTGGACAAATGGGCCATCATTCTGGGCCCATTACGAATTTGGCAACATACCCCCCATGGATTGCTTATGCATCCCCATTCTTACTTCTTTATTTTATTTCAATTCTTTTCTTATTATTTATCAATTATCCCTTTTTAATAACACCAAAAAAATCATATTTTTCTTATTTAATCAAAAATCATAAAAAACATCAAAAATATTTTTTATAAAATATATTTTATTAATTAATTAGTCTAATTAAATTAGGGTAATTTAATGACTTTTTATTATAATTCAAAATACATAGAATTAGGGTTTAATCTTATACTTAACCTAATTTTTTCCTCAAAATCAACACAAATATTTTCTCAAAATAGATTTTTAGGTCGTCTAATTATTTCTCGTATTTAATTTGTCACGCATTTTTAATTTTCCCTTTTTTTATTATTTGTAACTGCTTCGAGTTTGTAATAGATTTAAATAGGGTTTTATTTCCGCATTTTATTTTTAGTCAAAATAATTATGTATCTGCCCAAAGACATGTAATAATTAGGACTCTAACTTCTCGCATTTTTATTTCCGCAAACTATAAACTGCTTAGATGTATGTATAGGATTGTATGGAAAGACAGATTGAAATTAAAACAGTAGAAAACCCTAATTGTGCAAAGATAATTAATTGAAAAAAATACACTTGCACATGCTCACTCCTAGGGTTTACTCCACTCCGGTTGCCTTCGGTAAACGGTCATAAAGTATAGGGAATGTTAGTGGTTGTCCTCTAGTCTCAAAAGATCTAAATTGACCCAATCGGATGTTGCCTCAGAAAAAGATCTTTAAGGCTTTAGGACAATTACTAAGATTTCCTAACATTGCTTTTGTGATTGTATCTGTCCCTTCAAACGTCCCTTAAAACTCCAACGACGGTGCTACCTATTCCTTAATAATAGGATAGCGCTGCCTAAAGAAAAACGAACATACTTTTTTCGAGTAGGTAGATTATTTCCTAGGTACTTACTCAAATAAAACTTTTCACACAAACACTTTTCAAAACAATTTTCAAAACAACTCCATCACACTCTTGAGGACTGATACAAGGGTTATCACGAAGTAAAACTTTTTCAAAACAAGCACACACAAGCAATTTTAAAAATGAGCAAAGTACCTTAGAGCCCGTGGAAAACCACGGATAGAAAGGGTGCTAACACCTTCCCTTTCTATAATCTACCCTCTGTATTCAGAAACATTCTTGAAAAAGGTTTTTTCTGTTCTTTTTTCCTTTTCCTTTATTGGATAAAATAAAATTTGGTGGAGACTCTTGCTTATCGCACATTTGCGAATACAAAACATAAACCAATATTAACAGTCAGTTCTACCACCGTATCACACAAATCTTATATTTAAAACCTATACCCAACTGGATTCGGGCCTTCAAACTACAACATATCATTTGTAACAAACAACAGTAACTTCTGCTACAAACAATGTCTTCAATCAAATCTTCCTAAATTATTTCCAAATTTAGAAACTGTATATTCTTCAATATTTTGATTGATTCTTCTTGACCTTTAAATCATCTCCCTATAATGTTGCATAATATTTCCAAAAATATTCTGCATTAGTTAAATCATAATATAATCTAACTCTCTACTTCAGCTCAAGAGCGATGTTGTATGCTCCTTCATAGGACATTTTATCTGATATGTTGTTCCAGATGTTGAAACTCTTCAACACAACATATCCTAACATAATATAGGACTTCTTGCTCAACATATTCCTGTTCGAAAATTAATACATCCTATCTAACATATTGTTGTATTATTTGTTTTACATAAATCAATGTCAATCCTTAAAACTATAGAACTTACAATCTCCCCCTTTGGCAAATTTTGGCTAAAAAAATAAATAAAAATTACAACCAAATTACAGTAATAAATAAAAACATCCACCAACAGTAGTCCTCAGAAACTATTGCTCACAACAAAACAGTAACATGAAGTCAATCTTCAGTAAAGATGTTAGGACATCTTTGTTTGACATCTACTTTCCAGCATTTTGAATGAACTCCATTGCAGTACCAAACCCGTCACCAAAGTGTAGAACCTTCAAGAAAAGGAGTAGGAAGTCTTGAAGTCATTTGGTTTGGTGCACATGAGGAAGAAGATAAATGACACTCCCCTTAAACCAGGTATCATCTCTTGTCATAGGAGACCAATGGTGGCATAAGAGAATTCCCAACCATTCCTTGATCAGCAGCCTCCAGTGGACCTAGACAAATCAACCACCACGCCTGGTAACTCAAAACAAAGGTCACAAGTGTGTTCATAACTGAGATCACAGGTCAGAAAACCATAAATGACCATATCAGGCCACGACCACATGATGGAACACCTTATCCGACATTTGAAAGCAACATCTGGAGCTACATATTCCAGAATGACCATCTGAGTACACCCTTTCTCCCCCTTTTTCGCCAAAATGGACAAAGGATACCTTCACAGAACCAGACCCATACACAACTTACCTAGACCCGAACAAAAACCATAGTGACGATGAACAAAATTAAACACTCACATGGAGATAGAGGATAGGAGAGACCTCTATAAATAGCTGAGCAATTTTCTTAGGAATTAACGATCTTTGAATGAGACGATCTTGGTTAAAGAGACGTTAATTGAGGGACAAAACTGCCACTTAAATCAAAGTGGACCATCCAAAACAGCTTCGAACGCCTTTAAATTCTATAGACTATTTCTGCTAAAAGGAACCAGTTCCAATTCTTTCACATGCATGGTAAAACACATCTTCTGACACGTGTTTGATCACAAAGCGTCGTAACACTCCCTTATTGGTCGCACATGAAACATGTCCTGAATAATGTCCTAACATTTAGTCAGACATTGTCTTCTTTTTCCAGTATTGACCAACACATCTTCATCCATGTTGTCTTCCACTAGATTTAAAATGTCCTCCTTTCACTTAAACCTAGTGATACTCACCAAGATACCAAAACATCACATTTGTGACATCTCTCAATAATAAGGACCTGAAGAGTCCTTTTAGTATCTGCAGAGATAAATAAATTTTCTCAGACATAAAAATTAATCACCAGAGAGATATGTGAACTTCTGATCCACCAGCTTCATATGGCTAAGAACAACCATGCCTTGTCAAGATCATCAATAATTTCTTAATGTCGCAACATGTTGTCTGACATCACATCCTCATCAGAGGCATGAGATATCCACAAGCTTGAACAACACTCTAACAAAATATGTACTATTGAAACAACAATCCATAGACAAATACATGACTCCCCTTGTCATGAATAACCAATACTCTTGCTGAAGATGAAAGCTTGAGTACTAGATGAAAGACTTCAGCATCCCCTGCATATGTTGAACCTCAAATCCCTCAGTAGAGTCAAACTAGAGTCAGATATTCCCACTCCTTGAGAATAATTCCAGGAACTCTGACTTCTTTAAGGACACATCTGGATACTCTCCTTTCATAACCACACTCCATATCATGATCTTTTGAAAAGGCAGGATGTCATGCATACTAGGTGTGAAGTCACTCACAAGCTCCAAAACTCTTAGTTTATTTAAAAGCTTTACTAAGATTCAAATCTTTTCTTGAGTGACTTGCAATAGAAGAAAAAACATATCCTCAAAACACTCTGCTTAGACCTTAGTATCTATCAGCAGTCTTCTGCCCTTACATCCACTAGTAGTTGCTGATACTAGTGGAGTCTTCAACAAAGTAGTCATGCATTCACCAAGCATACTATTATAGATAGGATTAGATTCTCCATATTCTAATCCACCTAGTCAGAAAAGCCACTTCTGACAATAATGCTTGAGCATCCAACTTAACATGCACAATCCCAAGCAGTAAAACAAAACATCCATCAACAATAATGATGTTAAGACATCATGTAGGACATCAACTCCATAATATAGAATCCAATCAAACGGGTTCTTGATCTATTATTTAAAGGACTCATTGTGCATAAAAATAATTTTAAGAAGCTCCCATTAGAACACACAGTCGGTGGTTTTTCCAAACACCTGAAAGCAATGGAGAGAAATAAACTCTCACATATTCTCTGAACCATAATGTTCAAAATGCATATTTGCATAATTTACTTAAACAAATACTTAGTCTCCTGTCAAAGTATTGACCATTGGTCTTCATGCGTAACCTCCTTAGAGGACAGACAAATACTTATCTCCTCTCAAAGTATTTATCAAAAGTCAGATAAGATTACCTTCTCACACAAGGTAGGACATTTGGTATGACATCCTTCTTCTACATACGTCTGGAACCAGCTGATGACATCCATTCATGTCATAAAAATATTCCATATTAGGTCAGTGGCTTAACCTTAGCTCCACTCTAGACAATAACAACTTCCTTGACTGGAGGAATAACATAACCTTTAAGATAGCGTTCCAACATCGTATCCGACGTTAGTATCAAACACCTAGATTTCACCATTAACTAGGGTCTGGAGACACAATAGTAATCCATAACTCTTGAAACGGATACAAGAGGATCAACAATCAATAGTTGGTCAACTTTTCACACTGAATCATACATACATGCAAAAACCTGCATATCACACATCTCAAGAATCTTCTTCTTAAACTTATAAACTTCATACCTGCTATATGACTTTAAGATGTTGGATGACATTTGTTGTACCCAAATATTTTCCCTCCCTTTATTCATGACATTCTCCTAGGGTTTTCATTTGCTCAAGGTTGCTCAAGAATTAATCAGACAAATTCTCCTCTTAAGCAATGGACTTACAACTAGGGTGTTACTTTTCTCAAGGGAGATTGGGTTTCTAAAGCCTCAAGTGGGTTTCATGGTTTTTTTATGTCTTCAAGAATGCTCATACCAAGTTTCATGTATTGCATCACAAGTTTTCTCAATCAATATCTCAGATGACTAAAAATCAATTGTATTGGACAAAAAGTCAATTATGGTCAACATACAGTCAAACCTCAAGATTTTTGGTCAACATCAAGGTTTTGGAGTCATATTCATCATTTTATCAAGGGTTGATCATGATTCATCACGAAAACTCTCAAACCATCAAAAGTTCCCAAGTTAGGGTTTTCTTAAGGAGAAGTCAATTGAACTTTAAAAAAGCATAACTTTCATATGCTTTACAGATTTTACTCAACCAAAGCTCATTTTGAAGGAAATAAAATTCTCTACATCTTTGTCTCTCTAAGCTCAAGTCCAAAAAATGCTTCATTTGAGAGATATGGGCCAATACATTATAGGTCATTTCAAAGGTCAACAAAAAGACACTTTTTGCCAAGGCAACTTACATCAAGATAAATTCTTCAAATGCAAAAATGATCAAAATAGGTATTGTATAGGAAATATTGAGCTTTCCAAAAAGAACAATATCACCTTCAAATGATAAAAATTGAGAGAGTTATAATTTGGTACAAGTTGGGAAATTTTAAGCAAATACATGAAACCAAAAGTGACCAAACTTGAATTTTTGGGATATTGGGCTTGTGATTCAAAGTCCATGCATGATACATACCTCATGATGAATCTCATATCTTATTCATGCACTCCTTGACCTTTTTATTTTATTTATTTTGATTTTTATTAATTTAAAGTAAAAAATAAATGAAATAAAACAAGGCTTCTTACAAAAGGTCCAAGCCCAAAAATGATTTGACCCAATTCATCCTTATTTATAGCCTCACTATTTCAGATAAGAGGACAGGAAATTCCCTGCAAAAACACCTCTCCAGAAATTCCAAAAATATCAAAGAATTAGGGCAACTTGTAAATCCTTATCGCAGCCACTCTCGAGGCATATTAACCCTTCCATTCACTTCCTAGAGTACAGTAGGGTGAGAATGGATCATCCTTGATGGTCCAAGGGGCTCGAAATGCACTGCACGCATCATCGTTTTGTTATTATTTCATAAGTTCATATTTCTGTTTTCTTGATGTTTTGATCGAAGCTAACATCATTAATGTGTTTCTAAGACATGTTAGTGAAGGATTGGACCATCAGAGGAGTCCCATGCTTCCAGAATCGTGCATCATCATGATTGCACTGATTCCCTTTATTCTGGCCATATCTCTTGTTATAATACATTTCATCCCAAACCAATGGTCCCATTGAATTCACAAGGCTTGATTTAGGGGGATATGGTCACTTTGGATCTCTAACAGTGGCTGTTTTATAGGTTGGAAGAAAAAGACTCACCATAGAAGACGACCGGTGCTAGGGCTCTGATGCCTCTCCGGTCCATGCAATTTGTTTATAATATAATTATTTCATTTCAATAATATAAACGAATGTATAACCACCCTAGTGGTAAAAGCGAGCGCGGTAAGGTCTTACTATGCCAGGGCACGGGTTCGATCCCTGCCTTTTGGCGTTTTGGATTTTTTTTCATGTTTTTATGTTTTGCATATTACATAGCGCGATGGATTCCATTCCCTAACACAAGTGTGCGCTTGGCACAATGGTGAACATGCTGGGCAAAAGAGCCGAGGGTGTGGGTTTAACACCCACCATTGGCATTATGTGGTTTTTTTCCTATTTTTCTTACTTTGTTTATTTTTTCCTTAAAAACCCTAAATTCATAAACAACAAACCTTTTCTTTTACAAACCCAAATCAAATTAGGTTTTAGGTTTCTTTTTATTTAATTTAATTAATCTTTTTTACTAACTAAAATTAATTAGGGTTTAGGGTTTTATTAACATTAATTAATTTAATTAACCTTTTCTTAAAATTAAAATTAATTACACTTTTTTAGGTTTATTTAATTAATCGTCAAAAACCTTTTTTTTTCATCAAAAATCACCAAAAACATTTTTGGTTTTCCTTTTCTTATCCTTACATTCTTTTTGTCGTAGCTTACTCTTCTCGCATTTTTCTTGATTATGTAACTGATTACGGTTTGTAATAACTTAGGTTTTTTTTTACTTTCCTCTTTTCTATTTTATAACTGCCCTAAAGAGAAGTAATAGTTTAGGGTTTAATTTCTGCCTTTATTTTTTCGCAGTTTACCGCTTTCTATTATTTTATGTTTATTGTTTAGTAATTAGGGTTTGCATGGAAAGATAAAAACTTGACGATAGAAAACCCTAATTCAAGACTAAATAAATGAATACAACACACCTTGCATACTCACACCTCTAGGGTAGCCTCCCTTGTTTCCTTCAGAAAACAGTCATGTCCCTCGAAAGTGGGGATGCTTTAGTAAAGTCCCTTGATATAAAGATCCATGTCCCTCGATGACCCTTTGACGTTGCCTTTCGAAAATGATCTAGTCCCTTAACAAAAATTGCTAAAGCGTCTTTACTAGTTACCTTCAATGACTGTACGATGACCCACGCTTGTCCCTACACATCTAACGATAGGGATTCCTACTAAATAATGGTACGAATATCACTATCTAAAGGAGGAGGAAAATACAAGAATGACCTTGAGTAGGGTAGATCTTAATCGCTTGCTCACAAAAAAAAAACATTTTCTCACAATCACACTTTTCAATAAATATTTTCAAACAAACACTTTGTACGCATTCTTGAGGATATATACGAGAATCATTACAGAGTTTCGCCTTACATTGGAAAGTTTTTTTTAAAAAATATTTTTCAAACACATAATACAAAGCAATTTCAAAAGTGAGCTAAGCGATTAAGAGCCCATAGATAACTGCAGATGAAAAGGGTGCTAACACCTTCCCTTTTCATAACCTACCCCCCGAACTCAAAATATTAAAAGGTCTTTCATGTTCTTTTCACCCTTTCCTTATTGGATAAAATAAAAGTTGATGGCGACTCTTGCTATCCGCAACATTTGCGATAAAATTCAAAACCAAGTCAGTTCTTCCAACGTATTACAGAACTGGCAACTCTGCTGGGGATGACTTAAAAGAGGGTTTACCTTAGAGTTTAAGATCACTTTACTTGTTTTTGTTTGCTTTGATTACTTTATATTTGAGGGTTTCTCGGGTTTAAATTTCTTGCAAAAACCTACACATGGATCTGGGGACCTTAGGTAAGTAGCAATAGATAATGGAAATTGTACGATGTAGACCGATATGGTTGAAGTGATGGCTACGTTAATGTGACACATTGGTTTGTACTGGTGTTCCTTGAGTTAGTCGAGGATAAAACTAGGTTGCTGCATGGTGTCATAAGAACTAACCGAATTTTAGAACCTTAATTGACTCATCTTGGCCATTAGAAGGTAGTAAGATGGCCGACTTTAGTACAGTCCAAAGTTGGTTGATACTCGACACTACACTCATTGAGATCTGACTCACGGGATGTTTTGGTGGAAAATCAGTTGTTGTACTACAATACAACCCTCAAGAAATATTGGTGATATGAGGCTCCTAGAACCCGGTTACTATTCTTAGAACAAGTTAAGACAATTGAACTTCAAAATGGCATTTACCTGTGGACCTCATGCAAGCCTTAAACCTAATGTTTTTGTGTGCCTTATTTTTGTTTGTTATTTGTTCAAACATGACATCATAACATCATACCATAGCATTTTCATTAACCATTTCATGGATCTCAAGGGCCTGTGATGCAGGTTTATCATGAACCAGACGTCTAGCAAAGGGGCAAAGGGATTTATTTTCCTCTAACCAGGTGACGTCAAAGACCGAAATATGTTCCTTTGAGTCAAAGGCTAGGGTCCACTCGACATGGTGAGCTTGATTCTCATAGAAGGACGTTCAAAGACGCTAAGTTCTTCAAATCAAAGCTACAACTAGACTCAACTTCTAACATTTCATTTTTGTTTATCCCGCGAGATCCTTAAAAACATTGAATCTACATATCATTCACATCATAACATAAAAGGTATTCCCAAGACAAGTTTTCTCATCACCTTGCTGTTTATTTCAGTAAAAGATGGCTCTCGAACAAACCGTGAAGGAACTTCAAGCTCATAGCGCTCAATTTCAGCAAATCTTCCTGAACTTAGCCAAAAGGCGCGAAGACTTGAAAGCACTCATCGTTAAAGAGAGAAATAGGAAGACTAAAAAATCAGTTATCATTCTTAACGTGGGTAGAAGGTTCAAAGGCCAGTTCAAGAGGGCTCTAGATTTTGAGGTCCCATCAAACGAAGATGATAACCAAGCGGAAGATGACCAGACTGTGAGAGTTGAGGAGAATAACAACCTTGGTTCTGGCCAATATTATGATGAAGAAGACTTTTCCACTGAAAAATATCCTCCTACTGATGACAAGTACAAACGAGTCGAAGATCGTCTGAATACCATGGAAATCCAGAGGGTGTCTGAGTTGGATTTTGAAGAGATGGCATTAGTCTCGGGGGTTTTTATCCCTCACAAATTCAAGGTCCCTGCTTTTGTAAAGTATGACGGTATTTATTTCCCTAAATTTCATCTGAGGTCTTATGTCCGGAAAATCCAACCTCATACTGCTGATAGGAAGTTATGGGTACACTTCTTTCAAGAGAGCTTATCAGGGAAAAAATTAGAATGGTTATATCAACTAGGAGGAAACAACATCCATAATTAGGAACTTTTGTACCCCAAAATTTTCCCTCCCATATTTCTCAAAACATTGCAATAAAAATCTCCAAGTGGCTCAAGAGTTGGTCAGACAAGCTCTCTCCTAAGGCAGTCTACCCCAAATTAGGGTTTTGTGTTGCATCAAGATATTTAAAGTCCCAATGACCCCAAGTGCTCCCCAATGTCCTAATATGTTCTCAAGATCATCCATGTCAAGTTTCAAGCCTTGCAGAGGAAGTTTGCTCAGTCAATTGCTCAAAGGTCCAAAAATTGACTGTGCTAGGGCAAAAGTCAACTGTGACCCATATACAGTCAAACTTCAAGATTTTTTGTCAACATTCTCATTTTGAATTGTATTTCATCATTTTATCAAGGGTTGATCATGATTCATCAAGGATTGCTCAAAATTCATCAAGATTCAAAAGTTGCTAAATTAGGGTTTTGAAGGAAAAGTCAACTCAACTTTGACCAAGCATAACTTTCTCATACTTTATGAGAAATGACCCATCCAAAGCTCATTTTGAAGAGGATGTAATTTTATACAATCCATATTCATATCCAAGATCAAAAAAATGCACTCACAAGAAGTTATGAATTTGGACATTATAGGTCATTTTTGAAAGTCAACAAAAACACCTTTTTTGTCAAAGCTTATAACTTGAGAATGGAATATCAAAATGAGATGATACCAAAAGGGTTGGTTAGAGGACATCTCAAGCTTCCTAAAAATTCCAAGAACACCTCCAAAAGTTAAAAATTGAATAAGTTATGCATTGTTGGAGTTGGACCTTTTTGCAAAATTGCCAAAAGTCAACTATCCCCAAAACTTCCAATTTTGCCAAATGGGCCCATTCTTTTTCACTCGTTTTGAGTTTTCCCTATTTACCACGTGCCCTAGCTTCAACCATGTATCCATATCTCATTTTTATTATTTAATTTGATTTTTATTTGAATTTATTCATTTTAAATCAAATAAAATCACATAAAATCCAAGGCATTGATAACTCATGATTTGTTAGTTGTTTGAGGCTTTGATCACAGCTAGCATTGCAATAAAATCCGTGTCAAAGTCATTATGCACAAGAAGATACGATTTGGATCAAATTTGGCAAGCTTGTAAAATCAAATCAAATCAAATAGCAAAGTTTAATGGGGAGAGATTTGGACAGCAAATTGAGACCTAATCTAATGTACAATACATAAGCAAGCCAAGGACACGAAAATCAGGGTTGGCAATCACTTGTAGAGGCAGAACCACTTTGCAGAAATTCACAAAAAAAGTTGGAAATCAAAATCCAGGTTAGTGGCAGTTTCAGGACGCGAGAGTTGTCTCAATCGATTGCTGGCCATCTCCAGAAGATATTACGATCCAAACCACGCATTCTCAGGCATCCATACGTGTTGTAAGTCTCATGCAACTTACCCCTGTTCTTGAAATCGATTTGAATTATCTTGGCATCATTTAAGAAAACTAATGGCATATTTGTGATCACAAGAACATTTGCAAGCTTTTCATAATATTCAATTGCATTTATCTGGCTTATATGGAGAACCACCATAGTTAGGGTTCTTGGGGTTTTTTTGGGGCTTTCTGTTTCAGGTACAATTGGCCCATAAGAAGAAAATGGTTATGATCAGGAGGTCATGACGAATTGAACCATGTTCTTGGAATGCATTTATATAGCCTGTAGAGGATTTTAGAACAAGGTTGCGCTTTTAGCTGCGGATACAAATCCGTAGGTGATTTTTTACAGGTTTTGGAGGACAGGGATGAATTCGTGTCATCCGTCCATTGGGTGATTCAAATATCGCGTGCGTTTTTTTTTTGTTTTTTCTGGAATCTGATTTGTTTTTCTACATAATATATTATTTGCATTATTATTAACAAACAAAAACACGCCCCAGCGGTTGCCAAGTCACCCTTAAAGTGTTCCAAGGCTGGAGGTCAGGGGTTCGATCCCTGTCTCCAGCAATTTTCCTTTTCTCAATTATTTACAGATGATCACATGCGCGCCCAGGCTTGGACTATACCATACTCCCTCATCCATCCAAGCGCCAGATGGCCAAGAGCCAGATCTGGTGGTCAGTAATTGGAGGTCCACCAAGGTGCCAGTCAACGTTAGTGCACCAGATCCAAAAGGTCAAAAGGGCCAGCTTCTATTGGGCCTACCAATTGCTCCTTGCACCTCCTAATCAGGCCCAACTCCTCCCTCTTTTATTTTTTTTTGTTTTATTTAATTTAATTGTTTTATTTCATTTAATTAATTTTTTAGCCAATAACAAAATTCTTTTTTTAATAAAAATCACAAAAATACTTTTTTAATCCAGAATTTTATTTTTATTAATAAATACTAATTAATTAAATTAGGTCTTTAATTCTAGAATAACTTTAACTTATTTTGTAAAATAAATAAAATTAATTAGACTTAACTAGGTTTTAACTATTAATTTAATTAATTTTATTTTCTTTCTTAAAATAACAAAAAAAAACCCAAAAATATGTCATAATTTATTTTTTCATTAATTAATTTATTAATTTAACTTAGTCATTTAATTTAGGTTTAATTTCTTTTTCTTAAATAAAAACAACAAAAAAGGCAATTTTCTTTGAAAAGGGTCAAAATCCTAAATTTCGCACTCGATTTAATTTCCCGCGCGTTGTATTTATTTTTATCATATTAATGTATCTGCTTCCGGATTGTAATAGTTAAATAGGATATTTAATTATTTTTATCGCTTTATTTTATTTTTCAAAGGGTTTGTCTTTGGCGATGTAAATACCCGACGTCTTGTAATTTAAATTTCCGCATTTTAATTCCGCAAATTATAACTGCTAGATGTTTGATAATAGGGTTTGCATGACAAGACTGAATGTTAATCTTAAAATTAAATTAGATCACCCTTAACATGTGCAAAGATAAAAATAACTGAAAACGACACACTCGCACATGCACACTCTTAGGGTACACCCCACTTGGTTACCTTCGTACACGGTCATTGAGTATAGGTCGTTTTAGAGGTCGTCCTCTTGTCTAAAAGATCAAGTTTCCTCGGAAATGTTGCCTCGGAGATTGTTGCCTCAAACAAATGATTTAAGACATTAGGGTTACCGCTAAGGCGTCCTAACATTACTTTGGTGACCGTATGTCCCTCATTTGAATTGACCCTCAAACTCCAACGACGGTGCTACCTACTCATCAATAGTGGGATAGCATTGTCTAAAGGAAATTAACATAGAACGATTCTTTTTCTAGTAGGTAGATGTCTCTTAGATACTTGCTCTTTTCAAAACAAAACTTTTTCGCACTTACACTTTTACAAACAAATTTTCAAAACACTTCATTACACTCTTGAGGACAGAAGCAAGAGTTAAATCGAAGTTTCAAACAAAAAAACTTTTTCAAACCCACAAGCATAAAGAAAACAATTTTGAAAACAAATGAGCAAGTACCTAAGAGCCCGTGGATAACCACATATAGAAAGGGTGCTAATACCTTCCCTTTCTATAATCTACCCCTCGAACCCGAGAAATAATCTCGAAAAAGGAATTTTTATGTGCTTTTTTCCTTTCCTTGTTGGATAAAATAAAAGTCAGTGGCGACTTTTGCTTACCGCGACTTTTTGCAAACATAAAACGCAAAATGCAAACCAGCATTTCTAAACAGTCAGTTCTTCCACCGTATCACAGGAACACTTGGCTATTGTCTTTTATAAAGAATACCAATACAATTTTGATCTTGCACCAACTCGTGTGCAATTACAAAGTATGGCTATAGGTTCGAATGAAGGATTTAAGGAAAATGCCCAGAAGTGGAGAGAACTGGCTGGAAGAGTTCAACCTCCTCTGTCTGATAGTGAGCTGGTTGATATGTTCAATGGAACTCTGATAGGACCTTTCTTTAATCATCTGATCGAAAGCTCTTCATCTGATTTTACCGAGTTGATACTAACATGAGAACGTGTCGAAAGTGGTATCAGAAGTGGAAAGATTCAAGTGGTTGCGTCTTCAAGTACTATAAAGAAGACATTCAACGGTAAGAAGGAAATAATTGTTGTGTATGGCCAGAAGGGTCATACTAGAAATGATCGCAACCAATATGTTGGAGTTGTGCTAATTTCTAATCCTGCGTCTGTGCAATAATAACAAAAGGGAAATCAGCATAGGTCAGACACACCAAGAAGATAGTTTACCAAGATCAATATGCCATTGTCTCAGACATTGCAACATCTTTTGAAGGCAGAACTGATAATGTCAAGGGATCCTCCTAAGAATCCCAACACCTTCTCCCCCAAGTACAATCAGAATGTAAGACGTGCTTATCATTCCAGTAGTCAAGGACATGATACTAATAGTTGTTGGGCTTTGAAGAACATTATTAAGAACATGATTGACAACAAAGAGATTGAGTTTGATCCTCCCGAGACCCCCAATGTGATTACTACAACCAAGCCTAAGCACAACAAAGGAATAAGTGTTATTGAAGATGTTTCATATGTTTCTGTTGTAAGTTAATTGACTACTCTACTCCTAATTATCAAGAAGAATCTGTTGCAGGCCGGTTTATTTCTGAGTTGCATTGAAAGGTGCTACTGTTGTGCATCCTAATCCAATGGCTGCAAACTATTAAAAGAAGGTATTCAGCACCTGATGGACAACCACATGATTCTAGTTGAGAAGATTCTTGTTGTTGAGAATTTGTTTCAAGACTTAGAGCTTGATGATGTATCTGTAATTTCTGGCACTCCTATCAGGATCACTTCCAAGGGTCCTGTAAAGATTACTGCTAAACCCAGAGTCTCTCCTATGAAAATCATTGCACTGGGAACTATTCCATATTCCTCGGACAAAGTTGTCCCTTGGAACTATGACATTTACTACCACAGTGTCAAACAAGAACATTTGACTACTGAGAGTGAAGGTATTGAAGTTACTGATCCCATTGTTGACAATATTGCTGGGACCAATAAATTTTCTTGAAGAAGGAGGATTTTCTCTCTGTAAATCTCTCTAAAGACTATTGCTAAACCAGTTCGTATTACCACTACCGAGCCAATTACTGAGACTCGTGGCAAAGAACAAATGACAGAGCCTTCTAGACGGAGGCACCTAAAGAAGTTCCAGCTGAAGATACCTTCAGGAAGTAGTCAGAGGAGGTATTAAAAATTATCCGAAAAGTGATTACAAGATCATTGAACAGCTAGGGTAGACTCCCTCAAAGATCTCCATGTTATCCCTCTTATTATGCTCTGAAGTTGATGCCTAGGCTTTGGTGAAGTTCTTCAAGTCTTCTCACATGCCATAAGAAATATATGCTGATCAATTTAAGAGTTATGTTGCTATCCCGACGACTGATAATGGGCTAGGTTTTTCTGATGCTGATTTGAATCTCGAAGGAAGAAGCCACAATAAGACCCTATATGTCTTTATTGAATGCATTAGCACTACTTTAGCTCATGTATTGGTTGATACATGTTCCTCGCTGAATATTCTACAGAAGGATGCTCTGGACATACTTGATTGTGAAGGGGTTACGCTGAAACCCAATGATATTGTGGTGAGAGCCTTTGACGGTTCAAAGAGGATGGTACACGCAGAAGTGGATCTTCCGATCAAGGTAGGTTCGCAGGTCTTCAAATCTACCTTCTATGTGATAGATATTTGATCGACTTATTATTGTTTAATTGGATGCCCCTGGATTCATGGGGCATGTGCTGTTACTTCAACCTTACACCGAAAGCTGAAGTATCCTGTGAAACGAAAGGTTGTTACAGTATACGGTGAAGAAGAGTATATGGTGAGTTACCTCCTACTTTTGAGTTCATTGAGATGGATGACGAATTCATTGAAACTCCCTTCCATACTTTTGAATTTATCCCTCCTACTTCTACAGAAGACGTTTATGCTATTCCCAAGGTTACCAGGGTTCCACCCAGAATGGCTTCTTTGAAGGATGCTAGAGTTATAGTAGAAGAAGGTGGATGCACTACTTGGGGTCAGCTTCCGCATATTCCGTACAAGTTTGATAAATGTTTTGGTTTTACTGCAGAGGCTCAGAGGGCTGTTCGTCATGCTCGTACTGGAAGACCACCATTCCGCGTCGGCAACAATGGAGTCAAGGCTTTAGAAGATACGGATATCGACTACGACCTAGATAGCTGGATCTTTCCTACCATCGACAACGAGATCAACAACTGGAAAACTGAAGGCCGCATCTCAATCTCCTTTAGTCAAGAGTAATTGCTATTTTCTGTTTCCTTAAAAAAACTTGGTTATGTAATCTTTAAACAATAACTTTAAGCCTTGTGTCTTACCCGGGGCACAACGGTTTGTTTGTTAGGGTTGTCATTTCATAAGCATATTTTCATTTAATAAATCATTGGATGTTCTACATTCAAATATTATGCTCTTTGTCTTTCATTTATTCTATTACTTTTAAAATAGCTATGTGTTATTACACACACCCATATAATAAATTGCAGATCCACGTCCACTCTAGATCCCATTGACAACAATTCTATTATTGCCACTTATGACTTTGAAACCTATCTACCAAGCCAAGGACGAAGGTGAGGAAGATTGTGATGTACCTGGAGAAATTTACAGACTATTAATTCAAGAGGAAAAGGCCATACAACTGCATGAAGATCCAATTGAGGTTATAAACTTAGGTACTGAAGTAGACAGGAAAGAAGTTAAGATGGCTGCTAATCTAGAGGATGGTGTCAAGGACAAATTAATCCAAATGTTGCATGATTTTGTTGAGATCTTTTCTTGGTCATACGAAGACATGTCAGGGCTCGATACTGATATTTTGGTTCATCGTCTGCCGATGAAAGATGGTTGTTCCCCAATAAAGAAAAAGGTTCATCGTATACGTCGCGAGATGTCAGAAAAAATCAAGGTTGAGGTTATGAAGCAATTCAATGCAGGTTTATTAGCAGTTACATCCTATCCTCAATGGGTTGAAAATGTGGTGCCAATACCTAAGAAATATGGCAAAGTGCGTATGTGTGTGGATTATAGGGATCTGAACAGGGCAAGCCCCAAAGATGACTTTCCGCTTCCACACATTAATGTTCTGGTTGATAATACCGCCCAGCACAAAGTAATCTCCTTCATGGATGGTTTCTCGCATTATAATCAGATCAAGATGGCACCTGAAGACATGGAGAAGACTACTTTTGTTACACAATGGGGCACTTTCTATTACTAGGTTATGCCTTTTGGGTTGAAGAACGTCGGTGCAACATATCAGTATGCTATGGTAGCCTTGTTCCATGACCCAATATATCATGAGATAGAAGTTTACGTTGATGACATGATAGCCAGATCTCATACTGAAGAATTACATCTTGACCACCTACACAAGTTGTTTGAAATATTGAAGAAATACAAGCTGAGATTGAATCCAAACAAATGCACTTTTGGGGTAAGATCCAATAGAATCTTGGGTTTCATCGTCAGTGGTAAAGGTATTGAAGTTGATCCCTCCAAGGCCAAAGTCATTCAAGAAATGCCAGCTCCCCGTACTGAGAAGGAAGTCAGAGGTTTCTTGGGATGACTAAATTATATTTCCAGGTTTATTTCCCATATGACCGCTACTTGTGAGTCGATCTTCAAGTTGCTAAAGAAAGATCAGGTAGTGAAATGGAACGATTATCATCAGATAGCCTTCGATAAAATCAAGGAGTACCTCTAGGAACCTCTGATTCGGATGCCGCCAGTGGAAGGAAGACCTCTGATCATGTACCTAAGAGTGTTAGAGAACTCAATGGGGTGCATACTGGGCCAACATGACGAGTCTGGTCGAAAAGAGCATGCAATATACTACCTTAGTAAAAAGTTTACCGAATGTGAAACAAGATACTCACTTCTCGAGAAAACTTGTTACGCTTTGGCATGGGCTGCTCGCCATCTAAGACAGTATATGTTGGCTCATACCACTTTGTTGATCTCTAAGATGGACCCAATAAAGTACATATTCGAGAAACCTGCTCTCTCCGGAAGAATAGCCAAATGGAAAATGTTCTTGAAAGAATACGACATTCAGTACACCACTCAAAAGGTAATCAAAGGAAGTGTACTAGCAGATCATTTGGCTCACCAAGTTGTAGACGACTACTAGTCTATGAATATCGAGTTCCCGAATGAGAATATTATGCTGGTCACAGATTGTGAAGAACATGGATCGTATAAAGGACCTGAGTCAGGATCCTGATGGACTTTGGTTTTTGATGGAGCTTCTAACGCGCTTGGTAACGGATGTGATTTTCTCTCCCAAGAGTTGCCATACGCCTTTCACCGCTAGACTTTGCTTTGACTGTACCAACAACATGGCTGAATACGAAGCGTGCATCATGGGTATCAAAGCTGCTATTGACCTGAGAATCAAATTCTTGAATGTGTATGGGGACTCAGCCCTAATCATCAGTAAGATTAAGGGAGAGTGGGATACGAAGCACCCGAATCTCATTCCTTATCGGGAGCATGTATTGATAATAATTCTGTACATCGAGGAAATCACTTTTGAGCATATTCCACGAGAAGAGAATCTACTGGAAGATGCATTGGAAAATATGTCATCTATGTTCAAATTCAGATGGGACAACGAGGCTCCACGAATTACTATTAAGAGATTAGATGAACTGGAACATTGCTACAAGGTTGATACAGGCGGAGTAGAGGAAAAGCCTTGGTTTCGTGAGATAAAAAGATACCTCGAGGCTCAAGAGTACCCAGAGGGGGCGTCTATTAATGATAAGAAATTTCTAAGGAGGATCTCTGCTAAGTTCTTCCTGAGCAACAAAATTTTGTACCAGCGCAACCACGATTCTACTTTTCTACATTGTCTAGACAATAAGGAAGCCAAAAATATTATGGAAGATATGCACGAAGGAGTATTTGGTACTCACTCCAGTGGGCATATGACGGCTAAGAAAATTCTAAGAGAAGGTTATTATTGGTCCACTATAGAAACTGATTGCCATCACCTCTCAAGAACTTTTTACAAATTCTATATCTATGCTGACAAAGTACATGTGCCACCAGTCCCTCTGAATGTCTTGACTGCTCCTTGGTCAATTACAATGTGGGGCATTGATATGATTGGTAAGATTAAGCCTACGGCTTCCAACAGACATCGTTACTAGGGTTTTTCTTTTCTAAAAGTAAATTGAGTTTATAATTCCTAAAATGGACATCATGGTTTCTCATATGTCTCAAAGTATCCTCATGCAAAATTTCATGCCTTACATTACAAGTTTGCTCAATCAATTAGTCAGATGAGTGAAAATTAACTATATTGGACAAAAAGTCAACTTTGACCAATCTATAGTCAAACTTCAATATTTATGGTCAACATCAACATTTTGAAGTCACATTAATCATTTGATCAAGGGTTGATCATGATTCATCAGGAAAACTCAAGATTCATCAAAAGTTAAAAGTTACTAAATTAGGGTTTTCTTAAGGAGAAGTCAACTGAACTTTGGCCAAGCATAAATTTCACATACTTCATCAGAAATTTCTCAAATCATTCTCAATTTTGAATGAAGTTAAATTCTATACAACTTTGTCTCTCTAAGTTCAAGGCCAAAAATGTTTCATTTGAGAGATATGAGCCAAAACTTTACAGGTCATTTTGAAAGACAACAAAAATACATCTTTTATCAGAGCAATTTGCATCAATTTATTGACTTCAAATGAAAAAATGACCAACATGAAAGTTGTAGGAGACATCTTAAGGTTTCCAAAAAGTCAAAGATCATCTTCATATGACAAAATTTAAGAGAATTATGATTGGTGCAATTTGAGCAATTTTGAGAAAATGCATGAAGTTCAAATTGAGCAAACATGAATTTTTGGGCTAATGGGCCTAAGTTTTTAGGTTCAAACGTGTTCATGACCTTATAAAGGACCCCTAAATCCATTCACATATTTTTTATTATTTTATTTCTTTTATTTATATTTTATTCATTTAAAGGAAAATTAAATCAAATAAAATATAAAGACATTGGATTAAGGCGCATGGTTAATATTTTTAATCATGTTGGAGGCCCAAAAATCTACCTTGAAGTTGAAGAAATCGTGTGGTCTATATTTGAAACAAATCTTCATTGTTTTTTGAAGATTTCAACTTATTTTCAAACAAAATCAAAGATATGGTTTAATGATATGTCCAAGCCCACCATTTGACCTAATATTTTCTCCTATAAATACATAACACATTCAGACCAAGAAGAACACGAAGGCTACCTCAAGAACAAATCCTAAAATTCTCAAATTTTTCAAGAACTAGGGAAAACTCAAACCCTTATCTCCAACCTTTATCAATCGATTTCAAGCATTCCATCAGCCTCTTGAGGTTCCCAGGAGTTCATCCCAACTGTCACTCACGCTTGAAGCATTCCAGAACTCTCTCCCTCAACTGCACCAGTTTGGTAACTTTCTTGAATTCCAAACTTTTAAATCATGCAATTTAAATGAATTCGATGCATACATTCATGTTCATATTGATATTTGGAATGGTTTTGACGTATTATTTGTGAAGGTTGACACAAGAATAGAGATCTTCCATTGTTAGGGTAGTTTGGAATATTTTCTTCGAAACTCACTCTACAAGCATTTTCAGGTCAAGCCAATACTATCATTGGATTCACAAGGGTTAAATTAGCGGGACAGGGTCCTTGTTATGATCTAACTCACGTGTTTTTGCAGGTTAAGGTTTTTGGCTCACTAGAGAAGATGATCGGAGCTAGGGCTCTGACACTTCTTTGATCCAGCTGTTTTATTATATAATGATTTATTTATGTCTGAATAACACAAAACTAGCGTAGCCCATATGGTTGGAGAAGGAGAACTGTGACATGAGAGGCATGGGTTCAATCCCTATATTTTGCAATTGTTTTATTTTTTTATTTTTTTCAGGATTTCACATGAGTTTGTTACAAATGGATTCATTCCTATTCCTAAATGCAAACAACAATGGTTCAGTGGTAAGAAGGGCTGATGGTAAAGAGCAGGGCGTGGGTTCAAACCCTGGCGCCTGCATTCTATTTTCGCTTATTTTACTTTCATTATTTTTCTTCTTTTAATATTTTCAACTAATTCTCTTTCTTAAAAATCTTTAATTATTAATTAACACATAAAATCATAAAATAAATAAAAAATAGTCTTTTAGGTTTTTCTTAATTAAACTTTAATTAGATTTTAGGTTTTTTTAATTAATATTAAAATTAATTAGAATTAAGTTGTAATTATCATCCCTAACGCTAAATCATTTCCTAAAAAAACACAAAAAAAACATTAAAACATTTTTTTCTTATTTCTTTTTACTATTTAATTTCCTAGACAATTGTATAAGTCACACTTTCCGATGTAATAGTGTAGATCTATCTTTTCTCACATTTTTCCTATTATGTATCCACTTAGAGGAAGTAATAGCGTAGATTTACTTTCTCGCAAATTTCTATACTTATGTATCTCTCCCAAAGCCATGTAATAACTTAGGTTTTACTTTCCGCATATTATATTTTATAACTATTAGTAATTATGGTTTGCATGGAAAGACTAAAAGAAAGTTATAGATAACCGTAATTTTTATGATTAAAATAACTGAAACTAATACACTCTTTACACTTGCACCTCTAGGATAACCTCTCTTGTTGCCTTATGAATATTGGTCATGTCCCTCAAAAGTGGGGATACTTTAGCAAAAGACCCTCGATTTAACAATATCACCATGGTCCCTTCGAATAAAGATCATAATCCCTCGATGAACCTCCGAGTTTCCTACAAAATGATATAGTCCCTTCGATGACCCTACGAGCAAAATGATGATAGTACCTCCGATATAATTGCTAAAGTATCCTTACATGTTGCCTTCGATGACCATACGATGACCCTATGCATGTCCCTTCACATCCAATAGATAGGATTACCTACCAACTAATGGTATGGATGATACTATCTCCAAAGGAGAAGGAAAATTACAAGAAAGACCTTATTAGTGGGTAAGAACTGTTGAATGCACGCTCACAAAACAAATACATTTTTTACACATCACTTTCAAAACAAATATTTTCAAAAAACACATTGTATACATTCTTGAGGACTGATACAATAATTATTACAAAGTCTTCCTTACATTGGCATTTCAAACAAGTAACACATACACAAAGCAAGTTTTTAAAAGTGAGCAAGCAATTAAGAGCCTGTAGGTAACTACGGATGAAAAGGGTGCTAAAACCTTCCTTTTCATAACTTACCCCCCGAACTCAAAATCTATCAAAGGTCTTTCATGTTATTTTCACCATTCCTAATTGTTGGATAAAAGAAAAGTCAGTGGAGACTCTTGCAAATTGCAACATTTGCAATAAAAACAAAAAGTCATTTCTCCCACTTTATTACAGAACTCGCGACTTTGTTGGGGAAAATACTTTAAAAAAAGGGGTTACCTTAGAGTTTAGATCACTTTTACTTACTTTAATTGTTTGAATTGTTTTATTTACTTTAAGAGTTCATGCTTGGGTATTATTGCTTGTGTGAAAGATCCTACACCCGGATCTAGTGATTCCTTAGGTAAGTAGCAATAGATCATAAAGACTGTACGATGTATACTGATATGGTTAACAAGATAGATATAGTTAGTGTGACACTCTGGTTTATACTGATGTTCCTTGAGTCAGTCGAGGATAACATTAGGCTTCTGCGTGGTGTCGTTAACACTAACTTACTTTTAGAAACTTAATTGATCCATCTTGGCCATTAGAAAGTAGTGAGATAGACGGCTTTGGTGCAATCCAAAGTTGGTTGATACTCAAGGCTACGCTCATTAAGATTCAAATTTCGAGATGTTTTGGTGGCAGGCCGGTTGCCGTGCTAAAATAAAGTCTACGAGAAAGATCTGTGATATGAGATTCTCAGATCCCGGTTACTATTTTAGGACAGGTTGGGCCAACTTAACTTCAGTGGGGAAGGGTATTTACCTATGGACATCATGCAAGCCTTTAAACCTAAGACTCTTGTATGACTTTTTTGTGTTTGCTACTTATTTAACATGAACATAACATCATAACATCATAACATCATATCATATCATCATAACATTTTCACTAACCATTTCAAGGACCTAGGGATTTTTCTTTGTTGCTTGTTGCAGGTTATGTCATCCGCTCACAGAAATACTATCTGAATCAAATTTTTAAGGGTACTTTCCAAGCTTAAGGAGTTAGTCTCAAATGTTCCCTAAAACTCTCAATTTACCAAGAGGCATGGTTATCTACTCAGTTTGGTTACCTCAGGTTTTGAAGAAGACATTGTGAGTGTTCTGTTCTAGTTATTTGATTCTAAGCATCACATTTTTACTTTCCCAAATTATCATTTGGTACCCACAATGGAAGAGTTTTCTAAGCTACATGGAGTACCTATTCTTGATCAGACACCCTTCATCGGTTTAGAGAAAGTTCCAAAGCCTGAAGTTATTGCAGCAGCCTTACATCAGAAGTGGTCAGACATTGTGTCTAATTGTGAAACAAGAAGTGGAGTTAAAGGTCTTCTTGCTAAATTTATGTTAGAGAAGGCTCAGTTGTTTCTAGGTTCTATGAGTTTTCATTATTTTGAAGAGATCTTAGCTCTATTGATCTATGGTTTGGTTCTATTCCCTAATCTAGACTAACTCATAGATGTGAACGCCATCAAAATATTTATTACTCATAATATTGTTCCTACTTTGTTGGAGATATTTTGCACTCTCTTCACACTCGTACTATGAGAGAGCGAGGGACTCTCATGTGTTGCATACCTTTACTATCAAGGTGGTTTATTTTTCACCTTCCCCGATCAGTGATGAAGAATGAACAAGGTTTGAAGTGGTCTTGAAGGATGATGTTACCCTCTCATTCAGGTATCTATTGGTGTTCCCGATCTCAAGAGGACATCACTATTATTGACCGATGTGGGGAATTACCTAATGTACCACTCCTTGGCATAAGGGGAGGTATTACTTACAACCTTTCTCTATATCTATGTCAATTTTTTTATGCTCAAAGAGACGGTCCTCATGATATGCTTATCTAGGGTATTGTATTCTATTACGAGAACCATCCTCAAGGTTATCGTCAAAAGGTTATACGTGTTTGGGGCATGGTGAATAAGATTGATAGCAAGATTTTGGGACAGAAAAACTTCATCCCTTTGGAGCCCTACCTCAGATGGGTGCAATCTCGTGCTCAAAATATTATAATACCATATCCTACTGTCCTACCAGTAATTGTTGAACCTGTTGTTAAAGGAGATATTCCTCATACAATTTTTAATCCAGATATGCCTACTAACCTTGAAGAGCTACAAAAGTCTTGGATGCAGTTGAAAGAAGAAAGGGGCACCTTTGAGACTCAGTTCTATGCTAGTGAGAAGAAAGTGATAGAGAAGACAAAACAACTTCACGAAGAGCGGAGCCTTGATGCATATGTCAATACAAAGAGGAAGCGTCCATGGGAGACTTGAGTCTTAGGTCTTAGGATTTAATAATTTTTTTCCTTGTAACCCTTTTCATTTTTATTGTAAGCCTAAGAGGCAGTTATAATTTGAACTTACTAATAAGAGTCTTTGTTTCGGTTCCCTTTTGATTAACAAATTTAAATCTCACGAGGTCCTTGAAAACATTGCATATTCACCTACATGTCATACATATCATTGTATAACAAGTTTCCAAGACAAGTTTCTCATCTTCTTGCTGTTTATATTAGCAAAAATGGCTCTCGAAGAGACAGTCAAAGAACTCCAGACTCAGAATGCTCAGTTCCAAGAGATGTTCCTAAACTTAGCCAAGGGGAAATAAGAATTGAAGGTGCTCATCACAAACAAGAAGAAGAATAACACAAAGAAACAATCAACATCCTTAACATGGGGAGTAAGTTCAGAGGTCCAGTCAAGCAAGCTCAAGATCTCGATATCCCATTGGACGAATATGACAAACTGGATAAAGATGGTAAGAGTGTTAAAACTAAAAAAAGAAATCACGATTATGACAAATGTTCTGATGAAGAGGAAGAGGATTATTTGGATGAAAAATATCCCCCTGCTGGCGAGAAATATAAGCTGTTAGAAGAGCGTGTGAAAGCTATGGAGATCCAAAAGGTGCCTGGCTTGAACTTTGAAGAATTGGATTTAGTCTCAGGAGTCGTCATTCCTCCTAAGTTCAAAACTCCTACCTTTGCTAAGTATGATGGCTTTTCTTTCCCAAAGCTGCATTTAAGGTCATATGTTCGTAAAATTCAACCACACACTACTGACAAGAAATTGTGGTTGCATTTCTTTCAAGAGAGTCTGTCTGGAACACAATTGGAATGGTATTATCAGCTCGAAGGTAGAAATATCCATACCTAGGAAATTTGGCTACAACTTTCTATAGACAATATTAGTATAATTCTGATTTGGCACCAACCCGTATGCAACTAGAGTATGTCCATGGGTTTTGAGGAAGGCTTTAAAGAGTACGCACAAAAATGGAGAGATATTTCAGGAAAATTTCAACCTCCTTTGGCTGATAGGGAATTGGTTAACATGTTCATGAGTACACTAACACGTCCTTTCTATAATCACCTACTTGGAATTTCTTCAGCTGGTTTCACTAAACTGATATTGACAGGGGAACATGTTAAGAATGGAATCAGAAGTGGTAAAATTTAGGTGGCTACATCTTCGAATACTACGAAGAAGTCATACAACAGTAATAAATAATCTAATGTTGTGTACGGCCAGAAGGGTCGTAATAATGGTGATCGCAACCAATCTGTGGGGGCAGTTCTGATCTCTAAACCTGCGCTAGTACAACAACAACAACAGAATAATAAGCGTAGGCAAGTCTCACCCAGGAGACAATTCACAAAAATCAACATGTTGTTGTCTCAAGCATTGCAACACATGTTGAAGGCAGATCTGGTTACATTGAAGGATCCTCCTCAGAATCCCAATACTTCTTCTCCCAGTTGCAATCCCAATGTAAGGTGTGCATATCACTCCAACAGTTGCTTACATGACAATAATGGATGTTGGGCTCTGAAAAATAAGATTTAAGATATGATTGACTCTAAGGAGATTGAATTTGATCCTCTTGAGAATCCTAATGTGATCACTGTACCTATGCCTTATCATGACAAATATGTTAATGTTATTGATGATGTTTCTTATGTCTCTGCTGTGAGTGACTTGACTACTCCTCTGATGATTGTTAAGAAGAAACTATTGCAAGCCAGTTTATTTCCGGGTTGCATTGAAAATTGCTACTACTGTGCATCCCAATCCAATTGTTGTGTACTGCTAAAAGAAGGTATTCAATGTTTGATGGATGACCATTGTTGTACCCCAAACTTTTCCCTCTCATTTCTCAAGAAATTTCTCACAAGATCTTCCATGAACCAAGTTTGCAGCACTGATACATCAATTTGGGTTTGGAATTGGCACAAAGGCAAAATGGTCAAATGCACACTTAAAAGTCAAACTATGACTTTTTAATCAAAATCAAGTTTCAAGAATCACATTTCATCAAGACATGTTAGAATATGAAGTTGGTTCACCAAGAAATTCAAAATTCAAAATTTCTTTGAAAAAGTCAAAGTTGTAAACACTTAGAAACTTTTCTAAGTGTTAAGAAAGTATGATAAGTTGAGAACTTCTGGCCAAATTTTCATCATGATGCAAGATGATTCACGAAGAACTTCTGACATAAGAGTCGTAGATCTCAATGAGATCTAAAATATTGCAGAACAGAATTTCTATTAGAAATGTTGGGATTTCAAGTTATAAATCCCTGAAGACACGCCCATAAAACTAAAGCATTTAGTAAATTCTGAGCATTTCCAAGTCAGAATTTGGTTAGAACTTCAGGGCCAGTTTTCACGTAGGTTCAATCAGAGTTTGTAAAAGAGATTCAAAGAGGGGTTATAAAGCATGTTACAAGCTTTCTGAAAAGTCCGAGAACTCCTTCAGATCATGCTGGAGCAGGGAGAATCAAAGATTAGAAGTTGGACATTTATTCTTAATCTAAGTTACGTTTGTGCTGAACTTCTGATCCAATTCCAAGCTAGGCTACATAATCTCAGGTTGCAGGTCTTCTTGCTTGTTAAATCTCATCATCATTTAATTCTCACACCCACTTTTGAGTCTTTATCCCAATGTTTAAGCCTTTGTCCAAAATATCTTCCCACGTGTGGCATGAAAGTACCACTGCTGTTCTTGAAAAGCAAACTTTTGTAAAAAGTTTATTTTGAACCCATACTTTACTTTGCTTCTAAGTGCACTTCCCCACAAATCATGCCTACAAATTCAGATTAGGCGTGATTAAAGCTGATAACCACCCTACCTTTCCTTGAAACATGCTTGTCTAAACTTGCCTAAAAAACAACTCAACGATTCATAACACATGACGGATGTACTCTTGATTTCTCCAAACTGCTAAATCCTTTTCCTATAAATTAAACTTCATTTGAAAACTGTTGGAGGATTGGAAAAAGCCTTGAAACCTTGCTGAAAATTCCCAAGAACCTGAAAATGCAATACAAACACCAAACCTGCTAGTTTCTGATTTTTGCGTTTAAACTCCAATTTTCCTTAATTGTTTCTTGACCAAATCATCCATACAACTTCTAGTATACACATAAAATCTTTCCTTACTTATGTTTTCAAACAGTAAAACAGTCTTCACCACTCTCTATTTCAAAAACCAGAAATTTGCACCTTGACTACTCCAGAACTTTCCAACCATTCATAGCTCAAGTTGAGAGTTGCTTTAGCTTTTTGAGAACTTTAGGAAGCTTACCAGAACATCACAATAATCTGAACCAAGCTCTAATTCACATAACAATTTCCAACTGCAAGGTAAGTTTCTTCTGACTTTTATCTCATTACTTAAGCATTGTTAGGCTTGCATTTTCAAATATACAATGTAGATATCATGGCTCTGATTCTGTACATGTCTATAGATTTAATTTATATGGCCTAAGTAGAGAGAGTTTCAAATTATAACTTCTTGAGGAAATTAGGATTCAGAATTAGGATTAACAAAATTCATGCTTGCTTCTGGTTTACAGTGTTGATGCTTTGTATTTCTAAAACCATGATGAAATTTTCCATAACTTTTATGTTTGCATTTTCCATTTTTATTGAGAAATGACTAAGTTGCAGATATTTTGGCTGCCGCGAAGAAGAAGATGAAGTTCATCATCAGAACTTACTTTGTAGTATATGTTTATGTTTTTGTTTCTAATACTGGATGTTTAGCCACCCTAGTGGTAGAGAGCGCGCCCATTAGACATTAGTGTTAAGGGTCCTGGGTTCTAGCCCCAGAAGCATCTTTTTATGTTTATTTCTTGACATTTTTACCCCATTATTTGTCAAACAATATTCCCGGACTAGAACTTCTAGATAAACCCCCTCCTATTTATTTGTCAAAACAGTACTCCTGGACCAGAACTTCTAGATATTCCCATCCAACAGTATTGACACCTCACTGACCCATTATCAGAAATTCTAGCTTTCCAGTAACACTAGAACTTCTAGATTTCCAGCTACATCAGAACTTCTAGACTCTCTCAACAAACAGAACTTCAAAATTTCCAGTAATACTATAACTTCTATGCTCCCTCAATAATCAGAACTTCTAGGATCTCTCAAAAAGTCAAAACTTCTAGGCTTTCTTTTGTTCCCAGCAACCCCAGAACTTTAGCGCATACGAATCCAGAACTTCTGGCCTTTTTTCTGCTAACATTTTCTTTCTGATCTGCAGCACACCTGAGTCAGAACTTCTGCTCTCTCTCATTTCTATTCTTTCAGCAACACGCTGACTCTAACTCTTATTCTCTTATTATTTTTATCATCACTTTTATTTTCATTAATCAAAAACACCAAAAAAATACTTTATATTCATATATTTTGCTTTATTTCTTTTAAAACAAAAAGACTAAAAACATTTCCTTAAGCAAGTTTATTTCTTCTCTTAACAACAATAAAGCAAATCTATTTTAGATTTCAATTCTTTTATATTATTTTCAATATGGTTGTAATAGATAATTAGGACTTTAATTTCTTGCAAACCCCATTTGTAAATTTTTACACCTCATCCCCAAATGATTGTAATAGCGTAGGATATTTATTTTCCGCAATTTATCGCTTTCATATAAATACTACTAATTAGGATGTGTATGGAAAGATAAAATCAATACTTAGAAAACACTAATCCAAGATAAACCAAGCATGAAATGCAAACATTTGCACACTTGCACCTATAGGGTTAACTCCACTTGTTGCCTTATGAAAATGGTCATGTTATGCATGTAAGACGTCTTAGCAAAAACAACTAAAAATACAAGATCATAGTCCCTCGATGACGCTTCAAATGTTGCCTTACAAATGATCTTAGTCCCTCAAGAAAAATGCTAAGATATCTCACAACATTGCTATCATGACTATACGATGACCCACTCCCGTCCCTTTACATCCAATGATAAGGCTCCTTACCAATCAATGGTAAGATAGTAACATCTAAAGGAGGAGGAGAAGAACAAAGGACTTTTGAGTAAGTAGAAACGTTCTTAGTTGCTTGCTCATTTTTAAATCAAATATCTTTTCAAACACACACTAAACACTTCCAAAACATGAAATATTTTCAAACGTCCAACACTTTGTATACATTCTTATAGAGACGAGAATAATTACAAAGTTTTCCTAAACGAAGGAGATTTTCAAAAATAATTTCAAAACCCACCACAAAGCACACTTTCAAACAAAAGAAATGATCTAGCAAGGAACTAAGAGCCCATAGATAACTATGGATGAAAAGGGTGCTAACACCTTTCCTTTTCATAATCTACCCCCCGAACTCAAGAAAATAATCTCAAAGGTCTTTCCTGTTCTTTTCACCCTTTCCTTTATTGGATAAAAGAAAATTCGATGGTGACTCTTGCTAACCGCAACAATTGCGATCAAACGCAAAACATCCCAAGTCAGTTCTCCCACCGTATTACAGAACTGGCGACTCTGTTGGGGAAAATACTTAAAAGTTGGGTTACCTTAGGGCTAGATTACCTTTACTTGCTTTTCTTTGACTTCTTTGCTTTATATTATGGTTCTTTTTTTGGGCTTGTTTTGATTCTCTACCCGGATCTGTGACACTTTTAGGTAAGTAGAAATAAGTTATCGAAACCGTGCGGGGTATACTGACATGGTATAAGAAATAACTACATTAGTGTGACACATTTGTTTGAGTAGTCAAGGAGAATACAGGGCCATTGTGTGGTGTCATAAAGCATTAACTGACTTTAGAACCTTTACTTGAACAACTTGGCCTTTAGGAAGTAGTGAGGTAGCCGGATTTGGTGTAGTCTAAAGTTGGTTGATACTCGATACTACGCTCATTGAGATCGGACTTTCGGGATATTTCAGTCGCCATTAAAGAGGCTTGCACTGAAACAATGCCTGATGAAGAAAGATCAGTGATATTGAGATCCCCTAGAACCCGATTACTTTGTAAGACAGGTTGAGCCAACTAAACTTCAAGAGGGTACTTACCTATAAACTCCATGCAAGCCTAAGCCTAAGGACTTGTTTTTTTTGTGTGTATACGCTTACTTGTACATAACATCATAACATCATACCATTGCATTTGCACTAACCATTTGAAGGACTTTTTGGGATTTATCTTTGTTCTGTTTTGTAGGACATGGCTTCCACCCGCAGGAATACTATCCAAGTCAATCTCGTAAGAATTCCTTCTCGACTCAAAGAGTTAGCATCAAGGGTTCCTGAGAGTTCTTCATTCACCAAAAGACATGGTCGACTCCTAAACTTGGTTACCTCAAGCATTGATGAAGATATGATGAAGGTGCTTTTCCAGTTCTTCGACCCTTCGCACCATTGCTTTACCTTCCCTGATTACCAGCTAGTACCTACTATGGAAGAATTCTCTCAACTCTTGAGGATTCCTATTCTCAATCAACTACCTTTCAACGGTATTAAAAGAGACCCAAGCCCTGAAGTGATTTCCCGAGCGCTACACTTGCAACAATCCGATGTCACGGCTTATTGGGAAACAAGAAGTGGTGTCAGAGGGTTCCTAGCCAAGTTCCTGTTGGAGAAAGCTCAAGATTGTTGGAAAACTCTGGATTTACAAGCTTTTGAAGAAATCTTGGCCCTTATCATCTATGGGATGGTATTATTTCCAAATCCTGACCAACTTATAGATGTGAATACTGTCAAAATCTTCATATCTCGCAATCCGGTGCCTACTTTGTTAGGAGATATCCTGCATTCTCTCCACTCTCGTACTATGAAGAGAAGAGGATCCCTCGTGTGTTGTGCTCCTCTATTGGCTAGGTGGTTTGTTTTACACCTCCCCCAATCCGTGGTGAAGAACGAACAAGGTTTGAGGTGGTCCAGTAGGTTGATGTTACTCAGACATTCGGATATTCACTGGTGTTCTCGATCCTTGGGGAACATTACTATCATGGACCGTTGCAGGGAATTCCCTAATTTCCATTTGCTTGGCATTAGGGGAGGTATCACTTATAACCATTTGTTAGCTTTGCGACAGTTTGGGTATGCCCAAAGAGATGGTCTCCATGATATGCTCATCCAAGGAGTGGTGTTCGACTACGAGAGCGATGATCAAGGCTACCGTCAGAGGTTTGTACGAGCTTGGAGGATGGTAAATAAGGTGGATAGTAAGACACTAGGACATAATAATTATATTCCCCTAGAGCCTTACCTTAGGTGGGTACAAGCTCATGCTCAGAAGCTCGTAATGCCTTACCCCTCCATCTTACCTGTTATCATGGAGCCTGTTGCTAAAGGAGATATCCCGTATACTGTGCTCTATCCCGACATGCCTACTTCTCTTGAAGACTTGCAAAAGGGTTGGATTCAGCTAAAGGAACAGTGTGACACCTTAGAAGCTCAGTTCTACGCGAGCGAGAAATGGGTTTTGGAGCTTATAAAGCAACTTCATGAAGAACAAATATTGAACGCCTACATTGCACCAAAGAGGATGCGTTCGACCCTTTTTTCTTAGGAATTTATTTCGTAAGCCCAAGAGGCGCGTTGTAACCATTTTGAAATGATTAATGCAATTTCACATTTGTTCATTCTTTGTCTAGACAAATTTAAATATTATAAATCCTTGAAATCATTTACATACACATTTTTCATGCCTCATAACATAAACAGGTTTTCCACAACAGGTTTCCTTATCTTTCTGCTGTTTATTTCAGTAAGATGTATATCGAGAAAACAGTGAAGGACCTACAAGCACAAAATTCCTAGTTTCAAGAGACTCTACTGACCCTAGCCAAGGGGAAACAAGAGTTGATGATGTTGCTGGCATCCAAAAAGAAACCAAAGAGCAAAGCCCTAGTAAACATGGGTAAAAGATTTAGAGAGCCAATCCGCCAGATTCCGATAGTTGAAGATTCGTCTGAGGAGGACGAAAATCAAGTTGGAGAAGCAAAGAGTACCCAGGATGGGTGTGTCAATGATCAAGTGTCTAATGATGAAGACTACTTTGACGAGAAATATCCTCTTGCCGATGACAAGTACAAATAGCTAGAGGATTGATTGAAGGTTGTTTAGATTCAAGCCATCCCGGTTTGGATTTTGATGATTTGGGTTTAATATTTGGGGTCATCATTCCCCATAAATTCAAGATACCAGTCTTCATCAAATATGGCGGGGTTTCCTGCCCAAAGCTTCACCTGAAGTCTAACGTTGGAAAAATACAACCGCACACCACCGATAAGAAACTATGGGTCCATTTCTTTTAAGAAAGCTTGGTTGGGACTCAACTAGAGTGGTTTTACCAATTGGAGGGATCTTGTATTCGCACATGGGAAGACTTGGCCACTGCTTTCTATCACCAATACCAATTCAATGCCGACCTGGCGCCGACTAGAGTTCAACTGCAAGACATGACGATGGGTAAAAACAAGGGGTTCAAAGAGTACAGCCAAAAGTGGAGGGATCTTGCCAGTAGGGCCCAACCACCGTTAACTGATAAGGAACGTATTGATATGTTTATGGGTATGCTATCTGGTCCATTTTTCAACTTATTGGTTGGGTGTTCTTCATCCGGTTTCACCGAGCTGATCCTGACCGGTGAAAGGGTCGAAAGTGGTATCAAAAGTGTGACAATCCCCATGGCATCTACTTCAACCTCCAATCCCGTGAAGAAATCCTTCATTGGGAAGAAAGAAACTAATGTTATGTATGTGGCAAGGGCACGTAACAAGAAGGATAACCGTTCGTCTGTTAATGTTGTTCTGATTTCCAAACCTACTCATGTTCAAAGACAATCTTCCAATCATCAACGATTTGAGGCTCCACGAAGATAATTCACAAGAATAGGCATGGAGCTATCCCAAGCTTTACAACACCTGTTAAAGGCCAACTTGGTGACACTGCATGATCCTCCGTCCAATCCGAACACCTCCTCACCCAAATACAATTCGAATACCAAATGTGCATATCATTCAAATAGCCCCAGGCATGAGACCGATCAATGCTGGGCACTGAAGAGTAAAATTAAAGATCTAATAGACAACAAGACAATCTAATTTGATCCGCCTACAATTCTAAATTTAATAACGGCACCAATGCCAAACTATGGCAAAGGTGTCAATGCAATTGAAGACACTATTTTTGTTTCCTTCGTCGAAGATCTGACTACTCCGTTAACCATTGTCAAAAAGAATTTTCTGAAAGTCGGGGTTTTCCCTGGATGTTTGAAAGATCGTGATTGCTATGCCACACAAATTAATGGATGCAAATGGATGAAAGAAGGCGTTCAACGCCTGATGAATAGTCATGAGATACTGTTTGAGAAAACTTCGTTCGTCAAAAATTTGACCAAAAAGATTGAAGACCTCTCCATCATAACAATTTCAAACAAGCCTCTTAGGATCTCCTCAAAGGGTTCTATCAGGATTTCGAATGAACCGAATGTTGCTCCTCTAATAATTACTACCCCTGGGCCAATTTTGTACTCTTCCAACAAAGCAGTGTCGTGGAACTACGGTGCCGAAGTGTTCTACCATGGAATAAAGAAAGATGCTTGGATTGAAGAAAGCAAAGCTGATGACATTGGTAATATTACTGGCTCTTGTAAGGTAACCAAAACTGGGTGAATCTTTTCGCCCAACATTTCACCCCTAACTACTACAACGACACATGTATGCATCATCGTTGCTAAGCCTAGTGCTGACACAAGTGGAAAGGAGAAAGTAGTTGAGCCTGCTGAGACATAAACGTCCGCAAAAGACATTGCTACTGAGGAACCTTCCGCTCAAGAAATGGATAAAATCTTGAAAATTATAAAGAGGAGTGATTTCAAGATAGTGGAACAGCTGGGGCAAACCCCTTCCAAGATCTCCATGTTATCTTTGCTACTTCATTCTGATGCTCATGCCAGAGCATTGATCAAATTCATAAAGAAGGCTCGTGTCTCTCATGAGACTACAACTGACCAGTTCGAAAAATTGTATGGCGAGTTTGACGGCCGACAATGGATTGGGGTTCTCGGATAATGATCTGACACCACTTGGAAGGAACTATAACAAAGCTTTACATGTTTCTGTTGAATGTAAGGGGACTACCCTAGCACATGTTCTGGTTTACACTGGCTCTTCTTTAAACATGCTATCCAAGGGCGCTTTGGACCGATTAGAATGTGAAGGACTGGTGTTGAAGCCAAGTGATATCATTGTAAGGGCTTTCGATGGGTCCAAAATGACGGTTCATGGAGAGGTGGATCTCCCGATCAAAGTGGGCTCACAGATTTTCAACTCTACTTTCTACATCATGGACATCCATCCCGCTTACTCTTGTTTGTTGGTTCGCCCTTGGATCCATGAAGCAGGGGCAGTAATGCCAACCATTCACCAAAAGCTAAAATACCCAGTCAATGGGAGGATCATCACTGTTTGTGGTGAAGAGGAATTCATGGTAATCCATCTCAATTATTTCAAATCTGTGGAGATGGATGGCGAATTTATAGAAACCCCGTGCCAGGCTTTTGAAGTTGTTCCGCCTATGGTTGCTACTACCAAAATTTCCTACGACATGACCAAAGCTGATAAGGTCATCCAAGGATGATTTCATTCAAGGATGCTCGTGCCGCAGTCGAAGATGGAAGCTGTGATACATGGAGACAACTCCCCAAGATACCGTTCAAAGAAGACAAATGTGGGTTGGGTTTCACTATCAAGGCTCAAAAAGAAGTGAGGCGCGCCCGTGCGGGAAAGCCCCCTCTCCGTATTGGAAATCATGAAGTAAACGTGGTGGAGGATTCTGATGATGAATGTGCCTTCAAAGAGTGGATATATCCTACTACGACAGAGCTCAACAATTGGCGCGCAAAGGACTTTGTTCCCATCTCCTTCATTGAGGAGTAACTACTTGTTTATTGCTTTCTATCAATTCAAGAGCCTTTTATCTATAATACTAAACAATGACGTTTAAGCCTTATGCCTGGCCCAGGGAACTATGGTCCATTTGTTAAGGGTTTTATTTATGTTCATTTTATCATATGACATTTCAATATAAACCATTGGACTTTTTGCATTCAAATTTTGTGCTCATTATCTTCCTTTTTCTTTAAATACACTTTTCAAATAGCCATGTATCTTACATGCGCGCACACACACACACACACACACACACACACACACACACACACACACACACACACACATACACACACACACACACACACACACACACTCACACACACACACACACACACACACACACACACACACACACACACACTTTCAGGTCCTCGTCCACTCCAGATCTCATTGCCAATGAATCTACTATTGCCAATTATGATTTTGAACATCCAATTAACCAAGTTGAAGACGAAGGAGAGGAAGATTGGGAAACACTGGGAGAACTAGCCATACTTCTAATGCAAGAGGAAAAAGCTATCCATCCACATGAAGAGTTAGTTGAAGTCATCAACCTAGGTACCGAGACAAACAAGAAAGAGGTCAAGATCGACACCAACCTAGGAAGCAGTGTCAAAATCCGATTGGTTTAGATGTTACATGACTACGTGGAAGTGTTTGCTTGGTCATATGAAGATATGCCAGTATTGGATCCCGACATTGTAGTTCATCGTCTGCAAACAAAGGAAGATTATCCTCCTGTCAAGCATAAAGTCCGTCGCATGCGGCCTGACATGTCTGAAAAGATAGAAGCTTAAGTGACGAAACACTTCGACACAGGATTCTTAGCAGTGACATCTTATCCCCAATGGGTTGTGAACGTGGTTCCAGTGCCAAAGAAAGATGAAAAAGTTCGTATGTGCGTAGATTACAGAGATCTGAGTAGGGCAAGCCCCAAGGATGACTTCCCTCTACCTCATATTGATGTCTTGGTCGATAACACCGCTCAACATAAAGTATTCTCTTTCATGGATGGTTTCTCCGTCTATAATAAAATTAAGATGGCTTCCGAAGACATGGAGAAGACCACCTTTGTTACGCAATGGGACACCTTTTTTCACAAGCTCATGCCATTTGGATTGAAGAATGCATGGGAAACATATCAAAGGGTTATGGTGGCTTTGTTTCATGATATGAACCATCATGAAATAGAGGTATATGTGGATGATATGATTGCAAGGTCACAAATTGAAGAGGAGCATCTCAATCACCTATACAAGCTATTCGAGAGGCTGAAAAAGTACAAGTTGAGGTTGAACCCTAATAAGTGCACATTCGGAGTAAGATCTGGAAAACTTCTAGGTTTTGTTGTCAGTGGTAAAGGCATCGAAGTTGATCCTGCAAAGGTAAAATCCATTCAAGAAATGCCAATTCCCCATTCTGAAAAGGAGGTTAGAGGATTCTTGGGTCGTCTTAACTACATCTCCTGCTTCATATCTCACTTAACTGCTACTTATGAGCCAATCTTCAAACTCTTGAAGAAAGATCAAGTAGTTAGATGTAATGATGAATGCCAAGCTGCCTTCGACAAAATCAAGGAATATCTGCAAGAACCTCCTATCCACATGCCTCCAGTTGAAGGAACACCCTTGATCATGTACTTGACTGTGCTAGAGAATTCTATAGTGTGTGTGTTGGGCCAACATGACGAGTCTGGCCAAAAAGAGCATGCAATTTACTACCTGAGAAAAAAGTTTACCGACTGTGAAACCAAATATTCACTGCTTGAGAAAACTTCCTGCACTCTGGCATGGGCTGCTCGCTGGCTAAGACAGTATATGTTGGCTCATACCACTCTATTGATTTCTAAGATGGACCCCATCAAATACATCTTCGAGAAGCCTTCTCTTTCCGAACAGATAACTAGATGGCAGATGATTTTGACTGAATACGATATTCAATACACAACACAAAAATCCATCAAAGGAAATGTATTGGTAGATCATTTGGCCCATCAAGTTATTGATGATTATTAGTCTATGAACTTTGACTTCTCGGATGAGAATATCATGTTAGTGACCGACTGTGCAAAACCTGGACTGTATGACGGACCTGAACAAGGATCCCGATGGACTATGGTTTTCTATGGGGCTTCCAACGCTGTGGGTAACAAAATAGGTTATGTGATAGTTTCTCCTGAGGGTTTCCACACCCCTTTCACTTCTAGATTGTGCTTCGATTGTACAAATAACATGGCTGAATATGAGGCATGCATTTTGGGTATGAAGAATGCCATTGATTTAAGGATCAAGAATTTGAATGTATTCGGAGATTCCACTCTAGTGATTAGCCAAGTAAAGGGAGATTGGGACACTAAACATCCTAATCTTATTCTTTACAAAGAGCTTGTGTTATCTTTGATTCTGTACTTTGAAGAAATCACCTTTGAACACTTCCCTAAAGAAGAAAATCAGTTAGCCGATGCTTTGGCCATGGTGTCCTCTATGTTCAAATTCAAATGGGATAACGAAGCTCCTATGATTATAATTGAGAGGTTTGACGAACCTGCACACTGCTATGAGCTTGACACTGACACAGAGAAGCCATGGTACCATGAGGTGAAGAGATACCTTAAAGCACAAGAGTATCCCGAAGGAGCTTCCATCAATGATAAAAAGTTCTTACGAAGATTCTCAGCCAAATTCTTCCTAATTAATGGAATCCTGTACAAACGCAAATATGATTCTGCTCTGCTCCGATGTGTGGACGAGAAGGAAGCAGAGAAAATTATGGAAGATATGCATGATGGTTTCTTTAAGAATCACTCTAGTGGACATATTATGGCCAAGAAAATCCTGAGAACTGGTTACTATTGGTCAACAATGGAGGCTGATTGCCATCACCACTCAAGGACTTGCCACAAGTGCCAAATCTATGTTGACAAGGTCCATGTGCCTCCTATTCCTCTAAACGTCATGACTTCTCCGTGTTCGTTTGCAATGTGGGGCATTGACATGATTGGAGAGATTAAACCTACTACTTCCAATGGACATTGCTTCATTCTTGTTGCTATCGATTATTTCACCAAATGGATCGAAGCTGCCTCATTTGCCTCAGTCACAAAGAATGTTGTAGCCAGATTCATCAAGCATAACTTCATCTGCCGCTATGGTATCCCCGAAAGGATCATCACCGACAATGGGACCAATCTCAAAAATGCTATGATTACCGAACTTTGTATACAAATCAAAATCAAGCATCACAATTCTTCTCCTTATAGACCTAAAATGAACGGAACAGCGGAAGTAGCCAACAAAAACATTAAGAAGATTATGCAGAAGATGGTAGTAACCTACAAAGACTGACATGAGATGTTACCATTTGCTCTTCATGACTACCGTACTTCAGCTCAGACATCGATCGAGGCAACTCCCTTTTCTTTGGTATATGGCATGGATGATATCCTGCTAGTGGAAGTTCAAACTCCTTCACTAAGGATTATGAATGAGGCAGGCCTAGGCGAAGACGATTGGATTCAGACAAGATTGGATCAGTTGAACTTGATTGATGAAAAGCGACTGGCTGCTGTTTGTCATGGTCAGATGTACCAGAAATGTATGATCAAGGATTTCAACAAAAAGATCAGGCCTTGAGTATATCAAGTTGGTAACTTGGTAATAAAGCACATCATTCCTCCACAAGGAGACCCCAGGGGAAAATGGACTCCCACCTACGAAGGGCCATTTGTTGTCAAGAAAGTTTTCTCTGGTGGTGCCATGATGCTGACTACTATGGACGGTGAAGATTTCCCACATCCTGTGGACGCGGACATAATTAAAAAATACTACAGATAAGAGACCCGCTAGGTTGACACACCTAGGAAAGATAAGGGCATCCCGGCAAACCAAAGGTTTGGGAAAAAATTAGGGATATATGCAAAAGATCATACACCCGGAAAGTCGAAAACCTGAAAGGGAGACTTGGGCAAAAATGGGTATCCTGGTGGACCGAAAACCTGAAAGGGCGGTCCAGGCAAAAGGTAAGGATTGAAAGCGTATGAATATTTCTCGTAGCATCACCACAGTTGACTTTATTACCAAGGTCCGAGTTCAAATGGTCCAGGATCAATCAAATCAACTCTGTCAATGGAAAGGGGCGTTCGAAGACATTGGGGCAATAGTAGAGTTGGAACATAATGAGATCATTTCCACATGGTTTTTGTTTTTGTTTTCAATTTTGTTATCCTTTCGACGATTTCCTCTTACTAGGATCTCCGTCTCTTTGTACAAAAACGCATATTCATGGGTAAAACATCAATTCAAATATACTTTGAAGTGCAAACTTTTTGTTTTTGTTTTGAGTGCAAAGATGTCCAATGACTAAAATTGAATGAACATATGCATACGAACATAATTAAATTTTTTAGCAAATATGTGCTGCCAAGCAGCAATGAGTATGTCTTTAATGCAGTTGAGATATCCCTGCAGAGTTATCTCATTAGCATTGTCCCCAGAGCCTGTTAAAATAAACCTTTGCCCCAACAGAGTTGCCCACAAAGTTGGATTTATGCAAACCTCGGTCAAAGTCTCAATCTCTCGAAAACCCTCTCCTCAAATGAGTTGGTCTTAAAAGAAGAAGCCTTGTGGATTTCTTTCTAAATAATTCACCTTGCCAACATGTCATCAAATATCCTCTTCAACAGGGTTTATTCCCCAACAAAATAATATACTCCTCAACAGAATCATTTCCTATTCAAACAAATTTCAATTACTATAAAGCTTGGACCCGGCCAGATAATAGTTTAACTTCTCAAGATACTATGAAGCCTGGACCCGACCGAATAATAGTTTAACTTTTCAAGATACTATGAAGCCTGGACCCGACCAGATAATAGTTAACTTCTTGAGATATTGTAAAACCTGGACCCAACCAGACAAGGGTTTAATTTCTTTTCCCCAATGTAGTTCACCTCTACCCCTAGCAAGTTACTGTGAAGCCTGGACCCGACCAGATATCAGTTCAACTTCATCCTTTCAAGTAAGTTATTGCGAAGTCTGGAGTTCGACCAGATAACGATTAACTTCATCCACCTCAGAAGGTTACTGTAAAGCCTGGAATCTGAGCAGATACAAGTTCAACTTCACCCTTTCAAGTAAGTTACTGCAAAGCCTAGACCCGACCAGATATTAGCTTAACTTCATCTTTTCAAGTAATTTTCTATGAAGCCTGGAATCTGACCAGATAGAAATTTAATGGTATTAAGTTGCTGCAAAGCTTGGAATTCGACCAGATAACAATTTAACTTCACTCTCCCAAGTAATTTTCAGCGAAGCCTGGAATCCGACCAGATAACAGTTTAATTTAATCTTCCCGGGTAAGTCGCTGCGAAGCCTAGAATACAACCAAATAATAGTAAACTTCATTATCCCCAACTAATTGTTGCCATGCCTGAATTTTGACCAGATAACAACTAACTTCTGATGCTCTCCAGTCATGAATAATTCTCCAGTAGAGCAATAGACAACCAAAGTTCCTGAACTTTATTACTCCAAGAAGAAATCAACATTCCCCCCAGAGTTTCCTCATGCAAAGAGCCAAAGTCAATATTCCCCAGCTGGTTTCTCCGCAAGCAATAAAACAGGGATTCCCAATGGAAACATTTTAAACAAAGTTGAATTAAACTTACTCTCCAACAGCGGTTTGGGATTCAGCCTCCCCAGGTTCTCCAGCATGTTGTCAAGGATTTATTTTCCTAGACAAAGATACACTTAAATAAATGCATTACATTCATAAATCATAACACATACATGACAAATGCATACAACATAATCTCATTTACTTTGAGAACATCATTATGCCATGCATACATCTGCATGCAACTAATCGTCTTCCTTGCAGGAAAAATCAGCAGACAAAAGACGTCTACTATTTCAGTATAAATTAACCAAAAGATTTATCCGGATACCTTCCCCAGTCACGCTGAATGGAATCTCTAAGCCCATTCCCTACACATCCAACTAACACATTATCGAGTGTAAATTTCTAGGAACTTTAGTGATCAAGCATCTTCCACCTTCAAGTCACGAATGGCAGGCTCGCCAATCTAACTCTTCAGGTTCAAAAGATTGAATAGGGGCATCTGTTGTACCCAAAAATTTTCCCTCTCATTTCTTAAGAAATTTCTCATAAGATCTTCCATGAACCAAGTTTGCAGCCTGATACATCAATTTGGGTTTGAAATTGGCACAAGGGCAAAATGGTCAAATGCACACTGAAAAAGTCAAACTTTGAATTTTTAATCAAAATCAAGTTTCAAGAATCACATTTCATCAACACATGTTAGAATATGAAGTTGGTTCACCAAAAAAATAAAAAGTCAAAATTTCTTTGGAAAAGTCAAAGTTCTAAACACTTAGAAACTTTTCTAAGTGTTAATAAAGTATGATAAGTTCAGAACTTCTGGCCAGATTTTCATCATGATGCAAGATGATTCACGAAGAACTTCTGACACAAGAGTCATAGACCTCAATGAGATCTAAAACATTGCAGAACAAAATTTCTCTTAGAAATGTTGGGATTTCAAGTTATAAATCCCTGAAGACATGCCTATAAAACTAAAGCATTTAGTAAATTCTGAGCATTTCCAAGTCGGAATTTGGTTAGAACTTCTGGGCTAGTTTTCACGTAGGTTTAATTAGAGTTTGCAAAAGAGATTCAAAGAGGAGTTACAAAGCATGTTACAAGCTTTCTGAAAATCCTGAGAACTCTTTCAGGTCATGCTGGAGCAGGGAGAATCAAAGATTAGAAGTTGGACATTTGTTCTTAATCTAAGTTACGTTTGTGTTGAACTTCTAATCCAGTTCCAAGCTAGACTGCATAATCTCAGGTTGCAGGTCTTCTTTCTTGTTAAATATCATCATCATTTAGTGCTCACACCCAATTTTGAGTCTTTATCCCAATGTTTAAGCCTTTATCTAAAAGATCTTCCCACGTGCGGCATGAAAGTACCATTGTTGTCCTTGAAAAGCAAACTTTTGTACAAAGTTTATTTTGAACCCATACTTTACTTTGCTTCTGAGTTTACTTACCCACAAATCATGCCTACAAACTTGGATTAGGCATGATTAAAGCTGATAACCACCTTACCTTGCCTTGAAACATGCTTATCTAAACTTGCTTAAAAAATAAGTCAACGATCCATAACACATGATGGCTATACTCCTGATTTCTCCAAACTGCTAAATCCTTTGCCTATAAATTAAACGTCATTTGCAAACCGTTGGAGGATTGGAAAGATTGGAAAAAGCCTTGAAACCTTGCTGAAAATTTCCAAGAATCGGAAACTGCAATACAAACACCAAACCTACTAGTTTCTGATTTTTGCGTTCAAACTCCAATTTTATTTGAGTGTTTCTTGACCAAATCATTCATATAGTTTATAGTATACACATAAAAGCTTTCCATACTTCTGTTTTCAAACTGTAAAACAGTCTTCACCACTCTCTATTTCAAAAACTAGAACTTTGCACCTTGACTACTCCAGAACTTTCCAACCATTCATAGCTCAAATTGAGAGTGGCTTTAGCTTTCTAAGAACTTGAGGAAGCTGACCAGAACATCACAACAATTTGAACCAGACTCTAATTCACGAAACAATTTCCAGCTGTAAGGTAAGTTTCTTTTGACTTTTATCTCATTACTTAGGCATTGTTAGGCTTGCATTTTCAAAGATACAATGTAGATATCATGGCTTTATTCTGTACATATCTATAGATTTCCTTTATATGGCCTAAGTAGAGAGAATTTCATATCAGAACTTCTTGAGGAAATTAGGGTTCAGATTAGGATTAGAAAAATTCATGCTTACTTTTGGTTTACAATGTTGATGCTTTGTATTTCTGAAACCATTATGAAATTTTCTATAACTTCTATGTTTGCATTTTCCATTTTTATTTACAAATGACTAAGTTGCATATATTCTGGCTGGCGCGAAGAAGAAGATGAAGTTCATCATCAGAACATACTTTGTAGTATATGTTTATGTTTTTGTTTCTAATACCGGATGTATAGCCACCCCAATGGTAGAGAGCGCGCACATAAGACATTAGTGTTAAGGGTCCTGGGTTCTAGCCCCAAAAGCATCTTTTTATGTTTATTTCTTGACATTTTTACCCCATTATTTGTCAAACAATATTCCTGGACCAGAAATTCTAAATAAACCCCCTCCCATTTGTTTGTCAAAAAAGTACTCCTGGACCAGAACTTCTAGATATTCCCATCCAACAACATTGACACCTCAGTGACCCGTTATCAGAACTTCTAGCTTGCTAGTAACACTAGAACTTCTAGATTTCCAATTGCATCAGAACTTCAAGACTGTCTCAATAATCAGAACTTCTAACCTTCCAGTAACACTAGAACTTCTAGGCTCCCTCAATAATCATAACTTCTAGGCTGTCTCAAACAAGCATAACTTCTAGGCTTTCCTTTGTTCCTAGCAACCCCATAACTTTAGTGCGTCCGGATCCAGAACTTCTGACCTTTTTTCTACTAACATTTTCTTTCTGATTTGCAGCACACCTGAGTCAGAACTTCTTCTCTATCTCATTTCTATTCTTTCAGCAACACACTGACTCTAACTCTTATTCTCTTATTATTTTTATCATCACTTTTATTTTCATTAATCAAAAACACCAAAAAATACTTTATATTCATATATTTTGCTTTATTTCTTTTAAAACAAAAAGACTAAAAACATTTCCTTAAGTAAGTTTATTTCTTCTCTTAACAAAAACAAAGCAAATCTATTTTACATTTCAATTATTATATATTATTTTCAATATGGTTGTAATAGATAATTAGGACTTTAATTTCTTGCAACCCCCATTTGTAAATTTGTACACCCCATCCCCAAGTGATTGTAATAGCGTAAGATATTTATTTTCCATAATTTATCGCTTTCATATAAATGCTAGTAATTAGGATGTGTATGGAAAGATAAAATCAATACTTCGAAAACACTAATCTAAGATAAACCAAGCATGAAATGCAAACACTTGCACACTTGCACCTCTAGGGTTAACTCCACTTGTTGCCTTATGAAAATGGTCATGTTATGCGTGTAAGGCATCTTAGAAAAAACAACTAAAAATACAAGATCATAGTCCTTCGATGACACTTCAAATGTTTCCTTACAAATGATCTTAGTCCCTCAAGAGAAATACTAAGATATCTCACAACATTGTTATCATGACTATACGATGACCCACACCCATCCCTTTACATCCAAAGATAAGGATTCTAACCAATCAGTGGTAAGATAGCAACATCTAAAGGAGGAGGACAAGAACAAAGGACTTTTGAGTAAGTAGAAATGTTCTTAGTTGCTTGCTCATTTTTAAAACAAAAATCTTTTCAAACACACACTAAACACTTTCAAAATATGAAATATTTTCAAAAGTCCAACACTTTGTATACATTCTTATAGAGACTAGAATCATTCCAAAGTTTGCCTAAACGAAGGCGCTTTTCAAAAATACTTTCAAAACCCACCACAAAGCACACTTTCAATTAAAAGCAATGATCTAGCAAGCAACTAAGATCCCATAGATAACTATGGATGAAAAGGGTGCTAACACCTTCCCTTTTCATAATCTACCCCCCAAACTCAAGAAAATAATCTCAAAGGTCTTTCCTGTTCTTTTTACCCTTTCCTTTATTAGATAAAAGAAAAGTCGATGGTGACTCTTGCTAACCGCAACAATTAAGATCAAACGCAAAACATCCCAAGTCAGTTCTCTCACCCTATTAAAACTGTGTAATTCTATTTGAGAAGATTCCTTATGTGGAGAGCTTATGCAAAAGTATCTCTCAAGGCCTGAAGCTTGAAGACGTGTCTGTGCTTACAATTTCCAGTACTCCTGTAAGGATCACTTCCAAGGGTCCCGTGAAGATTGCTGTCGAGCATAGGGTTGCTCCTATGATCATTACCACACTTGGTCCAATTCCATATTCCTCTGACAAGGATATCCCTTCGAATTATGGAACTGATGTCTACTACCATGGCGTCAAGCAAGAACCATTGCTTATTAAAGATGAAAATACTGAAGTTACTGATCCTAATGTTGGCAATATTGTTGGAACTAGTAAGATTACCAAAAGTGGAAGAGTTTTCTCTCCAAAGGCTGTTACTACACCAGTTCGTATCATTGCTACTGAATCAACTACTGAGGCTTGAGGCAAAGAACGGATGACTGAGCCTGCCCAGACTGAGGCACTGAAAGAGGTTACTATTAAAGATACCTCCAAGCAAGAGATGGAGGAAGTACTGAAAATTATTCAAAAGAGTGACTATAAAATTGTTGAACAGATGGGGAAAACCCCCTCCAAAATATCTATTCTATCTATGTTATTGGGCTCTGAAGCCCTTGCTCAGGCTTTGGTAAAGTTTCTGAAATCAGCTCATGTACCATAGGAAATCTTGATTGATCAGTTCTAAAATTATGTTGCTACCCTGATAACTGATAATGGGATAGGCTTCTTTGGCGTTGATTTAACTCCCGTAGGAAGGAACCATAATAAGGTCCTTCATGTCTCTATTGAGTGTAGATGCAATACCTTATCTCATGTGTTGGTGGACAAAGGTTCTTCATTGAATGTATTGCCAAAATCTGTTTTAGACAAACTTGACTATGAAGGGGTTGTGCTAAAACCCAATGACATTGTGGTGAGAGCTTTTGATGGTTTAAAAAGAATGGTGCATGGAGAGGTTGATCTTCCAATCAAAGTGGGTTCCCAAGTATTTGACTCTACTTTCTATGTGATGGACATTTGTTCAACCTATTCCTGTTTGCTTGGACGCCTTTGGATTTATGGGGCAGGTGCTGTTACTTCTACTTTACACCAAAAGTTGAAGTATTCCGTGAAAGGAAAAATCATTACAGTTTATAGCGAAGAATAATACATGGTGAGCCATTTGAATTCCTTCAAGTATTATGAGATGGATGATGAATTCCTCGAGACTCCTTTCCAGAACTTTGAAGTTATTCCTCATACAACCCCTGTTGCTAAAGCTTCTCATATTGTTCCTAAGGTTATAAAGATTCCACCAAGAATGGCTTCTCTGAAAGGCGTTAAGGCTGTGGTAGAAGAAGGTGGTGGCACTATTTGGGGTCAGCTTCCCGACATTCCTTACAATTTCGACAAATTTGGTTTGGGTTTCACTTCAGAGGCTCAGAGGGTTTTTCGTCGTGCTCATACTAATTCTAGGAGACCTTTATCCCACATCAACAACAATGGAATTCACAAAAATCAAGTAAACATTGTGGAAGACGCTGATAGCGACTATGACATAGACAGTTGGATTTTCCCTACTACCGGCAATGAGCTCAACAATTGGAAGGCTGAAGACTTTATACCAATCTCCTTTAGTCATGAGTAAATTCTATTTTTTGCTTTCTTGCTTTCAAGTTTTTGGTTATATAATTTGAACAATAACTTTAAGCCTTGTACCTTACCCGGGGCAAAACGGTCCAATTGTTAGGGTTGTCATTTTTCATCCACATATTTTCATTTAATAAATCATTGGAAGTTTTCATTCAAATTTCGCGCTCTTTGTATTTCTTTTACTTTATTTCTTTCAAAATAGCTATGTGTTCTTATACACACCCACATAAAAAATTGCAGATCCACATCCACCCAGGGTCCCATTGATAACAATTATGCTATTTCCAATTATGACTTCGAAAATCTAATCTACCAAGTCGAGGACGAAGGTGAGGAAGATTGTGAAGTGCCTGGAGAGCTTGCTAGACTGTTAGAACAGGAAGAGAGAGCCATACAATAGCATGAAGAGCCAGACGAGGTTGTGAACTTGGGTACTGAAGAAGACAAGAAAGAAATCAAGATAGGTGTCAACCTAGAAGACAGTTTCAAAAAGAGATTAATCCAGAGGTTATGTGAATATGTTGAGATCTTTGCTTGGTCTTATGAAGACATGCCAGGGCTTGATACTGACATCGTGGTTCACCATCTACCGATGAAGGAAAGTTGTCCTCCTATAAAGCAGAAGGCTCGTCGTATGCATCCCAAGATGTTTGAAAAGATCAAAGTTGAGGTCATGAAGCAGTTCAATGCATGTTTCTTTGTTGTTACGTCCTATCCTCATTGTGTTGCAAATATGGTGCTGGTCCCTAAGAAGGACGGTAAGGTGCATATGTGTATAGACTACAAGGATTTGAATAGGGCAAGCCCCAAAGATGACTTTCTGTTTTCTCATATTGATATTCTGGTTGACAACACCGCTCAGCATAAAGTATTCTGCTTCATGGATGGTTTCTCTGGTTATAATCAAATCAAGATGACACCTGAAGACATGGATAAGACTACATTTGTCACACAGTGGGGCACTTTTTACTATAAAGTTATGCCTTTTGGTCGGAAGAACGCCGATGCAACATATCAGCGTGCTATGGTAGCTTTGTTCCATGATATGATCCATCATGAGATAGAGGTTTACGTTTATGACATGATAGCCACGTCTCAGACTTAAGAAGAACATCTTGACCACCTACACAAGTTGTTTGAGAGATTGAAGAAGTATAAGTTGAGGTTGAATCCAAACAAGTGCACCTTTGGGGTAAGATCCGGTAAACTCCTAGGTTTCGTCGTCAATGGTAAAGGTATTGAAGTTGATCCTATCAAGGTTAAAGCCATTCAAGAAATTCCAGATCCTTGTACTGAGAAGGAAATTAGAGGTTTCTTGGGACTATTGAACTACATTGCCAGATTTATTTCCCATTTGACCGCTACTTGTGAGCCAATCTTCAAGTTACTGAGGAAAGATCAAGTAGTGAAGTGGAATGACGATTGTCAGATATCCTTCGACAAAATCAAGGAGTACCTCCAGGAACCTCCAATTCTGATGCCACTGGTTGAAGGAAGACCTCTGATCATGTACTTGACAGTATTAGAGAACTCAATGGGGTGTGTATTGGGGTAACATGACAAGTCTTGTCGAAAAGAGCATGCAATATACTACCTTAGCAAAAAGTTTATCAACTGTGAAACAAGATACCCACTGCTTGAGAAAACTTGATATGCTTTGGCATGGGCTGCTCGCTGACTAAGACAATATACGTTGTCTCATACCACTTTGTTGATCCCTGAGATGGATCTAATAAAATAAATATTCGAGAAACCTGCTCTCTTCAGAAGATTAGCAAGATGGAAAAATGTCTTGACAGAATACGACATTCAATACACTACTCAGAAGGTAATTAAAGGAAGTGTACTGGCAGATCATTTGGCTCATCAAGCTGTAGATGACTATCAATCTATAAATTTTGAGTTCCCAGGTGAGAATATCATGTTAGTTACTGATTATGAAGAACCTGGACCATATGAAGGACCTGAAACGAGATCCCAATGGACTATGGTTTTTGACGGAATTTCCAACGCGCTTGGTAATGGGATTGGTGTTGTGATTGTCTCTCCCAAGGGTTTCCATACGCCCTTCACCGCCAGATTGTATTTTGACTATACCAACAATATGGCCGAGTATGAAGCATGGATCATGGGTATCAAAGTTGCCATCAATATGAGAATTAAATTCTTAAATGTATATGGGGACTCAGCCCTAGTGATCAGTCATATTAAGGGAGAATGGGATACGAAGCATCCAAATCTCGTTCCTTATCGAGAGCATGTGACATTAATTCCATGCTTCAAAGAAATCACTTTCGAACATATTCCGTGAGAAGAGAATCAATTGGCAGACGCACTAGATGCCATGTCATCTATGTTCAAAGTCATATGGGATAATGAAGCTCCTCTAATTAATATTGAGAGAGTAGACGACTCGACACATTGCTACAAAGTTGATACTGATGGAGTAGAGGAAAAGCCTTGGTACCATGAAGTAAAAAGATACCTATAAACTCAAGAATGTCCTGAAGGGGCATCTATCAATGATAAGGAATTTCTAAGTAGGTTCTCAGCCAAGTTCTTTCTGAGTAATGAAATTTTGTACAAACGCAACCACGACTAGACTTTGCTTTGTTGTGTAGATATGAAGGAAGCTGAGAAAATTATGGAAGATATGCACGAAGGTGTCTTTGGTACTCACTCCAACAGACATACAATGGCTAAGAAGATTCTGAGATTCAGTTATTATTGGTCTACCATGGAAACTAATTGCCATCATCATTCCAGAACTTGCCATAAATGCGAGATTTATGTTGACAAAATATATGTGCCTTCGGTTCCTTTGAATGTCTTGACTGCTCCTTGGTTGTTTACAATGTGGGGCATTGGTATGATTGGAGATATTAAGCATACTGCTCCTAATGGGCATTGTTTTACCCAAAAATTTTCCCTCTCGTTTCTTCAAGGCATTCTCCTAGAGTTCTCAAAATGCTCAAGGATGCTCAAGAGTTGGGTAACAAATTCTTCTCCTAAGCAAGGGGTTCATAAATAGGGTTTAACTTTTCACAAGGATATTTGGGTTTCTAAGATCTTAAATTTAATTCATGTTTTCTTATATGTCTTCAAGAATTCTCATACCAAATTTCAAGCCTTGTATCACAAGTTTGCTCAGTCAATTGCTCAGATGACTGAATATCAACTATATTGGGTAAAAAGTCACTTGTGGTCAACATACAGTCAAACTTCAAGATTTTTGGTCAACATCAATATCTTGAAGTCATATTCATCAATTGATCAAGGGTTGATCATGATTCCTCAAGAAAAACTCTCAAATCATCAAAAGTCAAAAGTTGCTAAATTAGGGTTTCCTTAGGAGAAGTCAACTAAACTTTGACCAACCATAACTTTCACATGCTTCATCCATTTTGCCCAAAAAAACAGCTCATTTTAAAGGAAATTCAATTCTCTACAACTTGGTATCTCTAATCTCAAGTCCAAAAATTCTTCATTTAAGAGATATAGGTAAACACATTACAGGTCATTTCAAAAGTCAACAAAAAGACACTTTGTGTCAAAGAAATTTACATCAAGATAAATTCTCCAAATGCAAAAATGATCAAAAAGAGATATTATAGAGGATATCTTGAGTTTTCTAAAAAGGACTACATCACCTTCAAAAGATGAAAATTGAATGAGTTATGACCAGTGCAAGTTGGGTAATTTTAAGCAAATACATGAAGTTCAAGTTGAGCAAATTTGATATTTTGTACTTTTGGGCCATTGGTTTGAAGTCCAAGCGTGTGTTATACTTCTCACACACCTCACTTTTTACTCAAGTACCCTTTGACCTCTTTATTTTATTTACTTTTTGTTTTTTTAAATTTAAATCAAAATTAAATGAAATAATACAAGGCCTTTCTTACAAGGTCCAAGTCCACAAATCTCTTACCTAATTCCATATTATATAATCCCATTGTATTAATACAAGCAACACACGAAACCTTGCCTCACAAACTTGTCAAAAAAGATCAAATTTTTTTCAAGAACCCTAAAATCTTGAAACCCTTATCACAAACCCATTCACTATAAAACAACCATCCCATTCACTCCTAGAAATAATATAGAGTAAGGTTGGATCGATTTTGATGTTCCAAAATATATGAAACACAATGCATTCATCTCCGATCCCATAATTTTTCACAAATTTCATATTTTGATTTTCGCTTTATTTTAAGCCATGCTAATGTCATTATTATGTTTCTAAGATATCTTTGCTCGGGTCTGGATCATTGTGGAGGTCCCATGCAATCCAAACCATGAAACACCATGGCTACACGGATTCCATTTTGTTTTCACTATAGCGGCCAAACCAGTCAGTTTTAGATCCAAATAATCCTTCCATTGGATTCGCAGCCCTCAATTTAGGGGGTATGGTGTTTTTCACTTGCTAACTTTTTATATTCTTGCAGGTTGAATAAATAGTCTACCGGAGAAGACGACCGAAGCTAGGGCTACGGCGTCTCTTCGGTCAATACATTCATGTTTTATATTTATTTTATTTGTTTCATTTAAACTAACGGAGGTATCACAGCCCCAACGGTAGTAGCGCGCATTAAGTAATTGGTGTCAAAGGGCTTGGGTTTGATCCAGCCTTTTGCCACTTATTTTCCTAACATTTCCATATTTTGCAGGGTTAATTACAAAATGCATTGAACCTGTTTCCTATCACCAAGGCGCGGTTGGCCCAGTGGTGAAGATGTTGGTTAAAGGTTTCAAGTGTGTGGGTTCAACACCCACCCCTAACCCTTTGGTTATTTTACACAATTCTCTATTCTTCTTGCTCTTGCCTTTCCCTTTTCTTCATTATTTTCACAAAAAATCAAGCATTTTTCACAAACTTTGATTTTTCTTAACAAACCCTATTGTAATATTAGTTTTTTTTTTAATTTAATCAACCCTAATTTTATTTTTTAGGTTTTCTTAATTAAATTAAAATCACCTTAGATTTTAAGGTTTTGTTTAATTTAATTAACTAACTTTTTTAATTAATTAAAATCAATTAGGTTTTAGGTTAATCATCAAACTTTTTCACCAAAACGATCACAAAATAATTTTATCTATTCTTTTCCTTTTTATCGCTTCACGTACTTTATTACTTTCACGTTCTTTTTCCAATTATGTATCTGCTTACAGTTTGTAATAGTTTAATTAGGGTTTACTGTTTTCCCCGTTTTTTTACTATTTGTACTTCCATTCCCGAAGCCTTGTAATAGCGTAAGATGTTATTTTTTCTGCACTTATACTTTTATGCTTTGTATATAACTGCCAGATGTATGTTAATAGGGTTTGTATGGAAAGATTAAAAACAACCGTAGATGTAATACGGTGGGATAACTGACTTTTTGGTTTTGCGTTATATCACAAATATTGCGGATAGCAAGAGGCGCCGCCGACTTTTTTTTATCTAATAAAGGTATGGGTGAAAAGAACAAGAAAGACCTTTGAGAATTTTATGAGTTCGGGGGGTAGGTTATGAAAAGGGAAGGTGTTAGCACCCTTTTAATATGTAGTTATCTATTGGCTCTTAAATGCTATCTGTGATCGGTGGGAATAGAACTGACTGTTTTTTGGAATGCTGGTTCGCGTTTGCGTTTGTTTTTGCAAAATGTCGCGGTAAGCAAGAGTCGCCACCGTCTTTTATTTTATCCAACAAGGAAAGGAAAAAAGCACAGAAAAATTCCTTTTTAAGATATTTCTCGGGTTCAGGAGGTAGATTATAGAAAGGGAAGGTGCTAGCACCCTTTCTATCCGTGGTTATCCACGGGCTCTTAGGTACTTGCTCATTGTGTTTTCAAAATTTGCTTTTATTTGTGTTTGTGGGTTTGAAAGAGTTTTTTTGTTTTGAAAGGGGTGTAAGTGCGAAAAGTTTTGTTTTGTTTTAAAAGGAGCAAGTACTTAAGAACCATCTACCTACTCGAAAAAGGAATTAATATGTACAAATGTCCTTTAGACAATGCTAGCCCACTATTGATGAGTTGGTAGCATCGTCATTGGAGTTTTGAGGGTCAATTCGATTAAGGGACGTATGGTCACTAAAGCAATGTTAGGACGCCTTAACGGTAACCCTAATATCTTAGATCATTTTATCCGAGACCACGTTCGAGGCAACCAAGTGAGGTGTACCCTAAGAATGCGCATGTGCGAGTGTGTTATTTTTCAGTTATTTATCTTTATACATGTCGTGGGTGAGCTATGTTGATTTTAGGTTAAAGATTTGATCTTGTCATGCATTCCCTATTTATCAAACATCTAACAGTTAATAGTTGCGGAATTTAAATTGCGGAAATTAAATCTAAACTATTACAAGGCGTCGGGTATTTACATCGCCAAAAACGACCCTTTAATTTAAAATGCGGAAAATAAATAAAAGCGATAAATAATTAAAAGTCCTATTGAAACTATTACATACTCGAAGCAATTACATTATTGGATAAAAGATGAAACGCGTGCGAGAAAATTAAATCGGCGTATTTTTAGGGTTTTGCCCCTTTTTATCAAAGAAAGCATATTAAATGGAAGTTAAATCTAAGTCAATTAATTAATTAAGTAGAAAATATATTTTTAGATTTTTTAATATTTGAGAAAATAAAATAAAATAACAAAGGTTAAAATTGTTAAAACCTAATTCTACATTGATTTTAATTTATTGCAAAAAATGCTAAAATTATACCTAATTAAAAAGAATTAATTAATTATTTATTTACAAAATAAAATATTGAAATTAATAATAATAATATTTTTATATATTTTTGATTTTATTAGGAAAAATAAATTGGTTAGTATAATAATAATAATTAATAAAAACAGTTAACTAAAAAGAAAATATAAAAGAGAAAAAGAAATAAACCCAGGGGGTGTGAGCCTGGATCTGGGTGTAGAATCAGCAATTTTCCAGGCCCAAAATGTTAGCCTGATTGACTTTTCCAGTCTCCTATGCGTGCTTGTTGACTAGGACACATGACAGTCCTTCATTCATGGCCATTTGATTTGATCTGAAGCCACCTGACGTGTTGATATTTGAGGCATATGGTGCACTACACTCTAGGCGCTGCATGTGAATACCTGAAGAAAAATTGTAACAAATATTGGGGGACCTGGGGTTCGAACCCAGGTCCCAATGCTCATTGACACGCCTCCCTTGCCAACTCAACCATGCTGCTTCTTTGTTAGAAAAATACATAACAAATATTAAATAGAAAACAAAACATTATGCCTGAAAAAAATAAAAAAATATGGCGCGAGTTTTGAATGGTCCAATAAGGAGAAGACGCGTGGTCGTCTTCTTCAACAAATCCCTGGTTATTTACCTGCGGATTTTTATCCGTAGGAATATCCGTGGGACCGTTCTAAAATCACTTCCAGGTCATGTAAACGCACACTAAGGGTATCAACGTGATCGTCTCTCTTCCCTGAGCACAAATATGGCCATGGTTTACCTCGATTGTACCTGTACCAAAAATGCCTAAAAACAAAGCTTGGAAACCCTAGGTTCGGGTATCACGTTAGAGGCCATGAGAATAAAATTAAATATTGCAAAAATGTTCTAAATCAAACAACAAACACAAATATGCCAAGATTTCAATGAAAGGATGCAAGAATCAGAGGTTTCGATTTCGTGTTGAGAGGCATATTCGTGAGTACTTACAGTGCGTTACATGGAAGAAGAAAGCCTGGTTTTTGTTACAATCGCTTCAGGGGATGGAAGTCAAGCACACTACGTTGAGATTTTGGGTTGAATTGACCTCCAAACAAGAATTCGATCTCCACTTTTTCCAAGGTTTTTTCAATTCTGAGTTGGTCGTTTCTGCAATCCTTAGGGCGTGTCCCTGATCTCTATGGCTTGTTTGTACATAAGGGAATGAATTAGGTTAATCACTTGGGCCTTAACCCATGAGAATTGAAGATTGGAGATTTTATTTGATCACCATTATCAAGTTTTCATATTTGTATCAAATCTGAGATTTTGTGCATGTTTTGACTTGGCACAAGTTTGGTTGAGTGTCTCATGATATTTGCAAGCTGTAATGATCACGAGAATCTCATTCCATTAATTTTTGGATTTTATTTGAATTAATATTGATTTAAAATGAATTAAATCAATAAAAATTAAATAAAATAGAAAAATAAATGGATGGCCATGAAATTAAATATGGGACACGTGTGTGGTGTGATAAGGCCAAATCAAGTGGAAAAAAGTGGGCCCTTTTGTCAAAAATTGGAGTTTTGAGGATAGTTGACTTTTGGCAATTTTGCAAAAAAGGTAAACTTCACCAATGCATAACTTCCTCAATTTTGAACTTTTGGAAGTGTTCTTGGACGTTTTAGAAACCTTGAGATGTAATCTAATACACCCTTTTGGTCTCATCGTATTTTGATATTCCATGCTCAAGTTATAAGCTTTGTAAAAAAAGTTGTTTTTGTTGACTTTCAAAAATGACCTATAATGTCCAAATTTGTAACTTTTTGTGAGAGCATTTCTTGATCTTGGGGTGTGAAGATGGCTTGTAGGAAATTTCATCCTATTCAAAATAAACTTTGGATGGGTCATTTATCATAAAGTATGAGAAAGTTATGCTTGGTCAAAGTTGAGTTGACTTTTCCTACAAAACCCTAATTTAGCAACTTTTGAATCTTGATGAATCTTGAGCAATCCTTGATGAATCATGATCAACCCTTGATCAAATGATGAACTATCCTTCAAAATGAGAATGTTGGCAAAAAATCTTGAGGTTTGACTATTTGTAGGCCACAATTGACTTTTGCCCTAGCACAGCCGATTTTGGACTTCTTGAGCAATTGACTGACCAAACTTTCTCTGCAAGGCTTGAAATTTGACATGGATGAACTTGAGAGCATATTAGGACATTGGGGAGCACTTGAGACCATTTTTATGTGAGTACCTTGATGCATCACAAAACCCTAATTTTGAATTGACTGCCTTAGGAGGTGATTTGACTGTTCAACTCTTGAGCCATCTTGAACAACTTGGAGATGATTCTTGACATGTCTTGAGGAATATGGGAGGGCAGATTTTGGGGTACAACACTAGCTCACTTTGAAAATTCTTTTTGTGTAAGTGTATTTTGAAAATATTTTAAAAAGATGCCTTAGAGCGGCAAACATTGTAATGATTCTCATATCGTTGAGAATGTATACAAAGTGTTTTGTCTTTTAAAATATTTAGAAAAAATGAGAGTGTATATGTGAGAAATTGTTTTTTTTATGAGCAAGCAACTATAATTTATCTACCTACTCAAAAGGTCTTTGTTTTTTCCTCTTTTCCTTTAGATAGTGTTATCCTACTATTAGTTAGTAGGTAGCCCTATCATTGGATGTTTTGAGGGACAGGCGCAGGTCATCGTACAGTCACGAAAATAACTCATAGGACAATTTAGAAATTATCCTAAGGTACCAAGATCATTTACTGAGGCAGCATCGAAGGATCATCGAGGGACTATGATCTTTTAACCAAAGGATCTTTGCTAAAACATCCCACGTTTGAGAGACGTGACTGTTGTTTTCCGAAGGCAACAAGTAGGGGTACCTTAGAGGTGTGCGTGTGTGAAGTGTGTTATGTTTCAGTTATTTATATCTTGGATGTTAGGTTTTCTAACGTTTTCTTTTAAGTCTTACCATGCAATCCTATTAAGCTAGTAGTTAAATATATACAAGCATTCATACAGTAGTGCTGAAAGTAAAAGTGCGGGAAATTGAATCTACACTATTACAGTGCTTCGATGGTGGGGAGTACAAAACCTCAAATGGGGGAAAAGGTAAAGAAACCCTAAATTTAACTATTACATTCCTTCGAAAGTTACAAAATTAAATAAATGTGAAAGATAAACAAATGCGTGGAGATTGAAGAGATGTCAAAAAAAGCCTAAAAATTCCTAAATGTTTAAGAAAATATTTTTTGTCGTTTTTGTTATGGAAAAATAATTGAAGTGATGAAAACCTAATTCTAATTAATTTTTAATTAATAAAATAAACTCAAAGTTATCAAATTAAAGTAAATAAAATTAACAAAAGTTAAATTAATTAATAAAAAACATAAATCTAATGTTTTTTATGATTTTCTGATTTTTTTGTTATTTTTCTGATTAAATAATAAATGGTTAAAAGAAATAATTAAAATAAAAAACAAAAAAAAGGTTTAATGGGCCTGCACTGCAAAAAGGAATTAGGGGTGTTAAAAAGCAAACAATTTCAGGCCCAATAGCAAGAGGGCCTAAGCGCCTGGGAGATCCAGTGAGGATCATCTCCTGGAGTGTATCATGGGCGTGACAATCAACTACGTTGGATCTGATTGGATGGTGTTGATTGGGGCAGTGTATGGTAGGTGCACTGGATAACTTGCATAGGATCTGTAAGCATAAAATGTTAGAAAAAAAAAACTACATCGCGTTTGGATCGAACCCAGGACCTGGCAGAGGTATGTTGTAAGAGCGTGCATGCTTCCAGTGGGGTGGCTTGTACATCCGGTAGTAGAACACAAATCAAACAATATATTATAAAATTAAATGCTAATGCCAGACAAGCAAAACGCGCGCGCCCAGGTGGACCCCTTGGATTTGAACTAACCAATCAGGTGGTGGCACGCCTAGGCCATCAGAGTCAGCACACCGAAGTCAACTTTCTGATTGTCTTCTCTGGTTGGTAAAAAAAAACCTGCAAATAAAACTAGATCAAGATCCAAGATTTATCTTACCCCCGCCCCCCCCCCCTAAATCGGGGCCTGCCAATCCATTTGTGCTATCCATTTGCCCTAAAAAACCCTGTATACAAAGATACGAAGAGCACATCCTTTCATGCCCTAATCATGGTGTTTCCAGATTCAGGCACCCAAGATCACATGCAACACATTAGATTTATTCCAAATATCAATACTAACATGAATGCATGCATAAAATGGATTTAAATTACACGATTAATGAATTTGAGATCTAAATTTTTACCAAACCGGAGGGATGGCGTGAAGGAATTGATGGGGAAAAAATCATGTTTCTTTATCCGCAGGATAGAATTTGCTGGTGAGTGAGATAAGACTATTATGTGGGGATTTGTAGATAGCTCGAACATTATCTTAACTCCTAGAGTCTTGAGTAAATGCTTATTCCTATTTTTATGCATATATTTGTTAACAGTCAATTGTATTCATATGCGTATGCTCATTTAACTTTAGTCATTGGACATTCTTGCAAACAAAACAGAAAAGGTAAAAACAAAGAGTTTGAATTTTGAAATTGTATTTCTTATTGACATTTTGCCCATAAACGGGTGATTTTATTCAAAGAGACAAAGATCCTAATAAGGGGAAATCATCATGAAATGAAAAGAGTACAAAGTGTAAACAAGATAAATATCTATATGGAAATAATCTCGTCGGGTTCTAACTCTTCTATTGCCCCTATGTCTTCAAGCATCTCATCCCTTGCTGTTGGAAGAAGTTGATTAAATTTATCTGTATCGTTTGAAATTTGACTTTGGTAATAAGGCTCGCTGTAAGTGATCCAATGGGGACAAAGTCGTTTGCTTTAATCCCTAATTTTTGCCTGGACCTCCCTCTCGGGTTTTCAGTCCACCGGGAGACCTTTTTTTTCCCAAGTCGCCTTTTCAGGTTTTCGACTTGTCGGACGTACAATCTTTCCATATATATATATATATATATATATATATATATATATATATATATATATATATATATATATATATATATATATATATATATATATATATATATATATATATATATATATATATATATATATATATATATATATATATATATATATATATATATATATATATATATATATATATATATATATATATATATCACTGATTTTCGCCCAAACCTTTTTTGGTTTTCCGGGATGCCCTTATTTTTTCCTAGGCCAATCAACCTAGCAGGTCATTTTAATGCATAGTATCTTTTGACTATATCTGAATTCACAGGGTGCGGGAAATTTTCACCGTCCATGGTGGTTAATATCATAGAACTGCCAGAAAATATTTTCTTAATCACAAATGGCCCTTCGTAAGTGGGAGCCCATTTTCCCCTGGGGTCACCCTGCAGTGGAATGATGTGCTTTATTACCAAGTCACCAGCCTGATATACCCGATGCTTGATCTTCTTATGGAATGTCTTGATCATGCGTTTCTGATACATCTGACTGTGACAGACAGCCGTAAGCCTCTTCTCGTTGATTACATTTAACTGATCCAACCTGGTTTGGATCCACTCGTCTTCTTCCAAGTCTGCATCTTTCATGATCCTTATAGAAGGAATATGAACCTCGACAGGTAGGAAAACTTCCATATCGTAAATCAGATTTTCGAAGTCATATGCGGCAATAGCAGAATCGTTATCAACGAGATCCATAGTGGATGAGGATCTGCAATGTAGTGTGTAGGTGTGTGTAAGAATACATAACTATTTTGGAAATGTAATAAAAGACAAAGATCACAAAACTTGCATGACAAACGTCCAATGTTTTTATTGAATGAACAAATGTTTATGAATTATCAACCCTTTAACAAATGAACCATTATGCCCCGGGTAAGACACAAGTTTTAAAGTCTTTGTTTATTACACAACCAAAAACTTTTGAAAACAAAAAGATGTCTTATGCCTTCCAAATATTTGGTCCATCACCAATGGTAGGGAATATACAATTGTTGAAGTTGCAATCGCTGTTTGTATCCTCTATAGAATTGATCCCATTGTTGCTGATACGGAACAGAGTTCTCCTAGCACGAGCGCGATAAACACCCCTCTGACCTTCTGCAGTAAAGCCCTGACCAAACTTGTTATATTTAAAAGGGTTATCATGTAGCTGACCCCGAATTGTACTACCACCATCTTCAATAGTAGCTTTGGCATCCTTCAAGGAAGCCATCTTGTGTGGAGTTTTGGTGATCTTCGGAATGGCAGAACGTATTCAACAATGGCACGGGATTTCACTTCAAAGGTCTGACAGGGTGTTTCAATAACTTCTTCGTCCATATCTATGTATTGGAACGAATTGAGGTGGTTGACCATATACCCCTCTTCTCACAGACAGTAACAACTTTTCCTTTTACAGGACACTTGAGTTTCTGGTGCAAGGTGGAGGTGACAACGCCTATCCCATGGATCCAAGGGCGTCCCAGTAAAAAAGAGTATGCTACCCGGATGTCCATCACATAGAAGGTGGACTCAAAAATCTGTGAACCCACCTTGATTAGGAGGTCCACTTCTCCATGCACCATTCTTTTGGACCTGTCGAAGGCTCAGACTATGATATTGTTGGGCTTCAACGCAACCCCTTCATAATCTAGTCGGTCAAGAGCGCCCTTGGGCAGAACATTCAGGGAAGATCTCGTATCGATTAACATATGGGCCAACGTAGTTCCCCTGCATTCAATGGAGACATACATGGCCCTATTTTTATTTCTCCCCTCTGGAGTCAAGTCAGAATCAGAGAAACCCAAACCATTGTCGATTTCCAAACTAGCCATGTAGCTTCAAAATTGATCAGTTGAAATTTCTTACGGAACATGGGCGGTCTTCAAGAATTTTACTAAAGCCTTCGCATGGGCTTCAGAACACAGTAGTAAAGATAACATGGATATTTTAGACTGGGTTTACCCCAACTGTCCCATAATTTTATAATCACTTCTGCGAATGATCTTCAAAACCTCCTCCAAATCTTGCTCAGAGGTATCCTTGACCGTAGCTTCTTTTGGCGCCTCCTTCCGGGCTGGCTCTATCATCGGCTCTTTACCTCGAGCCTCGACAGTTTCCTTGGTGGTTGTGACTTGAATAGGCATAGATATTTCTGGGGAGAAAATTCGTCCGCTTCTTGTAATTTTGCTAGTCTCCGCAATATTGACAATGTTGGGATCAACCTCTTCACTATCTTCATCGGATAACTCTTATTTAACTCTATGGTAATAAACGTCAGACCCATAATTCCACGGAATAGCCTTCTCCAAGGAATATGGGATAAGCCCGGGTGGTGTAATAACCAAAGGAGCAGCTTTCAGATTGGCGGTAATCCTTATAGGACATTTGGAAGGGATCCTGAAAGGAGTACTGAAGATAACAAACAGATCTTGGCACACATTCTCAGTAGATAGAACATTTTCAATCAAAATCATGTGTTCATCCATCAGGAGTTGAACACCTTTCCTCAGCAACCCGTAGTCGTTGGGTTAGACCGCACATCAATAACATTCTTCAACATAGCCCGGAAATAAACCGACCTATAACAGATTCTTCTTAATTATAGAGAGGGGAGTTACCACATCATTTATATAGGTAATGTACATCACATATTCAACAATACTTATTCCCTTGTCATGCTTGTGCATAGGTGCGGTAATCACATTTGGAGTCTCCAGAGGATCAAACTCAATTTCCTTATTATCGATCATGTCTTGGATATTGCTCTTCAGGGCCTAGAAATTGTTGGCGTCGTGCCCAGGACTGTTCGAATGATAAGCACACCTCACATCTGGATTGTACTTTAGAGAGGAGTTGTTGGGATTCTGATGAGGATCCCACAGTGAAATGAGTTCAACCTTCAAGAAATGTTATAATGTCTGAGATAAAAGCATTGGTAAACTGCCTCGGCAGAGCGTCTGGCCTTTGTCAGTTACCATGCTGTTCTTGTTGAACATGTGTCGGGTTAGAAATCAACACCACTCTCACAGACTAATGGTGGTTATTTTTACTACGACTCTTATGGCCATAGACAACATTGACTTCCTTTTTACCTCTAAATTGCTTCTTCACGGCATTAGAAGAAGTAGCCATCGGGATCTTCCCACTCTTTATACCGCTTTCAATTCTCTCCCCTGTCAAAATCATCTCTGCAAAACCATACGACAAGCTTCCAATCAACAAATTAAATAATGGGCATGTCAGAGTTCCCATGAACATATCTACCATTTCCCGATCAGTCAAGGGAGGTTGCACCCTTCCAGCCAAGTCCCTTCATTTCTGTGCATATTCCTTGAACCTTTCATTAGAGCCCATGGACATATTCTGCAGTTGCACTCGAGTCGGTGCTAGATCAACGTTATATTGATACTTCTTATAGAAATCAGCATTCAAGTCTTCCCATGTGTGTATATTGGTTCCCTCCAGCTGATAGAACCATTCCAGTTGAGTTCCAGCCAAACTTTCTTGGAAGAAATAGACCCATAACTTTCGGTCAGCAGTATGAGGTTGTATCTTCCGAACATACAACTTCAAATGGAGTTTAGGACAAGAGAACCCATCGTACTTAGAAAAGACAGGGACCTTGAGCTTAGTTGGGATGACCACCCCCAGAATCAGACCTAAATCACAAAAATCCAATCCAGGCACCTTTTGGATTTCCATAGCCTTGAGTATGTCCTCCAACTTCCTACATTTGTCATTTGTAGGAGGATATTGTTCGTCAGAAAAGTCTTCATCTTCAAGAGAATTCTCATAACCTTGATTGTTCCTGCCTTCATTCTTGACGCTTCTACCATCTTCATCATGGTTGTCATCTTCTTCATAGGAGATATCTTCCACCTGGACTGGTTGAGCAGGACCTTTGAACCTTCTCCCCCATATTGAGGACAACAACCAACTTCTTGGTCTTCTTTTTCTTGGTGACGAGCGCAAATAGCTCTTTCTTCCCCTGAGCCAGATTCAGGGGAGTCTCTTGGAATTGTGCATGTTAAGCCTGGAGATTCTTAACAGTTTGTTCGAGGGCCATTTTTCTGCTGAAATAAACAACGATAAAATGAGAAACCTATATGACAAACCTGTTATAAAATGATGCATGATATGTAAATGCAATGATTTCGAGGACCTTAGGAGATTTAAATTTGATAACCAAGAGGAAACATAAACCAAGATTTTATTAGTGAGTTCAAATTACAATTTCCTTTTAGGCTTATAATGAAAACAACAAGGTCTCAAAGAGACAAAAAAGTAAACTCCTAAAACCTAAGACTCAAGTCTCCCATGGACGCTTCCTCTTTGTGTTGATGTATGCATTAAGGCTCTGCTCTTCATGAAGTTTCTTTGTGAGCTCCAACAATTTCTTCTCACTTGCATAAAATTGAGTCTCAAAGGTGTCCCGCTCTTCCTTCCGTTGAATCCAAGACTTCTGCAATTCTTCAAGGTTAGTAGGCGTATCTGGATAGAGGATGGTGTAAGGAAAATTTCCTTCGACAACAGGCTCCATGATCATTAGTATGATAGCTGGACATGGCATCATAAGGTTTTGAGCACGAGCTCGTACCAATTTGAGGTAAGGCTCTAGAGGGATGGAATTATTATGCCCTAAATCCTTACTATCAATCTAGTTCACCATGCCCCAAGCATTCATAAACCTCCAACGATAACCTTGATGATCACTTTAATAATCGAACATAATACCCTGTATAAGTGCGTCATGAGGACCATCTCTTCGAGCGTAACCAAATTGATATAGAGCTAGAGAAAGGTTGCAAGTAATACCTCCCCTACTTCCAAGGAGCGGAACATTAGGGAATTATCCATAGAAATCAACGATAATGATATCCTCATGAGACCGGGAACACTAGTAGATGTCTGTATGAGAAAGTGACATTATTCTTTGCGACCACCTCAAACCATATTCATTCTTTATTACCGAGCGGGGAAGGTGCAAAATAAACCACCTGGATAACAGAGGTATAAAACACATGAGAGTTCCTCGCCTCTTCATAGTACGAGTGTGAAGGGAATGCAGAATGTCTTCGAGCAAAGTAGGCACAGGATTACGAGCGAGAAAAATCTTGACGGCGTTCACATCTATGAATTGGTATGGATTAGGGAATAGTACCAATCCATAGATTAGAAGAGCCAAGATATCCTCAAAAGCCTGGAAACTCATAGCATCTTGGAATAGTTAAGCATTCTCTATCAAAATTTTAGCCAGAAAACCCATGACTCCACTTATTGTTTCCCAGTTAGATACAATGTCGGACCGCTTCAGATGTAAAGTTGCTGCAGTAAATTCTGGTTTTGGAGCTTCCTCTAAACCGGTGAAGGGAATGTTATCAAGAATAGGTACTCTCAGTAATTGAGAGAAATCTTCCATAGTGGGTACCAACTGATAATCGGGAAAAGTGAAACAATGATGTGCAGGGTCGAAGAACTGGAACAGAACACTCATCATGTCTTCGTCAAAACCTGGGGTAACCATACTAAGTAGTCGAAGATTCCTCTTGATAAATAAAGAACTTTCAGGAACCCTTGAGACTAACTCTTTAAATTGATGGGGCACCCTTACAAAGTTGACCCGGATAGTGTTTCTGTGAGCGGAGGCCATAGTCTGCAAAACAGAACAAAGATAAATTCACTGGTCCTTAAAATGGTTAATAGAAACGAAATGGTATGAATTTTATGATGCATGATGTTATGTTCGAACAATTTAATTATAAACAAGAAAAACACACAAGGACTTAGGTTAAAGCTTGCATGGAGTTGTAGGTAAGTACCCTCTTGAAGTTTTAATTAGCTCAACCTGTCCTAAAAGAAAGTAACCGGGTTCAAGGAGTCTCAATATCACAGATCATTCTGTCAGGCATTGTTTTAGCACAAGCATCTGATTTGCAACCTAAATATCCTGAGTCTGACCTCAATGAGTGTAACATCGATTATCAACCAACTTTAGTCTATACAAAAGTTCGGCTATCTCACTACCTTCTAATGGCTAAGTTGTGTCAACTAAGGTTCTACAGTCAGTTAGTGCTTTAAGACACCACGCGGCAGCCCAGTATTCTTCTTAACTTAACTTAAGGGACACCAGCACCAACCAATGTGTCGCACCAACGTAGCCATCGCTTCAACCGTATTGGTGTATGCCGTACTGTTTTCATGATCAATTTCTACTTACCTAAAATGCCCCATATCCGGGTTTAGGATCTATACAAGAATAACCCAAACAACCCTTAAACATAAATCGGGAAAATCAAACATTGAAAGCATTTAAATGTGAACTATCTCTAAGGTAACTACACTTTCTTAGTTATTCTCTCCAGCAGAGTCGCCAGTTCTGTAATACGGTGGGAGAATTGACTTTTTGGTTTTGTGTTTTATCACAAATGTTGTAGATAGCAAGAGTCTCCATCGACTTTTCTTTTATCCAATAAAGGAAAGGGAGAAGAGAACAGGAAAGACCTTCGACAATTTTCTGAGTTCGGGGGGTAGGTTATGAAAAGGGAAGATGTTAGCACCATTTTCATCCGTAGTTATCTACGGGCTCTTAGTTGCTAGCTCACTTTGAAAATGATTTTTGTGTAAGTGTATTTTGAAAATATTTTGAAAAGATGCCTTAGTGCGGCAAACTTTGTAATGATTCTCATATCGTTGAGAATGCATACAAAATGTTTTGTCTTTGAAAATATTTAGAAAAATAAAGAGTGTATGTGTGAGAAATTGTTTTTTTTTGTGAGCAAGCAAATATAAGCTATCTACCTGCTCAAAAGGTCTTTGTTCTTTTCCTCTTTTCCTTTAGATAATGTTATCCTACTATTAGTTAGTACGTAGCCCTATCATTGGATGTTTTGAGGGACAGGCGTGGGTCATCGTGCAGTCACGAAAAAAACTCGTAGGACACTTTAGAAATTATCCTAACGTATAGAGAATTGAATTTTCTTCAAAATGGGCTTTGGTTGGGGAAAAAGTTGATGAAGCACGTTAAAGTTATGCTTGGTCAAAGTTCAGCTGACTTCTCCCAAGGAAACCCTAATTTGATAATTCTTGACTTTTGATGATTTGAGAGCTTTCCTTGGGGAATCATGATCAAACCTTGATCAAATGATGAATATCACTTCAAAATGTTAACATTGACAAAAATTCTTGAAGTTTGACTGTATGTTGACCACAATTGACTTTTTACCCAATGTAGTTGATTTTCAATCATCTGAGCCATTGACTGGGCAAACTTGTGATGCAAGACTTGAAACTTGACATGAACATTGTTTAAGACCTATGGAGAACCATGGAAACCACTTGAGACCTTTGCAACCCAAATTTCCTTGAAAAACTCAAAACCCTAGTTGTAGACCTTTGACTTAGGAGGAGCATCTTGACTTAGTCAACCTTTGAGTTTCTTGAGCATTTGAGAACCCTTGAAAGCATGTCTTGAGAAAATGGGAGGGAAAATTTTAGGGTATAACAGCAGAAAACCCTAATTTCAAGATAAAAATAACTGAAATACAAATCACTCTTCACACTCGCACCTCTAGGGTAACCTCATTTGTTGCCTTCAAAACGAAACCCAATCATGTCCCGTGAACATGGGGACGCTTTAGCACTGTCCCTCGATTAAAAAGACCATAGTCCCTCTTGATGCTGCCTTCGGCAACCGATCTTAGTCCCTTAACAAAATTGCTAAAGCTCCCCCATAAGTTGCTTTTATAAATATACGATGACCCGTGCCTGTCCCTTCACATCCAATGATAGGGCTTCCTACTAACTAATGGTAGGATAACACTATCTAAAGGAGGAGGAAAACAATGTCAAGCACTACAACATTTACTGAAAGCGGAGCTGATAACTTTAAGGGGTCCTCCTTAAAATCCCAACACCTCCTATCCTCGCTACAATCCAAATGTGAAGTGTGCCTACCATTCCAACAGTCTTGGGCACGACACCAGTAAGTGTTTGGCCCTGAAAAACAAGACTCAGAATATGATTGACAACAAAAATTAAGTTTGATCCTCCAGAATGGTCCATTGTGCCACGTGTCTTACTCGGGGCACAATGGTCCATTTATTAAGGGTTGTCATTTCATAAACATACTTTCATTTAATAAAAGCATTGGATGTTTTGCATTCAAATTTTGCACTCTCTATCTTTCTTTTTTACTTTTACCATTTTCAAATAGCTACATGTTCTTACACTCACCCACACAATAAATTGGAGATCCCCATCCACTCTGGATCATGTTGATAACGACTCTACTATTGCCACTTATAACTTTGAAAATTTGATCTACCAAGCCGAGGACGAAGGTGAGGAAGATTGTGAAATACCTGGAGAGCTTTCTAGATTGTTAGTGCAAGAGGAAAAGTCTATCCAGCCGCATGAAGAGCCAGTTGAAGTCGTAAACTTGGGTTCTAAAACAAACAAGAAAGAAGTCAAGATAGGTGCCAACATAGAGGGAAGTATCAAGAACGGGTTGATCTAGATGTTGCATGAATATGTTGAGATATTTTCTTCATTGTACGAAGACATTCGAAGGATCGATAGTTATATTATGGTTCACCATCTTCTGATGAAAGAGGGTTGTTCTCCAATCAAACAAAAGGTTCGTCGAATGCATCCTGAGATGTCAAAAAAGATCAAGGCTGAGGTTATGAAGCAATTCAACGCATGTTTCTTAGCTGTTAAATCCTATCCTCAATGGGTTGAAAATGTGGTTCTGGTACCGAAGAAATATGGCAAGGTACGTATGTGTGTGGACTACAGAGATCTGAACAGGGAAAGCCCCAAAGATGACTTCCCACTTCCATATATTGATGTTTTGGTCGATAACACCTCTCAACACAAGGTATTCTCCTTCATAGACGATTTCTAGGGTTATAATTAGATCAAGATGGCACCTGAAGATATGGACAAAAATACCTTCGTCACACAGTAGGGAACTTTTTGCTACAAAGTTATGCCTTTTGGGTTCATGAATTCCAGCACAACTTATCAACGTGACATGGTTGCCTTATTCCATGACATGATTCACCAGGAGATAGAGGTCTACGTCGGCGATATGATATCCAGATCTCAGACTGAAAAAGAGCATGTTGACCATCTACAGAAGTTTTTTGAGAGGTTGAAGAAATACAAGCTGAGGTTGAATCCGAATAAGTTCGCTTTTGGGGTGAGATCCGGTAAACTCTTCAGTTTCGTTGTCAGTGGTAAAGGTATCAAAGTTGATCCTGCTAAGGTCAAAGATATTCAAGAAATGCATACTCCCCATACTGAGAAGGAAGTCAGAAGTTTCTTGGGTCGTCTGAATTACATTTTCCGATTCATTTCTCATTTGACTGCTACTTGTGAGCTGATCTTCAAGTTGCTGAAGAAAGATCAGGTAGTAAAATGGAACGATGATTTCCAGGTAGCCTTTGACAAAATCAAGGATTATTTACAAGAACCTCCAATTCTAATGCCACCAGTTTAAGGAAGATCTTTAATCATGTACCTAACAGTGCTAGATAATTCAACGGGGGTGTGTATTGGGCCAACATGACGAGTCTGGTCGAAAAGAGCATGCAATATACTACCTTATCAAAAAGTTTACCGATTGTGAAACAAGATACTCACTGCTCAAGAAAACTTGTTGCGCTTTGGTATGGGTTACTCGTCTATTAAGACAGTATATGTTGACCCATACCACTTTGTTGATCTCTAAGATAGATCCCATCAAATACATATTCGAAAAGCCAGCTCTCTCCGGAAGGATAGCCCGATGGCAAATGGTCTTGACAGATACAAAATTCAGTACACCACTAAAAAAGAAATCATAGGAAATGTACTGGAAGATCATTTAGCTCATCAAGCCGTAGACGACTACCAAGCTATGAATTTTGAGTTCCTGGAAGAGAATATTATACTAGCTACAGATTATGAAGAACCTGGACCGTATGAAGGACTTGAGCCAGAATCCCGATGGGCAATGGTTTTCGACAGAACTTATAACGCACTTGGCAACATAATTGGTGTTGTAATTATCTCTCCCTAGGGTTTCCATACACCCTTTACTGCCAGATTATTCTTTGACTGTACCAACAATATGGACGAATATGAAGCGTGCATCATGGGAATTAGAGCTGCTTTTGACCTGAGAATCATGTTCTTGAACGTATACGGATACTCGACCCTGGTAATCAGTCAGATCAAGGGAGAATGGGATACAAAGCATCCAAATCTCATTCCTTATCGTTATCATTTGATGACCTTAATCCCGTACTTTGAGGAAATCACTTTTGAGCACATCCCAGGAGAAGAGAATCAGTTGGCAGACGTGTTGGCTACCATGTAGTCTATGTTCAAAGTCATATGGGATAATGAAGCTCCTCGGTTTACTATTGAAAAGCTAGACGAACTGACGCATTGCTACGAAGTTGATTCGGACAGAGTAGAGAAGAAGCCTTGGTTCAATGAAGTAAAAAGATACCTCAAGGCTCAAGAGTACCCTGAGGGAGCATCTATCAAAGACAAGAAATTCCTACGGAGTTTCTCTTCTAAGTTCTTCCTAAGCAACGGGATTTTATACAAGCGCAATCACAATTCAACTCTTCTTCGTTGTGTGGACAAGAAGGAAGCAGATAAAATTATGGAAGATATGCACGAAGGTATCTTTGGTACTCATTCCAGTGGACATACAATGGCTAAGAAGATTATGAGAGCGGGTTACTATTGGTCGACTATGGAAGCTGATTTCTATCACCACTCACAAACGTGTCACAAATTCCAAATCTATGCTGACAAAGTACATGTGCCTTAAGTACCTCTGAGTGTCTTAACTTATCCTTGTCCATTTTCAATATGGAGCATTGATATGATTTGAGAAATCAAGCCTACTGCTTCTAACGGACATTGTTTCATCCTCGTCGACATTAATCATTTCACGAACTGGGTTGAAGCATCCTCATTTGCCTCCTTTACAAAGATTGTGGTCGCCCAGTTCATCAAGCATAACCTTATATGTTGTTATGGCATCCCTGAGAGAATCATCACAGACAATGGTACCAATCTCAATAACACCATGATCACTAAACTCTGCACGGAATTCAAGATCAAGCACCATAACTCTTCTCCGTATCGACTGAAGATGAATGGCGCAATGGAAGCCTCCAATAAGAACATCAAAAAGATTATACAGAAGATGAGATGTTACCATTCGCTCTTCATGGTTGTCACAACTCAGCTCAGACATCAACTGGGGAAACCCCGTTTTCTCTAGTCTATAGTATGGAAGTTGTTCTACGTGTCGAAGTTCAGATTCCTTCTCTGAGAATTATGTAAGAGGCAGATTTAGACGAAAACGAATGGATTCAGACTAGGTTGGACCAGTTGACTTTGATTGACGAGAAGAGGCTTGCCACTGTCTGTCATGGTCAGATGTATCAGAAGCGTATGATCAAAGCGTTCAACAATAAAGTCAAGCATCGGGTATATCAGGTTGGTGACTTGGTAATAAAGCGCATCATTCTACCGCAAGGTGACCCTAGGGGAAAATGGAATCCCACCTATGAAGGGCCATTTGTAATCAAGAATATATTTTTTGGCGGCTCCATGATACTTACAACCATGGATAGTGAAGATCTTCTGCACCCTGTGAACACGGACATAGTCAAAAGATACTACGCATGAAAATGACCCGCTAGGTTGATTGGCCTAGGCAAAAATAAGGGCATCCCAGCGTGACAAAAGTGTCCGGGAAAAAATTAGGGATATATATATATATATATATATATATATATAAAGATTGTACAGTCGGCAAGTCGAAAACCTTAAAAGGCGGCTTGGGCAAAAAAGGGTATCCCGGTGGACTAAAAACCCGAAAGGGCAGTCCAGAAAAAAGTTAGGGATTAAAGCGTACGACTATGTCCTGTTAGATCTCTTATAGTAAACATTGTTACCAATGTCAAGTTCGAAGGGTACATATCAATTGAATTAACTTCTTCCGACAATAAGGGATGAGATGCTCGAAGACATAAAGGCAATAGCAGAGTTGAAACCCGATGAGATTATTTCCACATAGCTATTTTTATTTGTTTTACTTTATACATCATGACGATTTCCTCTTACTAGGTTTTCTGTCTCTTTGTAAAAAACCACCTATTTATGGGCAAATTATCAATACAAATATTGTTTCAAAATTCAAATTTTCATCTTACATTTTCTGTTTTGTTTGCAAAAACATCCAATGATTAAATTGAACGAACATATGCATATGAATATGATTATTGTTAACAAATATATGCATAAAAAAAGGAATAAAGTATTTAATCAAGACTCTAGGAGTCGGGATAATGCAAGTCATCCGTAAATCCCCACAGAGCAACCTCCATGGGATTACCCTTGCAGAGTCAGCTTCACAAGCTCGTCTTCAACAAAGAAACATTCCCCCGCAAGAATAGCATGCCTTAATACAGGAATTGGGGCATCTTCCAGCAATTAATCTGGTCATACTCCCCAACAAATCCCTCTAGCGGATAAAGAAGTGTGATCCTTTCCCCGATAATGTCGCCAACCTACGGAGTCCTGATCCTCATCAGAGATTATGTCATCAGCATAGTTCACAAGAGTTTTCTTCCCCAGCTGAGTTTATTTCTCCAAAACTATAAAAAAAACCTGCATAATTCTTTTCTCCCACATGGCTCATTTCCTCAGCAGAGTTTATTTCTCCAACAAGGTTTATTTCCCCAACAAAATTCAGTCTCCCCCGCTTGAATCTATTTCCCTGACAAGTACAAATCACCGGCAAAATTACTCTCTTTAGCAAAAGGTAGTCCAGGCTACTATCCCTATAGAGTTGTTATGGAATCATAAACCGGAAAAAATATGGTTAACCTTATCCTCCCCAGACGAGTCGGCATCCATATTGGAAACTCGGTCAGGTAGCACCTCAGAAGGTTATCCATGTCTTTTATCCCCGGTCAGGGTATATAAGAATTAAACTCCCTAGTAGAGAAATGACCAACCAATGTTCCTGAACTCTTCTACCCCAAATAGAAGTCAACATTCTCCAGCGGAGTATCCTCAAAACAGAAAGCATGAATTCCCAACAGAGACATTCTAAAAAAATGTTAAAGATTACACATATTCTTCATCCCCAACAACAGTCAGGAATTTATTTTCCCCAGTCATAAATGTTATACGAAGCTACCAATATGATTCAACGACATTTCAAATTCATACATCATTTACAAACATCATAGCATGTGCATACGAAACGCATATAGCACACTCACATTTACTTTGAGAATAACATTAGATAATGCATTTCATACATCATGACATTGTATACATCTAACTCTTTATCTTTTCAGGTAAAGTCTACAAACAGACGAATATCATAAACGATTTTTAAACAGGTCACAGATTAATTCCTGAAACAAGACAAGACAACTATCTATATGACCAGACACAGATTAATTTCTGAAACAAGACAGGGAAACTATCTGTGAAATCAAATAGTAGATCAATTCTCGAAACAAGACGGGGCGACTATCTACATAAACAAGTCAAAGATTAACTCCTGAAACTGTTCGGGAAAACTATCTATACAACCAAGCAAAGATTAACTCGCGAAACAGGATAGGGAAACTATCTTTTTATCTTTATGGATAGATGAAGATCAATTCCTGAAATAGGACAAAGCGACTATCTTTATCACCAAGTGGTATGAATTCCCAAAACAGGACATGTTTACCAACAAAAACATATTATAGATCAATTCCCGAAACAGGACGGGGCAACTATCTACATGACAAACACTTGCTTTTAAATACTAATTTCTGAAAAGAATTCTCTTTAGAGATTCATTCTGAAAAGTATTTCCCTCAGATAGGATCAGATATATTAATTCTAAAAAGCATTCTTCAGATAAAGTCAAGTGTAGACTCATTCTCATACTCCTATCAACATTTACTTCAGATGGCATCTATAAGCCCATCTTCGACGACATTTTGTCACGTGAGTGGCATCTATAAGCCTATTCAAGCAATATTATCGACCAATGGTGTTACTTCCTGCACATGCGAGTGTAAATTTCTGGATATTTAAGTGTTCAATCATCTTCTACCTTCAAGTCACGAATGGCGGACATGTCAATCTAACTCTACAAGTTTAAGAAGATTGAACAGGGGAAACTATTTTACCCCAAAATTTCCCTCCCATTTCTTTAAGGAAGTCTCCTAAGGTTCTCAAAATGCTCAAGGATGCTTAAGAGTTGGTCAACAAATTCTTCTCCTAAGCAAGGGGTTCACAACTAGGGTTTCACTTTTCACAAGGAGATTTGGGTTTCTAAGATCTTAAATTGAATTTATGGTTTCTTATAAGTCTTCAATAATTCTCGTACCAAATTTCAAGCCTTACATCACAAGTTTGCTCAATCAATTACTCAGATGACTGAAAATCAACTATATTGGGTAAAAAGTCAATTATGGTCAACATACAGTAAAAATTCAAGATTTTTGGTCAACATCAAGATCTCGAAGTCATATTCATCATTTGATCAAGGGTTGATCATGATTCCTCAAGAAAATCCCTCAAATCATCAAAAGTCAAAAGTTGCTAAATTAGTGTTTCCGTAGGAGAAGTCAACTGAACTTTGACCAAGCATAAATTTAACATGCTTCATCAATTTTGCCGCAACAAAAGCTCATTTTAAAGGAAATTTAATTCTCTACAACTTTGTAACTCTAAGCTTAAGTCTAAAAAATGCTTCAATTGAGAGATATGGGTCAACACATTACAGGTCATTTCAAAAGTCAACAAAAAGACACTTTTTGTCAAGGCAACTTAAATCAAGATAAATTCTCCAAATTCAAAAATGATCAAAAGAGAGATTGTATAGGACATATTTAGCATTCCAAAAAGTCTAAGATCAACTTCAATAGATGAAAATTGAGTGAGTTATGACTAGTGTAAGTTGGGAAATTTTGAGTAAATAAATGAAGTTCAAATTGAGCAAATTTGATATTTTGGACTTTTGGGCCATTGTTTTGAAGTCCAAGCGTGTGTTATACTTCTCATACACCTCACTTTTTACTCATTCATCCATTGACCTCTTTATTTTATTTTTTTTATTTTTTATTAATTTAAGTCAAAATTAAATGAAATAATACAAGGCCTTTCTTACAAGGTCCAAGTCCACAAATCTCTGACCTAATTCCACATTATATAATCCCATTGTCTTTGTACAAGAAACACACGAAACCTTGCCTCACAAACTTGTCAAAAAAGATCAATTTTTTTCAACAACCCTAAAATCTTGAAACCCTTATCACAAATTCTTTCACTACAAAACAGTCATCCCATTCACTCCTAGCAATCATATAGAGTAAGGTTGGATCGATTTTGATGTTCCAAAACATATAAAATGCAATTCATTCATCTCCGATCCCATAATTTTTCACAAATTTCATATTTTGATTTTCGCTTTATTTTAAGCCATGTTAATGTAATTATTATGTTTCTGAGATATCTTTGCTCAAGTCTGGATCATTGTGGAGGTCCCGTGAAATCTATACCATGAAACACCATGGTTAAACTGATTCCATGTTGTTTTTGCTATAGCGGCCAAACTACTCAGTTTTATCTCCAAATAATCCTTCCATTTGATTTGTAGCCCTCAATTTAGGGGGTAGGGTGTTTTTCACTTGCTAACTTTTTATATTCATGCAGGTTGAATAAACAGGCTACCGGAGAAGATGACCGGAGCTAGGGCTTCGGCGTCTCTTCGGTCAATACATTCATTTTTTATATTTATTTTATTTGTTTCATTTAAACTAACAGATGTATCATCGCCCCAACGGTAGCAGCGCGTGCGTTGAGTCATTGTTGCCAAAGGGTCTGGGTTCAATCCAACCTTTTGCCACTTATTTTCCTAACATTTCCATATTTTGCAGGGTTAATAATAAAACGCGTTGCACCTATTTCCTATCACCAAGGCGTGCTTGGCCTAGTGGTGAAGGTGTTGGTTGAAGGTTTCAAGGGCGTGGGTTCAACACCCACCCCTACCCCTTTGGTTATTTTACACAATTGTCTATTCTTCATGCTCTCCCTTTCCCTTTTCTTCATTATTTTCACAAAAAACCAAGCATTTTTCACAAACCTTTGATCTTTCTTAACAAACCCTATTTTAATTTTAGTTTTTTTTTAATTTAATCAACCCTAATATAATTTTTTAGGTTTTCTTAATTAAATTAAAAGCACCTTAGATTTTATGGTTTTGTTTAATTTAATTAACTAACTTTTTTTAATTAATTAAAATTAATTAGGTTTTACGTTAATCATCAAACTTTTTCACCAAAACGATCACAAAACAATTTTCTCTTTTCTTTTCCTTTTTATCGCTTCACATACTTTATTATTTTCGCGTTCTTTTTCCAATTATGTATCTGCTTACAGTTTGTAATAGTTTAATTAGGGTTTACTTTTTTCCCTGTTTATTACTATTTGTACCCCCATTTCCGAAGCCTTGTAATAGCGTAGGATGTTATACTTTTATGCTTCGTATATAACTGTTAGATGTATGTTAATAGGGTTTGTATGGAAAGATTAAAAACAATCGTAGAAAACCCTAATTTCAAGATAAAAATAACTGAAATACAAATCACTCTTCACACTGGCACCTCTAGGGTAACCTCACTTGTTACCTTCGGAACGAAACCCAGTCATGTCCCTCAAACGTGGGGACGCTTTAGCACTATCCCTCGATTAAAAAGATCGTAGTCCCTCGATGTCCCTCTCAACACTACCTTCGGTAAATGATCTTAGTCCCTTAACGAAATTGCTAAGGCGCCCCCACAAGTTGACTTTATGACTATACGATGACTCACTCCTGTCCCTTCACATCCAACGATAGGGATTCCTACTAATTAATGGTTGGATAACGCCATCTAAAGAAGGAGGAAAACAATGCGAAAGACCTTGAGTAAGGGTAGAATATTGTTAATCGCTTGCTCACACTTTTCAAAACAAATGTTTTTCTCACAATCACACTTTCAAAAATATTTTCACGTAAACACTTTGTATGCATTCTTAAACCGATACAAGAATCATTACAAATTTGCCTCACTATTGGAATTTTCAAAATATTTTTCAAATACAAACGCAAAGAAAGTTTTCAAAGTGAGCTAAGAAATTAAGAGCTCGTAGATAACTACAGATGAAAAGGGTGTTAACACCTTCCCTTTTCATAATCTACCCCCTGAACTCAATATATCTCAAAGGTCTTTCTTGTTCTTTTCACCATTTCCGTATAGGATAAAAGAAAAGTCAATGGCAACTCTTGCTATCCATAACATTAGAAATAAAAATAAAAACCAAGTCAATTCTTCCACCGTATTACAGGCATCATTTCATCCTTGTCGCTATTGATTACTTCACGAAGTGGGTAAAGGCAGCCTCGTTTGCTTCCGTTACCAAGAATGTTGTGGCTCGGTTTATTAAGTATAACCTTATCTATCGGTATGGAATCCTCGAAAGGATAATCATGGACAATGGTACCAATATTAACAATACTATGATCACAGAAATCTGCACGCTTATCAATATTAAGCATCAAAATTCTTTTATGTACCGACCAAAGATGAATGACGCAGTAGAAGACGCCAACAAGAATATCAAAAAGATCTTGCAGAAGATGACGGTGAAATACAAATATTTGCATGAGATGTTACCATTTTCTCTCTAGGGTTATCACACTTCATTACGTACATCAACTGGAGCAACCCCGTTCTCTCTAGTCTACAGTATGGAGGTTGTCTTACCTATTGAAGTCCAGATTCCTTCCCCAAGGATTATGAAAGACACATGTTTAGATAAAGAAGAATGGATTCAGACTCAACTCGACTAGATGAATTTGATTGATGAAAAAAGGCTTGCGGATATTTGTCATGGTTAGATGTATCAGAAACGCATGATCAAGGCCTTTAACAAGAAATTCAAACATCAGGTGTACCAGGCTGGTGATTTGGTAATAAAGTGTATCATCCTACCACAAGGTGATCCCAGGGTTAAATGGACTCCCACATATGAAGGACCATTTGTGATCAAAAAGATTTTTTTGGTGGTGCTATGATACTTACCACCATGGACGGTGAAGATTTTCTGCACCCTGTGAATGGGGACATAGTCAAAAAATACTACACATAAAAGAGACTCGCTAGGTTGACAGGCCTAGGAAAAAATAAGGGCATCCCAGCGAATCAAAAGAGTTCGGACATAAATTAGGGATATATATATATATATATATATATATATATATATATATATATATATATATATATATATATATATATATATATATATATATATATATATATATATATATATATATATATATATATATATATATATATATACATCCGGCAAGTCGAAAACCCGAAAAGGCGGCTTGGGCAAAAAAGGATATTCCGATGGACTGAAAACCCGAAAGGGAGGTCCAGGGTAAAGTTATGGATTAAAGCATACGACTATGTACCGTTAGATTAACCATCTACTTATAACCAGCTTTATTAGCGTCAAGTTCAAATGGTATATATCAATTCAATCATCTTCTTCCAACAGCAAGTGATGTGATACTTGAAGACACATGGGAAATAGTAGAGTTGAAACTCGATGGGATCATTTTCCATATAGATGTTTTTATTTGCTTATCACTTTATACCCCTTTTTCAATTTTTACGATGATTTCCTCTTACTAGGATTTCTGTTTTCTGGTATAAAACTGTCTGCTTATATGAAAACTTTCAGAATCGGTGTAGTTAAACTTATTTCAAAATTTAAAATTGTTTTTTACTTTCTCTGTTTTGTTTGCAAAAACGTCCAATGATTACGTTGAATGAACATATGCATTTGAATATGATTACTGTTTACAAAATATATGCATGAAAATAATATTAGCATTTACTAAAGACCCTAGGAGTTGGGGTAATGTTCAAAAGTTGTCTATAAATTCCCACAAAGCAATCTCTATGGAACTGTCTCTATAGAGCTATCTTCGCAAGCTAATCCCCAATGGAGATATATTCCCCAACAAATCTAATATGCCTTCAGACAGAAACTGGGGCATCTTCCAGTAGTTGACCTCCATATCCCTGATGGATAGCTTGACATGATCACCTTCCCCAATAGGTCCTCTTGCAGATAAGGAAGTTTGATCATTTCCCCATCATACGATGGAAACTTCCTCAGCGCGGCCTATGAATTCCCAATCCCCATTAGAGATTATTTCCTCAACACAGTCTACAAGATTTAATTCCCCAATGGAGTTTTCTTCTCCAATACTGCAAATTTCCTGACAGAATTATCTTCTCCATCCAGATGCCATTCAATATTGTCCTCCCTAGAAGAGTTGACACCCGTATCTGAAACCTGGTCAGACAGTGTATCAAAGGATTATCCATCTCTTTTATCCTATCCGGGGTACATAAGAATCAAATCCTTCAATAAAAAGAATGACGAACGACCAACTTTCTTGGAATGATTTTATCCCCAAGCAGAAGTCGAACATCCCCAATGGAGTGTCCTCAAACAGAAAGCAAAAATCCCTGGTAAAGTCGTTCTAAACAAAATTAAAGAATTACTTTCTTCATCCCTAGAAAAAAATCATGGATTTATTTTCCCCATCTAGACGTTGTTACAAGAAGCTACCAATACACTCCAACGACATATTGCATCCATACATCATTTACAAAATATCATAACATATGCATACGAAACGCATATAACATTCTCATTTATTTTGAGAGCACCATTACGCAATACATTTCATGCATCATGACATTGCATAAACCTAACCTTGTCTTTTCAGGTTAGTTCCCGAACAAATAGATATTGTCAACAGTGTATTACCTTTCAGATACAATCAGATAGTTATTCATTCGGATAAACACATCTTTCATATACAATTAGACAGTGATTCATTCTTATACTCATTCCAAAACATCTTCTAGATACAGTTCATATAAGATCAAGATATAGGTTCATTGTGATACTCATTCCAACATAAATTTTCAGATACATTCGGGAGAAGACTCACTCTGATCCTCTTATAGATACAATCAAGACATAGACTCATTAGAGAACATCATTCAAACACAATCGAGACATAATATTCATTCTAACATTCCCCATCACATCTGCTAGATACAGTCGGACACAGACTCATTCTAGTATACTTCTCAAATACATTCAAACATAGACTCATTCTGATACTCTTATCAATAGACACTTTAGATGGCATTTATAATCCCATCTTCGACGATATCCCATCACCCTCCCTAATGGAATATTTAAGCCCGTTCAAGCAACACAATCAACCAACGGTGCTACTTTGTGCATCCGCGAGTGAAAATTTTCGGGCACTTATAAGTATTCAATCCTCTTCTACCTTCAGATCACGAAAGGCAAGCATGTCAATCTAACTCTTCAGGTTTAAGAAGATTGAACAGGGGCAGTTGTTGTACCCCAAAATTTTCCCTCCCACTTTCAAGACAAATTAATTCAAGACATATCCTCATGCTCACGAAGGTCTCAATTGCTCAAGACTTATCAAAGATTGATCAGATGGACTCTCCTCCTAAGCAATTGACCTACAACTAGGGTTTTGATTTTCTCAAAGGAAATTGAGTTTTTAATGCCTTAAATGGGCTTCATGGTTTCTTATGTGTCTCAAAGTATCCTCATGCAAAATTTCATGCCTTACATCACAAGTTTGCCCAGTCAATTAGTCAGATGATTGAAAATCAATTGTATTGGACAAAAAGTAAACTTTAACCAATCTACAGTCAAACTTTGGGATTTTCCGTCAACATCAACATTTTGAAGTCACATTTATCATGTTATCAAGGGTTGATCATGATTCATCAAGAAAACTCAAGATTCATCAAAAGTCAAAAGTTACTAAATTAGGGTTTTCTTAAGGAGAAGTCAATTGAACTTTGACCGAGCATAACTTTCACATAGTTCCTCAGAAATTTCTCAACCACAACTCATTTTGAAGGAAATTCAATTATCTACAACTTTGTCTCTCTAAGCTCAAGGCCAAAAATGCTTCATTTGAGAGATATAAGCCAAAACTTTACAGGTCATTTTGAAAGTCAACAAAAAGACATCTTTTGTCAAAGAAATTTACATCAAGTTAAAGACTTCAAATGAAAAATGATCAACATGAAAGTTATAGGAGACATGTTGAGGTTTCTAAAAAGTCCAAGATCATCTTATATGACAAAAATTGAGAGAATTATGATTGGTGCAAGTTGAGCAATTTTGAGAAAATGCATGAAGTTCAAAATGAGCAAACTTGAATTTTTGGGCTAATGGGCCTAAGTTTTTAAGTTCAAACGTGTTCATGACCTTATAAAGGACCCCTAAATCCATTCACATTTTTTTTATGATTTTTATTTATTTTATTTGTATTTTATTCATTTAAAGGAAAATTAAATCAAATAAATTATAAAAACATTGGATTAAGGCGCATGGTTAATATTTTAAATAATGTTGGAGGCCCAAAAATCTACCTTGAAGTTGAATAAATTGTATGGTCTATATTTGAAACAAATCTTCATTGTTTTTGGAAGATTTCAACTTATTTTCAAACAAAATCAATGATATGGTTTCATGAGATGTTCAAGCCCACCATTTTACCTAATCTTCTCTCCTATAATTACATAACACATTCAGAATAAGAAGAACATGAAGGCTGCTTTAAGAACAAACCCTAAAAATCTCAATTTTTTCAAGAACTAAGGCAAACTCAAACCCTTATCTCCATCCTTTATCTATCGATTTCAAGCATTTCATCAGCCTCCTAAGGTTCCCAGGAGTTCATCCCAACCCTCACTCAAGCTTGAAGCACGCTAGAACTCTCTCCCTCGACTGCACCTGTTTGGTAACTTTCTTGAATTCCAAACTTTTAATTCATATAATTTAAATGAATTAGATGCATACATTCATATTCATATTGATGTTTGAAATGATTTTGACATATTATTTGTGAGGGCTGACGCAGGAATAAAGATCTTCCATTGTTAGGGAAGTTTGGAATATTTTCTTTGATACTCACTCTACAATCATTTTCAGGTCAAGCCAATGCTACCATTGGATTCGCAAGGGTGAAATTAGGGCGAAATGGTCCCTGTTATGATTTAACTCACGTGTTTTTGCAGGTTAAGGCTTTTGGCTCACCGGAGAAGATGACTAGAGTTAGGTCTCCAGCGCTTCTCTGATATAGCTGTTTTATTATATAATGATTTATTTATGTTTGAATAACACAAAACCAGCGTAGCCAAGATTGTTGGAGATAAATACCTATGACATGAGAAGCGTGAGTTCGATCCCTATGTTTTACAATTGTTTTTTTATATATTTTTTTCAGGATTTCACATGAGTTTGTTACAAATGGATTCATTCCTATTCCTAAATGCAAACAACACAATGGTTCAGTGAAAAGAAGGGCTAATGGTAAAGAGGAGGACGTGGGTTTAAACCTTGGCGCCTGCATTCTGTTTTCACTTGTTTTCTAACTTCTTTTACCTTCATTATTTTTCTTGTTTTAATATTTTCAACTAATCATTTTTCTTAATAACCTTTAATTATTAATTAACACATAAAATCATAACAAAATCAAAAAACTTAGTCTTTTAGGTTTCTCTTAATTAACCTTTAATTAGATTTTAGGTTTTTTATTAATATTAAAATTAATTAGAATTAGTTTTTAATTAACATCCCTAACCCTAAGTCATTTTCTAGACCCTAATTTTCAAGATTAAAATAATTGAAACTAATACACTCTTCACACTTGCACCTCTAGAGTAACCTCTCTTGTTTCCTTATGAATATTGGTCATGTCCCTCGAAAGTGGGGATACTTTAGCAAAAGACCCTTGATTTAACAATATCAACATGGTCCCATCGAATAAAGATCATAATCCCTCAATGACCCTCCGAGTTACCTACAAAAAGATCTAGTCCCTTCAATGACCCTACGAGAAAAATGATGATAGTCCCTCTGATACAATTGCTAAAGTATCCTTACATGTTGCCTTCGATGACCATACGATGACCCTACGTCTGTCCCTTCATATCCAATAGATAAGATTACCTACCAACTAATGGTATGGATAATACTATCTCCAAAGGAGAAGAAAAATAACAATAAACACCTTATTAGTGGGTAAGAACTCTTGAATGCCTGCTCACAAAACTAATAAAATATTTACACATCACTTTCAAAACAAATATTTTCAAAAAACACTTTGTATACATTCTTGAGGATTGATACAAGAATTATTACAAAGTTTTTCTTACATTGGTAATGCAAACAAATAACACACACACAAAGCAAGTTTTTAAAAGTGAGCAAGCAATTAAGAGCTCGTAGATAACTATGGATGAAAAAGGCGCTAACACCTTCCCTTTTCATAACATACCCCCCGACTCAAAATCTATCAAAGGTATTTCCTGTTCTCTTCACATTTCCTAATTGTTAGATAAAATAAAAGTCGATGGCGACTCTTGCTAACCGCAACATTTGCGATAAAACCAAAATGTCAGTTTTTCTACCGTATTATACTCGTGTTAGTTTCTGAGTGCGCCTAAGACGGGGATGAATAAAATGGATTGCATATTTTTATTCTTTTATATGATGATGTTCTTATTTTCCTAGTTTTTGTATGAATATGAAAGCGGTAAATACAGAAAAATAAATAACACCAGATATATCATGGTTTCCCTCACAGTCTGAGAGTACTACAGTCCCCTTACCAACACAGAAGAGATTTCACTATAGTTTAGAATGATGGTACAATCCTAATCACACTAAGTGTGATGCTTACTATCTAACCTATAGGTAGATCAAAGGCTCTTAAAATCTTTAACATCTAAACACTAAGTGCAAGAAGAACAATCCTCTTCAATGCACACACTTGTTTCTAACAATCCTGAAAACAAGTAACCCAATAAAAAGTAAAAAGAAAACAATCCTCCCTTAATACTCTCTTGCTTCCAACAATCCTGGACAACAAGGTTACACCACAATCACTTGGAAAACTGGTTAGAAACAAATTCTTGAAGTAGATATGAAATTTGATAATCAATGTCAATACAAAGTATTGATCTCTTCTATTTTAAAACAACAATTCAATGAATATATTACACAAGTGATCAATGCATATGATGAAAATTTTCTAATGATGTATTTGAAAATTTAAGAGTAAAAGTTTCACGCAAGATCAAAATATTAATTAGTGCACTTGTTTGAAAATGAGAAACAAAATTTTGAATTGTATGATGTGATTGTTGGTATTTTGTATGTGTGTTTCTAGTTCAGAACCATTTGAATTATATACATTTATTTCACCCTTTCAAAAGGTTCTAAATGAATATAGAAGTGCAATGGTTCATGGACAAATGCAATAAACAAACAACATTCAAAAAGTCTTATTTTTCTAATTCGTTTAAGCGGTAACCGGTTACCCAGTGTAGGTAACATTAAAATATTTAAAATGCTGAAGCCTGTAACCGGTTACCAGAAACCTGTAACTAGTTACCACTATATGAAAAAAGTGAAATAACCTTTTTAATGACTTGTAAATGCAATGCTAGTGATATTAAAATCCATGAAACATGTATGCATAATGTTAGACATATTTTGAGCACTATAGTAACATACTATATTAAATTGGAGTCTTGTACCATAATGAAGATAAAATACCAAGATCTTCTTTAGGAGTAACTTAGCATGCAAGCCAAAAGTAAATTTTGAGTAGATACTTTTTCTTCTTCTTATTTATAATGCCTTTTTCCTTGATCATGATATTTGTAATCATCAAAACATAAACTTGCTGAAGCATGACTCTACATTCACCCCCTTTTTGATGATGACAAACACTTGTTATATGAAACGCTTTAGATTGCTTAAAAATGCAATATACTCCCCCTATTAATGATAAATCCCCATTGATAAATGCTTCTCCTTAATCAATAGAGTATGTTGACAATTTCTGCAAGAGATAGAGACAAAGCATACACATATATCTTCTTCTCCTTTGTCATTAGCAAAAAGGAAGGGAAAAAGAAACAAAATAATATCATAATAAAAATAGAAGAATAGAATGATATTAGTTGACTTATCCTTTATAATATTTTGTATTAATCTTTCATTGTGAGGTACTTCTTCATTGAATATGAAAGTTAGTGCTTATCTTTTCCTTGCCAAGAATCTTTCATTTGATGTTGTTCTCATATGTAACACATCCCTTGGCCTATTAGATTTGAAAATTTGCTTATACTTCTCATCATATACTTGGATCAACCACTTACTAAGATATCAAAGATTTTGAAGTGGTCTTCAAGCAAACCTACAAAACAAGTTAAGTTTTGCTAGGTACCCAAAGTGATTTGAGTCCTTCATGGTTAATTCCTTTCTTGGTCAAAGTTTAGTTGACTTCTCCTTAAGAAAACCCTAATTTAGTAACTTTGACTTTTGGAGAATCTTGAGTTTTCTTGATGAATCATGATCAAACCTTGATCAAATGATGAATGTGACATTAAAATATTGATGTTAATAAAAAATCTTGAAGTTTGACTATAGATTGATCAAAGTTGACTTTTTGTCCAATACAGTTGGTTTTCAATCATCTGACCAATTAAATGAACAAACTTGTAAGGATTGAAACTTGGTATGAGGGTACCTTGATACATATGAGAAACCATGAAATCCACTTGAGGTATTAGAAGTCCAATTTCCTTTGAGAAAAGTAAAACCCTAGTTGTAGGTCAACTGCTTAGGAGGAGAGTCCATCTGATCAATCCTTGATGAGTCTTAAGTGTGTGAGACCTTCATGGGGATGAGAAGGCATATTGAACCTATTTTTTCTTAAGAATGGGAAGGAAAATTTTGGGGTACAATATAATCCTTTTTGTATTTTGAGAATTTTCTTCCCTTGTAAGCATTTTTCTTATACAAATTTGGGAACTTCATCTTTGTGTGTCCCTCTTTTCCACATTCATAGAATTTGACATTGTGTAGTGACCAAGAGCCTTTTTTTCCTAAAATGTTTCTTGCTTTTTGAAAAGTTGAAAGATTTATCATTATTGGCGAAAAACATACCGAGCCTTTTTACAAGATGCATGAATTCCTCTGAATCATCTTTGTCAAGTTCTTCCCTTAAGTTAACTTTCAATGTAATTCCTTTGGAATCCTCATCTTGAATCTCATGTTGTTCTATCTTTCCAAGTTTGATTTCATGTTCTTGAAGTTTTCCAAATAATGTTGCAGAATTCATTCGGGATAGATTTTTCTTTTCGGATATCACTGTCACTTTTGGTTGCCATTCTTGGGACAATGATCTAAACACTTTAAGATTTAATTCATCATTAGTAAAAGTCTTACCGAGTGCCATCGAATGGTTCGTCAAATGAATGAATCTCTTTTGCAAGTCGAGAATTATCTTCTGAGGCTGCATTCTTAAAATTTCATACTCTTGGCTTAAAGTATTCAATCTTGACCTCTTAACTTCAACGGTTCCTTCATGAGTTTCAAACAAAGTATCCCAAATTTTCTTTGCATTGTGCATGTTTAAACATGAAAGAATTCATCCATGCAAAATTCACCTTGAAGAATATAGATTGCTTTCTTATCATAATGGACCTTTTTCTTATCATCGTCATCCCATGATGTTTTAGGCTTTAATGTTTCAAAACCATTGACAACACATGTCGGAGTAAATGGACCATTTTGGAAAGCATCCTATATTTCTTCTCTGTGTCCTTCTAAATGAACCTTCATGCAAATTTTCTAAAAATCAAAGTATTCACCACAAAACAATGGAGGCTTGTTATTGTTACCACCATCTCTAAAAATCAAATTTTGATTAGCGGAAGCCATTCTAGATCTGTAGGAATAGGTTAATTATAACCCGCTCTGATGCCAAATGTTAGTTTTTATGTGCGCCTAAGACGGGGCTGAATAAAGTGGATTGTAGATTTTAATTCTTTTATGCGATGATGTTTTTATTTTTCTAGTTTGGATATGAATATGAAAGCAGTAAATACAGAAAAATAAATAAACTAGATATATCCTGGTTCCCTCTCAATCCAAGAGTACTCCAGTCCCCTTGCAAACACAGAAGAGACTTCACTATAGTTTAGAATGATTGTACAAGCCTAATCACACCAAGTGTGATGCTTACTGTCTAACCTATAAGGAAATAAAAAGCTCTTAAAACCTTTAATATCTAAACACTAAGTGCAAGAAGAACAATCATATTCAATGCACACACTTGTTTTCAACAACCCTGAAAACAAGGAAACTAATACAAAGTAAAAAGAGAACAATCCTACCTTTATACTCCCTTTCTTCCAACAATCCTGGACAGCAAGGTTACACCACAATCACTTTTGAAAAATGATTAGAAACAAATTCTTAAAGTAGATACGAAAGTTGATAATCAATGTCAATATAAAGTATTGATCTCTTCTCTTTCAAGACAATAATTCAATGAATATATTACACAAGTTCTCAATCCATATGATGAAACTTTTCTAATGATGTATTTGAAAATGTAAGAGTAAAAGTTTCATGCAAGATCAAAATATTAATCAATGCACTTGTTTGAAAATGAGAAACAAAATATTGAATTGTATGTTGTGATTGTTGCTATTTTGCATGTGTGTTTCTACTTCAAAACCATTTGAATTATATACATGTATTCTACCCTTTCAAAAGGTTCTAAATGAATGTAGAAGTGAAATGGTTCATGGACAAATGCAACAAACAAACAACATTCAAAACAGTCTTATTCTTCAAATTCGTTTCAGCGGTAACCGGTTACCAGAATGTAGTAACTGATTACCCAGTGCAGATAATGTTAATATATTTGAAATGCTGAAGCCTGTAACCGGTTACCAGAAACCTATAATCGGTTACCACTGTATGAAAAAGTGAAATAACCTTTTTAATGACTTGGAAATGCAATGCTAGTGATATTAAAAGCCATGAAACATGTATGCATAATGTTAGACATATTTTGAGCACTATAGTAATATACTATATTGAATTGGAGTCTTGTACCATAATGAAGATCAAATTACAAAGTATTCTTTAGGAGTAACTTAGCATGCAAGCCAAAAGTCTATTTTGAGTAGATACTTTTTCTTCTTCTTTTTGATAATGCCTTTTGCCTTGATCATGATGTTTGTAATCATGAAAACATAAACTTGCTGAAGCACGACTCTACAACTCGACTATCCATTCAATCGCCTAAGCTTGTGGTACCTTGTGATGGTTAAGTAACCTACCTCTGATAGGTAGGTAGATCAAGAAAGCCATGTCATCAAGTGTGATCGTCATATCCCCTACAAGAAAGTAGAAAGAAGACATCTCCTGGGGCCACCTCTGGGTAAATGCCCCTGTATGTCGTGGCTTATTGTAACATAACAAGTACAACATAGTCCAACAAGTCCGGACTTAACAACGGCCTCATGGAACCAAACTGCCGCAAGTATAAATAATTCAAAGATTTTCCTCGAGTGGTTCACAGACTTAATGGGAAATTGTTCCTGTAACAAAAAATAATAATAAACGGTAAAATAATCTTTGTGAGTAAACCTTTAAAATGAAAAAGTGCAACCAAAAATATACCTTTCCATACCAAACGTGCCGAGCGGCATGATCATTATAGTAGATCAAGAGGGAAGTGTCAGAAGCCCCTCCTGGATAGTCGAGGTTCGCCTCCTCGGGTACCTTAACCTACTCGGGTACCTCAATTTTCTCGGGTACCTCCTCCTCATTGAGTATCTGCTCATGTGCACAAGAGGGATGACACCTGAGACAGGCGACTCCTCGGTGCAAAAGTGGTACCTCCAGCCACTTTCTTCTACCGTACCCGACCCCGTCCCCAAAATCTATTAACCTGTTGCTCAGCTCTCTCATGCCGAGACGATACAGTTTGGCTTGGCATGCCTTGTCTCAATCAATTATTCATGTCCTGGTTGTCAACCATTTTCCTGAAAAATATAATTGTTAATATATTTGTTTAAAAAAATCAACTCAGGAAATAATTTGCAAGTACACATCCAAAACTGGCCAAGGGGGGATTTCGAATGTGCACATCCGAAATCACCTACGAACAATCATTTTCTAATAGCTTCTTCTTCTTGAACTAAATCATCCAAAAACCTTGTTTTATCACTCAAACACCAATATTTAACTACTCTAACATCAACCTACACAATGTAATTGATTCTAAGTAACCTAATAAACTATTATAGTATTGCAAAGTGAATCAAATAGAAATAGAGAAAACTTACATAAATTTAGAGCTTTGGATATGAGTTGGAATGAGTTGAAATGAGTATATGAGTTGGAATGAAAAAAAAATTCCAAGTTTGAGTAGAAATTTTGTTTGAGCAGAAAGTTTGGGGTTTTAAATGGATTTTGAGTAGAAATAGATTATGATGTTCAGTTAAACAATTAAATGTTTTCGGATATGCACATGCGAAGTCACATTTTCTTGACAAAATAAAACGACTTTGGATATGCACATGCAAACATACATTTTCTTGACAAATACGATATATTCGGATATGCGCATCTGAAGTCTGCGGATATTTTGAGTTTTTCGCCAGAGATATGCAAGAAGACACCAAAATTCAAAAATAAATTTCCTTTAATAATATGTCATTTGTGAAATTTGACAAATTAGAATGTAAAAAAATGAAAAAGACTAAACTATTTGATTTTAAAATATAGAAAAAACGGTAATTTGGCCGACAATTTATGTAGCCCTAACCAAAAAAAAAAAACGTAGATACTAAAAAGTATTTTATTTTTATCAAATAACCATACACTTTTAATATAACTGAACAAAATGAATATATTCGTTATAGTTTTGTGTTGAACATGTTCATCGAATTGTTAAAAAAATTTAATTGAAATACATTCATAGTGTAAAAAAAAATAATAAATAAATCATAATTATTAAATTATAAATTATATTGTATTTTTATTTTAATTATTTATTAAATAATATTAGTGGGTGTTTGTGATGTATTGACCGTATAAAAAGTTTTACACGGACAATATATAATAATTAATTTCTTATTAAAATACTTTTTTAAAAAAAATTTAAATTTAATGTTTTTGTTGCTTAAATATTTGTCTCCTATTTTTTATAAATATTTATGTGACAAAATTAGTTTATTTTTTTATACATTTATTAGACACATATTCCGAATTTCTTTTTGTGTTTATCAATGAAAAACCTGTTAGACACATTTTATTTTATGTTAATTAAAGAAAAAAGATTGTCACATTTTTTTATGTATTAATAGAAAATAAGTGTCCCACAACTGTTATTTGACAATTAATTGTTTCGTATTTTTTAATGAAAAGCAAGTATTTGTTCAATATTATTATATTATTATATTAATCAATAACAAATGTTACTCTTGTACTTTTTATGTATAATAGAAAATATTTATTTCCTATTAGTTTATATCTATATAATTATTTGGCCGATTTTTATTTTATATTATTCAATGAAAAGTATTTTTACCATGATAAAAATATAAATATGTATTTAGAGAGCATGTTGCTCGACTGATGATCTGTATAATTTATATTATTCAATGAAAAGTATTTTTACCATGATAAAAATATAAACATGTACTTGAGAGCATGTTGTTCGACCGATGATGTAAGTAGGTATAATACGTTGTTTAATATTATACAAATGTTAATTTAGGAACATGACATAACATAAGTGCCTATTAACATTATTATTATTTTATATATATATATATATATATATATATATATATATATATATATATATATATATATATATATATATATATATATATATATAGCACATGATATGGTATTCAAATAAAATCTAAAAACTAAGTGTTAAAATTAATTCAATAACAATTAATCACATATATATGTTTTTCATATTAACCATATACTTTAGTACGAAATAGAATAAGTAAATATCAACATATATATATAACTATAGGATTTACGACATGTTAGTATATGAGAGATGAGATTTCAGGAATACTTGGATTTATAAGATAAAAGTCTTTTGACAATGATAATTGTAATTGTGAAACACAAAAGTGTAGAGACAAGTGTCTGACACTAGTTGGCTTGTGGATCTTCCTCAACCAATAGTCTTAAAACCGCTTGTGTACGATATATTAGAGACCATAACTTATATATTGTGTGATGGTCAATTAAGGTTCTCATTATTTCTAAATGTGTCATCCTGACATCCACTCATATTTAAGTTAATACTCAATTAATTAAATAATTCCTAAATAAAATCTAAATAGCCTTTTAACAATATTTGATCACATAATTATTCAAGACACTTTATTTGATAAAATAGATAATATAATTAAATAAATGTATTTGTCCACATAATTACTCGAATAATAATATAAAAATAAATTATTACAATATTCCAACAATCTCTCTTGGTCAATATATCTTAATAATTATATATTAATTCTCTAAGTGCGCATCTGAATTCTATTTATCTTTAGATTTCAACTTTACAATCTGATCTATCTTATACATTAATAATGGGATCATCGCGGTTGTCGTCACTGGTATATAACGTGACGGAATCCCGACGACCACTACATAAATGTACTTGATGACATAGATTGATATGGATGAGTGGCATAAAAATTTCATAAAATGTGATCTCTAAACCGTGTATATTTCCAACTGGTCCAACTGAAGTCTTTATTGAGATCAAACTAAAATTTAAAAATTCAATATTTGCACAAACGATACAGAAATGATTATCACAACGATAACCTTATAAACATTATTTCTGCAGATAATTTTAATATAAAGTTTGTATCGATATAAAAATAATATTATTAAACATAAAGAAAGAGTGACTCTCACTAGTCTAAGACATCCTTAGTGACAATAATCATATGAAAGTCCTTATATGTCAAGTCTTTGACTAGTAAGTCTTTAGCTTATACTCCATATTCATATATTCTAATTTCAACAATAATAACTTAAAAACCAATGAACTTTTAAAACCTATTGTTGAAACAATATATGACTATCTTACAATAAAATATAACTTGAGTGATCTTTCAAAGTCTTATATTGAATTGTAATTGAATGACACAAATACTTACCTTCATTTATTCTGTATTAGAATGCCTATTCGACATCTAAAATATCAGAGTCGAACATACTAATGATCTCCTCATTGCCAAATCTCTGGTTTTTGAGTACAAACTCTTTTGTTCTCTATAATAATCCTCATGGTTGACCTTTTTTCAATAATTCAATATTGAATTGTTCAAGTATCTACTTAATGATTTTATGTACTTCTTTCCATATACGTACAAATTAAATATAAGATTCTCACGACCAAAGTATAAAAAACTTAATTTTTAAAATTTTCAGATTCATTTATTTTGGACAATGATTGAGACTTAATAGTCTCTATTGATAATTGAGACATAACCTAGTTTATTGTCTTTCTTATCAGTTATATATATATATATATATATATATATATATATATATATATATATATATATATATATATATATATATATATATATATATATATATATATATATATATATATATATATATATATTGTGATAACCAAATGATATTTGAGAATAATCTCTAAGCATCTAAATACCTAATACAAAAGAGATGTGCCCAAGATCTTTTATCGCTAAACTTTTGTTAGAGATTTTTTGATTTCACAGAACAATCATATATCATTGCTGACTAAATAAAATAAAATTGACACATTAAACTAGAAACATAAACTTACTTCCAATGAACTCGTAAAACCCAATAATTTTTTATAATAGACATCTCAAAACCAAACGAGACAATTACCTTATGAAATATTATGGTATTACTAATGAGACAATTCATTAACTTATAAATGAATTTTATCTATTTGCAAATTATAAACTTTGTATCTATTAACACAAAATTTATTTTCGTTGCACCATATTGTATTTTTTAATGTCGCCATTAAGAAACACTAACTTGATATCCATTTTATGAAGCTCCAAAGTTATAACAAGTAACAAGTATCACAACTATTATAACATAGTCTTTCAATCATAATGAATATAATTTCTCTTTTCAATCAATTCTTTATGACACTTGATGCTCTAGTTCTTGAGAATGTTGAGTTTGCTATTCAAGGATTAATTTATTATTTTAATTGAGAGAAAGAACAATAATATTTGTATGAAGGTCCAAATTTTCTATATAAATAGAAATTATATGAATTGAGTTAGAACCAATTCTTTCTCACTTAATTTTGTTCTTTGAATATATATCTCCCCCGAAATCAATATTCTCAAGACAAATTATAATATTTGTCTCAAAATATTCTTTAGTTTGGAACTAAAATTTATATTTCTCAATTTTTTCAACAATTCTAGATTATCATAAGTCATAATAGAATTAATTATAATAATATTTAAATTTAAAAGACAAATGTAACCCATCATTTAAATAAATAAATAAAAGTTATAATATTAAAATAAAACCTTATTCATCCACCAAATTGTCTTTTAAATACAAACTTAAGCTTATAATGACAATCTAAAATAGTTAAAAGTAAATAAAAATATCAATTTTCACTAAATTTTTCTCCTTTAAATTGATTTATCTTTCAATACTATTGAATATTTGTCGGCTCATATCACATTTTCTTATTATTCTTTATTTTCTATTGTTCTTTGAGGTATTTATCGAATGAGAAATATTTTATTTTCTCTTGCTTCAATCTCTTCTTTATTGCACACTTTATGAAATTATTCTATTAAAGATTAATTTCTAACTTTAATAGTTATAAACTTAATTGTGTAAAGAGAATATCATATGTTAAATTTTTGACAAAGTCATTTAATTGACGAAAATATAGTGCTTTAGCAAGATTAAATAGTTTCATAATATGTTTATGATATATTTTTTGCTTAATAATCTTAATGAAAATGCATCATTCTAATGAGAGTTTGTCTTTTGCTTTATTGCTTTAGAAGCATTAGAATTTAAGCAAAGATAATATGACAAAATTTATGTCATCTTAAATAATATTTCTAATGTCTCTGGATTGAAAAACTTTAAGATTATAAAACTGTGTAATTTGGAGTGTACTCACTTTTAAACTTGAGTCTCACTTTAAATAAACTAAATTGTGAGAGAATTTGAGTTTCTCCATCATTATGTAAGGTCTAGATCTAAAAATCATAATATTTATATTTTATTCTTAAAAGTTAGAACTTTTGAGAATCAAAATCTAACTTATTTTGCAGATACATAAATTATATTAGTTTATAGAGAACAAAAAAAAAATACTCACCAAAATAGCAAATTCACCATTGATATTAAGTTTTTAGGCAATAAAATCAATTGCTAGTAATATTTATTTTCAATGATCAAACACTGATAATTGATATTTATAAACAATAAATTCTTACAATGGTCACATGTTTACCTTATATGTGCGAGTGCAATGAAATAAATACCGGAAAGATTTACAATCATACAACATCATTACTGACATGATAATAAATTATTAATATAGACATTCATCTTTACTTATAAATTAAAAGACTCAAACAAGATATCAAACACACCATTAATTCTCAATCTTTGATTGCAAAAAATTAACTGTAAACTGTATTGTCACGCAATGATCAAACATTAGTAATAAGTTAGATAATTTATGTCTTTGACACAAATCATTATCCATATAGATAAAATTAATAACTACTACATATTTAACATCACCGATATGCAATTGTTTGGCCAAACTATATCTTTCTTTTGACTCAACATAACAGTTCACATGAACAATTACACACTATATTTTTTGTAATTCCGATTGAATCAAATTTACACAACAGAGATTATTTTTTTCAACATGTTACGTCAATCAACTCAACCAAAATTACTAGGCATTTTAATAAATTCAATGGGAAGAGTCAAAAAAATAAAATAAGATATCAACCAAAATAAGATATCAACCAAAATAAGATATCTCCAAAAAAAAATCAAAATTTTCACAAATACTTTTCTTCTAAAAAAAATATAAAGATATTATTTTAAATCAAAACTTTATTTTATAGCAACAAATTATATTTGAATCAAATCTAAATTTTTTTATATATATCACAATAAATTATTTAAATTTAAATAAAAAACTTTATTTTTATTAAATTTCTTTGATTTTCTTTTATACAAAATCATGATCAAAATAAATATTTATGATTATAATGCAATTAAGGACCAAATAATTGCAATCATCCATGAAAAAAATTATTAATTTTGTGCAAAATATATAGATGTATAATCTTTAAAAAAAACATACATACATATAAATTTATATGGAAGAACTTAAACCATAAAAAGCATTTCAAAAGAAATATACACACAATCATAAATTTCGTACTATCATAATGATTTAAAAATAAAAGAAAATATCCTCAAATATTATCATAAAAATTCATGTCTGATAAAACAAAATTCACACAATCATGAATTTCAAATATATATTTTATAATCGCATATCCACAAAAAATTGAAGTTTAGTGGACAAATCTCAATAAACTAAACATGAAGGCATGCTCTAATATCACTTGTTGGAATTAATTCAATAACAATTAATCACATAGACATGTTCAACATATTATATCATATATTTTAGTGCAGAATAGAATAAATAAATATTAACATGTATATAATTACATGATCTATTACATGTTAGTATATGAGAGATTAGATTTCAGGAATACCTGGAACCATAAGATAAATGTCTTTTGGAAATGATAATTGTAATCCTGAATCACAAAAGTATATAGACAAGTGACCGATATTTGTTGACTTGTGGATCTTCCTCAACTGGTACTCCTAATGCCTTGAACACTCTTCAGATGAGAAGAAGATATAAACTGATTGTGTATGATCTATTGGAGACCCTAGCCTGTATATAGTGTGATGACCAATTAGGGATTCCATTATTTCCAAATGGGTCATCCTAACACCTACTCATATTTGAGTCCATACCCAATTATTTAATTAATTAATTATTTAAACATTTCCTAAATAAAATCTTAATAGTCTTTTAACATTATTTGATCACATAATTATTTAAGGCACTTTATTTGATAAAATAGCTAATATAATTAAATAAATATACTTGACCACATAATTATTGGAATACTAATATAAGACTAAATTATTCAAATATTCCCAACACTAAGTACAACATATGTCATTGTACAAAATAGACAGCGGGATATCACATCATCACAACAACGTTGAAACATCATCAAGCTGCTCCCCCTGTCTTAAACTATAAATTATCTTAAACAATAACAATGATGGGGTAAGATAATAATATCAGTGAGCCCCCTATCTTATGGATCCACTCGGATCTACATGGTTTCTATCTGATTTTTAACTCAAGTATTCACCTTCTGTTACTTGTGCATCACACACACAATGTAACTAGGACTTGAGCAATTGGGGGATATTCACAATGTATGAAAACATGTCTCTTGAGTTTTCATAACTCAAAATAATCACTATACAGATTCATAACACATCTTTCCCCAATCTGGATCTACGTCTACATCAAAGCCTTGGGTCACGGATATTCGTATGATTCGACTTTCATATGGATATTATGTTCATATATGGGACTCGAACCTACTTTTACGAAATGTCACTCGTATGAGACTCAAACCCATGTTGAGTATCTTTCACTGTATGGGACTCGAACCCACTTAAGTGTTCACCTTTCCCCCATGTCTGCCATTGTTGACACTCAAACCCAATTAAGGCACGAATCATTGGTGTCACATCCCTAATATTTACTTTACATAAGTATCTTAACTGGTATATGCACAAACAAGGGTAACTATCTGAATACGTGATTAATTCTCATACACTCGTGATTGTTCTCATCAATCACTAGGTGATCCTTGTCACCAATTCTCATGATATCATATCAATTATCATGGCATCATAACATGATCCATTCTCATACATAAATTACACATGTTCCATTCAAAGCCTATTCATTTATCATTTACGTGACTACTTGTATGTGGTACACACTATTATACAATTACGTCCAAGCATCACTATCTAAATCATTTCATATCCTAAGTTATCTTTCTAAGCTATTCACCTAGTTATACTCCTAGATTTACCTCACTCATCATCATAAATTTTATCCATGTTATTATGAAATCAATACAATTAACAAGTCATAATATAAGTCATGGAATACGTCACATACTGATAACAACAATAATTCATAATATGAGTTCACAACATACATAATTAATACTCAATAATAGTCACACCACAATCATGATTTCATAAAATATGTAAATAATATATGATATAGTTACAAACATTCAAAGCATTACCCATGGTTCACTCATGAATTTCCTTCTCATAACTTAATGGGTAATTGCATTCTTTTTCCAATGATTTCAACCTCACACCAATCATAGTTACGATTTCCATTTTATGGTGGAAACGATGAACTAACTCATACCATTCTCATGAAACATCATCCATGATCAACTTAAACTAATCTTGTTCCTAGGTTATATCTCACTCTAATCCATGAAATTCACTTAAACAATGTTGATTCAATGCATACAAGATAATGTATAAGTTGCAGGATGTTTAGAACACTTTAAACAATAAAAAACAAGTTGAATTTGGGACAACAACATGAAGCAATCAATTTGATGATGAAGCAATCGATTGTATGAACTCTCTGTTTTCATTTTTCTCAAAAATTGACACGACCAGTCGATTGGTCTCCCCTGTAAATCGATTAATGTAGTGTGTTTTAAGCTTTTTCATGTTTCTAGGCACATTCAATCGATTGTCTCTGGAATATTATGCAAACCAATCGATTGTTTAATGCTTAAACCTCAAAATACATGTTCTAAACTTATCCTTCTCCAACTTTATCAACTCTAGATCATTCTAAGGTACATACCAACATAAGTTCATGAAGTTATCAAGTAAAACTTCCAATAATAAACCACAATCAAACATATTTTCATGATTCCAACATAAAACAACTATGATACCAACACCACAACACATTAAACATGGAATCATCATCAATTTTCATGATCATATCAACAACAACCCAAAACCCTAACATCTCAATCATGGATTTTTTTCCTCCCTAAAGCTAGTTCTAACAATGGAACTTACCTTGGAATGAATAAAATGTTAAAGATTGATGAGGTAAAGAGATGAATATGAAGATGGTAGAGCTTTCTCTTCCAAGATTTCTTCTCCTATTCTCTTCTTCCCCTTTCTCTCTTTTTCCTTTTTCTGGTTTTTCTTTCTTTCTTATCTCTTTCACTCACTTCTTATCCACTCCCTTCTAATTTCTTTACCACCACATATATAAAGTGGCGGTTCTTGGGCCCGGCCAGGCTGGGCACACGCCCAGGCTCTGGCCAAATTATTTTTTGGGTCTGAGGGTTTAAAAGTTTAAAAAAACAATAAAGGAAAAAATTAGAAAGGGTGGAGAGCGGGGGAAACGGGAAAAAAGAAATTCGAATAAAATGCGAGCTCCTCCCACTTGTCCATCTCCTCCTTCTATCGCGCCTCTGCCACACCACTGCCACTACCTTGCGCACCTCCTACCTCTTTGTCTCCTCCCTCCATAACCGTCGCACCTCCCACCTTAGAATCCAAAACCATTCTTCTCGCTCCAACTCTAAGATTAAATCTTTTCATCTCCATTCTCATAGGTTATATCTTTTATTTTTGAAATTTTAAACTTGAAATTCAATTGCTTTTCCAAGGTTACTTCTCGCCTCTTTTCGCATCAATTAGTTCACTTCATGATGTTGAATTATTGTTGTTGTTGAATTATTTCTCGTCCAACAGAGCCAGCTCGTGAAGGCATAGCCAAGTCACCCAATAAAGCTAGCCCGCAAAGGCATAGCCAAGTCGCCCAGTAGAGCTAGCCCGTGAAGGCATAGCCAAGTCGCCCAGTAGAGATAGCCTGTGAACATACTGAGTTGTCCGATATAGCTAGACCACGAAGGTACCAAGTCGTCCAACGTAGCCAGCCCACAAGAAAGTCATTCAACAGAGTTAGCCCACAGGCAAGTCGCCCATCATAGCTAGCCTAGAGAGGGACATTAAAGTCGCCCAGTAGAGCTTGAAGGTAGAGAAAACACATGAAGGGGGGGGGGGGGGGTTGAATTGGATTCTGTAATACGGTAGGATAACTGACTTATATTGTGTTTTATCGCAAATGTTGCAAGTAGCAAAAGTCGCTATCGACTTTTCTTTTATCCAATAAGGAAAGGGTGAAAAGAACAGGAAAGACCTTCGAGATTTTTTGAGTTCGGGGGGTAGATTATGAAAAGAGAAGGTGTTAACACCCTTTTAATCCATAGTTATCTACAGGATCTTAATCGCTAGGTCACTTCGAAAAATTTGTGTGTCGTATGTTTGAAAAAATATTTTTAATGCCAATGTAAGGCAAAACTTTGTAATGATTCTCGTATCTGTCCTCGAGAATGCGTACAAAGTGTTTGTTTGAAAATATTTATTGAAACGTGTTTGTAAAAAATGTTATTTTATTTTGAAATGTCTGTGAGCAAGCGATTAACAATGGTCTACCTACTCAAGATCTTTATTGTACTTTTCCTCCTCCTTTAGATAGTGATATCCTACCATTAGTTAGTCGGAAGCCGGTATCGTTGGATGTGAAGGGACATACGTGGGTCATCGTACAATTATTGAAGGCAATTGGTAGGGACGCTTTAGAAATTATCATTAAGGGACTAGATCATTTACCGAAGGCAACATCGAAAGGGTCATCGAGGGACTATGATCTTTGTTTTCGAGGGACTTTGCTAAAGTGTCCCCATGTTTGAGGGACATGACTTTTTTGTCGAAAGGCAACAAGGTAGGTTACCATATAGGTGCAAGTGTGAGAGGTGATTTGCTTTCAATTATTTTTATCTTTTTAGGGTTAACTATCATTTATTTTTAATCTTTCCATACAAGACCTAATTACTAACAGCAATATAGTAAAATAGAAAAGCAGTAAATGTGCGAAAAGTAAAAGGGGAAAATAAAGCCCTAGACTATTACAACACTTTAGGAGAGGTACATAATAAAAATGAAAAAAATAAACCCTAATTACTATTATAAAATAGGAAACAATTACATAATCAGAAAAAAATGCAAGAATGATAAACCACGAAAAAATGTAAAAAATAGGAAAAAGGAAAGCGAACATGTTTTTGGTGATTTTTGATAAAAAAAGGTTTTAATTATGATTAACCCTAAAAACCTAATTAACTTTAATTAAAAAAGAAATTGATTAATTAAATTAATTAAAAAACCTAAAACCTAAATTGATTAATTAAGTAAAAAAACCTAAAAACCTAATTAGGGTTTATGAAAAAAGGTTTTGAAAAAATCATAGGTTTGTTAAAAAGGTTAAAAAAAACTAGGGTTTGTTTTAAGGAAAAAGAAGAAAGAGTAAAAAATAGAGAAAAATAACAAAATTTCCAGGGGTGGATGTTGAACCCACGCCCTTAGCATTCCCATCCAACGTGCTCACCACTAGGCTAGACGTGTGTTTGTGTTTGAGAAGGGAAACCAACATGTTTTGTTATTATCCTGCAAAACATGGAAAAAATATGAAAAACATCAAAATGTCAAAAGCAGGGATCGAACCTATGCCCTTGCATAGTAAATCCTTAGCGCGTGTTTTAACTACTGGGGTGGTGATACATCCATTGTTTAAAACAAAACAAATTAAATATAACACAAACAAACTCTATGGACCAGAGAGGTGTCGGAGCCCTAGCTCTGGTTGTCTTCTTCAGTGAGTCCCTTTCTTAAACCTGCAAAAATAGACATGGTTAGAGATCCAAGGGGACCATACCCCCCTAAATCGAGGCATGTGAGTTCAATGGAATGGTTAGTTTGGGCTGAAACTCACTGGTTTGGGAGGTACAATGAAAATATCTTAAATCGGCATGAACATGGCTACTCGCGATTATGGCAGCATGGAAGTCATGTGATCTACTTTTTCTGCACTAACATACCTCAGAAACACAATGATATCATTAATATGTCTTAAATAAAAATGAAAATGAAAATACAAATTTGCAAAAAAATATATGATATCGAAGATGTATGCGGTGGTGTTTCATGAGCTTTGATTCATTAGGTTTGATCCATTCTTACTCTGTAATTCCCCTGGAAGTGAATGAAATGGTTAGAATGCCTTGAAGTTGGGTACAACTAGGGTTCTAAGGTTGCCCTAATTTTGAGTAATTTTGAGATTTTTGATATCTGAATGGATGTAATATATAGCTTGAATTTATGTCAAATGTTGGGCTTGGACTCTTGTAATAAGCCTTGATCTTATTTTGTTTTATTTTAAATTTTAAATAAATAAAAATAAATAAATAAATAAATAAAAACCCAAGGGGGTGTATGAGTAAGATATGAGGTGTATATGAAGTGTAGAATACATTTGGTCTTTGATACAATAACTTATTAGCCCAAAAATTCAAGTTTTCTCAATTTGAACTCCATGCATTTTCTCAAACTTTCCCAAATTGTACTTGTCATAACTCTTTCAATTTTTGTCATTTGAAGGTAATCTTTGACTTTTTGGAAAGCTCAACATGTCTGCAACAATCTCTATTTTGATCATTTTTTCATTTGAAGAATTTATCTTGATGTAAGTTGCCTTGACAAAAAGTGTCTTTTTGTTGACTTCTAAAATAACCTATAATGTATTGGCCCTTATCTCTCAAATGAAGCATTTTTTGGACTTGAGCTTAAAGAGACAAAGTTGTATAGAATTGAATTTCCTTCAAAATGTGCTTTGGTTAAGGAGAATCTGATGAAGCATGTGAAAGTTATGCTTGGTCAAAGTTTAGTTGACTTCTCCTTAAGAAAATCCTAATTTGGCAACTTTTGACTTTTGATGATTTGAGAGTTTTATTGATGAATCGTGATCAACCCTTGATCAAATGATAAATAACTACAAAATCTTGATGTTGACCAAAAATCTTGAAGTTTGACTGTATGTTGACCACAATTGACTTTTTGTTTAATATAGTTGATTTTCAGTTATCTGAATCATTGATTGAGCAAATTTGTGTTGCAAGGCATGAAACTTGGCATGAGAATTCTTGGAGACATATGAGAAACCATGAAATCCACTTGAGACCTTAGAAACCCAAACTTCCTTGAGAAAAGTGAAACCCTAGTTATAAGTCCATTGCTTAGGAGGAGAATTTGTCTGATCAATTCTTGAGCATCCTTGAGCATTTAAGAACTCTAGGAGAATGTCTTGAAGAAATTGGAGGGAAAAATTTAGGGTACAACAGCTGCCCCTGTTAAATATTGTTAAACCTGAGGAGTTAGATTGGTATGTCCTCCATTCGTAACCTGGAGGTGGAAGATGATTGAACATCTAAGTGCCCAGAAATTTACACTCGCATGTACAGGAGGTAACACTATTAGTTGATAATATTGCTTGAATGGGCTTAAAGATGCCATTTGGAGAGGTGACAGAATATCATCGGAGATGGGCTTATAGATGCCATCCAAAGTAATTGTCGATGAGAGTATCAGAGTGAGTCTACGCTCGACTGCATCTGAAGAATGCTTTCTAGAATGAACCTCTGGGGAAGGTGCTTATGTAGCTTCTTGTTAGATTTGATATTTTAGGGAAATTCTTCTCAAATTTATTCTCTGAGGGAAATGCTTGTCATGTAGATAGTTTCCCCGTCCTGCTTTAGGAATTGATCCATAATCTACTTTTTTTGTTGGTAAACACGTCCTGTTTCGAAAATTCATACCACCTGGTCATTTTGATAGTTTCCCCGTCATGTTTTAGGAGTTAATATTTGCCTAGTTATATAGATAGTTTCCCCGTCCTATTTCGAAATTTAATCTTTTCATGGCCGTATAGATAGTTTCAACGTCCTGTTTTGGGAATTAATCTTGGCCTGCTTTCTATTGGCGAACCCGTCTTATTTAAAGAATTCATACCGCCTGTTCGTATAGATAGTTGCCCCATATTATTTTTGGAATTAATCTCTGACCTGTTTGTGAATTGCTGATGATGTTCGTCTGTTTGTGAACTTTACCTGAAAAGATAAAATTAGCCTTATGCAATGTCATGATGTTTGTGATGCATTACATAATGATGCTCTCAAAGTAAATGAGAGTGTCATATGCGTTTCGTATGCATATGTTGTGATATTTTTAAATGATGTATGGATGTAAGATGCAATTGAATTGGTAGCTTCGTATAACATTTTTAGCTGAGGAAAATAAATCCATGGTTGTTGTTGGGAATGAAGAATGTCCTCTCCAATCTCGTTTAGAATGTCTCCGTTGGGGATTCCTGCTTTATGTTTTGAGGATACTCTGCTGGGGGTGTTTGACCTCTTCTTGGGGGATATAAGAGTTCAGGAACATTGGTCGTCCGCCACTCTACTGGGGAATTTAGCTCTCATATGCCCTGACTGCAGATAAAAAGATGAATAACCTTCTGAGGTGCTATATGATTGAGTTTCCGATATGGACGATGTGATACGGTAGGAGAACTGACTTGAAGGTTTTTCATTTGATTGCAAATGTTGCAGTTAGCAAGAGTCGCCACCGACTTTTCTTTTATCCAAAAGGAAAGTTGAAAAAGCACAAGAAAGACATTTGAGATTATTTCTTGAGTTCGGGGGGTAGATTATGAAAAGGGAAGGTATTAACACCCTTTTCATCCATGGTTTTCCATGGGCTCTTAGTTATTTTCTAGATCACTTGCTTTTTGTTTGAAATTGTGCTTTACGTGGTTTTTTGAACGTATTTTGTAAAGAGGCCATTGTTTAGGCAATCTTTGTAATAATTCTTGTTTATAAGAAATGTATACAAAGATGTTTGATCTTTTGAAAATGTTTTCAAGTTTGTAAGAGGTTTTAATAGTGTAGGTGTTTGTTTTTAAAATATCAAGGATGTTTTGAAATTAAGCAAGTAATTAGGAGCATTCTACCTACTCAAAAGTCTTTCTTGTTTATTTTCTTTTCCTTTAACATTGTTGTCTTACCATTGATTTGGTAAGCAACCCTATCTTTGGATGTAAACGGGACGGGCGTGGGTCATCGTATAACCATAATTAGCAATGTTGCAAGGTATCTTAGCATTCTCTTTTAGGGACCAAGATCATTTGAAAGACAACTTAGATAGTGTCATCGAGGGACTATGATCTTGTATTTGCTTATTTTTGCTAAGATACTTTACATGCGTAATATGGCCATTTTGTATAAGGCAACCAAGTGGAATCACCCTAGGGGTGCTTGTGTGCAAATGTATTATTTTCATGCTTGCTTTTGTCTTGAATTAGGGTTTTCTAAGTATTGGTTTTTGTCTTTCCATACAAACCCTAATTACTAGCATTTGTATATAAAAAACGATAAATTACAGAATTTAAAATTACTACGCTATTACAACATTTTTGGGGAGGGGGTATACAATTTGTAAATGGGTATTGCAAGAATGTAAACCTAGTTAATCTATTACAACCATATTGAATGGGTATTAATGTACAAGGAATTTAAATGAATACAATGTAGAAAATGAATAAATGTATAAAAATGCAAAATATAAAGAAAATGGATCTTTGTTTGGATTTTTTTATAGAAAAGGATTTTATCTTAACCTAATTAATTAAAGAAAGTAAGTAATTAAACTTAAATTTTATTAAGAAAAGATTTTAAATGAAACCCTAGTTCTATTAATTGATTAAAAGAAAATAAGTTTAGAAAAAGTATTTTTTGGTATTTTTGTCTTGAAAATATATTTATAGTATCATACAATATTTTAGCCTTTTTTTATATATAAATAAATATATTTTAATAGGTGTAAAATAAAATTAAATATTAAACTAAATAATTATTAAATTTACAAGATAGTTTGCAAAAAATAAATAAAATATATTTTAATAAAATATTTTTTATCAGAAAAATAAAATAACTAAATCAAAATATAAATCTATCATTTTTTAGTATTTTTATGATTTTTAATATTAGTAAAAAAATAATTAAGAAAACAAAAGAAATAAAAATAAGAAATTAAAATAAACTGGGCCAGGGGTGCCATTAGTCAACAGGGAGGTCAACAATTAGAAAAAAACATGTAGGCCCAAAGGAAGGCCCAGCGCCTGCAAAAATGAAAGTCAGAAATGCAAAAATGTGAAAAAAAATGCAAAAGGGTACCACTGGGGCTTGAACCCAGGTCCCATAGGTTACATGCGCGCGCTTCTACCACTAGGGATGCTATACATCCGTTAACATAGGCAAATCAATAAATATGTAAGGCAAAACGCACCCTGATGACTTCATCTTCAACCTCCAGCCATACCAACTGTAACTTGCTCTTTTCTCATCAAAAATGAAAACTGTAATCATGAAACTTGTAGCAAATTTTCTCAGGGTTTCAGAAATGTAAAGCATTAAAACTATAGATCAAAGATAAGCATGAATTTTAATGGCCCTAATCTGAACCCTAAAAATCTCAAAAATTCCAGTTTCAAAATTCTCTAAGCTCAAGCAAAATTAATGGAAACTATGGACATGGTTAGCTTCAGGGCAATGATATCTACATGTTTTGTTCATAAATAAACTATTGATGATGCATGTATGAAGAGTTCCAAGTTGAGAAAACTTACCTCAAAACTGGAAACCATGTTTCGAGTTTGAGCTTATTTCAAGTGATGGTGATGATCAGGTTAGCTTCCTTGAGGTCCTAGGAAGCTAATGCAATGATTAGCTTGAATAATGGATGGCTGAAATGGTCTAGAGAAGTCAATATGCAGAGCTGAGATTTTGAAAATGGAGGATGGTGTTAATGGTGTTACAGTTCTAAAACAGAGTGTGGGATTGATTCTTTGTGATGTTTAGAAACTTTAGAAACCAAAAGACCAAGAAACGCACGAGTAGATTATGAGTTCCAAGTTTTTGGTCAGTTTGTATGAAAATGGAAATGTGAGGTGTAATTTTGAGTTCTAGGTTCTTTCAAGGCTTGAGCATTCGTGTCTTTATGTCAAATGGTTTGTGTATCTATAAACAAAAGTGTTTGAAAGCATTGGTAAGTCATAAGTACAAGTTTCTAGCTTTTGGCTAGGTTACTTGATTTTGAAGAAAAGAGGGAAACAAGTTTCAAGATGAGGTACAAGCATGGGATGGGTGATTGTAAGTGCTTGAAACATTTCTCATGAGTTATAGGAATGGTTTAATCAGAAGAGAACAAGTGCAAGGCTCAAGAACAAGTTTTGTACAAAAAGTTGCTTTATCAAAATGGCAATGTAACCTTTCTTACAAAAATGGATAAAAAGCATGTCCATGCATTGAATACTTGAAGTGACACCTCTAACAGCTGTGTAAACCATTAATTATAGAGCGCATAACAAGTTTGAGGCCTGCAAAGTAGTGTTAATGCAACACAACTTTGAATTTGAAATTTGTTTATCACTAAAATGACTTTTAATTAAAGTGATAAAACCCTAACTTCATCTCTTCGATTCTCCCTACTCAAGAATGATCTCAAGGAGTTATTTGACATTTTGGAAAGCTTGCAATGTGATATACAACCCATATTTGAATTTCTTTTGAAGATTCCCCTTGGAAATTCATGAAAAATTGCCATGAAGTTGGGTCAAAATCCTGACCAAATTAGGGCAAAATTTCACTGTGTTTTGTTTCTTGACCCTATGTTCATAAAATTATAACTTGAGATTCAAGCATATTTGGAAGGAGTTGTGTAAAGAAAAGTTGTATATTTTATGGAGATCTACAACTTTCATGTTGGAAGTTTCTATTGAATCATCTTTCATCAAGGTGAAAAATTTATTCAAAGTTATAAAAAAATATGAAATTTCCAACACTTAGAAAAATTTCTAAGTTTAGAAATTTTGACTTTTCAAAATAAAATCTTGACTTTTTTATTTCTTGATGAATAAGTTTCATATTTTGACATGTTTTGATGAATTATAATCTTTGGCACTTGAATTTGACCAAAAAGTCAAAGTTTGACTTTTCAGTATACAGTTGACTTTTGATCAATTGACTAGAAAATTTATTTGTCAATCCAATGGACTTGCAATGTTTTGAAGCATGTAATTAGGTTAAAATTATGCAATTGGACTCTTGAGATTATGCCTTAGACCAATTGACCATTTGCTAGGTCAAAAATCAGAAATTTCCCTTTCCCAGTCAAAACCCTAATTTTGACCATTTTGCCCTTTTGGAGGTTTGACCAAATTTCTTGGGGAATTGTGATCCAAACATGATCAAATGATACATATGAGTTTAAAATGTTGATGGGGATAAAAAATTATGAATTTTGACTGTAAATTGGCCATAGCTGACTTTTTTCCCAATAAAGGTTTTTAGGTCAACTGCTTAATTGACTGATCAAAAGTGTGATCCAAGGCTTGAAACTTGACATGAGTAATCTTGGGGGTCCATAATGATCCATGAAAGTCATATGAGGAATTGGAAGTTCAAATTTCCTTGTGCAAGCTCAAACCCTAATTTGGTCATCAGTGCTTAAGGAGATGTCTTGAGCTGATCAAACCCTAATGCAGTCTTGAGCCAAAGGAGATCTTGTGAGCAAATTATTGATGAGTGAGAAGGAAAATTTCAGGGTAAAACGGCTGCCCCTATTCAATCTTCTTAAACCTGAAGAGTTAGATTGACGATTTTTTCCATTCGTGACTCGAAGGTGGAAGATGATTGGACACTAGAGTGCCCAAAAATTTTCACTCGGTGATGTGATGGTAGAGGGAATGGGCTTAAAGATGCCATTTGGAGAGGTGATAGAAATTTGTTGGAGATGGGCCTGTAGATGCCATCCAAAAATGATTGATGAGCAGTATTTGTAAGCTGAAACTGAATGAGTATCAGAATGGCGTCCGTGTCTGGAGCATATCTGAACTGTATCTGAAAGTTAAATCTGAATGAGTACCAGAATGTCATCCGTGTCTGGAGCGTATCTGAGCTGTATTCGGAAGTTGAAAACTGAATGAGTATCATAATGTCATTCGTGTATGGGGCGTATCTGAACTGTATCCAGAAGTTGAAAATTGAATAAGTATCAGAATGTCATCCGTGTCTGGAGCGTATCTGAGTTGTATCTGAAAACTTTGAACATCATTAATGGTAGTTGTTAACCTTATCCTAAAAAGGGTAAAATGTTAGCTAAAATGAAAAGTCATGTTGTATGAAATGCATGGTATGATGCATTTGTGTAATCAATGTTTATGATATATGGATGCGATGTATGTGTATGTGAGCTAATCTGCTATATTGTTGTTGGATTGGGGAAAATAAATCCATGACTACTTCTGAGGATATGGAGTGTAAGTCTTCATGTTGTGAAGTCTAAGTGCTGATGATTTTCCGCTTAGAGAAATAAGCTTTGTTGTAAGGGAAATGCCGTGTACTGCTTATAATACCCTGTTGGGAAATCCAGAGAATTTGAACGACTTCTATTGGGGATTCATAATTGGAAGCTTTGTTCTGCTGGGGATTAAACTGCTAACTGCGGGGGACTTATGGGAATAACATAGAGAGATTTTCCTACTTCTAAAAGCCATCCGTGATCGTCTTTCTATTTTGTTTATTTGTAAACAGTAATTATGTTCAAATGCATATGTTCAACAATAAATCATTGGACGTTTTTGTAAACAAAACACAAGAGTAAAGAAAAACAGATAGTTTTGTACTTCCAAAGGAACATCTTTGTATTGACTTTGAGTAAGTATTTTTGTACAATGAGATAAACATTCTAGTAAGAGAATACTGTCGTAAAAATGAAAATTTTGATACAAAGAAAATATAGGTATGTGCAATAATCTCATGGGGTTCCCATTCTACTATAGCCTTCGTGTCTCTGAGCATCTTGTCTATTTGTTGCCTCGTCCAAAGATGATTGAATTGATTAGAACCGCTGAGTTTGTCAGGTTGTCCGTAAGGTGATCCAACGGGACATAGTCATACACTTTAATTCCCTAACTTTTGCCTGGACCTCCCTTTCGGGTTTTCAGTCCACCGGGAACCCCTTTTTTGCCTAAGCCTCCCTTTCGGGTTTTCAGCTTGCCGGGTGTACAATTTTTTTTGTTTTATCCCTAATTTTTTTCTGAACCTTTTTGGTTTGCCGGGATGCCCCTGTGTTTTCCTAGGTGTGTCAACCTAGCGTGTCGGTTATGCGTAGTATCTTTTGACTATGTCTGTGTTCACAGGGTGCGGCAGGTCGTCACCATCCATGGTGGTCAAGATCATTTCTCCACCAGAGAATATGTTTTTGATTACAAATGGTCCTTCGTAGGTAGGGGTCCATTTGCCCCTGGGGTCACCTTGCGGCAGTATGATACATTTGATCACCATATCCCCAACTTGATACACTTGTCATCTGACCATTTTTTTGAAAGCCTTGATCATCCGTTTTTGATACATTTGACCATGGCAGACAGCAGTAAGCCTTTTCTCATCAATCAAGTTTAGTTGATCAAGTCGAGTATGGATCCAATCTTCTTCGTTTAGCCCTGCATCCTTCATAATTCTCAGAGAGGGGATCTGGACCTCAATAGGCAAGACAGCTTCCATGCCGTAAACTAGAGAGTAAGGTGTTGCCTCGGTTGATGTGCGAGTTGTGGTACGATATGCGTAGAGAGCGAATGGTAGCATCTCATGCCAGTCTTTGTATATGACTCATTTTTTGTATGATCTTTTTAATGTTCTTATTCGCGGCTTCAACAACATCATTTATCTTTGGCCGGTAAGGGGAAGAATTGTGATGCTAGATCTTGAATTGCTCGCACAAGGCGGTGATCATAGTATTGTTCAAGTTCGTACCATTGTCTGTAATGATCCTCTCTAGGAAACCGTAACGATAGATGACATTCTCCTTGATGAACCGGGCGACAACATTCTTGGTAACAGAAGCGAATGAGGCTGCCTCAATCCACTTTGTAAAATAGTCAATGGCCACTAAAATGAAGCGGTGTCCATTGGAGGCTGTTGGCTTGATTTCGCCAATCTTATCAATCCCCCACATAACAAAAGGCCAAGGAGCCATCAAGACATTCAGAGGAACCGGGGGTACGTGCACCTTGTCCGCATAAATCTGACACTGGTGGCAAGTTCGAGACTGTTGATAGAAATCTACTTCCATGGTAGACCAGTAATAGCCTGCCCGTAGGATTTTCTTTGCCATCGTATGCCCACTGGAATGGGTGCCAAAAGTTTCTTCATGTAACTCAGCCATGATCCTTTTAGCTTCAACCTTGTCTACGCACCGAAGTAACACATAGTCATGGTTGCGTTTGTAAAGAATGCTATTACTAAGGAAGAATTTAGCAGAGAATCTCCTTAAGATATTATTATCGTTTACTGAAGCTCCTTCTGGATAGTCTTGGATTTCGAGATACCTCTTGACTTCTTGAAACTAAGGCTGGTCCACTACTTCTTCAGTATTAATCTCGTGACAGTGTTCTGGTTCATCCCTTCATTCAATGGTGATCTGGGGAGCCTCGTTATCCCATTTAAGTTTAAACATAGATGACATTATGGCTAGTGCGTCTGCTAGCTGATTTTCTTCTCGCGGGAAGTGCTCGAAGGTAATCTTATCAAAATGCGGGAGCAATGTCAAAACATGTTCTTTGTAAGGGATAAGGTTTGGGTGTTTGGTGTCCCATCCCCCTTTGATTTGGCTGATAACCAAAGCTGAATCTCCGAATACATTTAAATATTTGATCCCAAGTCTATGGCAACTTTGAGACTAAAGATGCACGCTTCATATTCCGCCATGTTATTTGTACAATTGAAATAGAGTCTTGCCGTAAAGGGTGTTTGCCATCCTTCCGGAGATATGAGTACATCACCAATACCATTGTCGAGTGCATTAGATGCCCCATAAAAAACCATGGTCCATCGAGATCCTTGTTCAGGTATGTCATATGGCCTAAATTCTTCACAGTTGTTTACCGTCGTGATGTTTTCATATGGGAATTCGAACTTCATGGATTGGTAGTCTTCTAAATCTTGGTGATCAGCTATTACACTTCCCCTAATTTCTTTCTGGGTAGTATACTGTATGTCATATTCTGTCAGGATCATATGCCATCTTGCTATTCTCCAAGAGAGAGCAGGTTTCTCAAAGATGTATTTTATTGGATCCATTTTAGATATCAACAAGGTAGTATGGGTCAACATATACTATCTTAGCCGGCGAGCAGCCCATGCTAGTGCACAGTAAGTTTTCTCGAGTAGTGAATATCTTGTTTCACAGTCGGTAAACTTTTTGCTCAGTTAATAAATGGCATGCTCTTTTCGGCCAGACTCGTCATGCTGCCCCATTACACACCCCATTGAATTTTCGAAAACAGTCAAATACATGATCAATGGCCTTCCCTCGACTGGTGGCATCAACCCAGGAGGCTCTTGCAGGTATTCTTTGATCTTCTCAAAAGCAGTTTGGCACTCATTATTCCATTTGACTACCTGATCATTCTTCAGTAGTTTGAAGATTTGTTCACAAGTAGCTGTCAGGTGAGAAATGAATCTGTCAATGTAATTAAAACGTCCCAAGAATCCTCTGACTTCCTTTTCAGTACGAGGAGCAAGCATCTCTTGTATCGCTTTCACCTTGGCAGGATCTACTTCAATACCCTTATTGCTGACGACACAGCCTAGGAGCTTACCAGACCTTACTCCAAACGTGCATTTATTTGGGTTCAACCTCAGCTTGTACTTCTTTAGTATCTCAAACAGTTTCTGTAAATGACCAAGATGCTCTTCTTCTATTTGAGATATAGCTATCATGTCGTCCAGATAGACCTCTATTTTGTGATGTATCATGTCGTGAAATAGAGCTACCATGGCACACTGATAGGTTGCCCCAGAATTCTTCAGTCCAAACGATATAACCTTGTAGCAGAATGTCTCCCATTGTGTGATAAATGTTGTCTTCTCCATGTCCTCAGGCGCCATTTTTATTTGGTTGTAACCTGAGAAACCGTCCATGAAGGAAAATACTTTGTGCTGTGCTGTATTGTTAACTAGGATGTCAATATGGGGAAGTGGGAAATCATCCTTAGGGCTTGCCCTACTCAAATCTCTATAGTCCACGCACATTCGTACCTTGCCATCTTTTTTGGGCACGGGAACAACATTGGCAACCCACTGCGGGTAGGAGGTGACAACCAAGAATCCAGTGTTGAATTACTTCATGACCTCAACTTTAATCTTCTTTGACATATCTGGTCGCATTCGATGGACCTTTTGTTTTACTGGTGGGCAGTCCTCTTTTGTAGGTAGATGATGTACCACAATATCTACATCAAGTCCTAGCATGTCTTCATATGACCAGGCAAAGACCTCAACATATTCGTGTAGCAACTGAATCAGACGCCTTTTGACATTGGGTTCCAGATTAGCACCCACCTTGACCTCTTTTTTGTCTTCTTCGATACCTAGGTTGATTGTATCCACTGGTTCCTCATGGGGCTTAATGGTTCTGTCTTCTTGTAGTAGTAACCTGGCAAGTTCCCCTGGTACTTCACAATCTTCCCCACCTTCATCTTCGGCTTGGTAAATTAGATTTTCAGAGTCACAGAAGGCCATAGCATAATCGTTACCCATGGGATCCCGAATGGATATAGACATGCATTGCGAGTGTCAGTGTGCGTAAGAGTATAGATATCTTTGAAAGAAATGAAAAAATAAAAACAATGAGCATAAAGTTTGTATGCAAAAACGTCCATGATTCATTGATGTCATATGAAAATGAGATAATAACCCTTACAAATGGACCATTGTGCCTCGGGTAAGACACAAGGTTTTAAGAGTCTAAATTGTTTTAATATAACAGATCTAACAAAATATAAAGACAAATTACTATGGGATAAAAGTGATCGGGACAAAGTCTCTAGCCTCCCAGTTGCTAAGCCCTCCACTGACAGTTGGGAAGATCCAATCCTCCAGGTTGTAGTTGTCTTCATCATCCTCCACCACATTGACTTCGCGGTTGCTGACCCTCAAGGGTGGTCCTCCGGCACGAGCACGGCGTACAACCTTCCTGACACCTGAAGTGAAACCTAGGCCAAACTTGTCAGACTTGTATGGGATATCTAGGAGTTGTCCCCAAATAGTGCACCCACCTTTTTCTATCACTTCCTAGGAATCCTTCAAATATGACATCCTGAGTGAAGGCCTTGTGATCTTGGGAACTTGAGACACATCCTTGGTTACTGCCATATCTTGCGGGACTTCTTCAAAATGATGGAATGGGGTTTCAATAAATTCACCATCTAACTCATCATATCTGAATGAATTGATATGGTTAATCATATACTCTTCTTCTCCATGAACGGTGATGATTTTCCCTTGAATTGGATATTTCAGCATTTGGTGCAACGCAGAAGTAACAGCGCCAACATTGTGAATCCATGGTCGGCCTAGCAAGCAGGAATATGAAGGGAGAATATCCATTACATAAAAAGTTGAGTCAAATGTTTGGGTCCCAACCTTTATGGGGATATCCACTTCCCCATGCACCATCCTTTTTAAGCCGTCAAAGGCTCTCACTACTATGTTGCTTGGTTTCAATGTCAATCCCTCACAGTCAAGCCTATCAAGAGCCTTTTTAGGAAATACATTTAGAGACGAACTGGTGTCAACCAAGATATGAGCCAGAGTTATGCCCCTGCATTCCACTGAGACATGTAATGCCTTATTATGCTTCCTCCCTCTTGGCGTTAAATCAACATATGAAAAACCTAAACCATTATCTGCAGTCAAGCTGGCTACGCAGTCTTGGAACTGATCGGCAAATGTTTCTTGGGGTACATGAGCAGTTTTCAGAAATTTTACCAAGGTATTTGCATGAGCCTTAGAACATAGTAATAGAGCCAACATGGAAATTTTTGATGGGGTTTTCCCCAGTTGCCCGACTACATTATAGTCGCTTCTTTTTATGATCTTTAGGATTTCCTCCATCTCCTTATGGGAAGTTTCAGGAATATCCAATGATTGTGACTTCGTCGGGACATGCTCAATCAGAATACCTTTACCTCGAGTCTCGGTTGACTCGTGGTAGGAATGTTAGTAGGAGTGATAATAGGGATTGTAATAGCTTTGTCAGCAGGAGTATTAGCAGAGATGATTGTAGGACTGGGGACAACCTTTGGAGGAGCAACAACAATATGAATGATTATAGCTCCATAAATAACCTTTGGGGGAGCAATTTCTGGAGAGAAAATACTCTCTTCGGGTAATCTTGCTAGTCCCTGCAATATTACTGATATCGGAGTCAACTTTCTCAGAACTTGAATCTTCGGCAGCTGGCCAATCTTTCTTGATACCGTGGTAGTAGACATCCCCTCCATAATGTCATGGTACGGTTTTGTCTGACGAATACGGGACTGGTCCAGGCATTATAATTATGAAAGGAGCTACTTTAGGAACTGTTGTAATTCTAACGGGTCTTTTGGTGGAGACCCTAGAAGAATTATCGGAAATGGTCACGATGGAAACATCATTATAAGAAACAGTTGGAACAGAAGTCTTTTCGAACAAAATTTCCTTGTTATCTATTAGGCATTGAACGCCTGCTTTCAACAAAGGACAAATAGTTAGTGAGGTCAAACAGGAATAATAGCCTTCATCACAACCAGAGAATAAACCGGCATACAATATGTTCTTTTTGATAGTTAGGAGTGGGGTCATAAGTTCATCAACTGAAGTAACAAACATATCATCTTCAATGGTGTTGGCATTATGGCCGTGTTTGGGCATAGGGTCAGAAATGACATTGGGATTTTCTGGCGCATCAAATTAAATCTCCTTGGCTTCAAGAAGGTCTTGCACTTTGTTCTTTAGAGCCCAACAATTATTAGTGTCATGGACGGGACTCTCTGAGTGGTATGCGCAATGGCCATTAGGATGATAGTGAGGAGAGGTTGTTTTAGGGTTCTTTAGAGCTTCTTTCAAAGTCACTAGGTTAGATCTTAACAGATGTGGAAAAACTTGAGATAGGGTCATGTTAATTCTGGTGAACTGTCTGACTGGTCTTTCCATTCTTGGTTGGTCGTTTCTTTGTTGATCAGGCGCAAATTTAGGAATCATAACAGCCCCCACCATTGGACGACGTTCAGCCCTATCTTGATTTCTCTGAGGATATACAACAACCACTTCTTTCTTTCTGATAAATGGCTTCCTTACAGCAGTAGAGGATGCATCTTTTTTAATCTTTCCATTCTTTATCCCATATTTTACCCTTTCTCCGGTCAATATCAATTCAGTAAAACCTGCCGATGAACTCCCAATTAAGTGATTGAAGAAAGCACCAGACAAGGTTCCCAAAAACATGTCTACCAACTCTCTTTCAGATAAGGGAGGTTAAACTCTTCCGGTCAAGTCTCTCCATTTTTGCACGTAGTCCTTGAAGCCTTCACTTGAAACCATGGCCATACTCTGGAGTTGAGTACAGGTAGGCGCAAGATCAGCATTGTATTGGTATTTCTTGTAAAAGGTTGCAGAAAGATCTTCCCATTTATGAACATTGGCTCTTTCTAACTGATAAAACCAATCAAGTTGAGTTCCAAACATACAGTCTTGGAAGAAGTGTACCTATAAATCTTTGTCAGCGGTATGTGGCTGCATTTTCTTCACATAGGACCAGAGATGCATTTTGGGGCATGAGACTCCGTCATATTTAGCGAACACATGTGCTTTGAATTTTGGAGGAATAACAATTCCTGATACCAGTCCCAACTCCTCATAGTCAAGTCCAGGCACTTTTTGGATTTCCATTGCACTCAACCACTCTTCTAGTTGCTTATACTTGTCGTCGGCTGGAGGGTATTGTTCTTCAGAATAGTCTTCTTCTTCTAAATCAGACTGAACAACTATTTCCTTGCCTTTCCCATCTTTATTGTCTTTCTCATCGGATGTCGTTGCAAAGTCTAAAGCCCTTCTTGTTTGCCCTTGTAATCTTCTTCCCTTGTTCAGAATTCCGGTTATTTTCTTTGTCTTCTTTTTATTCTCCTCAACCAGCAAGGTCTTCAACTCTTCTTGTCCTTTGGCCAGAGTTAAGAATAACTGTTGAAACTGTGCATTCTGAGCTTGGAGGTCTTTCACCGTTTGCTCGAGATCCATCTTACTGAAATAAACAGTAGAGATATGAGGAGACTTGTTGCAAGAAACCTGCTTATGTTATGATGAATGATAAATGCGTATGCAATGATTTCAAGGATCTTAAGATTCAAGTTTGTTTTAGACAAAAAGGAAACACACGTTATATTAATAGATTAAAGCTCGAGTACATCAATTCATTCTCGGGAAAAATAATACAAAAACTCTAAGATAAAAAGGTAGTACGCATCCTCTTTGGTGCAATGTAGGCATTCAGAGTTTGCTCCTCATGAAGTAGTCTAGTGAGTTCCAAAAGCTTCTTCTCGCTTGCGTAGAATTGGGCTTTGAAAGTATCTCGCTCCCCCTTGAGTTGTATCCAATCTCTTTGTAAGTCTTCAAGAGAGGTGGGCATGTCAAGAGGTAGGATAGTGTATGGAACATCTCCTTCCATGACAGGCTCAATGATTACCGGGAGAATGGAAAGATAAGGCATCATTAGACTTTGAGCACGAGTTCATACCCATTTGAGGTAAGGCTCAAGAGGGATGGAATTCTTGTGCCCCAAAGTCTTGCTATCCACCTTGTTCAACATCCTCCAAGCTCGGATAAATCTCTGGCGAATACCTTGATCATCGTTGTCGTAGTCAAATACCAAACCATGAATCAGCATCTCATGCGGGCTATCCCTTCGTGCGTAACCAAACTTTCTTAAGGCTAAGCAAGGGTTGTAGGTGATGCCTCCCCTAATGCCAAGTAAAGGGACATTAGTAAATTCTCCATAATGTTCGACAATAGTAACATTCTCTATGGATCGGGAGCACCAATGAATGTCTGAATGTTTGAGCGTCATCAACCTTTGTGACCACCTTGAACCTTGCTCGTTCTTTAATACAGATTGGGGAAGACGCAAAATAAACCATCTTGCCAAGAGAGGAGTACAACACATAAGAACACCCATTTTCATCATTGTGTGAGTGTGAAAAGAGTGTAGGATGTCCCCTAGCAATGTAGGCACTGGGTTGCAGGATATGAAGATTTTGACGGCGTTCACGTCTATAAGTTGGTCAGGATTTGGAAACAAAACCATTCCATAGATGAGGAGAGCCACAATTTCGTCAAAATATTGTAGGTCGAAAGAATTCCAACAGTTTTGGGCTTTCTTAGACAAGAACTTTGCTAGGAAACCTTTGACACCACTCCTTGATTCCCAATGAGTTGTGACATCAGATGAGTTCCAGTGTAGAGCTTGAGCAATCTCTTCTGGCTTTGGGTCTTTTTCCGTACCGTTGAAAGTTAGTTGGTTGAGAATGGGAATCCTCAAGAGTCGGGAGAATTCTTCCAAAGTAGGTACAAGTTGATAGTCGAGAAATGTGAAGCAATGGTGTAAAGGATCAAAGAACTGAAAGATCACCTTCATCATGTCCTCATCTGTGTTAGAGGTGACCAAGTTGAGTAGGCGACCATGTCTCTCGGTGAATGGAGAGTTTTCAAGAATCCTTGAAGCGAGTTCCTTAAGTTGTGGAGGGATCCTTACAAGGTTGATTTGAATAGTTTTCCTGCGAATAGAATTCATGTCCTACAAAACAAGAACAAAGATGAATCCCAAAATCCTTGAAATGGTTAGTGAATGTGTATGACGCTATGATGTTCATGATGTTATGTACAAGTATGTATATACAAACAAAGCAAACAAGTCCTTAGGTTTAGGCTTGCATTGAGTCTCATAGGTAAGTACCCTCTTGAAGTTTAGTTGGCTCAATCCTGTCATAGTAATAGTAATCGGGTTCTAAGGAGCTCAATATCACTAGTTTGTTTCCTTGGTTATTGTTTCAGCACAAGCCTCTTTAATGGCGACCGAAATATCCCAAGAAACCAAACCTCAATGAGTGTAGTATCGAGTATCTACCAACTTCGAATTGCACCAAAGTCAGTCATCTCACTACATCCTAAAGGCCAAGTTAGTCAAGTAAAGGTTCTAAAAGTTCATTAGTGCTTCATGACATCACTCAGTGGCCCCGTATTCTCTTTGATTAACTCAAAGGCTACCGGTACCCACAAATATGTCGCACTAACGTAGCTATTTCTTAGACCATATCGGTATACCCTGCACAGTTTCTACAGCGTATTGCTACTTACTTATAATGTACCCCAAATCCGGGTAGAGGATTCAAACCCAAACAAAGAAGGCCATAGCAGAACCGTTACCCATGGGATCCCGAATGGATATATCCCTGCATTGTGAGTGTGAGTGTGTGTAAGAGTATAACTATCTTTGAAAGAAATGAAAAAAGAAAAACAATGAGAACAAAGTTTGTATGCATAAACGTCCATGATTAATTGATGTCATATGAAAATGAGATAATAACCCTTACAAATGGACCATTGTGCCTCACGTAAGACACAAAGTTTTAAGAGTCTGAATTGTTTTAATAGATCTAATAAAATGTAAAGACAAATTACTGTGGGACAAAAGTGATCGGGACAAAGTCTCTAGCCTCCCAGTTGCTGAGCCCTCCACTGGCAGTTGGAAAGATCCAATCCTCCAGGTTGTAGTTGTCTTCATCATCCTCCACTGTATTGACTTCGCGGTTACTGATCCTCAAGGGTGGTTCTCTGGCACGAGCACGATGTACAGCCTTCTGGGCACCTAAAGTGAAACATAGGCCAAACTTGTCAGACTTGTATGGGATATCTGGGAGTTGTCCCCAAATAGTGCCCCCACCTTCTTCTATCATTGCCTTGGCATCCTTCAAATATGACATCCTGAGTGGAGGCCTTGTGATCTTGGGAACTTGAGACACGACCTTGGTTACTGCCACATCTTGCGGGACTTCTTAAAAATGCTGGAATGGGGTTTCAATAAATTCACCATCTAACTCCACATATCTGAAGGAGTTGAGATGCTGATCATATACTCTTCTTCTCCATGAACGGTGATGATTTTCCCTTGAATTGGATATTTCAGCATTTGGTGCAACGTAGAAGTAACAGCGCCAACATTGTGAATCCATGGTCGACCTAGCGAGTAGGAATATGAAGGGCGAATATCCATTACATAAAAAGTTGAATCAAATGTTTGGGTTCCAACCTTTATGGGGATATACACTTCCCCATGCACCATCCTTTTTGAGCTGTCAAAGGCTCTCACTACTATGTTGCTTGGTTTCAATGTCAATCCCTCACAGTCAAGCCTATCAAGAGCCTTTTTAGGCAATACATTTAGAAACGAACCGGTGTCAACCAAGACATGAGCCAGAGTTGTGCCCCTGCATTCCACTGAGACATGCAATGCCTCATTATGCTTCCTCCTTCTTGGCGTTAAATCAACATTTGAAAAACCTAAACCATTATCTGCAATCAAGCTGGCTACGTAGTCTTGGAACTGATTGGCAGATGTTTCTTGGGGTACATGAGCAGTTTTCAGAAATTTTACCAAGGCTTTTGCATGAGCCTTGGAACATAGTAATAGATCCAGCGTGGAAATTTTTGATGGGTTTTTCCCAGTTGCTCGACTATATTGTAGTCTCTTCTTTTTATGATCTTTAGGATTTCCTCCATCTCCTTACGGGAAGTTTCAGGAATAGCCAATGATTGTGCCTTCATCCGGACAGGCTCAATCAGAATACCTTTACTTCGAGTCTCAGTTGACTCGGCGGTAGGAATGTCAGTAGGTGTGATAATAGGGATTGTAACAACTTTGTCAGCAGGAGTATTAGCAGAGATGATTGTAGGACTGGGGACAACCTTTGGAGGAGCAACAACAATAAGAATGATTATGGGTCCAAAAATAACCTTTGGGGGAGCAATTTCTGGAGAGAAAATACTTCCACTTCAGGTAATCTTGCTAGTCCATGCAATATTAATGATATCAGAGTCAACTTTCTCAGAACTTGAATCTTTGGCAGCTAGGCAATCTTGCTTGATACCGTGCTAGTAGACATCCCCTCCATAATTCCATGGTACGATTTTATCTGACAAATACGGGACTGGTCCAGGAATTGTAATTATCAAAGGAGCTACTTTAGGAACTGATGTAATTATAACGGGTCTTTTGGTGGAGACCCTGGAAGAATTGTCAGAAATGGTCACGATGGAAACATCATTATAAGAAACAGTTGGAGCAGAAGTCTTTTCGAACAAAATTTCCTTGTTATCTATTAGGCATTGAACGCCTGCTTTCAACAAAGGACAGCTAGTTGGTGAGGTCAAATAGGAATAACAGCCTTCATCACAGCCTGGGGATACACTGGCATACAATAAGTTCTTTTTTATAGTCATGAGTGGGGTCATAAGTTCATCAACTTAAGTAACAAACATATCCTCTTCAATGGCGTTGGAATTATGGCCATGTTTGGGCATAGGGGCAGAAATGACATTGGGCTTTTCTGGCGCGTCGAATTCAATCTCTTTGGCTTCAAGAAGGTCTTGTACTTTGTTCTTTAGAGCCCAACAGTTATTAGTCTCATGGTCGGGACTCTCTGAGTGGTATGCACAACAAGCATTATGATGATAGTGAGGAGATGTTGTGTTAGGGTTCTTTGGAGTTCTTCCAAAGTCACTAGGTTGGATCTTAATAGATGTGGAAAAACTCGAGATAGGGTCACGTTAGTTCTGGTGAACTGTCTGACTGGTCTTTCCATTCTTGGTTGGTTGTTTCTTTGTGATCAGGCGCATGTTTAGGAATCATAACAGCCCCCACCATTGGACGACGTTCAGTCCTATCTTGATTTCTCAGAGGATATACAACAACCACTTCATTCTTTTTGATGAATGGCTTCCTTACAGCAGCAGAGGATGCATCTTTTTGAATCTTTCCATTCTTTATCCCGACTTCTACCCTTTCTCTGGTCAATATCAATTCAGTAAAACCTGTCGATGAACTCCCAATTAAGTGATTGAAGAAAGGACCAGACAAGGTGCCCAAAAACATGTCTACCAACTCTCTTTCAGATAGGGGAGGTTGAACTCTTCCATCCAAGTCTCTCCATTTTTGCGCGTAGTCCTTGAAGCCTTCACTTGAAACCATGGCCATACTCTGGAGTTGAGTACGGGTAGGCGCAAGATCAGCATTGTATTGGTATTTCTTGTAAAAGGATGTAGCAAGATCTTCCCAGTTATGAACATTGGCTCTTTCTAACTGATAAAACCAATCAAGTTGAGTTCCATACATTCTGTCTTGGAAGAAGTGTACCCATAAATCTTTGTCAGCAGTATGGGGCTGGATTTTCCTCACATAGGACCGGATATGCATTTTGGGGCATGAGACTCCATCATATTTGGCGAACACAGGTGCTTTAAATTTTGGAGGAATGACAATTCTTGATACCAGTCCCAACTCCTCAAAGTCCAGTCCAGGCACTTTTTGGATTTCCATTGCACTCAACCGCTCTTCTAGATGCTTATACTTGTCGTCGGATGGAGGGTATTGTTCTTCAGAATAGTCTTCTTCTTCCTCTTCCTCTTTTGAATCAGATTGAACAACTATTTCCTTGCCTTGCCCATCTCGATTGTCTTTCTCAACGGATGTCGTTGCAAAGTTTAAGGCCCTTCTTGTTTGCCCTTGGAATCTTCTTCCCATGTTTAGAATTCTAGTTATTTTCTTCGGCTTCTTTTTCTTCTCCTCAACCAACAAGGTCTTCAACTCTTCTTGTACTTTGGCCAGAGTTAAGAATAACTGTTGAAACTGTGCATTATGATCTTGGAGGTCCTTCACCGTTTGCTCGAGATCCATCTTACTGATATAAACAGTAGAGAGATGAGGAGACTTGTTGCAAGAAACCTGCTTATGTTATGATTAATGATAAATGCGTATGCAATGATATCAAGGATGTTAAGATTCAAATTTGTTTTAGACAAAAAGGAAACACACGTTATATTAATAGATTAAAGCTCGAGTACATCAATGCCTTCTCGGGCAAAATAATACAAAAACTCTAAGATGAAAAGGTAGTACGCATCCTCTTTGGTGCAATGTAGGCATTCAGAGTTTGCTCCTCATGAAGTAGTCTAGTGAGTTCCAAAACCTTCTTCTCTCTTACGTAGAATTGGGCTTCGAAAGTATCTCGCTCCCCCTTGAGTTGTATCCAATCTCTTTGTAAGTCTTCAAGAGAGGTGGGCATGTCAGGATGTAGGATAATGTATGGAACATCTCCTTCCATGACAGGCTCAATGATTACCGGGAGAATGGAAGGATAAGGCATCATTAGACTTTGAGTACGAGTTCATACCCATTTGAGGTAAGGCTAAAGAAGGATGGAATTATTGTGCCCCAAAGTCTTGTTATCTACCTTGTTCAACATCCTCCAAACCTTGAATCAACATCTCATGCGGGCCATCCCTTCAGGCGTAACCAAACTGTCTTAATGCTAAACAAGGGTTGTAAGTGATGCCTCCCCTAATGCCAAGTAAAGGGACATTAGGAAATTCTCCACAACGGTCGACAATAGTAACATTCTCTATGGATCGGGAGCACCAATGAATGTCTGAATGTTTAAGCGTCATCAACCTTTGTGACCACCTTGAAGCTTGCTAGTTCTTTAATACAGATTGGGGAAGATGCAAAATAAACCATCTTTCCAAGAGAGGAGTACAACACATAAGAACACCCATTTTCCTCATTGTGCGAGTGTGAAAAGAGTGTAGGATGTCCCCTAGTAAAGTAGGCACCAGGTTGTGGGATATGGATATTTTGACGGTGTTCACGTCTATGAGTTGGTCAGGATTTGGAAACAAAACCATCCCATAGATGAGGAGAGCCACAATTTCCTCAAAATCTTGCAGGTCCAAAGAATTCCAACAGTTTTGGGCTTTCTCAAACAAGAAATTTGCTAGGAAACCTTTGACACCACTCCTTGTTTCCCAATAAGTTGTGACATCAGATGAGTGCAAGTGTAGAGCTTGAGAAATCTCTTCTGACTTTGGGTCTCTTTCCGTACCATTGAAAGGTAGTTGGTTGAGAATGGGAATCCTCAAGAGTCGGGAGAATTCTTCCAAATTAGGCACAAGTTGATAGTCGGGAAATGTGAAGCAATGGTGTAAAGGATCAAAGAACTGAAAGAGCACCTTCATCATGTCCTCATCTATGTTGGAGGTGACCAAGTTGAGTAGGAGAACATGTCTCTCGGTGAATGGTGAGTTTTCAGGAATCCTTGAAGCTAATTCCTTAAGTAGTGGAGGGATCCTTACAAGGTTGACTTGAATAGTTTTCCTGCGAATAAAATCCATGTCCTATAAAACAAGAACAAAGATGAATCCCAAAATCCTTGAAATGGTTAGTGAATGTGTATGATGTTATGTACAAGTATGTATATGCAAACAAAGCAAACAAGTCCTTAGGTTTAGGCTTGCATGGAGTCTCATAGGTAAGTACCCTCTTGAAGTTTAGTTGGCTCAAACCTGTCCTAGTAATAGTAACTGGGATCTAAGGACTTCAATATCACTGTTTTGTTTACTTGGTCATTGTTTCAGCAGAAGCCTCTTTAATGGTGACCGAAATATCCCAAGAAACCAAACCTCAATGAGTGTAGTATCGAGTATCTACCAACTCCGGACTGCACCAAAGTCGGTCATCTCAGTACATCCTAAAGGCCAAGTTGGTCAAGTAAAGGTTCTAAAAGTTCATTAGTGCTTTATGACATCACTCAGCGGCCCCGTATTCTCTTTGATTAACTCAGAGGCTACCGGTACCCACAAATATGTCGCACTAACATAGCTATTGCTTAGACCATGTTGGTATACCCTACACAATTTCTACAACGTATTGCTACTTACCTATAATCTATCCCAAATCCGGGTAGAGGATTCAAAACTAAACAAAGAACCATAATGTAAAGCAAACAAGTCAAACAATGAAAACACGTAAATGTGATCTAACCCTAAGGTAAACCCACTTTTAGAATATTCCCCAGCAGAGTCGCCAATTCTGTGATACGGTGGGAGAACTGACTTGAAGGTTTTGCATTTGATCGCAAATGTTGCGGTTAGCAAGAGTCGCCACCGACTTTTCTTTTATCCAAAAGGAAAGGTGAAAAAAAACAAGAAAGACCTTTGAGATTATTTCTTGAGTTCGGGGGGTAGATTATGAAAAGGGAAGGTATTAGCACCCTTTTCATCCATGGTTTTCCATGGGCTCTTAGTTATTTTCTAGATCACTTGCTTTTTGTTTGAAATTGTGCTTTCTGTGGTTTTTTGAAAGTATTTTGTAAAGAGGCCATTGTTTAGGCAATCTTTGTAATGATTCTTGTTTGTAAGAAATGTATACAAAGATGTTTGATCTTTTGAAAATGTTTTCAATTTTGTAAGAGGTTTTGAAAGTGTAGGTGTTTTTTTTGAAAATAGCAAGGATGTTTTGAAATTGAGAAAGTAATTAGGAGCATTCTATCTATTCAAAAGTATTTCTTGTTTATTTTCTTTTCCTTTGACATTGTTGTCTTACCATTGATTTGGTAAGCAACCCTATCTTTGGATGTAAACGGGACGGGCGTGGGTCATCTTATAACCATAATTAGCAACGTTGTAAGGTATCTTAGTATTCTCTTTTAGGGACCAAGATCATTTGAAAGGCAACTTAGATAACTTCATCGAGGGACTATGATCTTGTATTTGCTTATTTTTGCTAAGATACCTTACATGCGTAATATGGCCATTTTGTATAAGGCAACCAAGTGGAATAACCCTAGGGGTGCTTGTGTTTAAATGTATTGTTTTCATGCTGGCTTTTGTCTTGAATTAGGGTTTTCTAAGTATTGGTTTTAGTCTTTCCATACAAACCCTAATTACTAGCATTTGTATATAAAAAACGATAAATTGCAGAATTTAAAGTTACTACGCTATTACAACATTTGTGGGGAGGGGTATACAATTTGTAAATGGGGATTGCAAGAATGTAAACCTAGTTAATCTATTACAACCATATTGAATGGGTACTAATGTACAAGGAATTTAAATGAATACAATATACAAAATGAATAAATGTACAAAAATGCAAAATATAACGAAAATGGATCTTTGTTTGGATTTTTTTATAGAAAAGGATTTTATATTAACCTAATTAATTAAAGAAAATAAGTAATTAAACTTAAATATTATTAAGAAAAGATTTTAAATGAAACCCTAGTTCAATTAATTGATTAAAAGAAAATAAGTTCAAAAAAAGTATTTTTTGGTATTTTTGTCTTGAAAATATATTTATAGCATCATACAATATTTTAGCCTTTTTTTATATATAAATAAATATATTTTAATAGGTGTAAAAGAAAAATAAATATTAACCTAATTAATTATTAAATTTACAAGATAGTTTGCAAAAAATGAACAAAGTATATTTAAATAAAATATTTTTTATGAGAAAAATAAAATAACTAAATCAAAATATAAATCTATCATATTTTAGTATTTTTATGATTTTTAATATTAGTAAAAAAAATAATTAAGAAAACAAAAGAAATAAAAATAAGAAATTAAAAAAAAATTGGGCCAAGGGTGCCATTAGTCAACGGGGAGGTCATAAATAAGAAAAAAACATGTAGGCCCAAAGGAAGGCCCAGCGCCTGCAAAAATGAAAGTCAGAAATGCAAAAATGTGTAAAAAAAATGCAAAAGGATACCACTGGGGCTCGAACCCAAGTCCCATTGGTTACAGGCGCGCGCTTCTACCATTGGGGTGGCTATACATCCTTTAACATAGGCAAATAAATAAATATGTAAGGCAAAACACGCCCTGATGACTTCATCTTCAACCTCCAGCCAGACCAATTGTAACTTGCTCATTTCTCATCAAAAATTAAAATTGTAAACATGAAACTTGTAGCAAATTTTATCACGGTTTCAGAAATGTAAAGCATTAAAACTATAGATCAAAGATAAGCATGAATTTTAATGTCCCTAATATGAACCCTAAAAATCTCATAAATCTCAGTTTCAAAATTCTCTAAGCTCAAGCAAAATTAATGGAAACTATGGACATGGTTAGCTTCAGGGCAATGATATCTACATGTTTTGTTCACAAATAAACTATTGATGATGCCTGTATGAAGAGTTCCAAGTTGAGAAAACGTACCTCAAAACTGGAAATCGTGTTTTGAGTTTGAGCTTATTTCAAGTGATGGTGATGATCATGTTAGCTTCCTTGAGGTCCTAGGAAGCTAATGCAATGATTAGCTTGAACAATAGATGGCTGAAATGGTCTGGAGAAGTCAATATGCAGAGCTGAGTTTTTGAAAATTGAGGATGGTGTTAATGGTGTTACAGTTCTAAAACAGGGTGTGGGATTAATTCTTTGTGATGTTTAGAAACTTTAGAAACCAAAAGGCCAAGAAACACATGAGTAGATTATGAGTTCCAAGTTTTTGGTCAGTTTGTATGAAAATGGAAGTGTGAGGTGTGATTCTGAGTTCTAGGTTCTTTCAAGGATTGAGCTTTCGTGTCTTTGTGTCAAATGGTTTGTATATGTCAGAAGTACAAGTTTCTAGCTTTTGGCTAGGTTACTTGATTTTGAAGAAAAGAGGGAAACAAGTTTCAAGATGAGGTACAAGCATGGGATGGGTGATTGTAAGTGTTTGAAACATTTCTTATGAGTTATAGGACTGGTTTGATCAGAAGAGAACAAGTGCAAGGCTCAAGAACAAGTTTTGTATAAAAAGTTGCTTTATCAAAATGGCAATGTAACCTTTCTTCCAAAAATGGATAAAAAGTATGTCCATGCATTGAATACTTGAAGTGAGACATCTAACAGCTGTGTAAACCATTAATTATGGAGTGCCTAACAAGTTTGAGGCCTGAAAAGTAGAGTTAATGTATCACAACTTTGAATTTGAAATTTGTTCATCACTAAAATGACTTATAATTAAAGTGATAAAACCCTAACTTCATCTCTTCGATTCTCCCTACTCATGAACTATCTCAAGGAGTTCTTCGACATCTTGGAAAGATTTCAATTTGATCTACAATACATCTTTGAATGATTTTGAAGATTCCCCTTGGAACTTCATGAAAAAGGGCCATGAAGTTGGGTCAAAATCCTGACCAAATTAGGGCAAAATTTCACTAAGTGTTTTGTTTCATGACCCTATGTTCATAAAATTATAACTTGTGATTAAATAACTTTTGGAAGGAGTTTTGTAAAGAAAAGTTGTAGATTTTATGGAGATCTACAACTTTCATGTTGGAAGTTTCTCTTGAATCATCTTGCATCATGGTGAAAAATTTGTTCAAAGTTGTGAAAAAATTTGAAATTTCCAACACTTAGAAAAATTTCTAAGTTTAGAAATTTTGACTTTTCAAAATGAAATCTTGACTTTTTGATTTCTTGATGAATAAGTTTCATATTTTGACAAGTTTTGATGAATCATGATCTTTGGCACTTGAATTTGACCAAAAAGTCAAAGTTTAACTTTTTAGTATACAATTGACTTTTGATCAGTTGACTGGAAAATTCATTTGTCAATCCAATGGACTTGCAATGTTTTGAACCATGTTATTAGGTTAAAATGATGAAATTGGACTCTTGAGATTATGCCTTATACCAATTGACCATTAGCTAGGTTAAAAATCAGAAATTGCCCTTTCCCAATCAAAACCCTAATTTAGACCATTTTGCCCTTTTGGAGGTTTGACCAAATTTCTTGGGGAATTATGATCCAAACTTGATCAAATGATACATATGAGTTTAAAATGTTGATGGAGATAAAAAATTATGAATTTTGACTGTAAATTGGTCATAGCTGACTTTTTTCCCAATACAGTTGATTTTTAGGTTAACTGTTCAATTGAATGATCAAAAGTGTGATCCAAGGCTTGAAACTTGACATGAGTAATCTTGGGGGTCCATAATGATCCATGAAAGTCATATGGGGCATTGAAATTTCAAATGTCCTTTTGCAAACTCAAATCCTAATTTGGTCATCAATGCTTAAGGAGATGTCTTGAGCTGATCAAACCCTAATGCAGTCTTGAGCCAAATGAGATCTTGTGAGAAAATTATTGATAAGTGAGAGGGAAAATTTTGGGGTACAACAGACGCTAACTCTTCTGGGGAAGGAAAAAGTTAAATGATATCTTGCCCAACTTCAGATTCCATAACAACTCTCTAGGGATAGCAACATGGACTACACTTTGCTGAAGAAGAGAATCTTTCCGGGGATTTGTAGTAATCAGAGAAATGAACTTTGCTCGGGAAATTAAATTTCGTTGGGGAAATAAAACCTGCTGGGGAAATAAACCCTGCTGGAGAAGAGAATTCTACAGGGGACTTCGCAGTGTTAGAGAAATAAACTCAGTTGAGGAATTAAATTCATGTGAACTGTGTCGAGGACAACAAACTCTGATGGGGATTGGAATTTTGTAGGCTGTGCAGAGGAAGTTTCCACTATATGCTAGAGAAATGATCAAACTCCTTTATCTGCTAAGGGGATTTGCCGAGGAGTATGTTCATGTTAATGATTGGAAGAAGACCCAATTTCTGTTTGAAGACATATTAGACTTGCAGGGAAATGTATATATGTCGGGGATGAGCTTGTGAAGGTAGCTCTGTGGGGATTTATAGACGACTTGGACGTTATCTCAACTCTTAGAGTCTTTAGTAAATATTTGTTCCTCTTTTTATGCATATATTTGTTGACGGTAATCATATTCATATGCATATGTTCATTCAATTTAGTCATTGGACGTTTTTGCAAACAAAACAGGAAAAGAAAACCAAATTTGAATTTTTTGAAATTGACTTGTATTGATAATTCGCCTATAAATAGGAGGTTTTGTATAAAGACAGAAAACCTAGTAAGAGGAAATCGTCGTAAAATGAAAAAAAGTACAGGGTAAAAATAAAACATATAGATATGTGTAAACGATCCCGTCGAATTTCAACTCTGTTATTGCCTCTATGTCTTCGACCATCCCATCCCTTGGTGTGGGAAGTAGTTGACTGGATTGATCTTGTACCATTTGAACTTGACGTTGGTAAAAAAGCTTACTATAAGTAGATGATCCAATAGGATATAGTCGTACACTTGTATCCCTAACTTTTTCCTGGACCGCCCTTTCGGGTTTTCAGTCCACCGGGATACCCTTTTTTGCCCAAGCCGCCTTTTCAGGTTTTCGAGTTGTCGGGTGTACAAATTCTTTATATATATCCCTAATTTTTTCCCGAACCTTTTTGGTTCACCGGGATGCCCTTATTTTTGCCTAGGCCATTCTACCTAGCGGGTCACTTTCATGTGTAGTATCTTTTGACTATGTTTGCATTCATAAGGTGCACAAAATCTTCATCGTCTATGGTGGTAAGTATCATTGCACCGCCTGAAAATATTTTCTTGATTACAAATGGACCTTCGTGGGTGGGAGTCCATTTACCCCTGGGATCACCTTGTGGAAGGATGATGCGTTTTATTTCCAAGTCACTATCCTGATATACCTGGTACTTGACTTTCTTGTTGAAGGCTTAAATCATACGCTTCTGGTACATCTGACCGTGACAAATAGCCGTAAGCCTTTTCTCATCAATAAAACTAAACTAGTTCAGCCTAGTTTGAGTCCACCCGTCTTCATCTAAATCGGTGTCTTTCATAATCCTTAGATAAGGAATCTGGACTACGACGGATATGACCGCTTCCACACTGTAGACTAGAGAGAATATGGTTGCCCCAATTAATGTTCGTACGGAGGTGCGACAGCCATGAAGGGAAAATGGTAATATCTCATGCTAATATTTATACGTCACTGTTATCTTCTGTATAATCTTCTTGATGTTGTTATTGGCGGCTTCCACTGTGCCATTCATCTATGGTTGATACGGAGAAAAATTATGGTGCTTAATATTGAACTGCATGTAGAGTTTTGTGATCATAATATTGTTGAGATTGGTACCATTGTCTCTAGTAATCCTTTCGGGGATGCCATACCGACAGATAAGTCTATGCTTAAGAAACCGGGCCACAACATTCTTGGTGACAGAGGAAAATGGGGCTACTTCAACCCACATCGTGAAGTAATCAATAGCGACGAGGATGAAGCAATGTCCATTAGAAGTGGCCTGCTTGATCTCTCCCATCATATCAATGCCCCACATTGAAAATTTCCAAGGAGCAATCAAGACATTCAGAGGAACTAAAGGCACGTGTACTTTATCAGCATAGATATGACATTTGTGACAGGTTCTAGAGTGGTGATGGAAATCAGTTTCCATAGTCGACCAATGATATCACGCTCTCAGAATCTTCTTAACCATAGTATGTCCACTGGAATGAGTACCAAAGACTCCCTCATGCATATCTTCCATAATTTTCTTAGCTTCCTTCTTGTCCACATTCCGCAGTCGGGTCGAATCATGGTTGTGTTTGTACAAAATTTCGTTGCTCAAGAAGAACTTAGAATAGAACCTCCGTAGAAATTTCTTGTTATTGATAGATTCCCCCTCGAGTTCTATTGAGCCTTGAGGCATCTTTTCACTTTATGAAACCAAGGCTTCCCTTATACTCTATCAGTGTCAACTTTGTAACAGTGTGTTGGTTCATCTAGCCTCTTAATAGTAATTCGGGGAGCCTCGTTGTACCATCTGACTTTGAACATAGATGACATAGTTGCAATGCGTCTGCCAGTTGATTCTCTTCTCGTGGGATATGCTCAAAAGTGATTTCCTCGAAGTATAGGATTAAGGTCAACACACATTCCCGATAAGGAATGCGATTCGGGTGCTTTATATCCAATTATCCCTTAATCTGACTGATGACTAGGGCCGAATCCCCATACACATCTAAGAACTTGATCCTCATGTCAATACAAGCTTTGATACCCATGATGCACGCTTCGTATTCGGCCATGTTGTTGGTATAGTCAAACCAAATTCTGGAGGTGAAAGGTGTATGGCAACCCTTGGGAGAGATAATCACGACACCAATTCCATTACCAAGTGTGTTAGAAGATCTATCAAATACCATAGTCCATCGGGATCTTGGCTCAGGTGCTTCATACGGTCCAGGTTCTTCACAGTCTGTAACTAGCATAATGTTCTCATCCGGGAACTCAACATTCATAGACCGATAGTCGTCTATAGCTTATGAGCAGAGTGGTCTGCCAATACACTTCCTTTGAATGCCTTCTGAGTGGTGTACTGAATTTCATATTCTGTTAAGACCATTTTCCACCGGGCTATTCTTCCGAAGAGAGCGGGTTTCTCGAATATGTATTTTATGGGATCCATTTTAGAGATCAACAAAGTAGTATGGGTCAACATATACTGTCTTAGTAGGCGAGCATATTATGCCAAAGTGAAGCAAGTTTTCTCAAACAGTGAGTATCTTGATTCACACAGTCTTAGTATATTGCATGCTTTTTTCGACCAGACTCGTCATGTTGGCCCAATACACACCCCATTGAGTTCTCTAACACTGTTAAGTACATAATCAGAGGTCTTCCTTCAATTGGTGGCATCAGAATCAGAGGTTCTTGGAGGTACTCTTTGATCTTGTAAAAGGCTATTTGGAAGTCATCGTTCCACTTTACTACCCGATCTTTCTTCAATAACTTGAAGATCGAATCATAAGTAGCGGTCAAATGAGAAATATACCTGGAAATATAATTTAGTCGTCCCAAGAAACCTCTGACTTCCTTCTCATTACGGGGAGCAGGCATTTCTTGAATATCTTTCACCTTGGCATGATCAACTTAAATACCTTTACCAGCGACAACGAAACCTAGGAGTTTATCGGATCTTACCCCAAAGGTGCACTTGTTCGGATTAATCTTAGCTTGTACTTTTTTAGCCTCTCAAACAACTTGTGTAGATGGTCAAGATGTTCTTCATCAGTATGAGACCTGGCTATCATGTCATCGACATAAACCTCTATCTCGTAATGAATCATGTCATGGAATAAAGCTACCACGACACACTCATATGTTGCACCGATGCTCTTCAACCCAAAAGGAATAACCTTGTAATAGAAAGTGCCACATTGTGTGACAAAGGTAGTTTTCTCCATGTCTTCAGGCGCCATCTTGATCTGATTATAACCCGAGAAAGTGTCCATGAAGGAGAATACCTTGTGTTAAGTGGTGTTATCAACCAGAACATCGATATGTGGAAGTGAGAAGTCATCTTTAGGGCTCGCCTTGTTTAGATCCCTATAATCTACACACATATGTACTTTGTCGTCTTTCTTTGGTACCAGAACCACATTTGTAACCCATTGAGGATATGATGTAATTGCTAAGAAACCTGTGTTGAATTGCTTCATAGCCTCGGCCTTGATCTTCTCTGACATCTCAGGATGCATGCGACGAACCTTTTGCTTTATTGGAGAATAACCCTCTTTCATTGGTAGAAAGTGAACCACAATATCGGTATTGGGCCCTAGCATGTCTTCGTACGACCAAGAAAAGATCTCAACCTAGTCATGTAACATCTGAATTAACTTGTTCTTGACACTGCCTTCTAGATTGGCACCTATCTTGACTTCTTTTATGTCTGCTTCAGAACCCAAGTTTACAACCTCGACTGGCTCTTCATGTGGTTGTATAGCTTTTTCCTCTTGCACTAACAGTCTGGCATGTTCTCCAAGTATTTCACAATCTTCCTCACCTTCGTCCTCGGCTTGGTAGATTGAACTTTCAAATTCATAAGTGGCAATAGCATAATTATTATCAACGGGATCCAGAGTGGATGTGAATTCAATTTATCATGTGGGTGTGTGTAAGAACACATAGCTAATTAGAAGTGATAAAATAAAAGAAAGACAAAGAGCACAAAATTTGAATGCAAAACATCCAATGCTTTATTAAATGAAAATTAACAAATGAACCATTGTGCCTCGGGTAAGACACAAGGCTTAATGTAACTGTTTTAAGAATACATAACAAAAAATTTAAAAAAAATAAAATAGAAAGTAACATTTACTCCTGACTAAAGGAGATCGAGATAAGGTATTCGGTCTTCCAGTTGCTGAGCCCGTTGCCGGTGGTGGGAAAGATCTAGCTGTCTAGGTCGTAATCCTTATCAGTATCTTCTATAGATTTAACTCCATTATTAATGACGCGGAATGGTGGTCTTCTAGCATGCGCATGATGAACAACCCTCTAAGCCTCTACAGTAAAACCCAAACCAAAATTTTCAGATTTATACAGAATGTCAGGAAGCTGAACCCAAGTAGTGCAACCACCTTTTTCTATTATAGCTCTAGAATCCTTCAATGAAGCCATCTTGGGTGGAATCCTGGTAACCTTGGGAATAGCATACACGTCTTCAGTAGCGGTATGAGGGATAACTTTAAAGGTCTGGCAGAGAGTTTCAATGAATTTTCCGTCCATCTCAACATACCTGAACAATTTTAAGTGATTCACCATATACTCTTCTTCTCCACAGACTGTAACAACCTTTCCTTTCACAAGATACTTCAACTTTTGGTGTAAGGTCGAAGTAATAACGCCTGCCCCATGAATCCAGGGGCGTCCGAGTAAACAAGAATAATTCGGTCGGATATTCATCACATTGAAGGTGGAATTGAAAACCTACAAACCCACTTTAATTGGGAGATCCACCTTTCCGTGTACCATCCTCTTTTACCCATTAAAGACTCGGACTATAATATCACTGGGTTTTAGCACAATCCCTTCACAATCCAGTCTGTCAAGAGCACCCCTTGGTAGAGCATTCAACAAAGAACATGTGTCAACCAATACATGAGCTAGAGTAGTGCCCCTGCATTCAATAGAGACATACATGGCCTTGTTGTGGTTTTTTCCTTCAGGGGTCAAGTCGGCATCAGAAAAGTCTAGGATAGCAACATAACTTCCAAATTGATGGGCAGAAATATCTTGTGGCACGTGAGCAGATTTTAAGAACTTTATAAAGCCTGAGCATGGGCCTCATAACATAGTAAAAGGGATAACATGTGAAAATTCTGGCTTCAGATACCCAATGTCACGTCCAATGTTATGACACTATATCTGACTTACTATATGACAGTAAATACAAAAGCAGTAAATAACACAGTCAATTGTTTACCCAGTTCAGTGTGCAACAACACCTACTCTGGGGGCTACCAAGCCAGGGAGAGAATCCACTATAAGAGATGTTAATTCAGGAATAAACCAACCAGTTTATCTCCTTCACTTAAGACCTACCCAATGCAATTCTAATCTAAGTACAACTTAAACCTGAGTTCCTACTCACTCCCCCTCAATCACAGCAGTGATACATAAACCAATTTGACTTGAGAATTGATGAAGACACTCTTCAAAAACACACTCTTGATTATGCTTCACAGCTTTTTAATCAAGTAACACAATCACTCGTGCTTCACAGCTTTGAGTGATGTACACAACTAACTTGACTCTGCTTCACAGCTTTAGTCAAGTAACATTCAAACACTCTTGCTTCAAAGCTTTGAGTGCTACACAACCCTTACAATTGAAACCTATTCCAAGACACTTATCACAATGATAATTGCTTGGAGTACAATTAAACAAATCTATACAGATTACAAACTCGATCTTCAAATTAATCAGCAGGGATGATTTCAAAAACCGCAGCTCTGTTGAATATATAGCAGCTGCAACTTCAGTTAGGGTTTCCAAAAACCTAGGGTTGATTCCGTTTGACTTAAAGTCCAGGTCACAGTACTTTGTTGATCAGGTTAGGATTGAGCGAGGTTACTCCTCAGAAAACGCAGGATTCTGTTTAGGAAGGACTGAGTTATTTCCTGAAAAAACTCAGACTTATCCAATCCTGTAATCCTGCTAGTTCAGAACAGGATGTCATAACATCTGTTATGACATCTGAGAAAACCTGTCTACTGATTAGCTAAATGTGATCATTTTGCAAACATGCTCAGATACACACTTATGAACATCAGTATTTGAGTTACAATATTTTTCTGCATATGTACCTAAAGAGTTAGTACAACCTGAACTAGAATGTTATGACATCAGTCATGACATTCACACATACACTTGGAATTTACCAAAAATACAAGCCAATACCTAAACACCTACAAACTCCCCCTTTGGCAGATTTTTGGCTAAAGTCCCTAAACAATCAGAGATAGCAGCAGAAATAAATGATGACAGCAGAAAAATATAGTGTTAAGTACTAATTAAGCAGTACCAAATATTCTCCCCCACTTTAGCCACAAATGGGCCAAAGATTACATGTTTATAAGGTAATACAGTTATCCAAGACAAAATAATGAGATCAGCAGCAGAACACCAGACAACAGCAGCAGACAACAGCAGGACATACTTCCAAACTCCACCAGCAACACCACCACGCAGCAATCATCCTTCAAGTACTGTCATCAGACTCAGAGGAGCCACTTTCTTCACTGTTGGACTGTCCTTCATCTTCTTCCCTCATGCTTGCTTCAGCTTCTTCCTTTTCTAGCTTGGCAATTAGTGCTTCTAGGGTCCTTTTCCTAGCATCCAGATCTTTGCAAGTTTCTTTTAAGACAGCTATGACATCAGATGTTTTGGACTGGCTCTTTGCAGACGATGTCTCAGCTGATGTTATGACAATGTCTGGAGCATGGGATCCCTGAAACAGTTTGTAGTGCAGGCCAAGGGCAGGGGCTCTTTTGCAGACTGTATCTCTTGCTACAAGTATGTCAGGATATTGTGCAAGGATGATTCCACAAAGGAGGGAGGGAAATGCAATTGGTCCTTTGACAGCATAACTGCCAGCATGCTTCAAGGTTTGTTCAAAAATGTACCTTCCATAATCAAAGGCAGTCTTGGTTCCTACAGCATAGATGAATCTCCCCAATCCTGTGGAGATGGTTGATTTGTGATTTGTAGGCACCCAGTTTGCTGCACCTATTTTATGCAGGATGGCAAATTTCATGCTGAGTTTACTAGCATTCAACTTCCCTTTCAATGGCCAGCACTTGACTTGCCTGGCAGTGATGGTCAAGCATACTTCATTGTCAGTTGCCTCTAGATCAGGACAGTCCTTATTCGTTCTTCCAAGAAACTTGTTGATTTCTGATGGAGAGAACTTGACCCTTCTTCCTCTAACAAACACACTCTCAAAGTCAGCTGACCTCCCATCAGCACAATCATTGGATAGGTTCACTACAAACTCTTTAACCAGATTTTCATAACATTTGCCAAACTTCATCACAGTCTTTATTAGTCCAGCATTCCTGATCAGCTCCATGATGTCTTTGCACTCCAAAGCATCATTGTTGAGTTCTCTCTCCAAGGCTATTCTCTTCAAGCAAACATACTTCCACCTGTTTGCATTATCAGGATGATGAAAGGAGATGTTGTCAGTTGGCACTTCAGGCACTCTAGCAATCTTGCTGGAAGGGAGCTTCCTTCTGATGGGAGCATTGTCAATGTCAATCTCAAATTCTGATTCATCATCAGAGTCAGAAGTTTCAGGTTCTTTTCTTTTCTTGGAGATTGGTTGTCTAGCAGTCAGCACCTGAGCCTTCTTCCCTTTAGTCTGAATTTTTTCAGCCATCCCTTCAGCCTTGGACTTCTTAGGTTTAACAGTCTCACAACTTTTTCTTTTCATCAATCTTCTAGCAATGCTAGGGTTCACATTAGCAATCAGTTCATTATCTGAGTACTCTTCATCCACATCAATGATAGGTGGATCAGCAGCCTTTTCAGAGGGATTCTGAATGTTGTCTTTTGGTGTCACGACATCCTCAGTGACATCTATATTTTCAGAACCTTCTACATTTGGACTCTCAGATTGATTCAGAGGAATAGAAATCCCCGGTACAGATTGGTTGCCACTCAGAATGCTAGTAACCAGTCTAGCAATGGCTTGGTGTACTTGCACTGTTCCTTCTTTATTAGGTATATTAGATGAAGGAAGAGAAGAATTACCAGAGACTGCAGCTTGAGCTCTTCCTGCTTTTCTGGTCCTGAGTTTCTTGATTTTGGCTGGATTAGTTGCCATCTCCCTGAGAGGAGTGACCTCAAGTACTTCAGATTCTATGCATGTCGTGATTGCCCTAGAATCGTGATCAGATGACGATGATGATGAGTGAGACGAAGCCGCCATAGTGGAAGATGATGTTTGAGACATTGTGTTTAACGTTGAGTAGCAGTAGCACTTTGAGAAAGCTCTTTGATTGGGAGGAGAAAACCGGTTGCAAGAATGAGAGAGATAGGGAGTACAAGGGAGTCTTTTCAACTTCTGAAGGCTTTTGAAGGAATTGTGAATGACTATGATCAACCCACTAAATATAGACTTAATAGAATTAATCCCTTCAACCCTTGTTTTCAGCAAAACTAATTGCTATAATTTCTCATGTTGGTGAATACCCAATCTGCCCTTCAAATTTTCAAGTTGATTTCCAACAAGCGCCTTGATAGAAGAATCAGTTAGCTGAAGCTCAGAGAACCTATGTTTCAGTTCAAATGATTTCTTCTCTCCAAAGTCAATAGGGTTTAAGGAAATGTTGAATGTTTTCAGATTATCACACCACAATGTCACAACATCTTGTGTAACATTGTCTTCAGGTAGCATCTGTGTTGACCAGAATTTTTTTGAACAGAATTTATGAGACTTGTTCATATCACATATATTATCAGCCTGTAGTTTAGGAGTTCTTCTGACATCTTCCATAGGAATATCTCTTTTCATTTCTTCAAGTTTATGCTGCCACTGTTTCATATCTTTTTCTTCTTTGAAGATTTGACTCAAGGTGTGGATATCAGTGTTCTCAGGCTGCCACACATAACAGTTATTTTTGGATTTTATTCCTCTCATTACAATATCTAGTTTATCATTAAACACTAGACATTCAGATCTTGAGAAGTTGACCATGAATCCTAGATCACATAATTGACTGATGCTGATGAGATTAGTAGTCAACCCTTTTACCAGCAGTACCTTATTCAGACTTGGAACTCCAGGGTAGTCCAAATTGCCAACTCCTTTGATTTCTCCTTTAGCACCATCTCCAAAGGTCACAAAACTGGTGGTGTGAGGCATAACATTATTGAGGAGATTTTTGAATCCAGTCATGTGTCTGGAACATCCACTGTCAAAGTACCAATCTTCCTTTGTTGAGATCTTCAGGGAAGTGTGTGCTATCAGTGCAATAGCCTTTTTCTTCCATTGAGGAGCGTGTGGTACCCTTTTAGACTTAGGTTCGACATCTGATTTCTGATTAGGATATCCATGTAGTCTGTAACAGAAGGGCTTTATGTGACCATATTTCCCACAATGATGACATCTCCATCTTTGGTACCTCTTCTTCATGTGTCTCTGTCCTTGATGTGGAGAGTAATGTTGAGACATCTGGTTTGACATTAGCTTCCTGGTAACAACTTTCTTTGTTTCCACAAATCCTAGGCCAGATTTATTTCCCATATTTTGTCCAGCCTGAAGAATCTCTTCCAATTTGTCTGTCCCATTTGTCAACATCTTGACTGATTTGGTCATTTGATTCAGTTGTGAGTTCAGCAGTTGAACTTCTCCTTCTAAATGACTTATAGTTTCAAGATTTGCTCTCTTTTCAGCCTCTAGCTTTACAATGAGTTTTGATTGTTTCTCATTTTGCACACAGACTTCACCACTTCTGATACACAATTTCTTGTAGGTATCAGCCAGTTCTTCAAATGTTACTTCTTCATCACTGGTGTCACTTTCAGAAGTACAAACACTAGTTAGGGCAGTAACTAGTTTGGCAGATTCTTCTTCAGAATTGCTTTCTGAATCATAGTCAGACCAGGTAACAGTCATTCCTTTCTTTTGCTTCTTAAGAAAGGTAGGACATTCAGCTCGAATATGTCCATATCCTTCACATCCATGGCATTGAATTCCTCTGCCTTGGTTTTCCTTATCTTCTGATCTTGGTCTTCTGCTGGAACTGTCAATGTCAGAAGGAATGTTGTGAACATTTGACCTTGACTTTGGGTCCATTCTTTTGATGAGCCTGTTGAACTGTCTTCCAAGCATGGCAATGGCTTCTGATATGTTTTCTTCTTCATCCTCCTTGTGTTCAACATCAGTGTTGGTTACAAGTGCTATGCTTTTGTTCTTCTTGTCACCATTATCAGTGATCCCCATCTCAAAAGTCTGAAGAGACCTAATAAGTTCATCCACTTTTAACTTGCTAATGTCCTGGGCTTCCTCTATGGCAGTTACCTTCATTGCAAATCTTTTAGGCAAGGATCTGAGAATCTTCCTCACCAGTTTTTCTTCTGACATTTTTTCTCCCAGTGCTCCTGAGGTGTTGGCAATCTCCAAGATGTTCATGTGAAATTCATGGATGGTTTCATCTTCCATCATTTTTAGATTCTCAAACTTAGTGGTCAACATCTGAAGCCTTGACATCTTTACTTTGGAAGTGCCCTCATGAGTAGTTTTGAGGGTGTCCCAAACTTCCTTGGCCAGTTCATATTGATGTACTAATCTGAAGATGTTTCTATCAATTCCATTGAACAAGGCATTTAAGGCTTTTGAATTTCCCAGAGCTAACTCATCTTCTTCTTTACTCCAATCTTCCTCAGGCTTCAGACTGATTGTCCCATCTCTTTCAGTTATGGTGGGATGACTCCATCCTTTGTCAGCAGCTCTCCATGCCTTTTTGTCCAGAGATTTTAGGAAGGCAATCATACGAGGTTTCCAATAGTCATAATTAGTTCCATCCAGAATGGGTGGTCTGTTTCCAAAAACTCCTTCTTTGTCCATAGTGCCAGAAAGTGATATCCCTAGATCTCACCCAGTAATACAGGCAGGGTGCCTGCTCTGATGCCAATTGAAAATTCTGGCTTCAGATACCCAATGTCACGTCCAATGTTATGACACTATATCTGACTTACTATATGACAGTAAATACAAAAGCAGTAAATAACACAGTCAATTGTTTACCCAGTTCAGTGTGCAACAACACCTACTCTGGGGGCTACCAAGCCAGGGAGAGAATCCACTATAAGAGATGTTAATTCAGGAATAAACCAACCAGTTTATCTCCTTCACTTAAGACCTACCCAATGCAATTCTAATCTAAGTACAACTTAAACCTGAGTTCCTACTCACTCCCCCTCAATCACAGCAGTGATACATAAACCAATTTGACTTGAGAATTGATGAAGACACTCTTCAAAAACACACTCTTGATTATGCTTCACAGCTTTTTAATCAAGTAACACAATCACTCGTGCTTCACAGCTTTGAGTGATGTACACAACTAACTTGACTCTGCTTCACAGCTTTAGTCAAGTAACATTCAAACACTCTTGCTTCAAAGCTTTGAGTGCTACACAACCCTTACAATTGAAACCTATTCCAAGACACTTATCACAATGATAATTGCTTGGAGTACAATTAAACAAATCTATACAGATTACAAACTCGATCTTCAAATTAATCAGCAGGGATGATTTCAAAAACCGCAGCTCTGTTGAATATATAGCAGCTGCAACTTCAGTTAGGGTTTCCAAAAACCTAGGGTTGATTCCGTTTGACTTAAAGTCCAGGTCACAGTACTTTGTTGATCAGGTTAGGATTGAGCGAGGTTACTCCTCAGAAAACGCAGGATTCTGTTTAGGAAGGACTGAGTTATTTCCTGAAAAAACTCAGACTTATCCAATCCTGTAATCCTGCTAGTTCAGAACAGGATGTCATAACATCTGTTATGACATCTGAGAAAACCTGTCTACTGATTAGCTAAATGTGATCATTTTGCAAACATGCTCAGATACACACTTATGAACATCAGTATTTGAGTTACAATATTTTTCTGCATATGTACCTAAAGAGTTAGTACAACCTGAACTAGAATGTTATGACATCAGTCATGACATTCACACATACACTTGGAATTTACCAAAAATACAAGCCAATACCTAAACACCTACAACATGGATATCTTGGAGGGAGTCTGTCCCAACTGTTCGACAATCTTGTAATCACTTTTGCGGATAATCTTTAATACCTCCTCCAACTCTTTTCTGGAAGTATCATCAGTGGAAACTTCTTTAGGTGCCTTTGTCTAGGCAGGATCATTCATTTGTTCTTTGCCCTGAGTCTCAGTAGTTGACTCGGTCGCAGTAACACATAATAGTGTAGCAACAGTCTTCAGAGAGATTTCTGGAGAGAAAACCCTTCCGCTTATAGTAACCTTACTGGTCCCAGAAATATTGTTGAAGTTGGGATCAGCAGCTTCAGTATCTTTATTCTCAACGGTCAACAACTCTTGCTTGAAGCCATAGTAGTAGACGTTGGATCCATAATTCCAAGGGACAACCTTGTCCGAGGAATATAGAATTGTTACGGGTGAAGTAATTATCAGGGGAGCAACTTTGGGTTTGGTAGTGAACCTTAGAAGAACCTTGGAAGTGATCCTGATAGGAGTTGCAAATATTATAGATACCTATTCCAACTCCAAGTCTTGCAATAAATTCTCAAAAGACAGAATCTTCTCAACTAGAATTAGGTGATTGTCCATTAGACGCTGAATACCTTCTTTCAGCAACTCGCAGCCATTGGGTTGGGCTAAGCAACAATAACATCTTTCAATACAACCCGAAAATAAACTGGCATGCAACATATTCTTCTTGATAATTAGGAGGGAAGTAGCCAATTCATTTACGGCAGAAACATAAAGGACATCATCAGGAGGGAAGTTTCCTTTGTCGTTCTTCCACCTCGGGAGGATCAAACTTAATTTCTTTATTGTCAATCATGTCCTGAATTTTAATCTTCAAAGACCATCAATTATTTGTGTCGTGCCCGAGGATATTGGAATGGTAAGTGCATTTCACATTAGCATTATAACAAGGAGAGGAGCTATTGGGATTTTGAGGAGGATCCCTCAGTGTAATCAGCTATTCTTTCAGTAAGTGTTGTAATGCCTAAGACAATGGCATGTTGATCTTTGTAAATTGTCTTCTAGGTGCCTCTGACCTACGCTGATTTCCCTATTGTTGTTGTTGTTGTTGTTATACAGGTGCAGGATTAGAAATCAATACCTCCCCCGCAGATTGGTTGTGATCAATTCTAGCACGACCCTTCTGGCTATACACAAAATTTGTTTCCTTCTTACAATTAAATGTCTTCTTCACAGTACTTGAAGACACACCCATTTGAATCTTTCCACTTCGGATACCACTTTCAACATGTTCTTCTGTTAGTATCAACTCCGTAAAAACAGATGAAGAGATTCCAATAAGATGATTAAAGAAATGTCATGTTAAAGTTCCCATGAACATGTCAACCAACTCCCTATTAGACATAGGAGGTTGAACCCTTAATTCCAAATCTCTCCACTTTTGGGCATACTCCTTAAACCCTTCATGAGAACCCATAGTCATACTTTGTAGTTTCACACGAGTTGGTTTAAGGTCAGCATTTGATACTGCTTGTAAAAAGAAGCAACTGGGTCTTCCCAAGTACATATATTGGTTCCTTTAAGCTGATAGAACCATTCTGGTTGTGTCCCATATAAGCTCTCTTGAAATAAGTGAACCCATAACTTTCTGTCAGCAACATGAGGTTGGATCTTCTAGATGTAAGACCTCATATGCAGCTTGGGACAATAAACACCATCATATTTGGCAAAAGTAGGGACATTGAATTTGTGGGGAATAACAACCCCCGAGATAAGACCCAGCTCTTCAAAATCCAACCCACGCACTTTCTGGATTCCCATGGCATTCAGACGATCTTCCAACTGTTTGTATATGTCGTCAGTGATAGGATATTGTTCATCAGAATAGTCTTCTTCATGAGGATTTTAACTAGAACCAAGGTTGCTTCCCCCCTCAGCTTTGATAGTTCTATTGTCTTCCTCTTGATTGTCATCTTCATCTGATGAGGTTTCAAAAGCTTGAACCTATTTGGCAGGACCTTTGAATCTTCTCCTCATGTTGAGATTACCAGCCGGTTTCCTAGTCTTCTTCTTCTTGGCGATGAGCGCCATCAGTTCTTTCTTCCCCTTGGCTAAGTTCAGGAGCATTTCTTGGAATTGGGCGTTTTGAGCTTGAAGGTCTTTCACAGTTTGTTCGAGAGCTGTCCTTTACTGAAATAAACAGCAAGAAGATGAGAAAGCCTGTCTTGGGAAATACTTGTTATATAATGACATGCATGATACGTGGATGTAATGTTTTCAAGGATCTCACGGGATAAACAAAAGGAAATGTTATAAGTTGAGTCTGGCTGCAACTTTGATGGAAGAACTTTGCGTCTTTGAATGTTCTTCTAAGAGAATCAAGCTCTCCATGTCGAGTGGGTCCTAGCCTTTAACTCAAGCAAAATTACTTTGATCTTTGACGACATTTGGTTAGAGGAAAATAAATCCCCTTTCCCCTTGCTAGACGTCTGGTTCATGATAAACCAACATCACAGGCCCTTGAGATCCTTGAAATGGTCAGTGAAAATGATATGGTATGATGTCATGATGCTTATGATGTCATGTTTGAACAGATAACAAACAAAAAAAAAGAAGCAAACCAAGGCCTTAAGTTTAAGGCTTTCATGGGGTTCGTAGGTAAGTACCCTCTTGAAGTTTAGTTGGCTCAACCTATCCTAAGAGTAGTAACAGGGTTTTAGGAATCTCATATCACCGATCTTTCTTACATGCTTTATTTTAGCAGTTCAACTGACTTGCCACCAAAATATCCCAAGATTCGAATCTCAATGAGTGTAACATCGAGTATCAACCAACTTTGGGCTGCAGAAAAGCCGGCCATCTCACTACTTTCTAATGGCTAAGTTGGGTCAATTTAAGGTTCTAAAGGTCATTTAGTGCTTATGACACCACATGACAGCCTAGTATTCTCCCCGACTGACTCGAGGACACCAGTACAAACCAAAGTGTCGCACTAACGTAGCCACGACTTCAACCATATAGGTCTATATCGTACAATTTACATGATCTATAGCTACTTACCTAAGGGTACCCCCCAGATCCGCATGTAGGATATTTGCAAGAAAAGTAAACCCGAGCAAACCAGAAAGGTAAATAAAACAATTCAAACAAAGCAAATAAAATGATCTAACTCTAAGGTAACCCCTCTTTTTAGTTTTTTCCCTAGAAGAGTCTCCATTTATATAATACGGTGGGAGAACTTACTTGTTTCGCGTTTTATCGCAAATGTTGCGGATAGCAAGAGTCACCACTGACTTTTCTTTTATCCAATAAGGAAATGGTGAAAAGAACAGGAAAAAAACTTCGAGATTTTTTGAGTTCGGGGGGTAGAATATGAAAAGGGAAGGTGTTATCACCCTATTCATCCGTAGTTATCTACAGGCTCTTAATCGCTAGCTCACTTTGAAAAATTGCTTTGTGTCTCATGTTTGAAAAAATATTGTTAATGCCAATGTAAGGAAATTTTTTGTAATGATTCTCGTATTTGTCCTCGAGAATGCGTACAAAGTGTTTGTTTGAAAATATTTATTGAAAAGTGTTTGTGAAAAAATGTTCTTTTGTTTTGAAATGTTTGTGAGAAAGCGATTAACAACAGTCTACCTACTCAAGGTCTTTATTATACTTTTCCTCCTCCTTTAGGTAGTGCTATCCTACCATTAGTTAGTAGGAAGCCCTATCATTGGATGTGAAAAGACATGCATGGGTCATCATACAATCATTGAAGGCAACTGGTAGGGACACTTTAGCAATTATCGTTAAGGGACTAGATCATTTACCGAAGGAAACGTCGAAAGGGACATCGAGGGACGTTCATCTTTGTTTTCGAGGGACTTTGCTAAAGCGTTCCCACGTTCGAGGGACATGACTATTTTGTCAAAAGGCAAAAAGGGAGGTTACCCTAGAGGTGCAAGTGTGAGAGGTGATTTATTTTCAGTTATGTTTATCTTTTTAGGGTTAGCTATCATTTATTTTTAATCTTTCCATACAAGACCTGATTATTAACAGTAATATAGTAAAATAGAAAAGCAGTAAATATGCGGAAAGTAAAAGTGGAAAATAAAGCCCTAGACTATTACAACGCTTTGGGATAGGTACATAATAGAAATGCGAAAAATAAACCCTAATCACTATTACAAACTAGGAAACAATTATATAATAAAAAAAAAAGCGAGAATGATAAACCACACAATAATGTAAAAAATAGGAAAAAGGAAAGCAAGCATGTTTTTGGTGATTTTGATAAAAAGGATTTTAATGATGATTAACTCTAAAAACCTAATTAATTTTAATTAAAAAGAAATTAATTAATTAAATTAATTAAAAAAACCTAAAACCTAAATTGATTAATAAAATAAAAAACCTAAAAACTTATGGTTTATTAAAAAAGGTTTTGAAAAAATCATAGGTTTGTTAAAAAGGTTAAAAAAACCAGGGTTTGTTTTAAGGGAAAAGAAGAAAGAGTAAAAAATAGAGAAAAATAACCAAATTGTTAGGGGTGGGTGTTGAACCCACACCCTTAGCATTCCCATCCAGCATGCTTACCACTAGGTCAGGCGCACGCTTGTGTTTGAGAAGGGAAACCAACATGTTTTGTTATTATCTTGCAAAACATGGAAAAATATGAAAAACATCAAAATGCCAAAAGCAAGGATCGAACCCATGCCCTTGCATAGTAAAGCCTTTGCGTGTGTGTTTTAACCACTGGGGTGATGATACATCCGTTGTTTAAAACAAAACAAAAATTAAATATAACAAAACAAACTGCATGGACCAGAGTGTTGCCGGAGCCCTGGCTCCGGTCGTCTTCTCTGGTGAGTCCCTTTCTTAAACCTGCAAAAATAGACATGGTTAGAGATCCAAGGGGACCCTACCCTCCTAAATTGAGGCATGCGAGTTCAATGGAATGGTTAGTTTGGGCTGAAACTCACTGGTTTGGGAGGTACAACGAAAATATCTTAAATCGACATGAATATGACTACTCATGATTATGGCAGCATTGAAGTCATGCGATCTACTTTTCCTACATTAACATACCTCAGAAACATAATGATATCATTAGTATGTCTTAAAGCAGAACGAATATCAAAATACGAATTTGAAAAAAAAATGATATCAGAGATTTATGCGGTGGTGTTTCATGAGCTTTGGTTCATTAGGTTTGATCCATTCTTACTCTGTAATTCCCCGAGAAGTGAATGAAATGGTTAGAATGCCTTGAAGTTTGCTGCAACTAGGGTTCTAAGGTTTCCCTAATTTTGAGTAATTTTGAGATTTTTGGAAGTTGTTTCTTGTGCATGAATTTTTTTCGTGGCCTTTTTTATATCTGAATGCATGCAATATATAGCTTGAATTTAGGTCAAATGTTGGGCTTGGACTCTTGTAATAAGCCTTGATCTTATTTTGTTTTATTTTGAATTTTAAATAAATAAAAATAAAAATAAATAAATAAAAACTCAAGGGGGGTGTATGAGTAAGATCTGAGGTGTATATGAAGTATAAAACACGTTTGGTCTTTGAAACAAGAGCCCATTAGCCCAAAAATTCAAGTTTGCTTAATTTGAACTCCATGCATCAGCTCAAAATTTCCCAATTTGTACTGGTCATAACTCTCTCAATTTTTTTTCACTTGAAGGTGATCTTGTACTTTTTGGAAATCTCAAGATGTCCTCTACAATCTCAATTTTGATCATTTTTGCATTTGAAGAATTTATCTTGATGTAAGTTGCCTTGACAAAAAGTATCTTTTTGTTGACTTTTGAAATGACCTATAATGTATTGGCCCATATCTCTAAAATGAAGCATTTTTTGGACTTAAGCTTAAAGATAAAAAGATATAGGGAATTGAATTTCCTCTCAAAATGAGCTTTGGTTGAGTAGAATCTGATGAAGCATGTGAAAGTTATGCTTGGTCAAAGTTCAGTTGACTTCTCCTTAAGAAAACCCTAATTTGGTAGCTTATAACTTTTGATGATTTGAGAGTTTTCTTGATGAATCATTATCAACCCTTGATCAAATTATGAATATAACTTCAAAACCTAGATGTTGACCAAAAACCTTGAAGTTTGACTGTATGTTGACCATGATTGACTTTTTGTCCAATATAGTTGACTTTTAGTCATCTGAATAATTGATTGAGCAAACTTGTGCTACAAGGCATGAAACATGGCATGAGCATTCTTGGAGACATATGAGAATCCATGAAATCCACTTGAGACCTTAGAAACCCAAACTTCCCTGAGAAAAGTGAAACCCTAGTTGTAAGCCCATTGCTTAGGAAGAGAATTTATCTTATCAATTCTTGAGCAACCTTGAGCATTTGAGAACCCTAGGAGAATGTCTTAAAGAAATGGGAGGGAAATTTTTTGGGTAAAACGGATTCTTAGAAACTTATCCCCGTTTAAAAACTATTTGATTGAACTCTGAACGAATATAGAATGCTAGAAATATAAAGAGACACATTCAGTTATCCAGGTTCACCTCTAACTAGACTACTCTTGTCCACCCTCCTCAGGTGATTTGGCCTTCAATAAGGACTTAATCCACTATAACCAAATATGATTACAAATGCACTCACTGCCTATTCGTTGGTGACTAACCATACAATGACCTGTAGCCATTGTCATATTGAGTCTTCTGACCAACACTAGTCACTCAAGGAACAACAAAATGACACATTCATAGATCTCCACAAGATATAACGATCATTGACCCACCTATAATCCTACCAACATGGTCTCCTAGAAAGGATTTCATCCACGATGACTGCAGGCAAAGTCTTCTTAAGAATCCTGACTCAACCGAGTCTCTCAAGGAACCACCAATTCTAAACAGAATTGTTTTTTCTGGAAATTACATGAGTACTTTTTATCAAGCAGATTACTCCTAATTTAAGTACATATTATTTAACATAATTCTGAGCAACAACTCTGGAGTTTAAAAAACTTACAAGAAGAATGATAAACTATAACATAATCTGAGCATAAACTCTTGTGTTTTACATTGATCTACATAGATTAGAATCTTTTAGTGTTTCTTCTTCTGCATCTTCTTTGTTGAGCAAGTTATGAGCAATAACTCCTTGCTTCTTCATAATTCTGCCAAGATGTATTTCATAAGAATTTGAGTAGCATCTTGTACAATTCTTCATCTTCATCTTATTTCTTTCTTGAGCAAGATATGAGAAATAACTCCTTGCTTCTTCATTTATCTCTTTAACATTATAAGGTATTTTCTATTGAGACTAACAACGTTATATCGAATTCAACATTGTCGTCTTCGTCAATTTAAATTTGAAGCTTTAGTCTTCTTATATAGTGTGATACGGTGGGAGAACTGACTGTTTTTTGGAATGCTGGTTTACGTTTTGCATTTATGTTCGCAAAATGTTGCAGTAAGCAAGAGTCGCCACCGTATTTTATTTTATCCAACAAGGAAAGGAAAAAAGCACAGAAAAATTACTTTTTCGAGATATTTCTTGGGTTCGGGGTAGATTATAGAAAGGGAAGGTGTTAGCACCCTTTCTATCTATGGTTATCCACGGGCTCTTAGGTACTTTCTCATGTTGTTTTCAAAATTGCTTTCTTTGTGCTTGTGGGTTTGAAAAAGTTTTTGTTTGAAAACTTCAATTTAACTCTTGCTTCTGTCCTCAAGAGCGTATGAAGTGTTTTTTGAAAACTTTGTTCGAAAAGTGTAAGTGTGAAAAGTTTTTGTTTTTGAAAGAGCAAGTATCTAAGAACCATCTACCTACTCGAAAAAGGAATTGTTATATGCTATCTTCCTTTAGACAATGCTATCCTACTACTGATGAGTAGGTAGCACCGTCATCGGAGTTTGAGGGTCAATTCGAATTAGGGACTTACGGTCACTAAAGCAATGTTAGAACGCCTTAGCGGTAACCCTAATGTCTTAGATCATTTGTTTTGAGGAAATAATATCCGAGGCAACCGTTTCGAGGCGACTATGATCTTTTAGACAAGATGGAGACCTCTAAAGTGACTTATACTCAATGATCGTGTACAAAGGCAACCAAGTGGGGTGTACCCTAAGAGTGCGCATGTGCGAGTGTGTTATTTTTAGTTATTTTTTTGTCTTTGTACATGTTAATGGTGATCTAAGTTGATTCTAGGTTAAAACATTCAGTCTTGTCACGCATCCCTATTATCAAACATCTAACAGTTATAATTTGAAGAAAATAAAATGCGGAATTTAAATTACAAGGCGTTGGGTATTTACATTGCCAAAGACAAACCCTTTAAAAATAAATAAAGCGATAAAAAATAATAAAAGTCCTATTTAACTATTATAAACCGGGAGCAAATACATTATTGGATAAAAATAAGCAACGCGTGCGGGAAATTAAATCGAGCGCAAATTTCTAGGGTTTTAACCCTTTTTGTTAAAGAAAAGATTTTTTGTGGTTTTTATTTTAAGAAAGAAAAATGAAATTAAACCTAAATTAATTACTAAATTAAATTAATTAAATTAACTAATAAAAATAAATTATTTTTGGATTTTTGGTATTTTAAGAAAGAAATAAAAATTAATTGAATTAGTAAAACCTAATTAAGTCTAGTTAATTTTAATTATTTACAAAATATGTTAAAATTATTCTAATTCAAACCTAAATAAATTTAATTAGTATTTATTAATAAAAAGAAAAGGTTAAAATTTTATTGAATAAAAAATATTTTTGGTGATTTTATTTTATGAAAAGGGTGAATTTTAATTGGTTAGAAATTAAATAAAACAATAAAAACAAAATAAATAAATAAGAGAGAAAAGAGGTTTGGGCCTGAAATTGGTGTGTGGATAGCAATCTGAAGCCCATTTGGGTCTGGCCTTGTTGACTTTGGGGATGAGGTGAGCACGCGTTGACTTGGCTCCATGATGGACCATCATCTCTTGGCCACCAGATTTGGCCTTTGGCCATCTGGCCATTAGATAGGTGATGGTGTATGATGCACTGCAGGCTTGGATGTACATCTGATCGCCTGAAGAGAAAAAACAAATGGAAATTGGGGGGACCTGAGATTCAAACCCAGGTCCTGAACGTGATTGGTTGCTTCCCTTGCCACTACGCTGCTTTACTTCATTTGTTAATAATATACAAGAAAAATATAATAAGATAAAACAAGTTAATGTGCCAGCAAAAAAAAATATGCGCGCCATGGTTTGAACGGGCGTATGGGAGAACAACACCTCATCGTCTCCTACCTCCAAATCCTGTAAATATTACCTACGGATTTGGATCCGCAGCTAAATGTGCAGGCTTGCTCTAAAATCCATTCCAGACCATGAAAACAAATTCCACGAACATGGTTGGACTCGCCATGGCTCCCTGATCAACACTATGCCCTTCTCGAGTCCTGATTTTTCCTGAAAAAGAAAACCCTAAAACACAAACGAAGAACCCTAGCTATGGGGGTTCTTTATTTAGGCCATAAAAACGCAATTGGATATTGCCAAACATTTGCAAATGTTGTGAGGAGTATAAATATGCTAATGATTTATTCAAATGATGCAAGAATGATGAATCACGAATTCAAGAACCAAGGTGACTATCGTGACACTTACAGTGCTTTGTGGTATGTGAGAATGCTTTCTCTTGATCCAGGAAGATTCAATGTACGTCCAGGAAACGATTGGGACCAGTTTAAGCTTCTGAAATTGCCTCTAAGTACGATTTTGATTTCAAGCTTTTGGTGACGTTTTCAAACTTTGTTTTGCCTGTTCTTGCAGCCTCTAACCCTTATTCACGTCCCTTTGGCTTGTTTATGTATTGTGGAGTGCATTAGGGTAACAATTTTGGATTGAATCTCTCTAAATCAATGCATTGAAATTTGATTTGATTCACTCTTTAAAGCTTGCCAAATTTACCCAAATCTCAATCTTTTTGCACATGAATTGTATGATACGAATTTGATGATGTTAATGATGATAATTACAACCTGAAACAGCCACAAAATCTCATGTAATCAAAGCTTTGGATTTTTTATGATTTAATTTGATTAAAAATGAATAAATTCAATAAAAAATCAAATAAAATAATAAAAATAAGATATGGGCTCATGGCTGAAGCTAGGACACGTGGACAATGATGCAAGCTCAAATCAAGTAGAAAATAATGGGTCCATTTGACAAAATTTGATGTTTTGGGGATAGTTGACTTTTGGCAATTTTGCAAAAATGCCCAACTTCAACAATGCATAAATTATTAAATTTTGAACTTTTGAAAGTGTTCTTAGACTTTTTAGAAATCTTGAGATGTCGTATAACCAACCCTTTTGGTATCATATCATTTTGATATTCCATGCTCAAGTTATAAGCTTTGGAAAAAAAGTTGTTTTTGTTGACTTTCAAAAATGACCTATAATGTCCAAATTTGTAACTTCTTGTGAGTGCATTTTCTGATCTTGGGATATGAAGATGGATTGTAGGAAATTTCATCTTTTTCAAAATGAGCTTTGGATGGGTCATTTCTCATAAATAATGAGAAAGTTATGCTTGGTCAAAGTTGAGTTGACTTTTCCTACAAAACCCTAATTTAGTAACTTTTGAGTCTGGATGAATTTTGAGCAATCCTTGGTGAATCATGATCATCCTTTGATAAAATGATGAAATATCCTTCAAAATGAGAATGTTGACAAAAAATCTTGAAGTTTGACTGTATATAGGTCACAGTTGACTTTTGCCCTAACATAGTCGATTTTTGGACCCTTTGAGCAATTGACTGAGCAAGCTTCCTCTGCAAGGCTTGAAATTTTGCATGGATGATCTTGATAACATATTAGGACATTGGGGAGCACTTGAGTTCATTTGGACTCAAGGACTTTGATGCAACACAAAACCCTAATTTGGGGTTGACTGCCTTAGGAGATAACTTATCTGGTCAACTCTTGAGCTACCTTGAGTCACTTGGAGATTTTTCTTGAAATGTTTTGAGAAATATGAGAGGGAAAATTTTGGGGTACAACATATAGCCTTCAGATAAAAGATTCATTGTAAGGATAAAGAAGTCTTTTCTCATTCCAACGGTTGATTCCCAACAGATATATTCCAGAGAGGTTTGGAACAATACGAAACATCATTTTCCTATATTTGATGCTTGTAGTAGTTAGTGTAAGACGTGGGAGACAACTTATTTGAATAGTACAACCAATAACATGATAGTGGAATCTGTGGTGTATTGTATTCTTCTTGACTAGGTTTCTTGATCTTTATCTTTTGATGATTTACTTCTGATTCTGAAGTATTTAAGCTTGGAAGAGATCAATCACTTGTCTTCATTCTTGTGATGAATGACTGATGATTAGTTCAGAAACTACTTTGTTGTTGTAGTGTAGGAACACCAGATTATTCAAAATCAAATCTTGTCTTTAGAATTAAGGGCAACAACCAATCTAAAACACAAAGCTTGTCTTCTTATCTAGGACTTGTCTTGAAGGCATATTTCTTTTCTGATATGAGAAATGAAGATTGAGTTGAGAAGATGTTTCATTTTAGATTCTTTCAATAGTGGATTCTTGTTTTCAAAATGATTGAAAACAACCTATTTGAGAAACAAGTCTCATCGTTTTACGTGAAAGCTTTTCTGATGAAATCAAAAGCGTTTTTATGTTGGATCTTGTAACTAGATAATGAGAAAACATCCTTTTTGATTAACAAGTCTTTGAGTTCTTGAGCTTTGATTCGTTGTTCTTGCTGGATTGATTTCGATGGGGAATGATAACGATCCAGAAGATGCTTCTTTTTTGTATAGTCAGAGTCTTTAAGATATTTGAACATTGTCTTCACATATACAAGCAACAACTTATGTAAGGAACAATTTCTTCTTTGAACGAAAGCTTTTCTGATGCACTTCCTATTGATCTTGTCTTGATCTTTGATGATAAGTTTTTCTAAACTACATATCTGATGTCTGATTTCTGAAGCAACAACTTATATCAGTACATCTGATTTTAACATTGAGTTACTCTCTTTATGATCTCTTGAATTTCGATCTTTGGATTAAGCTGGAAGCAACAACTTACATCAGCTACAACTTTGTTTATGAACTTGAATTTTTTTTCTCTTGATGTCAGAGAGTGGCACTTTCCCGAGGACATACTTGATTCCCTTTCTGATGAACATTCAACATTCCTTAGAATTGCCGATGTTTCTTTAGAAACGGTTGCAATATTTCTTCTATTGAGTGCAGTGGTGTTTCTGCTGATATTTTTCTTCTGAAATTTTTTAATTCTTCTGAGTGGATTGATTTGAGAAGATATAATCCTTTAATCTTGTCTTCTAATGGACTTTGTGATGTTGATGAGAATATAGTCCAGAAGTTCTTTCTTTCTTTCATCCTTTCTTTTGATGGAATACTTCTGATGTTGAGTTGAAGTGTGTATTTCATGAACTTTCTAAGTATTCAGAAACTTGACTTTGTCTTCAGAAATGTGGGCCACAACTTTTCTGATGAATATGTCTTGACTTCTGATGTGGAACTAAAAGCTTTATTTTCATGTGTTCAGTGTCTTGACTTTGTATTTAGAGTTATAAGAAATATATTTTCTAATGAACTAGTCTTGTCTTCTAACCCTAGCGTTTGAAGCATGTTTCTTATTTCCTTTTTGATTTCTGATCTTGAAGAAACAACTTATCAAAAACTCTTTCTTCTTGGAAACTCATTGAGATTCTTTTCTTGTCGAACATTCTACATTCCATAGAACTACTGATGTTACATTAGAAATAAAACTCAGTGGTTCTTCTTCTGAATGTATAAGGTGATTCTAGTGATATGTTGATTAAGATAATCCAAAATTCTAATATCTGCACACTCAATGAAACCATTAGAACTAAAATTGTTCTTCATAAAATATATGCATTTTTATCATCAAAATTCAAATATTTAAACACAGATACAAATCTTGTTCTAACAATCTCCCTTTTTTTATGATGACAAAATCATATATTTTGATGGAACAATTTTACAGGGTTAAATCATAAACAAATCAATATAAGAGTTTAGAAAGCTCTCCCTGATTTGGAAACTCCCCTTGGGATAAACAATCTCCCCCTGAATGAAAAACTTATGATCTTTCATATCTTAAGAGCATTGCTATCCTTTCTGAATCTGATTAATCATCATTGATTTAACCTTTAAGCTTATCAGATTATCCATGCTTTCTCAGAACATTAGAAACAATGGTTGTTCTTTATCAGAACTTATCAGAGTGAATTCAATGTTTCATTCGCAATATTCTTATAGCAATCATGCACATTCTAAGTAATTTTGTAGTTTGTATCATGTTAGAATGGCATGTAAATCATAGGGTTTAGAGAATTGATATTAATCAATTATTCTTTCTCCCCCTTTTTGTCATAATCAAAAAGATATAAGAAATGTTTGAGTTTAGTATTACGATTATCTAGTTTTAAGATGGAACATCCAAAGGTTAGCAACACTTAAAAGATCCAATTTCATTCATTCACAAAACAAATACAGACATAGAACAACAAATAAAATAGAACATCAGATAGACCTTCAATAGATACAACAATTAACTCCTAACAGACAAACAAGAAAACAACAGATAATAAACATTAATCAAAAGACAACATTGTTAGAACAATGTTTGAATCTACTACCCTATGTTTAAGTTTTGATGATAACAAAGTGAAAAGATATATTATTTATATGATTCATGTATGAACTATCTGCTGCCTAAATTATTACGTTCTGATTTGCAGATACTCTGATTGGTATAAGCAAGATCACACCTAATCAGCATCATAAATTGGTTCTTGACATCAGCATCAGAAGTTGCCATATCAGAATGTCAGAATCAGAAGATTAACTCACGTATATGCTGAAGTCTGATGAACAGAACTGCGCTCAACACTCTGATAAAGAAACACAACAGTTCATCAGCAACCAAGCAGAATAAGAATGAGCCAAGCCAGAACTTGCATTAAGTAAGCAACGGTATTGTGCATTGAAAGCAAATTAATACCAACGGCCTCATTCCAGACAAGATCTGCTCAATAAGGAAAGTTTGTTATTAGCATTGAATCAAGAATATTGCTCCAACGTTCAACATCTCAGTGCTATATAAACAAGACTTTGAAGATTGAATTGGCTAATGCTCTCCAAATCTTTACACGCCTAAAAGCTGATCATAATCTTCCTTCTCTCAGTTTGCTAAACACTACACATTCTCTTATTCAATCATTGTTTAGCAATCTAGTTTCTAAGCTTTAAGTTGTGTATACATCACAGTTGTGATACAGTTTTGTAGAAAACATTCACACACTTAGATTTATCTTCTTTGTAAGAAAGTGTTTCCTTGACAAACCGGGTTGTGGTTTGCATCAAGAAGGCTTTAGCAGTTGTCAAAGCAGTCTGTAATATTCAGTTGAATATAGTGGATTAAGACCTCGTTGGAGAGAGGCGAAATCACCTTGACGGGTGGACTGGAGTAGTTTGAGATCAAACGAACCAGGATAAAAATATCTTGTTCATTGCATTGATTTTCAGTTTTACAATTCAACCCCCCTTCTTGTGTTTTTCACTACTTCAATTGGCATCAGAGCGCCTGGTTCTGAGCTAAAACACTTAACCTGTCAGAGCAAATACATCAGAGATCTTCTGAAGAAATTTGACCTCTCAGAATGTAAGCCATCAAAGATTCCAATGCATCCCACGTGCATTCTGGAAAGAGAAGAGGTAAGCAAAAATGTAGAACAGAAAGTCTACAGAGGTATGATTGGTTCTCTCCTCTATCTGACTGCTTCAAGACCTGACATATTATTCAGTGTTTGTATCTGTGCTAGATTCCAATCAGATCCTAGAGAATCTCACTTAACAGCTGTTAAGCGAATTTTCAAGTATCTGAAAGGTACTACTAATCTGGGTTTGTTTTATAGAAAATCTAGTGATTACAGCTTAGTAGGCTACTGCGATGCTGATTTTGTTGGAGACAGAGTGGAGCGTAAAAGTACTTCTGGAAGCTGCCAGTTTCTGGGAGAAAATCTGATCTCTTGGTCCAGCAAAAGGCAATCAACAATTGCGCTATCAACAGCAGAAGCTGAGTACATAGCAGCAGTAGGATGTAGCATACAAATGCTCTGGATGAAAAGTCAACTTGAAGACTTCCAGATTTTTGAGAGTAACATTCCTATACTCTGTGATAATACTTATGTTATTTGCTTAAGTAAGAATCCCATTTTACATTCTAGAGCTAAGCATATAGAAATAAAACATCACTTCATTAGGGACTATATTCAGAAAGGAATTTTGAACTTAAAATTTATAGATACAGACCATCAATGGGCTGATATCTTTACTAAACCCCTTTCAGAAGATAGGTTTAATTTCATTCTGAAACATATCAGCATGAAAGTCTGCCCAGAGTGAAAATGTTTTAATTCCATATATTTACCTTCAGAATGTAATTGTTTTACTGTGAACTTCTGATCAATCTTCTTTCAGAAAGATAGAACATGCAGATTGTATCAGATGCAAGTCTAAAGATCTGAGAGTCTAAGCTCAAAGACAGACGTGCTGATCACTACATCAAACAAGTGTCATCCAATCATCAGCAAATCTCTGAAGTAGAACGCGTGCACGCTTCTGAGAAGGCAAAACGCTGATTGGGTGCATTGAGACACATGTCTGGTAACTGTTTTTAAGTATCTTTCTCAAATCCCCCAAAATCAGCAAGCATTTAATAAAAGTAATCATGCTTTTAAAACACAATCATGATTTTTTCTCTTTCTTAAAAACGTTTATTTTTTCAAAAATATTTTGAACTCTATTTAAACACATTAACCTCTCATTCTAATTCTTTACAGTTTCTCACTAATTCTCAAGCATTCTCTGCATTTTTCCTGTGTTCATCTCTTGCAAAACCCTTTTTCTCAGTTTCTTCTCAAAATCTTTTAGTGTGAACATGGCAACCTCCAGCAGTGCTTCTGCAGGTCCTCAGAAGAAAGCATCATCTGAACAGTATCAAGTGCCATTCAGAACACTCCTCACTCCTGTGAAGAATCTTGAAGTGTTATCTGAATTGATCATTGATTTTGGAAGCTTGAAGGAGAACGGTTTTGACCTAACAGAAGAAGTTAGGGCACAGAAATGGGAAAGGTATTTTGACAGGTTGGTTGGACTAACATTCCCTATGTTAGTCAAGGAGTTCTAGATTCATGCGAAGGCTTCAACGCATCTAGTCACCTCCTTCGTTATGGGGAAGAAGATTGTGATCACTGAGGATCACATAGCAAGGTTAATCGGTTACAGTGGCGGTGGCGTCCGCTGTATTGATATGGCTGAGAGATGTGCTGACGTGGGCGTGATAGCTGAAAGGATTTTCACCCATGGGGTGCCCAGCAGCAAGATCAAAGATCTGAAGGATCATCACAGAGTTTGGGCGAAGATAATTCTGGGGTGCTTCAACCATAGGAAGCCAACTAGTTCACTTGATTACATAAATGTGGATCAACAGTTTCTGATATACTTTATCGATCAGAAGGTAAAAATCAACTTGGCTCATCTTCTGTTCAACCACCTCAGAACAAGTGTGAAGGAAACCAGGGAAGAAGAAAGAACAAAGAGGGATTTGATACCCTTTGGAAGGTTGATATCAGATATTCTGACAGAGAATAGGCTGATAGAGCATCTGATAGAAGCTCAAGAGTTAAGCACCATTGAACCAACAGTTGGGAAGCCTCTGAACACGAAGAACTTGAAGAAAATGAAGTTGATAGAGAATATCAAAAAGGAACCCAGAGCTACTCCTATTGCTGATATCACCAGCAGAAGAGTTCCACTGAGTGACTTTCCTTTATTTTCTGAGATAGAATCTAAACCAGAGGTGGTTCTCAGATACTTAGACGCGTGCAAGGCAGATGGTACAGATCCAAATCTGATTATCAAAGATCTGCATCAACCTCAACAAGAAGTGACTCTGAAGAAGACAAAGAAGAGAAAGGTACCTTCAGAAGGATCATCCCAGCAGACACCCAAGAAAAGAGGTAATTTATCTGCTGCTTCTGTTTTAAATTCTTCTACTATTCCAGCATCTATTCCACCTCCAACCTCTCACAGAATCTCAATCCCCATTCCAACAATAGATGAAACTGAACCAGAAGATGACCCTTCTGAGGCATTAAAACTCAGAAGACCCAGAACCAAACATCCCAAACCAACAATCTCAACAACATCAGCAATTGACAAAGTGTTGTCTGACATTGATCAACACACTTTTGATCACTCCGCCAATCCAAACTCTGAACCACAAATTGTCCCTTCTCCACAACCAGAACAACAGCAATCTGTTGAAGAACCAGAACAACAACAACCTCTCTCATCAATTCCAGAAGAACCCCTTATCCCTGAACAACCAGAAATTCCAACAACTTCTCCTCAACCAGAAATTCATCCACCATCACCTCAACCTGAGTTTCATCACTCTGAAACTCAAACTCCTCCACCTTCTAAACCTCATTCACCTCAATCATCTGAACCACAACCTCTGGCAATCCAGCTGCCATGTGGAACAACAGTCATCATGGCCCAGTTGCCATCCTCACCAGAATCGACACCACCCAATACTCCCAAAACACCAAACAGTCCAATCATAATTTCTGATTCTCCCACTCCATCTCCAAAACAAACAGCTGCCAAGCAAACCACCGAAAACCCCAGTAGGACCTTCATAGACTTAACCAGCCTTGACCATCTTGCTGATCTGAAACAAAAAATAGCCATCCCAAAACCAAAACAACCAGATGTTGGCTCTGATATTATGAATTTTGAAACAGGTTTGCAGCAATGGATTGCTTCTCTGAAGCAAGTCTGTCCTGGAATGATTGACCCAGCTGCCTCTGACCAGCTCTGGTCACAATTCAGACTTTGGGTACGTGCTGAAGCCCTCAAGTTGCAGGATATCAACTATGAGCAGGCACAACAGAACTTCAGCAAGCTGCTGAAGGAAGTTGAAAGTCAGCTGCCTCAGGAAGCTGTGCTCCCTCTGGATAGTGAACCTTGGTCTGAGAAACGGCTAGCTTCAAAGGTGCAACCAGAAGAAGACAAGACCATTCAAGCTGAAGCAAGTCAAGCAGAAGATGTTGCAGAAAGCTCTCAGAAGCTTCCTGCTTCTGATGTTTCTCAAGCTACCTTGGACAGGCAGACTCTGGAAGAGCTGAAGCTGAATGACATGCGTCTGCTGCAGAGGATGGATGAAAACGACCAGAAGATGAAAGAAAGAATGGATGTGCAGGATAGCAAGATTGACACTGTTGTCAGCCTGGTGCACAAGCAGAATGAGACTGCTGATCAGATCAAAGCCATGCTGGAGAACCTGTTCACACGCTTTCCTCCTCAACCTTAGTTTTTTTTTTATTTATTCATGTCATTTTCATGTTTTCCTTGATTTTCTGATGTACTGTTTGAATATGTTTTGTTTGATTCTGAACCTTTTAATATGACAAGTTTTTCTGATCTTAATTGTTTTAGCACATCACCTACACTTTTTGATTACTGACAAAAAGGGGGAGAACAAGAATGATATTTTAAACAATAACGGTTAACTAAGACAGAAATTCTCGAACATTCTAACTCTATTATACTTGAAAATGTTTTTTTCTGTTTTGCTTAAAGTCTACAGGTACAAGGAAGCTCCTGGACACTCTGAAGACTAAAAGCTTTGAAGCTCTGATCCGCTCTGATACTCTGATCCAAAGCAAAGCTCTGACAAGAAAAGCTCTGATACACTGATCTGAAGCTCTGCTCTGATATACTGATCTAAAGCTTCCGATAGTCAAAGACTCTGATACTCTGATGTTCAAAGAAAGGCAAAAAGATCTGATCCTGAAGAACACTAGTAATCAAAAAGGGGAGTAATAAACTCAGGGGGAGTATCTCTCAACTCTGATATCTCTTTATCCCTTATCTTTGATAACCTCTTACTCTGATGCATCTCTCTGATACCTTTTCACGTTATTTTCATTTAAAAAATATCTAGTTTTTGTCATCATCAAAAAGGGGGAGATTGTTATAACAATGTTTGAATCTACTACCCTATGTTTAAGTTTTGATGATAACAAAGTGAAAAGATATATTATTTATATGATTCATGTATGAACTATCTGCTGCCTAAATTATTACGTTCTGATTTGCAGATACTCTGATTGGTATAAGCAAGATCACACCTAATCAGCATCATAAATTGGTTCTTGACATCAGCATCAGAAGTTGCCATATCAGAATGTCAGAATCAGAAGATTAACTCACGTATATGCTGAAGTCTGATGAACAGAACTGCGCTCAACACTCTGATAAAGAAATACAACAGTTCATCAGCAGCCAAGCAGAATCAGAATGAGCCAAGCCAGAACTTGCATTAAGTAAGCAACGGTATTGTGCATTGAAAGCAAATTAATACCAACGGCCTCATTCCAGACAAGATCTGCTCAATAAGGAAAGTTTGTTATTAGCATTGAATCAAGAATATTGCTCCAACGTTCAACATCTCAGTGCTATATAAACAAGACTTTGAAGATTGAATTAGCTAATGCTCTCCAAATCTTTACACGCCTAAAAGCTGATCATAATCTTCCTTCTCTCAGTTTGCTAAACACTACACATTCTCTTATTCAATCATTGTTTAGCAATCTAGTTTCTAAGCTTTAAGTTGTGTATACATCACAGTTGTGATACAGTTTTGTAGAAAACATTCACACACTTAGATTTATCTTCTTTGTAAGAAAGTGTTTCCTTGACAAACCGGGTTGTGGTTTGCATCAAGAAGGCTTTAGCAGTTGTTAAAGCAGTCTGTAATATTCAGTTGAATATAGTGGATTAAGACCTCGTTGGAGAGAGGCGAAATCACCTTGACGGGTGGACTGGAGTAGTTTGAGATTAAACGAACCAGGATAAAAATATCTTGTTCATTGCATTGATTTTCAGTTTTATAATTCAACCCCCCTTCTTGTGTTTTTCACTACTTCAAACATAAGAAAGAAGGAAAAATAGAAAGACATAACAAAATCAGCGCTTATTTAAACCACTGATCATCAAACGTTTCACACACTTCTTCTTTTAAGGTATCACTAGGACCAACACGTATCCTAAGAATTACTCTCACTAACTTATCTTATCATCATTTGTCAAGAAATATTATTTAGTACCACAAGGACAAATATTTGTCAAGATGAAACGAAACCAGTCTTTGGCAATAGGCATAAATTTCTCAAGGTTTATAGAATCTAGAGCTGTCAAACTGGGCTCGGCCCATCAGGCCGGCCCATGCCCTATATTTTAGCACGAGGCGGACCTCTAAATATCTTTAAAAATATGATCATATCTTTTTGGGCCAACCCATCAGACTTATGTTTTTCATGGACCGGGCCAGGCCTGGCCAAGTGGGCTTCGAACTGGCCCGCTAAAAATATTCAAAATAATAATTCATTTTGAAAAAAAAATTATAAAAAAAAACTTTTTTGTTAATTTTAGAGGGAAATTGGGATAAACTATATTTATGAAAAGCCCAATACTAGTTTAAAGGGAAATTGGACTAATTTTTTTTTTGTTTTAGGGTTAGAAATTAATAAATCAAAATAGGACATCGAAAACACAGTAGCTGCAACAACGCGATTGTAAATATTGAACGACAATGAATCAAACAATACCATCGAACGACGAAGAACAACGAATGGAACAGTACTATCGAACGACAGCGAATAACACAAAACAGAACTCGTGAGACTCAACGACGGTGACTCTAGCTGGTGAAGTAATATCGTGACTATGATTTCCGACTGGTGATGCTCAAATCATTTTTATCTCTCTCAGACTCTTTGTGATACGGTGGGAGAACTTACTTGAGGTTTTGCGTTTGTATTCGCACTTGTTCGATTTAGCAAGAGTCGCCACCGACTTTTTATTTTTATCCTAAAGGAAAGGTTAAGAAGCACAGGAAAAACCTTTTGAGATGTTTCGTGGGTTCGGGGGGTAGATTATGAAAAGGGAAGGTATTAGCACCCTTTTCATCCATGGTTATCCATGGGCTCTTAGTTACTTGTTTTAGATCACTTGCCTTTGATTTTCGATTGCTTGAAATGGTGGTGTGTGTGTGTAGTTTTGAAAATGTTTTGAAAAAGACGCCTTGTCTAGGCAACCGTTGTAACAATTCTTTACTCGAATGTTTTACAAAGGTGTGTATCTTTTCGAAAAGATGTTTCAAATGTTTTTGAAAGTTGTGTTTGTGATTGTGTTTTGAAAAGTAGGCAGGTGTGTTTTGCAAGTTGATCAAGTAACTAAGAGTCGTCTACCCCTAAATTTACTCAAAGATTTTTCTCATGTTTTAACCCTTTTAACAGTATTGTTCCACCATTGTATTTGGTGGGCAATCTTGCGTTAGGATGTTAACGGGATATGCGCGGGTTATCGTATGGACCATGAATGCAATGGTGCCAAGTGTATTTGGCAATTTTTCTTGAAGGGACTATGATCATTTTAGGAAACTTTCGAAAGCGTCATCGAGGGACTATGATCATTTGATTTGTTTTGTTTTGCCAAAGAAACTCAACGTGCAAGCATGGCCTATTTTGGAAGGCAACAAGCGGGATTACCCTAGGGGTGCAAGTGTGATTGTGTATTGATTGTCATGCATTTGTCTTGTATTAGGTTATCTAGCGTTTGATTTTATTTACATACAAACCCTAGGTCTAGCCATGGTATATTTGAAAGCGATAAATTGCGGGAATTTAAAGTCTACGCTATTACAAATAAGTATCCAGGAATGGGGGTACAAATATTTACAAATGGGGATGAGACTTTAATAGGAGAGTAGTGTCCAAATAAATTTACAACCAAATCGAATTGCGATCTCAAATGTAATATGTATCAATGTATAGGAATAAAGCAATGTAAATGTGTCAATGTATTTGTGTATGTGATTTATTTACGGGTGAGAATGATGTTTAACTTAATATTTTATTAAGTATTTATTTATTCTTTTTGTATTTTTTTTGTTAAATATGTATAAACAAAAGGTTTTAATAAAAGATAATGTTTTTTAAGAAATTCTATTTTTTTTATGTATTTTGTTAATGTTTTATATACAAAATTTTAATTAAAAGAAAAAAGAAATGTTTTAAGAAAAATTAATGTTTTATGTATTAATGCTTTTATGTATTTATGTTAGTATTTTTTATGTACAAAAATTTAATTATATCATAAAAAGAAAATAAAAAGAGTATTGTTAATTAAATTTAATATGAACAATTGGTTTATTTAACAAAAATAAGTTATGTAAATAAAATGTCATGCGATAATAAAAAAGAGAAAGTGTAGTTAAAAAAAAGGAATAGAATGGGCTTAAGGGATTTGGTTGGCCCAAATGGATTTGTAAAGGGAATCAGAGGGGGGTGCGTTCCAGATTGGAGGGGTCAGGCGCTAGAAAGACAGATGGGCTTAAGCGTTTTTGTATGGGGCAAGGCCCAACTGGTTTCACACGCTTTTGTTGTAGGGTTTGAATGTTTGTTTCAGAAAAGGGAATTAGGGTTACAGAGGATAAACGACGCTCTTTTTCGTCTTTGTTCCTCTTCATCTTCTCGCTCGAACCATGTTTCTGATGCTTCCGTCCATGGTTATCACGCGCCACCTCTACTTCCCTTCTCTCCATGGATATTCAAGCCACGATGAAAAAAGGTAGCTTCGTTTCCTCTCAACGCATTTTTTAGGTTTTCATTCGAGCATGTTTTTATTTTTGTATTCTGATTTTTGACTTTCATTACTTGCTTCTTGTGAGGTGTGAAACGAAAAAAGAAAGAGGTACTACCTTCGGGGTTTTGGAGAAGGAGGAGTGAATGGCGGCGCCTTCGGTGGCCAAGGACGAGGAGTGTGATGCTGGCTTTTGCTGGAAAACCTGGTATTCGTATTTTTGCCTTTTTTAGGGTTTTATGATGATAACCTGAGAACCCTTGCTTCTTTTGCTTCTGAACACTTCTTTTCCTTGCTTCTGTATGCTTTGTATGCTTGGTATGCTGATTTTGAGTATGTTGGCTTCAATTGCCTTTGATGATTCTGATTCTTTTCCTCTCCGTCTGTTTGCCTGATATGCTGTTGAAATGTTGGACCCTGTGATGAGATTATTCTGAGGGTGGCCTGTTGGCTCTGAAGGGCCTGAGACAGGCCTGGCTTTAGGCTTTGGTTGGAAAGTGCTGGCTTGAATAAGGGCTTCAGTTTGTGGCTTGGCTTCTGTTTGAGGCTTTTGGTTACATGTTTAGAGGGCTTTGAGGCTTGGCTTCTGTTTTTTTTCTGGTTTAAGCTTGGACAGGTTTATGCTTTAGGCTTGTGTTCTTGAAAGGCTTGGCTTGTGGTTCTTGAAAGGCTTAGCAGGTTGATATGCTGGTTTTGATTGTTTGTTGATACAGTTAAGGCTTGAGGCTTGACACAGGTTATAGGCATTTTGGCTTGATGCAGGTTTAAGCTTCAGTTTGAGGCTTTTGGGCTTGATGCAGGTTTAAGCTTCAGTTTGTGTTTGACAAAGGAGGCAGGCTGTTTGTATGTTTTGTGTATTTGAAGACAAGTTAGGCTTGAATCCTTTTGAATTGAAACAGGTTTTGGCTTTTGTTCGTTTAAGCTTATGTTTCTGGTTTTTTTGAGAACACAGGTTTGGAGGGTTTCATTTGGTTTTGGAGGCAGGCCATTGTTGGTGTTCTATAACAGTTTGTGTTATTTTTTGTTATGTGATATTCTGCCTCCCTCCTTACTGTGTTCATATATGCTTGTTTATATCTTTTTTTGCCTCAAGCCTGCTGTAAGCCTATTTCTCTTTTCTCTCTTCTCTCTCTCTCTCACAGATTAAAGCATTTGTTTATTGCTTAAATTTGTCTTTTCTGAAAGAGTGACAGGCTGGAAAGTGATGACTTTTGAACATTGCTTGCATTAGTCATTTTCCTCTGCATAATTTCCAGTTTTCCTGCATACTTTGTGTACTTTGTTGACATCTTTTGGATAGCCTTTGATATCTTTTTGGCAGCTTGTGGACAATTTTTAGTTTGTTGTCTAGTTTGGACTTTGGTTAGGCCTTATGCAGTTCAGTTTGCCTTTGGACTTTGGTTGGAATTATGCAGCTTTGCTTGACATTTTGAATTTGTGCAATTCATACTTTATTTGCAAGCATATTCTATTCCTCTTTGTGAACCGAGAGTAATCTCGTGATTTGCAGAGAGGGCAAATAAACTGATTCCGGCCAGTCACTTTTAATGATGATTTTAAATTAACTGTCCGCTCTTTTATTTTATCTGCTTTTGACTTCTTTTCTCTTCTTTTTGCAGGTAAAAATAATTGCGCAACGGGGAGCAGCAAAATAGAAGACGAAGACTTAGAAAAGATTTAGGATAGTTTCAATTTATTTTTAATTATTGTAACAGTATTAATGTAAACATCTGTAAATAATCTTACAGTGCTCAAATAATAATTGTAACAAATAATTAAAGATGAATAAAAGTCCTCCTTTGATCAATTAATTATTTTTCTTCTTCAACTGTTTATTTAATTATTTATAATTCTTAAATTATAATAACTGGAAATAAATCCCAACTATTTTAACTCAGAATAATAAATAATCAATAAACGTCCTGAGTTCCGAATAATCAAAGCATTGCACAGCTAAACAACAAACGTCCACATGTCCTTTTTTCACTGATTAAATCAAATACTGCAACCTTTCAATTCAAATGCCTCAGCTCACATCCCAGAATAAATTGAAAAGAACTATAGAAATAATTCTTTCTGAGAATGCGCGCACAAAACCCTGATTCTTGACTTAACACCAAAGAAACGCCTGTCTGATCAAACTTTGAGCCAAACTCAACCAAAACCCTAGCAATCTGCTTGAACTGTTCCAGAGCCATGAAAACCCTAATTTGGATAGACAGATAAGAAAAAGTCAGTTTGACTGATTCTTACGCCAATTTGAAAAGTCAGGCAAAACCCGAAGCTGTGATTTATTGTGGAAAAATAGGAGGGCAAATTTTGGGTTACAACAGTTGCCCCTGTTCAATCTTCTTGAACCTGAAGAGTTAGATTGGCAAGCTTGCCTTTCGCGACTCGAAGGTAAAAGGAGATTGGACACTAGAGTCCCCAAAAAATTTGCACTCGGTGATGTGATGGTAGAGGGAATGGGCTTAAAGATGCCATTTGGTGATGGGCTTAAAGATGCCATCTGGAGATGTGACAGAATCTTGTCAGGGGATGGGCTTAAAGATGCCATCTGGAAATTACTGGTAGGAGGATGGGCTTAAAGATGCCATCTGGAAATTGCTGGTAGGAGGATGGGCTTAGAGATGCCATCTGAAGGTGATTGTTGAACTGTATGTCATTGGTGAGTAAGTATCAGACAGGTATCCATGTTTTGGAACATCTCTGAACTGGGGGTCTGAATAAGCAATAGATTGACATCCTTATCTGGAAGCATCCGTAAACTGTTTTCAGAAGTTGCATCTGAACAAGCGATAGTTTAACATCCGTTACTGGAGAACCCGTGAACTGTTTTCAGAAGTCTTGACGAGAAGAATCTGAATAAGCGATAGGTTAACATTCGTTAATGGAGAACCCATGAACTATTTTCAGAAGTCTTGAGTCTGAACAAGCGATAGATTAACATCCGTTATTGGAGAATCCGTAAACTGTTTTCAGAAGTTGAGAAGAATCTGAACAAGCGATAGGTTAACATCTGTTATTGGAGAACCCGTGAACTGTTTTCAGAAGTCTTGAGTCTGAACAAGCGATAGATTAACATCCGTTACTGGAGAATCCGTAAACTGTTTTCAGAAGTTGAAGAAGAATATGAACAAGCGATAGGTTAACATCCGTTACTTGAGAACCCGTGAACTGTTTTCAGAAGTCTTGAGTCTGAACAAGCGATAGATTAACATCCGTTACTGGAGAATCCGTAAACTGTTTTCAGAAGTTGAGAAGAATCTGAACAAGCGATAGGTTAACATCCGTTACTGGAGAACCCGTGAACTGTTTTCAGAAGTCTTGAGTCTGAACAAGCGATAGATTAACATCCGTTACTGGAGAATCCGTAAACTGTTTTCAGAAGTTGAAGAAGAATCTGAACAAGCGATAGGTTAACATCCGTTACTGGAGAATCCGTGAACTGTTTTCAGAAGTCTTGAGTCTGAACAAGCGATAGATTAACATCCATTACTGGAGAATCTGTAAACTGTTTTCAGAAGTCTTGAGTCTGAACAAGCGATAGATTAACATCCATTACTGGAGAATCCGTAAACTGTTTTCAGAAGTTGAGAAGAATCTGAACAAGCGATAGGTTAACATCCGTTACTGGAGAACCCGTGAACTGTTTTCAGAAGTCTTGAGTCTGAAAAAGCGATAGATTAACATCCGTTACTGGAGAATCTGTAAACTGTTTTCAGAAGTTGAGAAGAATCTGAACAAGCGATAGGTTAACATCCGTTACTGGAGAACCCGTGAACTGTTTTCAGAAGTCTTGAGTCTGAACAAGCGATAGATTAACATCCGTTACTGGAGAATCCGTAAACTGTTTTCAGAAGTTGAGAAGAATCTGAACAAGCGATAGGTTAACATCCGTTACTGGAGAACCCGTGAACTGTTTTCAGAAGTCTTGAGATTAAAGCTTACTAATCTTTATCCTGAAAAAGGGTAAGATATTAGCTGAAACACAAAGTCATGTTGCATGAAATGTATGATGCAATGTATGTTATATCAATGTTTATGATATGAATGTAATGAATGCGCATGTAAGCTGATGAGATGTCTTGCTGAGGATAGATGGATCCTGGATAATGAGATCTTTGACTTCTGCCGAGGAAAGTGAATTCTTGATTGCTGCAGGGGAGGGCAAGAATCTTTTGATCGTTGAAGATGAGAAGTCCTGGGACCACTGTTGGGGAATCAGGGGCTTGGGTTGTATGCCAATCTACTGGGGATTCCTGTCTTGAGGGGATCTTCACTGGAGAATATTTGAATATTCTGTGAGGAACTGAGAATGAGAGTCTTCAATCTGCTTGGGGATTGATAGTTGGAAGTTTTAGCTCCGCTGGGGATCTTGAAACTTGACTCTGCGGGGAATTATATTCTGGAAGGTTCTCTGGCTGGGGATTGCAAGAATCTTTTGATTGCTGTAGGTGTTTGAAAAGGTTGGTTGATGAGATAGCTGTCCTGGCTAGTTTCAGGTGTTGATATCTGACCTGAGAAAGAAAGGCTCCCTGGCTTGCTTCAGGTATTACTCTTTAATCTCTTCATGTAGATAATTCTTGGCTTGCTTCAGGTATTAATCCATAATCAGTCGTCCATAGATATTTCCCTGGCTTGCTACAGGTATTAATCCGGAACTTAAGAAAGGTTGGTCAAGGAGATACTGTCCTGGCTTGTTTCAGGTATTGATCTCTGACCTGAGAAAGAAAGATAGTTTTCCTGGCTTGTTACAGGTATTGATCTTCAATCACTTCATGTAGATAATTTCCTGGCTTGTTACAGGTGTTAATCCACAATCAGTCGTCCACAGATATTTTCCTGGCTTGCTACAGGTATTAATCCGGAACTTAAGAAAGGTTCGTCAAGGAGATACTGTCCTGGCTTGTTTCAGGTGTTGATCTCTGACCTGAGAAAGAAAGATAGTTTTCCTGGCTTGTTTCAGGTATTGATCTTCAATCTCTTCATGTAGATAATTTCCTGGCTTGTTACAGGTGTTAATCCATAATCAGTCGTTCACAGATATTTTCCTGGCTTGCTACAGGTATTAATCCGGAACTTAAGAAAGGTTGGTCAAGGAGATACTGTCCTGGCTTGTTTCAGGTGTTGATCTCTGACCTGAGAAAGAAAGATAGTTTTCCTGGCTTGTTTCAGGTATTGATCTTCAATCTCTTCATGTAGATAATTTTCTGGCTTGTTACAGGTGTTAATCCATAATCAGTTGTCCACAGATATTTTCCTGGCTTGCTACAGGTATTAATCCGGAACTTAAGAAAGGTTGGTCAAGGAGATACTGTCCTGGCTTGTTTCAGGTGTTGATCTCTGACCTGAGAAAGAAAGATAGTTTTTCTGGCTTGTTACAGGTATTGATCTTCAATCTCTTCATGTAGATAATTTCCTGGCTTGTTACAGGTGTTAATCCACAATCAGTCGTCCACAGATATTTTCCTGGCTTGCTACAGGTATTAATCCGGAACTTAAGAAAGGTTGGTCAAAGAGATACTGTCCTGGCTTGTTTCAGGTGTTGATCTCTGACCTGAGAAAGAAAGATAGTTTTCCTGGCTTGTTTCAGGTATTGATCTTCAATCTCTTCATGTAGATAATTTCCTGGCTTGTTACAGGCGTTAATCCATAATCAGTCGTCCACAGATATTTTCCTGGCTTGCTAAAGGTATTAATCTTGAACTTAAGAAAGGTTGGTCAAGGAGATACTGTCCTGGCTTGTTTCAGGCTTTGATCTCTGACCTGAGAAAGAAAGATAGTTTTCCTGGCTTGTTACATGTATTGATCTTCAATCTCTTCATGTAGATAATTTCCTGGCTTGTTACAGGTGTTAATCCATAATCAGTCGTCCATAGATATTTTTCCTGGCTTGCTACAGGTATTAATCTGGAACTTAAGAAATATGCCACTTTGAGAATGAGAATCTTTATTCTGTTGGGAGTCAGAAATTAGGAGTGTACCAATCTTCTGAGGTGATGAGAATCTTCATGCTGTTAACGGTCAGAAACTGGGAGCATACCAATCTTCTGAGGTTTTAAGGATGAGAGTCTTCATTCTTGAGAGAAATAGATTTTTAGGAGCTTCAATTGTCCGTTATTCTGTTGGTGGTTGCAACTTCCAGCAGGTGATGAAGGAATTGTTGGACACTTTTGACATTCGAATGCCCCAAGTGATGATGAAGGAGTCTCTTCAGATTACTCTGCGAATTGAGAGATTTCTTGAAATCTTGACTGGACTGCCCCAGGTTAACTGAACTTTGAAAGATCTGTTGAAACCTTGACTGGACTACCCCAGGTTAATTGGATGGTGACATGTCATGCCCCTTGTTGATAGGAGACTTGTCGTTGGAAGTGTCATCCTCTTTGAAGTGATTTTGTTCATTGAGAGAGCTTTCGTTCATCGGATATTCGTTGTGTGAATTTCTCCGCTGTCAAACAAATAGCCATATGCAAACAATGATATTCAAGCAATGCAAAGTTTATGTCTGTCTCGAAGTTTTGAAAAATGCATTTTTTAGCAGAAAACTTTTCATAAGACAAACTCAACACAAGATTTAGGGCAAAGCCTTACAGGAGTCAGGATACCTTTTTGTAACAGTATGCTTTCGAACTAACCCATGCTTCAATTAGGACTTTTGAAAGGTTGTAACGTGGCCTGGTTCACGGTTTAAGAAACAAAGGATAAAGGCTCAAAGTATATTTGTACCCACCCGCTCTTCGTGATGTTCTTCAATCCTAAGCTCAGTTAATTATGCGTCGCACTCTATTCGAGTTTGGAACGACTCTTTTGGGTGATGGTTCACCAGTTGAATTTTGGAAGACAGTCATCATCTCCTTTTTCTTTTGCAACATTTTTTCATGTTGTTTGAGGATTTGTAATGACCTCGTTCTTTTGATTTGTTATCCCTAACTTTTGCCTGACTGTTCCCTTTTTCGAGATTACAGTCAGCGGGATGCCCCAGCTTTCTTAAGCCTCCTTCGTAGGTTTTGGCTCAAGGGGCTTTTCTTTTTCGAGAGGTAATGACTGCCTATGAGATAGGGAACCATCACTGTCTTTTGATTCTAGAGGAATGCTTTTCTTTGACGTTGTTCGTTGTATCACGAACTGAGAGTTTGCGACTTCAATGCGCATTTTTTCTTTTGAATTAACTGAGAGACTACCCTACCCCAGGTTTATATCAAAGGTTTTAATTGTTTAGAACAGAAAACTCCTACTTCTTTGACTCGAAGGGGTTGACTAGGGATTATCTTCCTTATAACTCCAGTGTTTGGGAATTGAAAGAAATGCCTGTACATCATCAGTAAGGTCTGTTTAAAAGCATACTGTATGAGATTACATTATTGTTTCGTCATCCTCCCTCTAAAGGCTTGCAGCTTTTTATCAAGAGTCAAATATCATAAAGAAAGTAGAAAACATAGTTCAAGTGTAATGAAAATGAGTGGATCAAATCAAGACAAACATATGCAATGCATTAATGAAACAAAGTTTGACATTAATAGATAATTGTTTGAATGACAAAGAGATTACAACTTGAAAATTCAAAGAAACAAAGACGCTCTCAATGATTTGGCATAGGAGCAGTGATTATGCTAGAGTCTCTGGAGGGTCAAACTCGATCTCCTTGGCATCAATCATTTCTTGGACCTTGTTCTTCAGAGCCCAACAGCTGTTTGTGTCATGCCCCGGGCTATCACAATGGTAAGCACATCTTGCATCTGGGTTGTAATTGGGAGAAGAAGTCTTAGGGTCCGGATGAGGAACCTTTAATGTAATCAGCTCCTTCTTCAACATGTGTTGTAGCGCCTGAGCTAATGACATGTTGATCTTGGTATATTGTCTTTTAGGCGTGTCTGGCCTTTGTTGATTTCCCTTTGGCTGTTGTCGGCGTGACGTAGAACCAGAGATCAGGACTGCCCCTGCATGTTGGTCACGACGTCTCTTCTGACTGTTCACAGCATTGGACTCTTTCTTCCCATGGTGGGGAATTTTCTGAGCATCAGAGGGAGTAGCTCCTTGGATCTTCCCACTTTTGATGCCGCTTCGACCCTTTCACCGGTCAGTATCAGCTCGGTGAACCCGGCTGAGGAGCTTCCAATTAAGTGATTGAAGAAAGGCCCCATCAAAGTTCCCATGAAGATGTCAATCATCTCTCTGTCAGTTAAAGGGGGTTGCACCCTACCATCCAGATCTCTCCACTTTTGGGCATATCCTTTGAAGCTCTCGTCGGAACCCATGGTCATGCTCTGCAATTGCACACGAGTTGGTGCAAGATCAACATTGTACTGATACTGCTCATAGAAAGCAAAAGCTAAGTCCTTCCAGGTGTGGATGTGAGAACTCTTCAATTGATAAAACCACTCAAGTTGAGCCCTTACCAGACTATCTTGGAAGAAATGGATCCAAAGCTTTGGATCAGTTGCGTATGGTTGAATTTTGCGGACATAAGACGTTTGGTGCATCTTAGGGCAAGAAACTTCGTCGTACATGGCAAAGGTAGGGGCCTTGAACTTTGGCGGGATGACCAATCCAGGAACTAAACCCATGTCTCCTAGATCCAAGCCAGGTATTTGTTGAATCTCCATAGCACTGAGGCGATCCTCCAACTGTTTGTACTTGTCATCAGCGGCAGGATATTGTTCCTCGGAGTAGTCAGCTTCAACTTCATCAATCTCCAAGTTGTGGTCTTCTTCAAGACTATCCCCTGTGTTGGATGGAGTTGCAAGGTCTTGGGCTTTAGGTCTTCTCCTCAAGTTCAGGATACCCGCTGACTTCTTGGACTTCTTCTTCTTGTCTTTGAGAAGGAGAGCTGTCAGATCCTCTTGCCCTTTCCCCATAGCCAGAAGCACTTGTTGGAATTGAGCATTTTGAGCTTGGAGATCTTTCACCGCTTGTTCCATATCCATCTTACTGAAATAAACAGTAGGAAGAATAAGGAAACTCGAAAAGGAGAAACCTGCTACGCAATGATATGTATGATATATATGCAATGTTTTCAAGGATCTCTTGGGGTAAACACAAGAGAATGTTAGAGGTTGAACTTCGATCTTTGATTGGAGAACTTTGCACTGGTGGATGTCTTTCCACGAGAATCAAGCTCACCATGTCAAGTGGGTCATAGCCCCTGATTCAAGTTGTTGCAATTGATCTTTGATTGGAGAACTTTGCACCGGTGGATGTCTTTCCACGAGAATCAAGCTCACCATGTCAAGTGGGTCATAGCCACTGATTCAAGTTGTTGCAATTGATCTTTGATTGGAGAACTTTGCACCGGTGGATGTCTTTCCACGAGAATCAAGCTCACCATGTCAAGTGGGTCATAGCCCCTGATTCAAGTTGCTGCACTTGATTTTTGATGGCATTTGTTTAGAGGAGAAACCTCTTGCCTTTTGGTAGACGTCTGGTTCAACGTAACCCTGCATCAAAAGAACCCTCGAGATCCTTGAAATGGTTAGTGAAAAAATGCTATGGTATGATGTTATGATGTTATGTACATGTATGCAGAAGCAAGTAAGTGTATATACAGACAGTCATATTCACACAAAGAAAGCAAGTCCTTAGGTTTAGGCTTGCATGGGGTTTGTAGGTAAGTACCCTCTTGAAGTTAGTTGGCTCATCCTGTACTAAAATAGAAACCGGGTTCTAAGGAGCTCAATATCATTGGATTGTTTTCTGTGTTCATTGTTTTGGTTTAGCCACTTAACTGGCGACCAAAATATTCCAAGAAAACAACCCTCAATGAGTGTAGTATCGAGTATCTACCAACTTCGGACTGCACCAAAGTCGGCCATCTCACTACCCCTAAAAAGGCTAGGATGGTCAAGTAAGGTTCTAAGAGTTCGTTAGTGCTTCACGACATCACTCAGCGGCCCCGTACTCTCCTTGATTGAACTCAAGGGTTACCGGTACTCACAAATATGTCACACTAACATAGCTTACTGCTTCAACCATGTCAGTATACCCCGCACAGTTCCCTTACAGTTTTATTGCTATTTACCTAAAAAGGTGCCCCCAAATCCGGGTGTAGGATTTACAACAAACCCAAACAAGGACCCAAAAAGTAAAGCAATCAAAGCAATCAAAGCAAGAATGTAAAGGTTATCTAAACCCTAAGGTAACCCCACTTTTAAATTTCTCCCCAGCAGAGTCGCCAGTTCTGTGATACGGTGGGAGAACTGACTTGAGGTTTTGCGTTTGTATTCGCACTTGTTCGGTTTAGCAAGAGTCGCCACCGACTTTTTATTTTTATCCTAAAGGAAAGGTTAAAAAGCACAGGAAAAACCTTTTGAGATGTTTCGTGGGTTCGGGGGGTAGATTATGAAAAGGGAAGGTATTAGCACCCTTTTCATCCATGGTTATCCATGGAATCTTAGTTACTTGTTTTAGATCACTTGCCTTTGATTTTCGATTGCTTGAAATGGTGGTGTGTGTGTGTAGTTTTGAAAATGTTTTGAAAAAGACGCCTTGTCTAGGCAACCGTTGTAACAATTCTTTACTCGAATGTTTTACAAAGGTGTGTGTCTTTTCGAAAAGATGTTTCAAATGTTTTTGAAAGTTGTGTTTGTGATTGTGTTTTGAAAAGTAGGCAAGTGTGTTTTGCAAGTTGATCAAGTAACTAAGAGTCGTTTACCCCTAAATTTACTCAAAGATTTTTCTCATGTTTTAACCCTTTTAACAGTATTGTTCCACCATTGTATTTGGTGGACAATCTTGCGTTAGGATGTTAACGGGACAGGCGCGGGTTATCGTATGGACCATGAATGCAATGGTGCCAAGTGTCTTTGGCAATTTTGCTTGAAGGGACTATGATCATTTTAGGCAACTTTCGAAAGCGTCATCAAGGGACTATGATCATTTGATTTGTTTTGTTTTGCCAAAGAAACTCAACGGCAAGCATGGCCCATTTTGGAAGGCAACAAGCGGGATTACCCTAGGGGTGCAAGTGTGATTGTGTATTGATTGTCATGCATTTGTCTTGTATTAGATTATCTAGCGTTTGATTTTATTTACATACAAACCCTAGGTCTAACCATGGTATATTTGAAAGCGATAAATTGCGGGAATTTAAAGTCTACGCTATTACAAATAAGTATCCGGGAATGGGGGTACAAATATTTACAAATGGGGATGAGACTTTAATAGGAGAATAGTGTCCAAATAAATTTACAACCAAATCGAATTGCGATCTCAAATGTAATATGTATCAATGTATAGGAATAAAGCAATGTAAATGTGTCAATGTATTTGTGTATGTGATTTATTTACGGGTGAGAATGATGTTTAACTTAATATTTTATTAAGTATTTATTTATTCTTTTTGTATTTTTTTGTTAAATATGTATAAACAAAAGGTTTTAATAAAAGAGAATGTTTTTTAAGAAATTCTATTTTTTTATGTATTTTGTTAATGTTTTATATACAAAATTTTAATTAAAAGAAAAAAGAAATGTTTTAAGAAAAATTAATGTTTTATGTATTAATGCTTTTATGTATTTATGTTAGTATTTTTTATATACAAAAATTTAATTATATCATAAAAAGAAAATAAAAAGAGTATTGTTAATTAAATTTAATATGAACAATTGGTTTATTTAACAAAAATAAGTTATGTAAATAAAATGTCATGCGATAATAAAAAAGAGAAAGTGTTAGTTAAAAAAAAGGAATAGAATGGGCTTAAGGGATTTGCTTGGCCCAAATGGATTTGTAAAGGGAATCATAGGGGGGTGTGTTCCAGATTGGAGGGGTCAGGCGCTATAAAGACAGATGGGCTTAAGTGTTTTTGTATGGGGCAAGGCCCAACTGGTTTCGCACGCTTTTGTTGTAGGGTTTGTATGTTTGTTTCAGAAAAGGGAATTAGGGTTACAGAGGATAAACGGTGCTCTTCTTCATCTTCGTTCCTCTTCATCTTCTCGCTCGAACCACGTTTCTGATGCTTCCGTCCATGGTTATCACGCGCCACCTCTACTTCCCTTCTCTCCATGGATATTCAAGCCACGGCGAAAAAAGGTAGCTTCGTTTCCTCTCAACGCATTTTTTAGGTTTTCATTCGAGCATGTTTTTATTTTCGTATTCTGATTATTGACTATCATTACTTGCTTCTTGTGAGGTGTGAAACGAAAAAAGAAAGAGGTACTACCTTCGGGGTTTTGGAGAAGGAGGAGTGGATGGCGGCGCCTCCGGAGGCCAAGGACGAGGAGTGTGATGCTGGCTTTTGCTGGAAAACCTGGTATTCGTATTTTTGCCTTTTTTAGGGTTTTATGATGATAAACTGAGAACCCTTGCTTCTTTTTCTTCTGAACACTTCTTTTCCTCGCTTCTGTATGCTTTGTATGCTTGGTATGCTAATTTTGAGTATGTTGGCTTCAATTGCCTTTGATGATTCTGATTCTTTTCCTCTTCGTCTATTTGCCTGATATGCTGTTGAAATGTTGAACCCTGTGATGAGATTATTCTGAGGGTGGCCTGTTGGCTCTGAAGGGCCTGAGACAGGCCTGGCTTTAGGCTTTGGTTGGAAAGTGCTGGCTTGAATAAGGGCTTCAGTTTGTGGCTTGGCTTCTGTTTGAGGCTTTTGGTTACAGGTTTAGAGGGCTTTGAGGCTTGGCTTCTGTTTTTTTTTCTGGTTTAAGCTTGGACAGGTTTAGGCTTTAGGCTTGTGTTCTTGAAAGGCTTGGCTTGTGGTTCTTGAAAGGCTTAGCAGGTTGATATGCTGGTTTTGATTATTTGTTGATACAGTTAAGGCTTGACACAAGTTATAGGCTTTTTGGCTTAATGCAGGTTTAAGCTTCAGTTTGAGGCTTTTGGGCTTGATGCAGGTTTAAGCTTCAGTTTGTGTTTGACAAAGGAGGCAGGCTGTTTGTATGTTTTGTGTATTTGAAGACAGGTTAGGCTTGAAGCCTTTTGAATTGAAACAGGTTTTGGCTTTTGTTCGTTTAAGCTTGTGTTTCTGGTTTGTTTGAGAACACAGGTTTGGAGGGTTTCATTTGGTTTTGGAGGCAGGCCATTGTTGGTGTTCTATAACAGTTTGTGTTATTTTTTGTTATGTGATATTCTGCCTCCCTCCTTACTGTGTTCATATATGCTTGTTTATATATTTTTTTGCCTCAAGCCTGTTGTAAGCCTATTTCTCTTTTCTCTCTTCTCTCTCTCTCACAAATTAAAGCATTTGTTTATTTCTTAAATTTGTCTTTTCTAAAAGAGTGACAGGCTGGGAAGTGATGACTTTTGAACATTGCTTGCATTAGTCATTTTCCTCTGCATAATTTCCAGTTTTCCTGCATACTTTGTGTACTTTGTTGACATCTTTTGGATAGCCTTTGATATCTTTTTGGCAGCTTGTGGACAGTTTTTAGTTTGCTGTCTAGTTTGGACTTTGGTTAGGCCTTATGCAGTTCAGTTTGCCTTTGGACTTTGGTTGGAATTATGCAACTTTGCTTGACATTTTGAATTTGTGCAATTCATACTTTATTTGCAAGCATATTCTATTCCTCGTTGTGAACCGAGAGTAATCTCGTGATTTGCAGAGAGGGAAAATAAACTGATTCCGGCCAGTCACTTTTAATGATAATTTTAAATTAATTGTCGGCTCTCTTTATTTTATCTGCTTTTGACTTCTTTTCTCTTCTTTTTGCAGGTAAAAATAATTGCGCAACGGGGAGAAGCAAAATAGAAGACGAAGACTTAGAAAAGATTTAGGATAGTTTCAATTTATTTTTAATTATTGTAACAATATTAATGTAAACATCTGTAAATAATATTACAGTGCTCAAATAATAATTGTAACAAATAATTAAAGATGAATAAAAGTCCTCCTTTGATCAGTTAATTCTTTTTCTTCTTCAACTGTTTATTTAATTATTTATAATTCTTAAATTATAATAACTGGAAATAAATCCCAACTATTTTAACTCAGAATAATAAATAATCAATAAACGTCCGGAGTTCCGAATAATCAAAGCATTGCACAGCTAAACAACAAACGTCCACATGTCCTTTTTTCACTGATTAAATCAAATACTGTAACCTTTCAATTCAAATGCCTCAGCTCACATCCCAGAATAAATTGAAAAGAACTATAGAAATAATTCTTTCTGAGAATGCACGCACAAAACCCTGATTCTTGACTTAACACCAAAGAAACGCCTGTCCGATCAAACTTTGAGCCAAACTCAACCAAAACCCTAGCAATCTGCTTGAACTGTTCCAGAGCCATGAAAACCCTAATTTGGATAGACAGATAAGAAAAAGTCTGTTTTACTGATTCTTACGCCAATTTGAAAAGTCAGGGAAAACCCGAAGCTGTGATTTCTTGTGGAAAAATAGGAGGGCAAATTTTGGGGTACAACACTCTTGTTTCCATTATCTAGTCTTTTTATTAACAGAGTATTTATGAGTGTTTGATCTTATATATATAGTTATGTGTTTTTTGATGCCTCTATTGTTACTTTATACTCAACTCAGTGTTTGTTGATCTTTTATTCAATATGACGTGAATATCCAAACAAGAAAAAGAACATTATGAATGAAAATTGAAAAATATGATACTCTGCAGTAACAGTTCAAAAATTAGAGTTATGAGTATTACTAACCTAATTTCTAGATCATCTTACACAACCTCAAACTTACAATTCATGCAAGTTGCACTTATAAAGATGGAATTGAATAGAAATTTGAAAACTCAAGATGATGTTGTGATACAGTGGGAGAACTGACTTGAGGGTTTTGCGTTTGATTGCAAATGTTGTGGTTAGCAAGATTCACCACCGACTTTTCTTTTATCCAAAAAAAGGAAAGGTGAAAAAGCACAGGAAAGACCTTTGAGATTGTTTCTTGAGTTCGGGGGGTAGATTATGAAAAGGGAAGGTATTAACATCCTTTTCATCCATGGTTTTCCATGGGCTCTTAGTTACTTTCTAGATCCCTTGCTTTAGTTTGAAATTGTGCTTTGTGTGCTTTTTTGAAAGTATTTTGTAAAGAGGCCATTGTTTAGGCAATCTTTATAATGATTCTCGTTTGTAAGAATGTATGCAAAGATGTTGATTTTTTGAAAATGTTTTCAAGTTTTGTAAAATGTTTTGAAAGTGTAGGTGTTTGTTTTTGAATTAGGAGAATTCTACCTACTCAAAAGTCTTTCTTGTTAATTTTTCTTTTCCTTTGACATTGTTGTCTTACCATTGATTTGGTAAGCAACCCTATCTTTGGATGTAAATGGAACAGGCGTGGGTCATCATATAACCATGATTAGAAATGTTGCAAGGTATCTTTGCATTTTTCTTTGAGGGACTTAAGATCATTTGAAAGGAAACTTAGATAGCGTCATCCAGGAACTATGATCTTGTATTTGCTTGTTTTTGCTAAGATACCTCACATGCGTAATATGACCATTTTGTATAAGTCAACCAAGTGGAATAATCCTAGGGGTGCTTCTGTGCAAATGTATTGTTTTCATGCTTGATTTTGTCATGAATTAGGGTTTTCTAAGTATTGGTTTTAGTCTTTTCATACAAACCCTAATTGCTAGCATTTGTATATAAAAGCGATAAATTGCGGAATTTAAAGTTACTATGCTATTACAACATTTGTGGGAGGGGGTGTACAAATTGTAAATGGGGATTGCAAGAATATAAACCTAATTAGTCTATTACAACCATATTGAATTGGTATAAATATACAAGGATTTAAATGAATACAATGTACAAAATAAATATGCAACAATGTAAGATGTGAAGAAAATGATATTTTTATTTGGATTTTTTAGGGAAAAGGGATTTGTTTTAACCTAATTAATTAAAAGAAAAATAATTAATAAAAATTAAACCCTAAATTTGCTAAGAAAAGATTTTTAAACAAAACCCTAAATCTATTAATTAAAATAAAAGAAATTAAGTTTTATAAGAAAAGTGTTTTTGGTATTTTAGTCTTGGAAATAATTTGTAGTATCATGAAATAATTTTTGCCTTTTTTATATTAAAATAAATATATTTTAATAGGTGTAAAAGAAAAATAAATATATCTAGTTTTAATTAAATTTACAAGATAATTTGTAAAACATAAATAAAGTATGATTAATAAAATGATTTTTTTTGTGTGAGAAAAATAAATAAACTAAGTTAAAATAAAAATCCAATATTTTTCTGTATTTTTAATGATTTTTTAATATTATGAAAATAATTAAGAAAATCAATAAAAAGAAAATAAGAAACTAAAATAAAATTGGGCCAAGGGCATATAAATGAAATGGGGGGTTAGCCAGCAAAAACAAAAAAACAATCCAGGCCCAAAGAGGCCCAGCACCTGCAAAAAAAACAAAAGTCAGGAAGCAAAAAATATGAAAAATCAAAAGGGTACCACTGGGGCTCAAACCCAGGTCCCAAAGGTTACAGGCGCGCGCTTCTACCACTGAGGTGGCTATACATTCGTTAACATAGGAATATCAATAAATATATGATACAAAACGCGCCCTGCTTACTTCATCTTCAACCTCCAGCCAGACCAACTGTAACTTGCTCATTTCTCATCAAAAATGAAAACTGTAAACATGAAACTTGTAAGAAATTTCCTCACGATTTCAAAAATGTAAAGCATTAAAACTATAGATCAAAGATAAGCATGAATTTTAATGGGCCTAATCTGAACCCTAAAAAATATCAGAAACTTCAAACATAAAATTCTCTAAGCTCAAGAAAAATTAATGGAAACTATGAAAATGGTTAACTTTAGGGAAATGATATTTACATGTTTTGTTCACAAATACACCATTGATGATGCCTGTATGAAGAATTTAAAGTTAAGAAAACTTACCTCAAAACTGGAAATCGTGTTTTGAGTTTGAGCTTGTTTCAAGTGATTGTGATGATCAAGTTAGCTTCCTTGAGGTCCCAGGAAGCTAATGCAATGATTAGCTTGAGCAATGGATGGCTGAAATGGCCAGGAGAAGTCAATGTGCAGAGCTCTATTTTTGAAAATGGAGGATGGTATTAATGGTGTTACAGTTCAGTAACAGGGTGTGGAATCGGTTCTATATGATATTTAAAAGCTTTAGAAACCAAAAGGCTAAGAAACGCACGAGTAGATTATGAGTTTCAAGTTTTTGGTCAGTTTGTGTGAAAAATGGAGGTATGGAATGTGATTCTGAGTTCTAGGTATTTTCAGGGCATGAGAATTCGTGTGTTTGTGGTCTAAGGTTTGTGTATGTATAAACAAAAGTGTTTGAGAGCTTTAGACAATCAGAAGTACAAGTTTTTAGCTTTTGGCTAGGTTACTTGATTTTGAAGAAAAGTGGGAAACAAGTTTCAAGAGGAGGTACAAGCATGGGCTGGGTGATTGTAAGTGTCTAAACCATTTCTTATGGGTTATAAGACTTGTTTGATCATAATAGAACAAGAACAAGGCTCAAGAACAAGTTTTGTACAAAAAGTCACTTTATCAAAATGGCAATGTAACCTTTCTTCCAAAAATGGATATAAAGCATGTCCATGCATTGAATGCTCTAAGTGAGACCTCTAACAGCTGTGTAAACCATTAATTATGGAGTTCCTAACAAGTTTGAGGCCTGCAAAGTAGTGTTTATGCAGCATAGTTTGAATTTTTAATTTGGTTCATCACAAAAATGACTTGTAATTAAAGTGATAAAACCCTAACTTCATCTCTTCGATTCTCCCTACTCAAGAATGATCTCAAGGAGTTCTTGGATATTTTGGAAAGATTAAAATGTTCTCTACAACCCATATTTGAATTTATTTTGAAGATTCCCATTGGAACTATATGAAAAAGTGCCATGAAGTTGGGTCAAAATCCTGACCAAATTAGGGAAAATTTCACTAAGTGTTTTATTTCATGACCACATGTTCATAAAATTATAACTTGAGATCCAAGCACTTTTGGAAGAAGTTGTGTGATGAAAAGTTGTATATTTCATGGAGATATACAACTTTCATGTTGGAAGTTTCTCTTGAATCATCTTGCATCATGGTGAAAAGTTTGCTCAAAGTTATGAAAAAATAAGAAATTTTCAACACTTAGAAAAATTTCTAAGTTTAGAAATTTTGACTTTTCAAAATGAAATCTTGACTTTTTGATTTCTTGATGAATAAGTTTCATATTTTGACATGTTTTGATGAATTGTGATCTTTGGCATTTGAATTTCACCAAAAAGTAAAAGTTTGACTTTTCAGTATACAATTGACTTTTGATCAGTTGACTGAAAATTCATCTGTCAATCCTTTGAACTTGCAATGTTTTGAACCATGTTATTAGGTTAAAATGATTCAATTGGACTCTTGAGATCATGACTTAAACCAATTGATCATTTACTAGGTCATAAATCAGAAATTGCCCTTTCTCAGTCAAAACCCTAATTTTGACCATTTTGCCCTTTTGGAGATTTGATCAAATTTCTTGAGGAGTTGTGGTACAAACTTGATCAAATGATACATATGAGTTTAAAATGTTGATCTGGATAAAAAATTATGAAGTTTGACTGTAAATTGACCATGGTTGACTTTTTCTCCAATACTGATGATTTTTAGGTCAACTGCTCAATTGACTGAGCAAAAATGTGATCCAAGGCTTGAAAATTGACATGAGCAATCTCGGGGGTCCATAATGATCCATGAAAGTCATATGGGACATTGGAAGTTCAAAAATCCTTGTGCAAACTCAAACCCTAATTTTGGTCATTAGTGCTTAAGGAGGTGTCTTGAGCTGATCAAACCCTAGTGTAGTCTTGGACCCAAGGAGATCTTGTGAGAAGATTCTTGATAAGTGAAAGGGAAAATTTTTGGGTACAACAGCTGCCCCTGTTCAATCTTCTTAGGCCTGAAGAGTTAGATTGGCGAGTTTTGTCATTCGTGACTCGAAGGTGGAAGATGATTGGATAATAAAGTACCTAGAAATTTGCACTCGGTTATGTGATGGTTGTGGGAATGGGCTTAAAGATGCCATCCAAAAATGATTGCTGAACTGAATCTGAAAGAGAATCTGAATGAGTATCCGAATGGCGTCCGTGTCTGGAGTGTATCTGAACTATATCTGAAGGCTGGATCTGAATGAGTATCAGGATGACATCCGTGTCTGAAGCGTATCTGAACTATATCAAAAATTTGAGTCTGAATGAGTATCAGAATGGCATCCGTGTCTAGAGCATATCCGAACTTTATCTGAAAGTTGAGTCTGAATAAGTATCAGAATGGCATCCGTGTCTGGAGCGTATCTGAACTGTATTTGAGAATTAAATATGAATGAGTATTAGAATGACATCCGTGTCTAGAGCGTATTTGAACTGTATCAAAAAGGTGAGTCTGAATAAGTATCAGAATGGAATCCGTGTCTGGAGCGTATCTGAACTTTATCTGAGAAGCTGAATCTGAATGAGTATCAGAACGGCATCCGTGTCTGGAGCGTATCTGAACTGTATCTGAGAAGCTGAATCTGAATGAGTATCATAATGGCATCCGTGTTTGGAGCGTATCTAAACTATATCTGAGAAGCTGAATCCGAATGAGTATTAGAATGGCGTCCGTGTCTGGAGCGTATCTGAACTGTATCTGAGAAGTTGAATCCGAATGAGTATCAGAGTGGCGTCCGTGTCTGGAGCGTATCTGAACTGTATCTGAAAACTTTGAACATTGTTAATGGTAGCTGTTAACCCTATCCTGAAAAGGGTAAAATGTTAGCTAAAATGCAAAGTCATGTGGTATGAAATGCATGGTATAATGCATTTGTGTCATCAATGTTTATGATATATGGATGTGATGTGTGCGTATGTGAGCTAATTTGCTGCATTGCTGTTGGATTGGGGAAAATAAATCCCTGACCACTGCTGAGGATATGGAGTGTAAGTCTTCATGTTGTGAAGTTTGAAGAATTTCCACTTAGATAAATAAACTCTATTATAAGGAAAATGCCGTGTACTGTTTGTAAAATCCTGTTGGGAAATCCTAAGAAATTGGACGACTTCTACTGGGGATTGATAACTGGAATCTTTGTTCCGCTGGGGATTAAATTTCACACTGCGGGGGATTTTATGGAATAGCTCAAAGATATTACCCTATCTCTTAAAGCCATTAGTTATTGTCTTTCTACTTTGTTTATTTGTAACCAGTAATTATGTTCAAATGCATATGTTCAAAAATAAATCATTGGACGTTTTTGTAAACAAAACATAGGAGTAAAGAAAAACAGGTAGTTTTGCACTTTCAAAGGGATATCTTTGTATTGAATTTGAGTAAGTATTTTGTACAATGAAACAAACATTCTAGTAAGAGAATGCCTTTGTAAAAACTGAAAATTTTGATACAAAGAAAAGATAGCTATATGCAATAATCCCATGGGGTTCCCATTCTTCTATAGCCTTCGTGTCTCTGAGCATCTTGTCTGTTCGTTGCCTTGTCCGAAGCTGATTGGATTAATCAGAAACTCTGAGTTTGTCAGGTTGTCCGTGAGGTGATCCAACAAGACATAATCATACACTTTAATTCCCTAACTTTTGCCTGGACCGCCCTTTCTGGTTTTCAGTCCACCAGGATACCCTTTTTTCCCAAGCCGCCCTTTCGGGTTTTCAACTTGCCGGGTGTACAAATTTTTTTGTTTTATCCCTAATTTTTACCCGAACCTCTTTGGTTCACCAGGATGCCATTTTTTTGCCTAGGTGTGTCAACCTAGCGGGTCCCTTATGCGTAGTATCTTTTGACTATGTCTGCATTCACAGGGTGCGGAAGGTCGTCGCCATCCATGGTGGTCAAGATCATTGCTCCACCAGAGAATATGTTTTTGATTACAAATGGTCCTTCGTATGTAGGAGTCCACTTGCCCCTGGGATCACCTTGCGGCAGTATGATACGTTTGATCACCAGATCCCCAACTTGATATACTTGGCGTCTGACCTTTTTGTTGAAATCCTTGATCATCTATTTTTGATACATTTTACCATGACAGACAGCAGTGAGCCTTTTCTCATCAATCAAGTTTAGTTGATCAAGTCGAGTCTGGATCCAATCTTCTTCATTCAGCCCTACATCCTTCATAATTCTTAGAGAGGGGATCTGGACCTCAATAGGCAAGACAGCTTCCATTCCGTATACCAGAGAGTAGGGTGTTTCCCCGGTTGATGTGCGAGCTATGGTATGATACCCGTGGAGAGCGAATGGTAGCATCTCATGTAACTCAGCCATCGTATGCCCACTAGAATGGGTGCCAAAAGTGCCTTCATGTAACTCAGCCATGATCTTTTCCGCTTCAACCTTGTCTACACATCGAAGTAACACAGAGTCACGATTGCGTTTGTAAATAATATCATTACTAAGGAAGAATTTAGCAGAGAATCTCCTTAAGAACTTCTTATCGTTTACTGAAGCTCCTTCTGGATATTCTTGGGTTTCGAGATACCTCTTGACTTCGTGAAACCAAGGCTGGTCCACTACTTCTTAAGTATTAATCTCGTGACAGTGTGCTGGTTCATCCATTGTTCAATGGTGATCTGGGGAGCCTCATTATCCCATTTAAGTTTAAACATAGATGACATTGTGGCTAGTGCGTCTGCTAGCTGATTTTCTTCTTGTGGGAAATGCTCGAAGGTAATCTTCTCAAAATGTGGGAGAAATGTCAAAACATGTTCTTTGTAAGGGATAAGGTTAGGGTGTTTAGTGTCCCATTCCCCTTTGATCTGGATAATGACCAAAGCTAAATCTTCGAATACATTCAAGGATTTGATCCCTAAATCTATGGCAGCTTTGAGACCAAAGATGCACGCTTCATATTCTGCCATGTTGTTTGTACAATTGAAGCAGACTCTTGCCGTAAAGGGACTATGACAACCTTTAGGAGATATGAGTGCAACACCAATACCATTGCCGAGTGCGTTGGATTCCCCATCAAAAACTAGGGTCCATCGAGATCCTTGTTCAGGTCCGTCATATGACCTAAATTCTTCACAGTTGTTTACCATCATGATGTCTTCATCCGGAAATTCGAACTTCATGGACTGGTAGTCTTCCGCAGCTTGGTGAGCAAGGTCATCAGCTAGTATACTGCCCTTTATTGCTTTCTGGGTAGTATACTATATGTCATATTCTGTCAGGTTCATCTTCCATCTTTCTATTCTCCCATAGAGGGTAGGCTTCTCGAAGATGTATTTTATTGGATCCATTTTGGATATCAATAAGGTAGTATGGGTCAGTATATACTGTCTTAGCTGGCGAGCAGACCATGCTAGAGTGCAGCAAGTTTTCTCGAGCAGTGAATATCTTGTTTCATAATTGGTAAACTTTTTGCTCAGGTAATAAATAACATGCTCTTTTCGGCCAGACTCATCATGCTTCCCCAACACACACCCCATTGAATTTTCCAAAACGGTTAGATACATGATCAATGGTCTTCCCTCGACTGGTGGCATCAAAACAGGAGGCTCTTGTAAGTACTCTTTGATATTTTCAAAAGAAGTTTGGCACTCGTCATTCCATTTTACTACTTGATCTTTCTTCAGTAATTTGAAGATCGATTCACAAGTAACTGTCAGGTGAGAAATGAATCTGGTAATGTAGTTTAAACGTCCCAAGAACGCTCTGACTTCCTTCTCAGTACGAGGAGCAGGCATATCTTGTATTGCTTTCACCTTGGCGGGATCTACTTCAATACCTTTATTGCTGACGACAAAGCCTAGGAATTTACCAGACCTCACCCCAAATGTGCACTTATTTGGGTTAAACCTCAACTTGTATTTTTTTAGTCTCTCAAACAGTTTCTATAAATGATCAAGATTCTCTTCTTCTATTTGAGATCTAGCTATCATGTCATCCACATAGACCTCTATTTTGTGATGTATCATGTCGTGAAATAGAGCTACCATGGCACATTGATAGGTTGCCCCAGCATTCTTCAGTCCGAATGGCATAACCTTGTAGCAAAATGTGCCCCACTATGTGACAAAGGTTATTTTCTCCATGTCCTCAGGCTCCATTTTGATTTGGTTGTAGCTTGAAAAACCATCCATGAAGGAAAACACTTTGTGTTGTACCATATTGTCAACTAGAATATCAATGTGGGGAAGTGTGAAATCGTCCTTAGGTCTCGCCAGATTCAAATATCTATAGTCTATGCACATTCTTACCTTGCCGTCCTTTTTAGGCACGAGAACAACATTGGCAACCCATTGCGGATAGGAGGTAACGGCCAAGAATCCGGCGTTAAATTGTTTCATGACTTCTGCTTTGATCTTTTCTGACATATCTGGTCACATACGACGAACCTTTTGTTTTATTGGTGGACAATCTTCTTTTGTTGGTAGACGATGTATCACGATATCTGCATCAAGTCCTGGCATATCTTCACACGACCAGGAAAAGACCTCAACATACTCGTGTAGTAACTAAATTAGACGCTCTTTGACAGTGGGCTCCATATTGGCACCCACCTTGACTTCTCTTTTTTCTTCTTTGATACATAGGTTGATTATGTCCACTGGTTCCTCGTGGGGCTGAATGGTCCTCTCTTCTTGTTGCAGTAACCTGGAGAGTTCCCCTGGTACTTCACAATCTTCACCACCTTTGTCTTCGGCTTGGTAGATTAGATTTTCAGAGTCACAAAAGGCCATAGCAGAATCGTTACCCATTGGATCCCGAATGGATGTAGACCTGCATTGTAAGTGTGAGTGTGTGTAAGAGTATAGCTATCTTTGAAAGAAATGAAAATGTAAAAAAGAAAAACAATGAGCACAGTGTTTGTATGCAAAAACGTCCACGATTCATTAATGTCATATGGAAATGAGATAATAACCCTTACAAATGGACTATTGTGCCTCGGGTAAGACACGAGGTTTTAAGAGTCTGAATTGTTTTAATATTACAGATCCAACAAAATGTAAAGACAAATTACTGTGAGATAAAAGTGATGGGGAAAGAATTTCTTGCCTCCCAGTTGTTGAGCCCTCCACTGACAGTTGGGAAAAATCCAATCCTCCAGGTTGTAGCTGTCATCATCATCCTCCACGGTGTTGACTTGGTGGTTGATGATCTTAAAGGGTGGTCCTCCAGCACGAGCGCAGCGTACAACCTTCTGGGCACCTGGAGTGAAACCCATACCAAATTTGTCATATTTGTATGGGATATCTGGGAGTTGTCCCCAAATAGTGCACCCACCTTCTTCTATCACTGCCTTGGCATCCTTCAAAGATGACATCCTGAGTGGCGGCCTTGCGATCTTGGGAACTTGAAATACAGCCTTGGTTACTGCCACATATTGCGGGAATTCTTCAAAGTGTTGGAATGGAGTTTCAATAAATTCACCATCTAGTTCCACATATCTGAAGGAATTTAGATGGATGACCATATACTCTTCTTCTCCATGAACGGTGATGATCTTCCCTTGGATGGGATACTTCAGCATTTGATGCAACGTAGAAGTAACATCGCCAGCATTGTGAATCCATGGTCGGCCTAGCAAGCAGGAATATGAATGGCGAATATCCATTACATAAAAAGTTGAATCAAATGTTTGGATTCCAACCATTATGGGGATGTACACTTCCCCATGCACCATCCTTTTTGAGCCGTCAAAGACCCTCACTACTATGTTGCTTGGCTTCAATGTCAATCCCTCACAGTCAAGCCTATCAAGAGCCTTTTTAGGCAATATATTCAGAGACGAACAGGTGTCAACCAAGACATGAGCCAGGGTTGTGCCCCTGCATTCCACTGAGACATACAATGCCTCATTATGCTTCCTCCCTCTTGGTGTTAAATCAGTATCTAAAAAACCTAAGCCATTATCTGCAGTCAAGCTGGCTACGCAGTCTTGGAATTGATCGGCAGATGTTTCTTGGGGTACATGGGCAGTTCTCAGGAATTTTACCAAGGCTTTTGCATGAGCCTCAGAACATTGTAATAAAGCCAGCATGGAAATTTTTGATGGAGTTTGCCCCAGTTGCTCGACTACATTGTAGTCGCTTCTTTTTATGATATTTAGAATTTCCTCCATCTCTTTCCGGTAGGTCTCAGGGATAGCCACCTATTGTGCCTTCGTTTGGACAGGATCAACCAAAACATCTTTACCTCGAGTCTCAGTTGACTTGGCAGTAGGAATGTTTGTAGGGGTGATAACAGGGATTGTAACGGTTTTGTCAGCAGGAGTACTAGCAGAGATGATTGTAGGACTGAGAACAGCCTTTGGGGGAGCAACAACAACATGAATGATTACGGGTCCAGAAACTGCTTTTGGGGGAGCAATTTCTGGAGAGAATATCCTTCCGCTTCGGGTTATCTTACTAGTCCCTGCAATATTACTGACATCGGAGTCAACTTTCTCAGAATTTGAATCTTCGGCAACTGGCCAATCTTGCTTGATATCGTGGTAGTAGGCATCCCCTCCATAATTCCATGGTACGGTTTTGCCTGACGAATACGGGATTGGTCCAGGCATTGTAATTATCAAAGGAGCTACTTTAGGAACTGATGTAATTCTAACGGGTCTTTTGGTGGAGACCCTGGAAGAATTGTCGGAAATGGTCACAATGGAAACATCACTATAAGAAACAGTTGGAATAGAAGTCTTCTCGAATAAAATTTCTTTGTTATCTATTAGGCACTGAACGCCTTCTTTTAACAAAGGACAGTTGGTTGGTGAGGACAAACAGACACGACAACTTTTATCACAGCCTGGGAATACACCGACAATCAACAAATTCTTTTTGATAGTCATGAGTGGGGTCATAAGTTCATCAACTGAAGTAACAAACATATCTTCCTCAATGGGGTTGGTATTACGACCGTGTTTGGGCATAGGGACAGAAATGACATTGGGCTTTTCTGGCGAATCGAAATTAATCTCTTTGGCTTCAAGGAGGTCTTGTACTATGTTCTTTAGAGCCCAACAGTTGTTAGTGTCATGGTCGGGACTCTCAGAATGGTATGTACAGCGGGCATTAGGATGAGAGTGAGGAGAGGTTGTGTTATGGTTCTTTGGAGCGTCTTTCAAAGTCACTAGGTTGGATCTTAACAGATGTGGCAATACTTGAGATAGGGTCATGTTAATTCTGGTGAATTGTCTAACTGGTCTTTCCATTCTTGGCTGGTTGCCTCTTTGCTGAGCAGGCTCTAGTTTGGAAATCATGACAGCTCCCACCATTGGACGGCGTTCAGCCCTATCTTGATTTCTCTGAGGATATACAGCAACCACTTCTTTCTTTCCAATGAATGGTTTCCTTAAAGCAGCAGAGGATGCATCTTTTTGAATCTTTCCATTCTTTATCCCGACTTCTACCCTTTCTCCAATCAATATCAGTTCGGTAAAACCTGTCGATGAACTCCCAATTAAGTGATTAAAGAAAGGACCATACAAGGTGCCCAAAAACGTGTCTACCAATTCTCTTTCAGATAGAGGAGGCTGGACTCTTCCTGCTAAGTCCCTCCATTTTTGCGCATAGTTCTTGAAGCCTTCACTTGAAACCATGGCCATACTATGGAGTTGAGTACGGGTGGGTGCAAGATTAGTGTTATATTTGTATTATTTGTAAAAGGCGCCATCTAGATCTTACCAATTATGAACATTGGCTCTTTCCAACTGATAAAACCAATCAAGTTGAGTTCCAGACAGACTGTCTTGGAAGAAGTGTACCCATAAGTCCTTATCAGCATTATGAGGCTGGATTTTCCTTACATAGGAGCGGAGATGCATTTTGGGGCATGAGACTCCATCATATTTGGCGAACACAAGTGCTTTGAATTTTGGAGGAATGACAATCCTCGATACTAACCTCTACTCCTCAAAGTCCAAGCCAGGAACCTTTTGGATTTCCATTGCACTCAACCGTTCTTCTAGATGCTTATACTTATCGCCGGCTAGAGGATATTGTTCTTCATAATAGTCTTATTCATCCTCTTCCTCTTCTGAATCAGACTGAACAACTGTTTCTTTTCCCTTCCCATCTTGATTGTCTTTATCACCGGATGTCATTGCAAAGTCTAAGGCCCTTCTTGTTTTCCCTTGGAATCTTCTTCCCATGTTTAGAACTCCAGTTATTTTCTTTGTCTTCTTCTTTTTCTCTTCAACCAGCAAGGTCTTCAACTCTTCTTGTCCTTTGGCTAGAGTTAAGAACATCTCTTGAAACTGTGCATTCTGAGCTTGGAGGCCCTTCACCGTTTGCTCGAGATCCATCTTACTGAAATAAATAGTAGAACAATGAGAAGACTTGTTGCAAGAAACCTGCTTATGTTATGATGAATGGTAAATGCATATGTAATGATTTCAAGGATTTTAAAGATTCAAATTTGTTTTTAGAAAAAAAAGGAAACACATGTTATATTTATAAATTAAAGCTTGAGTACATCAGTGTCTCCTTGGGAAAAACAAATACAAGAAACTCTAAGATAGAAAGATAGTACGCATCCTCTTTGGTGAAATGTAGGCATTCAGAGTCTGCTCCTCATGAAGTTGCTTAGTGAGTTCCAAAACCTTTTTCTCGCTTGCGTAGAATTGGGCTTCAAAAGTATCTCGCTCCCTCTTGAGTTGTATCCAATCCCTTTGTAGGTCTTTAAGAGAGGTGGGCATGTCAGGATGTAGGATAGTATATGGAACATCTCCTTCCATGACAGGCTCAAAGATTACCGGGAGAATGGAGGGGTGAGGCATCATAAGACTTTAAGCACAAGTTCATACCCATTTGAGGTAAGGCTCAAGAGGGATGAAATTCTTATGCCCCAATGTCTTTCTATCTAACTTATTCAACATCCTCCAAGCTCGGATAAATCTCTGGCAAAGACCTTGATCGTCGTTGTCGTAGTCAAATACCAAACCTTGAATCAACATCTCATGAGGGCCATCCCTTCGGGCATAACCAAACTGTCTTAAGGCTAAGCAGGGGTTGTAGGTGATACCTCCCCTAATTCCAAGTAAAGGGACATTAGGGAATGCTCCACAATAGTCAATAATAGTAATATTCTCTATGTATCGGGAACACCAATGGATGTCTGAATGTTTGAGCATCATCAACCTTTGTTACCACCTTGAATCTGGCTCGTTCTTTAATATAGATTGGGGAAGATACAAAGTAAACCATCTTGCCAAGAGAGGAGTGAAACACATGAGAGGAGTGAAACACATAAGGACACCTCTTTTCGTCATAGTGCGAGTGTGAAAAGAGTGTAGGATGTCTCCTAGCAAAGTAGGCACCTAGTTGCGGGATATGAAGATTTTGACGGTGTTCACATCTATGAGTTGGTTAGGATTTGGAAACAAAACCATCCCATAGATGAGGATAGCAACAGTTTCCTCAAAGGCTTGCAAATCCATGGAATTCCAACAGTTTTTGGCTTTCTCGAACAAAAACTTTGCTAGGAAACCTTTGACACCACTCCTTGTTTCCCAATTGGATGTGACATCAGATGAGTGCAAGTGTGGATCTTGAGCAATCTATTCTAGCTTTGGGTCTCTTTCCATACCGTTGAAAGGTAGTTGATTGAGAATGGGAATCCTCAAGAGTCGGGAGAATTGTTCCAAAGTAGGCATAAGTTGATAATCGAGAAATGTGAAGCAATGGTGTAGGGGATCAAAGAACTGAAAGAGCACCTTCATCATGTCCTCATTTGTGTTGGAGGTGACCAAGTTGAGTAGGCGACCATGTCTCTCGGTGAATGGAGAGTTTTCAGGAATTCTTGAAGCTATCTCCTTATGTTGTGGAGGGATCCTTACAAGATTGACTTGAATAGTTTTCCTGCGAAGAGAATCCATATCCTATAAAACAGAACAAAGATAAATCCAAAAATCCTTGAAATGGTTAGTGAATGTGTATGATGTTATGATGTTCATGATGTTATGTACAAGTAATATATGTACAAACAAAGCAAACAAGTCCTTAGGTTTAGGCTTGCATGGAGTCTCATAGGTAAGTACCCTCTTGAAGTTTAGTTGGCTCAAACCTGTCCTAGTAATAGTAACCAGGTTCTAAGGAGCTCAATATCACTGGTTTGTTTCCTTGGTTATTGTTTTAGCACAAGTCTCTTTAATGGCGACCGAAATATCCAAAGAAACCAAACCTCAATGAGTATAGTATTGAGTATCTACCAACTTCGGACTGCACCAAATCCGGTCATCTCACTACATCCTAAAGGCCAAGTTGGTCAAGTAAAGTTTCTAAAAGTTCATTAGTGCTTCATGACATCACTCAGCGGCCTCATATTCTCCTTGATTAACTCAAGGGTTACCGGTACCCACAAATATGTCGCACTAATGCAGCTATTGCTTAGACCATGTCGGTATACCCCGCACAGTTTCCACAATGTATTGCTACTTACCTATAAGGTATCCCAAATCCGGGTAGAGGATTCAAACCCAAAAAAAGAACCATAATATAAAGCAAACAAGTAAAACAATGAAAGCAAATAAATATGATCTAGCCCTAAGGTAACTCCACTTTTATAATTTTCCCCAACAGAGTCGCTAGTTCTGTGATAGGGTGGGAGACTTGACTTGAGGGTTTTGCGTTTGATCGCAAATGATGCGGTTAGCAAGAGTCACCACCGACTTTTCTTTTATCCAAAAAAAGGAAAGGTGAAAAAGTACAGAAAAGACCTTTGAGATTGTTTCTTGAGCTTGGGGGGTAGAATATGAAAAGGGAAGGTATTAGCACCCTTTTCATCCATGGTTTTCCATAGGCTCTTAGTTACTTTCTAGATCACTTGCTTTTGTTTGAAATTGTGCTTTGTGTGGTTTTTTGAAAGTATTTTGTAAAGAGGGCATTGTTTAGGAAATCTTTGTAATGATTCTCATTCGTAAGAATGTATACAAAGATGTTGATCTTTTTAAAATGTTTTCAAGTTTTGTAAAACGTTTTGAAAGTGTAGGTGTTTGCTTTTGAAAATAGCAAGGATGTTTGTTTGAAATTGAGAAAGTAATTAGGAGCATTCTACCTACTAAAAAATCTTTCTTGTTCTTCTTTTCCTTTGACATTTTTGTCTTACCATTGATTTGGTAAGCATCCCTATCTTTGGATGTAAACGGGACGGGCATGGGTCATCGTATAACCATGATTATCAATGTTGCAAGGTATCTTATCATTTCTCATTGAGGGACTTAAGATCATTTGAAAGGCAACTTATATAGCGTCATCGAGGGACTGTGATCTTGTATTTGCTTGTTTTTGCTAAGATACCTCACATGCGTAATATGGCCATTTTGTATAAGGCAACCAAGTGGAATAACCCTATGGGTGCTTGTGTGCAAATGTATTGTTTTCATGCTTGATTTTGTTTTCAATTAGGGTTTTCTAAGTATTGGTTTTAGTCTTTTCATACAAACCCTAATTACTAGCATTCGTATATAAAAGCGATAAATTGCGAAATTTAAAGTTACTACGCTATTACAACATTTGTGGGAGGAGGTGTACAAATTGTAAATGGGGATTGCAAGAATATAAACCTAATTAGTCTATTACAACCATATTGAATTGGTATAAATATACAAGGATTTAAATGAATACAATGTACAAAATAAATATGCAACAATGTAAGATGTGAAGAAAATGAATATTTTTATTTGGATTTTTTAGGGAAAAGGGATTTGTTTTAACCTAATTAATTAAAATAAAAATAATTAATAAAAATTAAACCCTAAATTTGCTAAGAAGAGTTTTTTAAACAAAACCCTAAATCTATTAATTAAAATAAAAGAAATTAAGTTTTATAAGAAAAGTGTTTTTGGTATTTTAGTCTTGGAAATAATTTATAGTATCATGAAATATTTTTGGCCTTTTTTATATTAAAATAAATATATATTAATAGGTGTAAAAGAAAAATAAATATTTCTAGTTTTAATTAAATTTACAAGATAATTTGTAAAAAATAAATAAAGTATGATTAATAAAATGATTTTTTTGTGAGAAAAATAAATAAACTAAGTTAAAAAAAATCCAAAATTTTTCTGTATTTTTCATGATTTTTTAATATTATGAAAATAATTAAGAAAATAAATAAAAGTAAAATAAGAAAATAAAATAAAATTGGGCCAAGGGCGTATAAATGAAATGGGGGGTTAGCCAGCAAAAACAAAAAAACAATCCAGACCCAAAGAGGCCCAGCGCCTGCAAAAAAAAACAAAAGTCAGGAAGCAAAAAATATGAAAAATCAAAAGGGTACCACTGGGGCTCAAACCCAGGTCCCAAACGTTAGAGGTGCGCGCTTCTACCACTAGGGTGATTATACATACGTTAACATAGGCAAATCAATAAATATATGATACAAAATGTGCCCTGATTACTTCATCTTCAACCTCCAGCCAGACCAGCTGTAACTTGCTCATTTCTCATCAAAAATGAAAACTGTAAACATGAAACTTGTAGTAAATTTCCTCACGGTTTCAAAAAGGTAAAGCATTAAAACTATAGATCAAAGATAAGCATGAATTTTAATGGCCGTAATTTGAACCCTAAAAAATCTCAGAAACTTCAAACTTAAAATTCTCTAAGCTCAAGAAAAATTAATGGAAACTATGAACATGGTTAGCTTTAGGGCAATGATATTTACATGTTTTGTTTAGAAATAAATCATTGATGATGCATGTATGAAGAGTTCAAAGTTAAGAAAACTTACCTTAACACTTGAAATCATGTTTTGAGTTTGAGCTTGTTTCAAGTGATGGTGATGATCAGGTTAGCTTCCTTGAGGTGCCAGGAAGCTAATGCAATGATTAGCTTGAGCAATGGATGGCTGAAATGGTCTGGAGAAGTCAATGTGCAGAGCTCTATTTTTGAAAATGGAGGACGGTGTTAATGGTGTTACATTTCAGTAATAGGGTATGGGATCAGTTCTATATGATGTTTAGAAGCTTTAGAAACCAAAAGACCAAGAAACGCACGAGTAGATTATGAGTTTCAAGTTTTTAGTCAGTTTGTGTGAAAAATGGAGGTATGGAATGTGATTCTAAGTTCTAGGTCTTTTCAGGGCATGAGAATTCGTGTGTTTGTGGTCCAAGGTTTGTGTATGTATAAACAAAAGTGTTTGAGAGCTTTGGACAATCATAAGTACAATTTTTAGCTTTTGGCTATGTTACTTGATTTTGTAGAAAAATGGGAAACAAGTTTAAAGAGGAGGTACAAGCATGGGCTGGGTGATTGTAAGTGTCTAAACCATTTATTATGGGTTACATGACTTGTTTCATCAGAATAGAACAAGTGCAAGGCTCAAGAACAAGTTTTGTACAAAAAGTCACTTTATCAAAATGGCAATGTAACCTTTCTTCCAAAAATGGATATAAAGCATGGCCATGCATTGAATGCTTGAAGTGAGACCTCTAACAGCTGTGTAAACCATTAATTATGGAGTGCCTAACAATTTTGAGGCCTACAAAGTAGTGTTTACGCAGAATAGTTTGAATTTTGAATTTGGTTCATCACCAAAATGACTTGTAATTAAAGTGATAAAACCCTAACTTCATCTCTTCGATTCTCCCTACTCAAGAATGATCTCAAGGAGTTCTTGAACATTTTGGAAAGCTTGAAATGTGCTCTACAACCCATATTTAATTTTCTTTTGAATATTCCCCTTGGAACTATATGAAAAAGTTCCATGAAGTTGGGTCAAAATCCTGACCAAAATAGGGCAAAATTTCACTAAGTGTTTTGTTTCATGACCACATGTTCATAAAATTATAACTTGAGATCCAAGCACTTTTGGAATAAGTTGTGTGAAGAAAATTTATATATTTCATGGAGATCTACAACTTTCATATTGGAAGTTTCTCTTGAATCATCTTGCATCATGGTGAAACTTTTGCTCAAAGTTATGAAAAAATAAGAAATTTTCAACACTTAGAAAAATTTCTAAGTTTAGAAACTTTGACTTTTCAAAATGAAATCTTGACTTTTTGATTTCTTGATGAATAAGTTTCATATTTTGACATGTTTTGATGAATTGTGATCTTTGGCATTTGAATTTCACAAAAAAGTCAAAGTTTGACTTTTCAGTATACAGTTGACTTTTGATCAATTGACTGAAAATTCATCTGTCAATCCTTTGAACTTGCAATGTTTTGAACCACGTTATTAGGTTAGAATGATGCAATTGAAATCTTGAGATCATGCCTTAAACCAATTGATGATTTACTAGGTCAAAAATCAGAAATTGCCCTTTCTTAGTCAAAACCCTAATTTTGACCATTTTGCCCTTTTGGAGATTTGATCTAATTTCTTGAGTAGTTACGGTCCAAACTTGATCAAATGATACATATGAGTTTAAAATGTTGATTTGGATCAAAAATTATGAATTTTGACTGTAAATTGGCCATGGTTGACTTTTTCCCCAATACGGCTGATTTTTAGGTCAATTGCTCAATTGACTGAGCAAAAATATGATCCAAGGCTTGAAACCTGACATGAGAAATATTAGGGGTCCATAATGATCCATGAAATTCATATGGGACATTGTAAATTCAAAAATACTATTTCAAACTCAAACCCTAATTTTGGTCATTAGTGCTTAAGGAGGTGTCTTAAGCTGATCAAACCCTAGTGCAGTCTTGGACCCAATGAGATCTTGTGAGCAGATTCTTGATAAGTGGGAGGGAAAATTTTAGGGTACAATAGATGTGATCAAAGATATTTCTAAGGGGATGAATACAAGTTTGATTAGTATTGGAGTTAATATTCAGTTACTCTTGCACTTGGAAGTGCTCTTGACCCAACATCAAAGTTTGACTTTTTGACCTTTTGCTTTAAGAAACTGGACCCAATTGGCTGCCAACACAAGGTAGATAAAGTGAAGGATGGCCTGTATACTCTTTTTGATGCATATCAAAATAATATGGTTGCAACAAGTTCATCAAGAATACCCAATCTCACTCTTTTGGCCAACCGTTAGGCAAAACATAATTTTTGAAGGTAAGTTTTAATAATAAAATTTATACTCATTACATTATTTTATTTTTCTATTCAAGCATAGTTTAAATAGTTTCTTTCATGTATAATATTAGGAATACCGTCAAGAAAAGATACAAAATATTTCAAATGATGGCAAATCTGAACTTGAAATATACTTGAATGAAAAATGTTTGGATGATGATGAAGATGTTCTTCAATATTGGAAATTAAATAGTGTCTGATTTCCTTAACTTGCTATAATGGCTTGTGACATTTTAAGCATTTCAATTATAACAATGGCTTCTGAATCTTCATATAGCATCAGAGGTCGTATTTTGCACAAGTATAGGAATTGCTTACTGCTTGACACTATGTAAGCTTTAACTTCTACGCGTAATTGGTTCCATGATTTTAAATATGTTGGACCTTGTGGTAAGTTTTAAATTATAGTTAATAGTCTTTGTATTTTATTTTCAATTTACATTTATTAATATAAACATTCTTAGAAAATAGGCTTGAAAATATTATCATAGTTTTATTTCCTAGCTTTTATTTCAAGTTATTGACTTATCATGTATTGTGAATTGCAAATATAGTAGAAGTGGAAGAGATACAATTGTTGGATTCACCAAGTGCTCAAGAGACTTAGACCACAATATTGTCTACTTTAAAATTCATTTTGTTATCTATTTTGAATTTTGAATTGTTAGATGATTAATTATTTTGTTATGTATGTATGAATGAATGTATTCTATTGTCTCTAAAGTTATATTATGTGACAATTGTTTGATTTACCAAGCGTTCATGGGAATTAGACCATATAATCGTCCACTCTAAAATTTATTTTGTTATCTATTTTGAATTGTTAGATGTTAATTATTTTGTTATGTAGTATGAATGTATTCTATTGTCTACTTTATAATTTATTTTGTTATCTATTTTGAATTGTTAGATGAATAATTATTTTATTATGCATGAATCTATTTTTCTATTGTCTATAAACTTACAAATTAAAATTAATAATATTGAAATATATATGCGGGCCTGGCCCATCGGGCTGCACAGCCATAAGGAGATGGGTTGGGCTCAATTTTGTTAGCCCATGAAGTAATCGGGCCGTCCCATTCCAGCCCATTTATATGTGTTGACTCACTGGGCCAAAGCGGGTCGGGTCGGTCCATTTGACAACTCTAGTAGAATCAAAACTAGAAGATACATCAAAGATGGAGATCATTTTAGTATCAAGAATGCTACTGGGAGAGACATAATTATTAATGATACCCATTTGGTTACAATTTATTGCTTCAAAAATGCATGCATCAATGAAAGAAACATAATAACCATAAATATCTGTAGAAATTGAGATACCATTGAGACTGACAGAAGCATTTTTCCAAAAGGCTTTCACAAGATTTGGATAGATGGGATATTTTAGTAAGGACAGATAGCAATTCTAATTTAGAAAGTGAATGCCTAGATGGAAATCCTAGCCAACAACAAAAATTTTTGGATGTCTTTCATTAATGACTTCCAAAAGATCATCATTTCCATGAAAGGTTCTAGGGGTCACAGTGAGAGGCATTTTGATCTAGAATTTTGGTGGATTATGGTGTGAGAGATGAATATGAGATAAAAATAGCAAGGGTATAAATAGGAAGAAAAGATGTGAATAATAAAAGAAATGATTTCCTTACGTAAGGTAATCAGACTTGGGTGACTCAATAATAAATGAATGAGGGAAGACAAATACTATTAGAACATAGTTTGGTTCTACATCTTAGTAATAGTTTTGATGATAACAAATACATGATATATATATATATATATATAAAGAAAAAATATGCTCTCTAATGAATTATTTAAATATGCAGAGAAGTTCTGACAAAAGAACATAAAAGATGATGAGAGTATTTTCATTTTGAAGTTCTGATTAGACGAAACATACAGACTTAGAAGCAAGTTCGTGTAACATGCTCAATAGAATAAGTTCTGATGTTATAACTTCTGAAGCACCAAAGCTGCAAGCTAAATTCTGATACTCTGATAAGTGAAGTTCTGGAAGAACAAAGGAAGTCTCAACGCACTCATCTATTCCGAAGTTCTAAGACTCAGAACTTAAGCTCAAGCTATACTCTGATAAGTGAATATTCTGAAAGTACAAAGAAGCTTCAACGTGTTTTTCTCATCCAAGTTCTGATCATATGAATCTCAAGAAAGTCTGGTGATCTAAAGTCTCAATGTTAATATTCTTATTCTGATCAGATTTCAAAGAAGCAACGCTCTGGTGCGTTACAATACATTTATTACAAATCAAAGAGTAACGGCTGGAACAAGACACGATCTTCATTTTTGGAAAGTACATTAACAACATTTTATCAACCTTCCAAAGATAATTTATTGTCTCCAACGATTCAATTCACTTAATCTATATAAAGAGACTATGAAGATGGATCAAAGTGTGAGCGAACACAATAGAAATATTCAAGATATTCACACGCGCATATAAAACAAGAGAAATCAAATTCTCTATTTTATCATTATGCTTTAATCTTTGTCTAAACATCACAGTTGTGGTATAACTTTTTAGAAGCATTTGTTAAACACATCATTTATGTTAGAAAAGTTGTAATTCCTTGAGACACCAAGTTGTAGTTTAGTCCTAAGAAGACATTGACGGTAGTCTTTGTGAGTTGTAATTCCTTGAGAAACGAAGTTTTGGTTTGATCTCAAGAAGACGTTGATAGTTGTCTTCGTGAATTGTAATCAAGTTTTGATTAGTGGATTAAGACCTATATTTTGAGAGGTGAAATTACCTTGGCGGGTGGACTGGAATAGTTTGAGTTCAACTAAACCAGGATAACAAAACGTGTAATACTATTTTTATTTTCTGAAAACCCCAATTCAAACTTTCCTTTCTTGTGTTTTCTATCCTTCAGTTGGTATCAGAGCGCTTCGTTCTGGGTGCTAACATTTAACCGTGTCAGAAAAAGATCCTAGCAAGAAAATTACCATGGTGGAACTAGTTTAGAATATCAATGATGATAAAGACAAAATCAACGGAAGACCCCCAATGTTTGACGGTGAAAATTTTGAATACTGGAAAGATAGTATCAAAATTTCTTTCTAACTCATGACGTTGATCTCTGGGATATAATGACTGATGGCTACAGTCATCCTAGTAATGAAAATGGTCAGAATATTGATAGTTAGAAAATGTCAGATTAACAAAAGAAAGAATTCAGAAACCATCACAAAGCTAGAACAATCCTTTTGAATGCTATCTCATATACTGGGTATGAGAAGATCACAAACAGAGGTTCTACTAAAAACATGTTTGACTCTCTAAGAATGATGCATGAAGGCAACACACAAGTCAAACAGACCAAAGCTCTTGCACTCATCCAGAAGTACAAAGCTTTCAAAATGGAAGAAGAAGAAATTATCGAGACAATGTTCTCAAGGTTTCAAATTTGGGTTGTTGGATTGAAAGTTTTGGACAAAGGGTATTCCACAGCAGATCATGTAAAGAAAATCATCAGGTGCTTATCAAAGAAATGTAGACTCATGGTCATAACCTTAAAGCTTGCCAAAGATTTGAATAATATATCTCTTGAAGAACTTATCAGCTCTCTAAGAAGTCATTAGATAGAACTAGAAGAAAATGAGCCCCAGAAGAAAGGTAAGTTTGTTGCTCTTAAATCTAATAAAAAATATGAAACTAAAGTTTTTCAGGCAGAAGAAGAAAGCTCTAGTGGATCCTTATCAGAAGAAGATGCAATATATCTTCTCTCCAGAAGAGTCCATTAGCTATGGAAGCACAGACATAAGAAATTCATAAACCCTAGAAGAACGGGTAATCAAACTGAATCATCCTTCGGATACAAAAAGTCTAGTAGTAAAGATGTCGTCTACTACGAATGCAAAGATCCAAGTCACTACAAAAGTGACTGCCCCAAACTTCAGAAAGAAAAGCCTAATAATAAGTTCTTCAAAGAAAAGAAGAAAATTCTTATGGAAATGTGGGATGACGCACAATCTTCTAAATCAGAATCAACATCAAAAGATGAACGTGCCAATATCGCTTTAATGGCCAACATATCAGATGAAACCAGTTCATCTGAATCTGAATCAGACTCAGAAGCAGAAGATGTATTCTCTAACTTTTCTAGATCTCAATTAGAAGATAGTCTGTCTGAAATTCTTGAAAGATATCAGCAACTTCGAGTCAAAAACAAGAACCTGAAACACGTTCTAGTATATGACTCTGAAGAAACTAGGAAACTAAAAGCAGAAAATTCTGAGCTAAAAGAAACCATCTTTAAACTTAAAAATGAAAGTTCTGTTATTAAAAATGAGTTTAAAAAACTCAAAGAATTTGTCTCAAGTTTCAACTAGTTCTGATAACATCATAAAAGAATATGATCACAACTTTCAAAAGTTTCTAGCTAGAAACATATATAGAAGCAAGATGGCCGCTATGATCTATGGAGTTAGTAGAAATGGTAGAAAAGGTATATGATATGTGAAACCAAAATGGAAAGAACCATATCAACCAAAACAAGTTGGTAACATGGTCATAAAATACACACCCCTAAACTCACATTTCACATATGAACACACACATGACATAAAATACACTGGTGAATCTTATTTTGTGAACTCTAATGAACCAAAATTCAATCAGAATTATGGAAAGTCTAATAAATAAAGACTCAAAAAGATATGGGTACCAGAGGATAAAATCATCTATGTTGCAGATGTCTTTAACAACAAGTTTGAAACACTAGTCTTGGCACCTGGACTCTAGATGCTCTCGACACATGACGGGTAGAAAGCATATGTTCCAAAGCCTGGAACTTAAAATTGCAGGATATGTAGGTTTCAGAGGCAATGTGAAAGGAAAGAGCATCTGAACAAGTTGATTCTAAGGCACAAAAGTGTTTCATGGTAAGATACTCTGAATGTTCAAAAAGGGTATAGAGTATATAACACTGAAACACAAATTGTGGAAGAATCTATTAGTGTTAGATTTGATGATAAGCTTGGCTCTCAAAAGTCAAAGCAGGGTGAATCTTTTGCAGATATAGAAGTTCTAATTACAGGTACTAAAAACGGATCTTCAAAATATAAAATTTCAAAAATTCAGCCAAATACAGAAGAAGACATCACAAATATTACAACATCTCCTGAAGAATCCATCCAGAAAAGACAATCTAGAAGCAGCTTATTACATCCTTAAAACAAGATTCTGGGAAAGAAAGATGATCCAATCAGAACAAGATCTATATTCAGAAATAATTAAGAGTCTCTCATGGGATTAGTGCCTCTGATCAAACCCACATACATCAAAGTAAGTATGTTAAAGAACTTTTGAAGAAATTTAATATGTCAGAAAGTAAGCCATCCTAAACTCCTATGCATCCTACATGCATTCTGGAAAAGGAAGAGGTAAGTAAGATAGTAGAACATAAGCTCTACAGAGGTATGATTGGTTCACTCATATGTTTAACAGCTTCAACAACTGATATTCTATATAGCGTTTCTTTGTGCCAGATTCCAATCAGATCCTAGAGAATCTCACTTAACAGCAGTTAAGCAAATTTACAAGTATCTGAAAGGTACTATTAATCTTGGTCTTTGTTATAGAAAATCCAGAGAATATAAATTAGTAGGGTACTGTGATGGTGACTTTGATCGAGATAGAATAAAAAGAAAAAGTACTAATGGAAGCTGCCAGTTTCTAGGAGATAACTTAATCTCACGGTCCAGCAAAAGATAGTACACTATTGCACTAATAACTACTGAAGCTGGATATATAGCTGCAGCTGAATGTAGTACTTAGATGCTCTGGATGAAGAGTCACCTTGAAGATTTTCATATTTATGAGAGTAACATTCCTATCCTCTGTGATAATACTTCTGCTATCTGTCTTTCTAAAAATCCTATTTTACATTATAGGGCTAAACATATAGAAATTAAATATCACTTCATTAGGTACTATATTCATAATGGAATTATTTGTTTAAAATTTATAGACACATACCATCAATGGGCTGATGTTTTCACAAAACCCCTTGCTGAAGATAAATTTAATTTCATTTTGAAAAACCTCAGTATGGAATTATGCCCAGAATAAAAGTTTAGTTTATGTATATTTAATCCTCAGAAACTTTTGATTTCTTTTTGTGAACATCTGAACAATAGTTCTTGAGAATTGAGAAGGAAAATTGTCTAAACTATCCAGAAGATCTGAACGTTTTTCTGAAAACGCTTCATTTCAAAGATAGACGCAAGAAGTTAACCACATCAACTTGTGTCAACCCTAAACTCTAAGTAACTCTCTGAGGCTGAATACATGTTCAAAATCTACAGGGCTGAAACGTTTGAGTTTATGCATTAGGCGTGAGTCACATCGATAACTGTTTTCAAAGTCTTCGCCATCCCCTTTTCAAAAATCAGTATTGTTGTTAATCATTTTGGTTATTTTATTAATTGAAATTAATTTCATGTTTTTCCTCTGTTGTCTATTTATACCTCACTTTTACCAAATCACTTTCACATCATCACTCTTACTCACCCTATTTTCTCTGATTTTTCACCTTTTCCCTTTGTGTGCTCTCAAACCCTAAGTATGTGAACAATGGCTCACTCTAAACGAAGAAAGGTATTTTGAACCTATAAGAACTCTCCTTACTCTGATTGATACCCTTGAAGTTCTTTGTGAACTCATAGTTTATTTTGAAAGCATGAAAGAAAATGGGTATGATCTTACTTCCGATGTTGATTTTCAAGGATGGACAAAATACTTTGATCAGATAATTGGTCTAGTTTTTCCCAAATTGGTTAAAGACTTATGGATGCATGCTACTGCATCAAATCATCAAGTAACTTCGTATGTAATGGAGAAAAAGATTGTCATCAACTAAAATCTCATTGGGAAGCTTATTGGTTATGATGGAAGTGACATCAGGTGTAGTGAAGTGGGAGATAAAGGTTCTGACCTAACCACTGTATCCAAAGAAATCTTCTCTTCTAGACAACCCTCCAACAAGATCAAAGATCTAAAGGCTGTCTCAGAATTTGGTCTAGAATAATTATGGGATGTATAAATCATAGAAAAGCAACAAGTTCTCCCAAACTCAGTTAATTGTGCATTTGAGCTCCAATTGAGTCTGGAATAATGTTTGGGTGATGGTTCAGAAAAGTTAAGTTTGTCGGAAGGTAGTCACTTTTGCAACATTTTTCATGTCGTTGAGGATTTGTAGTGACTTCTTTTTCTTGATTTATTATCCCTAATTTTGCATGACTGTTCTTGTTTTTTGAGATTACAGTCAGCAGGATGCCCAAGTTTTCTTTAAGTCTCCTTCGTAGGTTTTGACTTAGTGGGATTTTATTTTGAGAGATAATGACTGCCTATTTGATACGGAACCAATCACCATCTTTTGGTTCAGAAGGAATGTTTTTGATGTCATTCGTTGTGTACTGAACGCGCGTTTGAACTAACTGAGAGACTACCCTGCCCCAGGTTTTGATTAAAGGATTCAATTTGTGTAAAAAGAAAACTTCTACTTCTTTGGCTCTAAAGGGTTGACTAGGGATTATCTTCCTTATAACTCCAGTGTTTAGGATTTGAAAGAAACGCCAGTACATTATCAGCAAGGTCTGTTCAAAAGCATACTGTATGAGATTATGGCATTGTTTTCGTCATCCTCCTTCTAAAGGCTTGTAACTTTAGCAGGAGTTAAATGTCATAAAGAGAGTAAAAAACATGGTTTAAATGTAATGAAAACAAGTGGATTAAGTCAAGACAAACATATGCAATGCATTAATGAAACAAGGTTTAACATTAATAGATAAGTGTTTAAACAACAAAAGAGATTACAACTTGAAAATTCAAATGAACAAAAGCTTTCAATGATTCGTCATAGGAGCAGTGATCACATTTGTAGTCTACAGAGGGTCAAACTCGATCTCCTTGGCATCAATCATGTCTTGGACCTTGTTCTTCAGAGCCCAACAGTTGTTTGTGTCGTGTCCCGGATTATCAGAGTGGCTTGCACACCTTTCATCGGGATGATAGGTAGGAGCGGAAGTGTTGGGGTTCCGGAGAGAAGTATTTAAGGTTATCATCTCTTCCTTCAACATGTGTTGCAGTGCTTAAGCCAGTGACATGTTGATCTTTAGTGAATTTCCTTTTAGGCGCGACCTCCTTACGCTGATCCCCCTATCTTTGTTGAGCAGGCATAGGATTTGAGATCAGGATTGCTCCTACGTGTTGATCATGAAGACTCTTTTGACCATGCACAACATTGGACTCTTTCTTCCCGTTGTATAGCTTTTTCTGAGCATCATAGGGTGTAGCTCCTTGGATCTTTCCACTTTTGATGACATCTTTGACTCTTTCGCCAATCAGTATTAACTCGGTGAACCCGTCGAGGAACTTCCAATTAGGTGTTTAAAGAAAGATCCGGTCAAAGTACCCATGAAGATGTCAATCAGCTCCCTATCAGTTAAAGGGGGGTTCACCCTACGAGCCAGATCTCTCCACTTTTGGGTGTATCCTTTGAAGCTCTCGTTGGAACCCATGGTAATGTTCTGCAATTGCACACGAGTTGGTGCAAGATCAGCGTTGTACTGGTACTTCTTATAGAAAGCAACAGCTAAATCCTCCCAGGTGTGGATGCGAGAACTCTCCAATTGACAAAACCATTCAAGTTGAGGCCCTACTAGGCTCTCATGGAAGAAATGGATCCAAAGCTTCGGATTGGTTGTGTATGGTTGAATCTTGCGGACATAAGACTTTAAGTGCATCTTAGGGCAAGAGACTCCATCGTACAGGGAAAAGGTAGGGATCTTGAACTTTGGCAGGATGAACACTTTAGAAACAAAACCCATGTCTCCTAAATCCAAGCCAGATATATGCTGAATTTCCATAGCAATGAGGCGATCATCTAACTGTTTGTACTTGTCATCAACGGGAGGATATTGTTCCTCAGAGTAGTCAGCTTCGACTTCATCAATCTCCAGACTACTGTCTTCTTCATGACTATCCCCCATGTTGGATGGAGTTGGAAGATCTAGAGCCCCCTTGACTGGTCCTTTAAATCTTCTTCCTAAGTTCAGGACGCCTACTGACTTCTTCGACTTTTTCTTCTTGTCTTTGAGAAGAAGAGTGTCCAGGTCCTCTTTCCCCTTAGTCAAAGCCAGAAACATTTGATGGAATTGAGCGTTTTGAGCCTGAAGGTCTTTGATTGTTTGTTCAAGAGCCATTTCTCAAATAAACAGCGGAGAAGATGAGAAACCTGCTATGAAAGTTGTTTATGCAATAATATGTATGATATATGTATGTAATGTTTTCAAGGATCTCGCGGGGTAAATAAGGAAATGTCAGAAGTTGAAATTTGACCAATAGCTTTGATTGGAGAACTTTGTATCAGTGATGTTTTTCCACGAGAATTAAGCTCACCATGTCGAGTGGGTCGTAGCCCTTGACTCAAGTTGTTGTGCTTTGATCTTTGATGTCATTTGGTTAGAGGAAAATGAATCCTATTGCCCCTTGATAGACTTCTGGTTCAAGGTGACCCTGCATAAAAGACCCTTGATATCCTTGAAACGGTTATTGAAAATGCTATGGTGTGATGTTATGTACAAGTAAGAAAGTTTATATACAAATAATCATATACACACAAAGCAGACAAGTCCTTAGGTTTAGGCTTGCATGGAGTTTGTAGGTAAGTACCCTCTTGAAGTTTAGTTGGCTCAAACCTGTCTGTTGTACCCCAAAATTTGCCCTCGCATTTTTTTCCACAAGAAATCTCAGCTTCAGGCGTTTCCTGATTTTTCAAACTGGCTCAAGAATCGGTCAAACAGATTTTTCTCGTCAGTCAGGACACAATTAGGGTTTTACTGATTTTCAGGGCTCCGGAATGTTTCACCCAAGTTGGCTTAGGGTTTTGGTTGATTCTGACTCAATTGTGATCAGGTGAACGTTCTTTGGCATTTAATCAGGAATTAAGGTTTTATGGGCATATTCTCAGAAAGATTAAAATTCCACAGCACTTTGCAAGTTATTCCAAGATTCGGGTTGAATTCGCATTATTTTGATTTAATCAGTAAAAAGGGGGAGTTGGTTTGAATTCACCAGTCAAAAGAAATACGCAGTTTGGATTTACAGTGTTTATTGAAAATCAGTAAAAAGGGGGAGTTGGTTTGAATTCACCAGTCAAAAGAAATACGCAGTTTGGATTTACAGTGTTTGTTGAAAATCAGTGAAAAGGGAATGCGCCTGATCAGTGTTTTGATTAACTGTTGATTTGCTTTGGAGATACCAGGTTTAATTGATCAATGTGCTAAAGCATTGTTTATTTTAATTATTTATTATTCTAAATTAAATGATTGAAATTTATTTTTCAATTATTTTTATTCCAAGAGTTTTAAATAATAAATAAACAATAAAGAGAAAACGGAATTAAGTTGGATAATGGAAACTTTTATTTATTCTTAAATTAACTGTACAATTATTGTTTATAATTTAATTACAAACAATGGTTTTACATTGATTTAAATTTAAATAAAAAGAAAAAAACTATCCTATTTTTTTTCTAATTCTTCATTCTTCACTTTGTTCCTCTCCATCCAAATATTCATCTGCAAAAGAAAAGGAGAAAAGTCAAATAACAGTTAAATTGAAAAGACAGATAAAAGAAAGTCATCATTAAGGGCCACTGATTGGGATCAGTTAACCCTCTCTGCAAATCACGGGACTTCTCCCGGTTCACAAAGAGGGAAGAATTTTTATGCAAAGTTGAAAAAATGCAAAGTGTCAAAAATACATAAGTTCAAAATGTCAAACTGCACAAACTCAATCTCAAACTCCAAGTTAAAACCAAACTGAAAAAAAATTCAGATTACAACTTTCTATCAAAATCCAAAAAGTACAGTTTACTGTCAAAATGCCAAAAAGTCCACCCAAGCTGTCAAAGAAAAGAGGATTGGGCAAAGATATTAAAAGGAGAAAAGTACAAAAGCTGTCAAAAGAAAAGATAAAATATGCAGAGGAAATTTGTTAAACAAGCAAGACACTTTCTTTTCATCATTTCCCAACAAATGGCCACTTTCAGAACTAGGTACAGCACAAAACATATTAAATATTTAACTGTACTAGAAGAGAGAGAGAAAAAAGAAGAATGCAGGTTTTTAGGCTTTAGGCAGGAAGCATAGAAACATATGCAAAAAGACTGAACACAGTAGAATAAGAAGGGGGTTCAAGCAAACCAACAAAAAATATATACAAAACTGCTACTGCATAAACAAATACAGAGAGCCTTAAAACGTCAAACCAAAAAAACACCTCCAAACTCAGAACCTGCTACCTCAAGCAATAACCATAACCTGCATTAGCTTTATTTCCAAAAGCCTCATCATACCTGTTAAGGCCATCAACCAGAAGCCAACCATTCTTACCTGCAAGCATAACCAGTTAAACCTGAAGCCAAACCGTCAATCTACTGTCAAACTCAAACCTGCTACAAACTGATATACAAAAACCTGCTATTGCATCTACCAAGTCCTGACCTGAAGCAAGTCAAAACCAATAACCCGCAATAAACCATACCAGCATACCAACCCCTGTCTAAACCTGAAACCTGCTGAAGCAAAACCTGTCCTGAACCAATATGCAAACCAGCTAAAGAGTCAAAACCAAACCTGCAATGGCCTAAACTCAACCTTGCCTAAACAAAAATGAACCTCAAACAAAAGTAAATTGGCTAAGCATCCAACCTGATATCCAAAAGCACACCAGCACAAGCCCCTGTAAGACCAGTTCACCCAACCAATAACCTCCAAAGCCCTCCGTAAAGAAACATCATCGGGTAAAAAAACAAGCATTCACAAGCATACATACAAATCCCTCAGAACCTTAGGTTCATCCTTGGGCAAGGAAGAGGCATAAGCAAGCAGAATAAAGCGACACAAGAAGGCAAGTTCAGGGCAACTGAGATAGAAGAAGTTTCAACAAGCATACAACGAAAGCAACGGAGGCAAGGCAGTGAAAGAGAAAAAGAAAGAGGTGAATATCAAAATAGAGTTTTCAGTTCAATCATCATAAAACCCTAGGCAAAAGAGGTAGTACAGAAATACCAGGGAGCTCAAAGCGTAAACATCAGCACCCTCCGCTCGTCAAGCCTCCTAAGGACCTCCATCCTCCTCCTTCCCCTCTCCAGTAAAAGTAAGGCCTTTTCTTTCTTTCATCTCACGTACCTCCAATAAAAAATCAATAATAAACAGCATAAGAAATCTAATCAAGCTATTAAATCAAAAGGAAGACAGTAACCCATAGCATGTAAAATAAATCAAAACCTAAAATGCGAAATCGAAGAGAAAAGGGTCACCCTCTTGTGCGCTTACCTGCTTCAAGTAAGAGGGTGAGGAGTTGAAGGTCGCTGGTGGCTGAGGCAAAAGGCTCACGCTGGGCATTCAAGAACGATTGGAGAAGACAAAGAGAAGGACGAACGAACGAACGCCGCCGTTGTCTCAAAACCTAAGCGCATGACCAACTGAAGACAAAAAATTCCAAACCCTAAAAATGTTTTGAGTCCAAACATGGGCCTTGCCCGTCTCTGCATGCCTAAGCCCAAATCATTGCTCCAATTCACACCCCCCTCTTTGAGCCCATTTCTAACCTATTTCAAGCCTTTTATTTATCATCATACATAAATTAACATAGATCATTTTCTTTTATACTTAAAAACTTTTTAATACAATATATTCTTTTTCTAACTTAATATATTTTAATAAAAATACACTCTTGTTAATGTACATAATTAATTGAAAATATATCTTTTCTTTAAGCATATAATTAAAACATTTTTCTATATACCTAATTTAGTTAATTTTAAAACACTTTTGAATATATATTAAACACATATACATAAAAAATACATTTTTATTTGCACCATATAATAAATATTGAAATTACTTGTCATTTAATTTGTTTATAATAAATATTGAAAATACTTTTCATTTAATTTGTACATAGTAAATAACAATACATTTTTACACGATTTAAATTCCTAACATTTAATGAGGATATTCTTTTGTACATATTAAACACAAACTACAAAGATACATTTTTATACACAATATAATTAAATTGAAAACATTTTCGTTTCATTAAAACATTCTTTTCATACATATCAAAATACAAGATTACAAGACCAATTAATTAAGTAGACGTTTAATTTTTCTTTAGGTCAAAACAAATACCCTAATACACATTAATTTCACCTTGTCGCATTTGTAAATAATCACATACTTACACAATACATCTCATACTTACACAATACAAATACACAATATATTGCTCCTATACACATTTGTTTATCTTATGCGTTGATATTCATTATTTACATTTGATCGCGAATTCGATTTGGTTGTAACTTATTGGATACTATAAGTCTCATCCCCATTTGTGAATATTGTACCCCCACTCCCGGATACTATTTTGTAATAGCGTAGACTTTACATTTTCGCAATTTACCGCTTTCAATTATACCATGGTTAGACCTGGGGTTTGCATGTACATAAAATCAAACGCTAGATAACCTAACACAAGACAAATACATGAAATCAATACACAATCACACTTGCACCCTCTAGGGTAATCCCACATGTTGCCTTCCAAAATGGGCCATGCTTGCACGTCGAGAACCTTTGGCAAAACAAAATCAAAATGATCATAAGTCCCTCAAAATGTTGCCTAAACGGAATGATCATAGTCCCTTCAAAGCAAATTGCCAAAGACACTTGGCACCATTGCATTCATGGTCCATACGATGACCCGCGCCCGTCCCGAATAAACTTCCTAAAACGCAAGATTGTCCATCAAATTCAATGGTGAAACAAAATTGTTAAAAAGGGGTTAAAACATAACAAAAACCTTTGAGTACAATAGGGTAGATAAAACTCTTAGTTACTTGAGATCGACTTGCAAAAACACTTGCCTTCTCTTCAAAAACCACAATCCACGACACTTTCAAACAAACTCTCAAAAACATTTGAAATATCTTTTTCGGAAAGATCCACACTTTTGTAAAACACTCAAACACGAGTCAAATACATTGGTCGCCTAAGACAAGGCATCTCTTCAAAAACATTTTGAAACACACACACACCATTTTTAAGCAATCAAGGCAAGTGATCTAAAAAAACCAAGTAACTAAGAGCCCATGGATAACCATGGATGAAGAGGGTGCTAATACCTTCCCTTTTCATAATCTACCCCCCGAACCCACGAAATATCTCAAAAGGTTTTTGCTGTGCTTTTTTAACCTTTCCTTTAGGATAAAATAAAAAGTCGGTGGCGACTCTTGCTCAACCGCACAAGTGCGAATACAAACGCAAAACCACAGTCAGTTCTCCCACCGTATCACAGAACTGGCGACTCTGTTGGGGATATTTAAAAGTGGGGTTACCTTAGGGTTTAGATCACTTTTACTTTCAAATTGATTGCTTTGTTTGCTTTTACATTTGTGGGCTTTTGTATCGGAGTTTCATAGATCCTAACCCGGATCTGGGGATACCTTCTTAGAAAGTAGCAACAAGGCTGTGAGGGAACTGTGCGGGGTATACCGACATGGTTGAAACAGTCTGCTACGTTGATGTGGCACTTTGGTGTGTACCAGTAACCCTTGAGTTCAGTCAAGGAGAGTACGGGGCCGCCGCGTGGTGTCGTGAAGCATCAACTGACCTTAGGAACCTTAATTGAACCATCTTGGCCTCTTTAGGGTAGTGAGATAACTGACTTTGGTGCAGTCCGAGGTTGGTTGATACTCGATACTACACCCAATTGAGGGTTGCTTTCCTGGAATATTTCGGTCGCCAGTTCAGTGGCTAAATCGAAACGATGAACAGTGAAAGCAATCTAGTGATATTGGGACCCTTAGAATCCGGTTGCTTCTAATAGGACAGGTTGATCCAACTAACTTCAAGAGGGTAGTAACTGAACCTCATGCAAGCATAAACCTAAGGCCTTGTTTGCTTGGTGTGAAAATGTTTGTCTGTATATACATTCACTTGCTTTTTGCATACATGTACATAACATCATGACATCACACCATAGCATTTTCAATAACCACTTCAAGGATCTCGAGGGTTCTGTTGATGCAGGGTTACGTTGAACCAGACATCTATCAAGGGGCAAGAGGTTTCTCCTCTAACCAATACAATCAAAGTTCAAGAACAACAACTTGAATCAGTGGCTATGACCCACTTGACATGGTGAGATCGATTCTCGCGGAAAGACATCCACCGATACAAAGTTCTCCAGTCAAAGATCAAGTGCAACAGCTTGAATCAGTGGCTATGACCCGCTCGACATGGTGAGTTTGATTCTCGTGGAAGGACGTCCACCGGTGCAGAGATCTCCAATCCAAGAGCAAAGTTCAACCTCTAACATTTTCTTGTGTTTACCCTGAGAAATCCTTGAAAGCATGCATCCACATATCATGCATTGCATTTTGACAGTCTTTCCTTTTTCAGGTTTCCTTACTCTCCTGCTGTTTATTTCAGCAAGAGATGGCTTTAGAAAGGTCTGTCAAAGACATCCAAGACCAGACTGCTCAGCTGCAGGAGATGTTCCTAAACTTGTCTCTGGAACAAGAAGAGATGAAAGCTCTCCTCACAAGGGGCTTGGAGAATTCCACCAACGCCAGGAGTGATCAGCTTGCGGAGCTGCAGTTTGATCTGACAACCTCGAGGACCCAAATGATGGGACTGTTGCTGGGCCAAATGGCTCTCATCCAAGACCTATCTCAAAGACAAGAGTAACTCAGAGTTCTTGTCTGCCAACTGCTTCCAAATAACCAACTGGGGCAAACATCTAAAGTTGAAGAGCAAGTCACCGCTCAGCCTCCATCCGCTCAAGAAGACAAAGGGAAAGCTCCCTTGCTTGCTTCAGGGTCACGAGCCCATCAACGACCTCGCCAGCGTCAACGGGGCAATCGGCGTAAGCAAGAAACATCGGGAAGACAGTTCACGGAGACTAAAATACCATCATTCTTTATACTGAAGCGCCTGATGGAGGTCAACTTGCTTACCTTAAAGGACCCTCCTCAAAAGCCCAATATCTCCTCTCCTCACTATCATCCCGACGCATTCTGTGTTTACCACTCCTACAGCCCGGGACACGACACCAACGACTGTTGGGCCTTGAAGAACAAGATTCAAGATCTGATCGACATTGGGGTGCTGGAATTCATGCCAGACGGCGAGATGAAAATCTTCCGTTAAAGGGTTCTCCGCTTGAAGTGACGAAGCTCAAGCTGAAAGACTTTTGCTTCTTTTTGAATTTTCAAAGTTGTAATTTCTTTTGCTGTCAAACGATTATCTGTTGATGTTAAACTCTGTTTTCATTAATGTATTGCATATGTTTGTCTTGAATTCATCCATTCGTTTCACTACTCTTATGCTTTTCTTTATGATATTTGACTCTTGATAAAAAGCTGTAAGCCTTTAGAGGGAGGATGACGAAACAATACCACGATCTTATACAGTATGCTTTTGAACAGACCTTGCTGATGATGTACAGGCATTTCTTTCAAATCCCAAACACTAGAGTTATAAGGAAGTTAATCCCTAGTCAACCCCTTCGAGCTAAAGAAGTAGGAGTTTTCTGTTCTGAAACAATCAAAAACCTTTGGTATAAACCTGGGGCAGGGTAGTATCTCAGTTAGTTCAAAACAAAATGCGCATTGAAGTCGCAAACTCTCAGTTCGTAATACAACGAACGATGTCAAAAAAAAGAGGAGAAAGCATTCCTTTGAAATCAAAAGACAAGGGTGGTTCCCTATCACATAGACAGTCAATCTCTCAAAAGAGAAAAGCCCGCCAAGCCAAACCTATAAAGGAGGCTTAAGAAAGTTGGGGCATCCCGCTGACAGTAATCCCGGAAAACGGTAACAGTCAGGAAAAAGTTAGGGATAACAAATCAAAATCAAAATAGTGAGGTCATTACAAAATCCTCAACAACATGAAAAAGGAGATGATGACTGTCTCCCCCAAATTCAACTGGTGAACCATCGCCCAAAAGTCGTTCCAAACTCAAAACAGAGTATGACGCACAATTAACTGAGCTTAGGTTGAAGAACATCACGAAGAGCGGGTGGGTACAAATATACTTTGAGCCTTTATCCTTTGTTTCTTAAACCGTGAACCAGGCCACGTTACAACCCTTTCAAAAGTCCTAATTGAAGCATGGGTTAATTCAAAAGCATACTGTCACAAAAGGTATCCTGACTCCTGTAGGGCTTTACTCTAAATCTTGTGTTAACTTGTCTTACGAAAAGTTTTCTGCTAAAAACGCATTTTTTTTCAAAACGAAAAAAAACTTCGAGACAAACATAAACTTTGTATTGCTTGAATATCGCTGTCTGCATTTGGCTTTTTGTTTGACAGCGAAGAATTTCATACCACGAATGTTCGGAGGAACGAAAGCTCTCTCAGTAAGTAAAAATCACTTCAAGAGGATAACACTTCCATCAAATCTCCTATCAGCAAGAGGCATGACATGTCACAATTCAATTAACCTGGGGCAGTCCAGTCAAGGTCCAACAGGTCTTTCAAAGTTCAGTTAACCTGGGGCAGTCCAGTCAAAGATTTCAAGAAATCTCTCAATATGCAGAGTAATCTGATTCAAGACTCCTTCTCCACCACTTGGGGCATTCAAATGTCAAAAGTGTTCAATAAATCAACTATTACAATTCCAGACTCAATTCCTGTATCTAGCCAGGGCACGTCTGAAGAGTTCGAAGATTCGATTCCTGTATCCAGCCAGGGCACATCTATCAACTACAACATTTCCATATTCGATTCTTGTATCCAGCCAGGGCATATCTGTTGACGACTGTTTTCCAGACTCGATTCTTGTATCCAGCCAGGGCACGTCTGAAGAATTCCAGATCAACACCTGCAACAAGCCAGGAAAACATCTGTGGACGACCGATTGTAGACCAACACCTGTAACAAGCCAGGAAATTATCTACATCACCACTTGGGGCATTTGAATGTCAAAAGTGTTCAAAAACCCGATGCAGTTTTACACGGACTCATCGTCAGGAAATCCTACACAGATCTCCTCAAAACAGGAAGACCCCAGTAGTTTGGCATACAACCCAAGCTTCTGATTCTCCCAACAGTGGTCCCAAGACCTCTCATTTTCAACAATTGAAGACTCTTGCCCTTCACAGCAGCAGCCAAGGATTTATTTTCCCCGGCAGCAACCAAGATTCTTTTATCTTTCAGCCGTCCAGGATTCATCTATCCTCAGCAAGATAACTCATCAGCTTACACGCGCATTCATCACATTCATGTCATAAACATTGATGTCACATACATTGCATCATGCATCATAACATTGCATACAACTAACCCTTTACCTTTTCAGGTAAGATCAGTCAGTAGACAAAGATCATCTTCTAAGTATACTCAGATGTGACCCGGACACGGCGACCTTCTGATACTTATTCCAGATTCATCCAAATGCAGTTTACACAAGCTCATCATCAGGAAACCCTACACCGGTTCCTCTTCAAGACGTCTGAAAACAGTTTATGGATTCTTCCCAACAACGGATGTTAATCTACCAACTTGTTCAGACTCTTCTCAACTTTTGAAAACAGTTTACAGACGCTTCCCAACAACGGATGCTGCTCTATTGCTTATTCCGTCTCAACTCCTGAAAACAGTTTACAGATTCTCCAGACATGGATGTCAATCTATTGCTTATTCGGACCCCCAATTCAGAGATGTTCCAAAACATGGATGCCCTTCTGATACTTGCCCACTCACTTTTGAAATACGATTCAACATGTCCAGATGGCATCTTTAAGCCCATCCTCCTACCAGCAGTCACCAGATGGCATCTTTAAGCCCATCACCAAATGGCATCTTTAAGCCCATTATCAGATGGCATCTCTAAGCCCATCCCCCGACAAGATTCTATCGCACCAGATGGCATCTCTAAGCCCATCCCCCGACAAGATTCTATCGCACCAGATGGCATCTTTAAGCCCGTCTCCAAATGGCATTTTTTAAGCCCATTCACCTCTACCATCACATCGTCGAGTGCAAATTTTCTGGGTACTTTAGTGTCCAATCTTCTTTTACCTTCAAGTCGCGAAAGGCAAGCTTGCCAATCTAACTCTTCAGGTCCAAGAAGATTGAACAGGGGCAACTGTTGTACCCCAAAATTTGCCCTCGCATTTTTTTCCACAAGAAATCTCAGCTTCAGGCGTTTCCTGATTTTTCAAACTGGCTCAAGAATCGGTCAAACAGATTTTTCTCGTCAGTCAGGACACAATTAGGGTTTTTCATGATTTTCAGGGCTCCGGAATGTTTCACCCAAGTTGGCTTAGGGTTTTGGTTGATTATGACTCAATTGTGATCAGGTGAACGTTCTTTGGCATTTAATCAGGAATTAAGGTTTTATGGGCATATTCTCAGAAAGATTAAAATTCCACAGCACTTTGCAAGTTATTCCAAGATTCGGGTTGAATTCGCATTATTTTGATTTAATCAGTAAAAAGGGGGAGTTGGTTTGAATTCACCAGTCAAAAGAAATACGCAGTTTGGATTTACAGTGTTTGTTGAAAATCAGTAAAAAGGGGGAGTTGGTTTGAATTCACCAGTCAAAAGAAATACGCAGTTTGGATTTACAGTGTTTGTTGAAAATCAGTGAAAAGGGAATGCGCCTGATCAGTGTTTTGATTAACTGTTGATTTGCTTTGGAGATACCAGGTTTAATTGATCAATGTGCTAAAGCATTGTTTATTTTAATTATTTATTATTCTAAATTAAATGATTGAAATTTATTTTTCAATTATTTTTATTCCAAGAGTTTTAAATAATAAATAAACAATAAAGAGAAAACGGAATTAAGTTGGATAATGGAAACTTTTATTTATTCTTAAATTAACTGTACAATTATTGTTTATAATTTAATTACAAACAATGGTTTTACATTGATTTAAATTTAAATAAAAAGAAAAAAACTATCCTATTTTTTTTCTAATTCTTCATTCTTCACTTTGTTCCTCTCCATCCAAATATTCATCTGCAAAAGAAAAGGAGAAAAGTCAAATAACAGTTAAATTGAAAAGACAGATAAAAGAAAGTCATCATTAAGGGCCACTGATTGGGATCAGTTAACCCTCTCTGCAAATCACGGGACTTCTCCCGGTTCACAAAGAGGGAAGAATTTTTATGCAAAGTTGAAAAAATGCAAAGTGTCAAAAATACATAAGTTCAAAATGTCAAACTGCACAAACTCAATCTCAAACTCCAAGTTCAAACCAAACTGAAAAAAAATCCAGATTACAACTTTCTATCAAAATCCAAAAAGTACAGTTTACTGTCAAAATGCCAAAAAGTCCACCCAAGCTGTCAAAGAAAAGAGGATTGGGCAAAGATATTAAAAGGAGAAAAGTACAAAAGCTGTCAAAAGAAAAGATAAAATATGCAGAGGAAATTTGTTAAACAAGCAAGACACTTTCTTTTCATCATTTCCCAACAAATCCACTTTCAGAACTAGGTACAGCACAAAACATATTAAATATTTAACTGTACTAGAAGAGAGAGAGAAAAAAGAAGAATGCAGGTTTTTAGGCTTTAGGCAGGAAGCATAGAAACATATGCAAAAAGACTGAACACAGTAGGATAAGAAGGGGGTTCAGACAAACCAACAAAAAATATATACAAAACTGCTACTGCATAAACAAATACAAAGAGCCTTAAAACGTCAAACCAAAAAAACACCTCCAAACTCAGAACCTGCTACCTCAAGCAATAACCATAACCTGCATTAGCTTTATTTCCAAAAGCCTCATCATACCTGTTAAGGCCATCAACCAGAAGCCAACCATTCTTACCTGCAAGCATAACCAGTTAAACATGAAGCCAAACCATCAATCTACTGTCAAACTCAAACCTGCTACAAACTGATATACAAAAACCTGCTATTGCATCTACCAAGTCCTGACCTGAAGCAAGTCAAAACCAATAACCCGCAATAAACCATACCAGCATACCAACCCCTGTCTAAACCTGAAACCTGCTGAAGCAAAACCTGTCCTGAACCAATATGCAAACCAGCTAAAGAGTCAAAACCAAACCTGCAATGGCCTAAACTCAACCTTGCCTAAACAAAAATGAACCTCAAACAAAAGTAAACTGCCTAAGCATCCAACCTGATATCCAAAAGCACACCAGCACAAGCCCCTGTAAGACCAGTTCACCCAACCAATAACCTCCAAAGCCCTCAGTAAAGAAACATCATCGGGCAAAAAAACAAGCATTCACAAGCATACATACAAAGCCCTCAGAACCTTAGGTTCATCCTTGGGCAAGGAAGAGGCATAAGCAAGCTGAATAAAGCAACACAAGAAGGCAAGTTCAGGGCAAATGAGATAGAAGAAGTTTCAACAAGCATACAACGAAAGCAACGGAGGCAAGGCAGTGAAAGAGAAAAAGAAAGAGGTGAATATCAAAATAGAGTTTTCAGTTCAATCATCATAAAACCCTAGGCAAAAGAGGTAGTACAGAAATACCAGGGAGCTCAAAGCGTAAACATCAGCACCCTCCGCTCGTCAAGCCTCCTAAGGACCTCCATCCTCCTCCTTCCCCTCTCCAGTAAAAGTAAGGCCTTTTCTTTCTTTCATCTCACGTACCTCCAATAAAAAATCAATAATAAATAGCATAAGAAATCTAATCAAGCTATTAAATCAAAAGGAAGACAGTAACCCATAGCATGTAAAAGAAATCAAAACCTAAAATGCGAAATCGAAGAGAAAAGGGTTACCCTCTTGTGTGCTTCCCTGCTTCAAGGAAGAGGGGAGAGGAGTTGAAGGTCGCTGGTGGCTGAGGCAAAAGGCTCACGCTGGGCATTCAAGAACGATTGGAGAAGACAAAGAGAAGGACGAACGAACGAACGCCGCCGTTGTCTCAAAACCTAAGCGCATGACCAACTGAAGACAAAAAATTCCAAACCCTAAAAATGTTTTGAGTCCAACATGGGCCTTGCCCGTCTCTGCATGCCTAAGCCCAAATCATTGCTCCAATTCACACCCCCCTCTTTGAGCCCATTTCTAACCTATTTCAAGCCTTTTATTTATCATCATACATAAATTAACATAGATCATTTTCTTTTATACTTAAAAACTTTTTAATACAATATATTCTTTTTCTAACTTAATATATTTTAATAAAAATACACTCTTGTTAATGTACATAATTAATTGAAAATATATCTTTTCTTTAAGCATATAATTAAAACATTTTTCTATATACCTAATTTAGTTAATTTTAAAACACTTTTGAATATATATTAAACACATATACATAAATAATACATTTTTATTTGCACCATATAATAAATATTGAAATTACTTGTCATTTAATTTGTTTATAATAAATATTGAAAATACTTTTCATTTAATTTGTACATAGTAAATAACAATACATTTTTACACGATTTAAATTCCTAACATTTAATGAGGATATTCTTTTGTACATATTAAACACAAACTACAAAGATACATTTTTATACACAATATAATTAAATTGAAAACATTTTCGTTTCATTAAAACATTCTTTTCATACATATCAAAATACAAGATTACAAGACCAATTAATTAAGTAGACGTTTAATTTTTCTTTAGGTCAAAACAAATACCCTAATACACATTAATTTCACCTTGTCGCATTTGTAAATAATCACATACTTACACAATACATCTCATACTTACACAATACAAATACACAATATATTGCTCCTATACACATTTGTTTATCTTATGCGTTGATATTCATTATTTACATTTGATCGCGAATTCGATTTGGTTGTAACTTATTGGATACTATAAGTCTCATCCCCATTTGTGAATATTGTACCCCCACTCCCGGATACTATTTTGTAATAGCGTAGACTTTACATTTTCGCAATTTACCGCTTTCAATTATACCATGGTTAGACCTAGGGTTTGCATGTACATAAAATCAAACGCTAGATAACCTAACACAAGACAAATACATGAAATCAATACACAATCACACTTGCACCATCTAGGGTAATCCCACATGTTGCCTTCCAAAATGGGCCATGCTTGCACGTCGAGAACCTTTGGCAAAACAAAATCAAAATGATCATAAGTCCCTCAAAATGTTGCCTAAACAGAATGATCATAGTCCCTTCAAAGCAAATTGCCAAAGACACTTGGCACCATTGCATTCATGGTCCATACGATGACCCGCGCCCGTCCCGAATAAACTTCCTAAAACGCAAGATTGTCCATCAAATTCAATGGTGAAACAAAATTGTTAAAAAGGGGTTAAAACATAACAAAAAACTTTGAGTACAATAGGGTAGATAAAACTCTTAGTTACTTGAGATCGACTTGCAAAAACACTTGCCTTCTCTTCAAAAACCACAATCCATGACACTTTCAAACAAACTCTCAAAAACATTTGAAATATCTTTTTCGGAAAGATCCACACTTTTGTAAAACACTCAAACACGAGTCAAATACATTGGTCGCCTAAGACAAGGGATCTCTTCAAAAACATTTTCAAACACACACACACCATTTTTAAGCAATCAAGGCAAGTGATCTAAAAAAGCCAAGTAACTAAGAGCCCATGGATAACCATGGATGAAGAGGGTGCTAATACCTTCCCTTTTCATAATCTACCCCCCGAACCCACGAAATATCTCAAAAGGTTTTTGCTATGCTTTTTTAACCTTTCCTTTAGGATAAAATAAAAAGTCGGTGGCGACTCTTGCTCAACCGCACAAGTGCGAATACGAACGCAAAACCACAGTCAGTTCTCCCACCGTATCACACTGTCCTAGCAATAGTAACCAGATTCTAAGGGAGCTCAATATGACTGGTTTGTTTTCTAGGGCATTGTTTCAGCGCAAGCCTCTTTATTGGCGACCGAAATATCCCAAAAAACCAAACCTCAATGAGTGTAGTATCGAGTATCTACCAACTTCTTACTGCACCAAAGCCAGTCATCTCACTACGTCCTAGTGGCCAAGTTGGTCAAGTATAGGTTCTAGAAGTCAATTAGTGCTTCATGACATCACTCATCGGTCCCGTATTCTCCTTGAATACTCAAGGGCTACCGGTACCCATAAATATGTCATACTAACATAGATATTGCTTAGACCATGTCGGTGTACCCCGCACAGTTTCCACAACATATTGCTACTTACCTATAAGGTATCCCAAATCCGGGTAGAGGATTTAAATCCAAACAAAGAACCAAAATGTAAAACAAACAAATCAAACAATGAAAGCAAGTAAAGGTGATCTAGCCCTAAGGTAACCCCACTTTTAAAAATTTCCCCAGCAGAGTCGCTTGTTCAAACAATAAAAAGGAAAACATAAAATATGCCAAAAAAATGGTAAAACAGACACTGGCGCTCGAACCCAGGTCCAAGGGGTGACAGTCACGCGCTTTAACCACTGGTGTGGTGATACATCCGTTAACATTGGCACAAAAATAAATACATAACATATATTTTTCCCTGACTGTACTTCGTCTTCAACCTCCAGCCAAAGGATTTCAAACTTGCTCGTTCCTCAACCATTTTCAAAAATGTAAACATGAAACTTGTGCATTTTTCAAACACAAATCCAACCATGTAACTAATTTAAGCTAACATTCAAAAATAAGGATGAATTTATGAAAGTACCAAATTCTGACCTAAACGTTTTAGCAAGTTCAAACTCAAAATTCTCCATGCTTAAGCAACATAAAGGAAATCCATGGACATGTATATATTCAGGGCAATGATATCTACATTCTCTCTTCACAAATGCAAGCCTAACAATGACTAAATAATGAGATAGAAGTTCAAGAAAAATACCTTAAAACTGGAAATCGTGAAATGAGTTTGAGCTTGTTTCAAGTGATGGTGATGATAATGTTAGCTTCCTTTGACCTCTAGGAAGCTAATGCAATGGCTGGCTTGAGCTGAAGGTGGATGGAATGGTCTGGAGAAGTCCAACTGTGATGATCTGTTTTTGAACTTGGAAATGGGTGAAGATGGTGTTACAGTCGTGTATCAGGGACAGGGATGGCTTATGTATGATGTTTGGAAGCTTTTGGAAGCAAAGGCCAAAAATGCACGAGTAGTTTTTGATTTTGGGATTTTTGGCCAGAATATGCAATAATGGAAGTCTGAGATGCAGTTCATAGTTCTGGTGACTTTTGAAACTTGTGTATTTTTGTGTTAGCTTGCAAACAACTTGTGCATAAGTAAGGAAAAGGTTCTAGCACTTGAGAGGGTCAGAAGTCCAAGATATCGAGTTATGGCTATCTTACTTAATTTTGAAGAAAAGTGGAAATATATTTTCAAGGCAAAGTACAAGCATGGGCTGAGTTGTTAGAGGCTTTAGACAAGTTTCTTTTGGGTTAGAGGTTGTGTGTGATCAGAAGCAAACAAGTGCAAAGCTCAAGAATTGATTTTGTACATAAAAGCTACTTTTCCAAAATGGCAATTTGCACTTTCTTTCCAAAATGGCATTAAGCATGGGCAATGCATTGAATGCTTAGATTAAATCCTCTAACAGCTGCACAAACATTTAATTATGGAGTGCCAAGCAAGTTTGAGGCCTACAAAGCAAATATTGTGCAGCCTAGCATGGATTTGAATTCTTGTTCATCATGGAAATGACCTATAATTCAAGAATGAAATGCCAACTTCATGACTTCGATTCTCCTTGCTCAAACATGATTTCAAGGAGTTCTTTTACATTTTAGAAAGCTTGTAATGTTCTCTATAATCCATATTTGAATCACTTTTAAAGATTCCCCTTGGAACTATGTGAAAAACTTCCATGAAGATAGGACAAAATCCTACCTAAACTAGGGCAAAATTTTACTAAGTTTCCAAGTTTCATGAACATGTATTCACAAAATCATAACTTGAAACCCGTGAATTTATAGGATAAGTTATGTTCATAAATGTTTTAGATCTCATTGATATCTACAACTTTCATGTTGAAAGTTTCCTTTGAATCATCTTGCATCATGGTGAAAAATTGGCTCAAAGTTGTGAAAAAATATGAAGTTTTCAACACTTAGAAAAATTTCTAAGTTTGGAAACTTTGACTTTTCAAAATGAAATCTGGAATTTTTGATTTCCTGATGAAAAAGTTTCATATTTTGACATGTTTTGATGAATTGTGATCTTTGACACTTGATTTTGACCAAAAAGTCAAAGTTTGACTTTTTAGTGTGCAGTTGACTTTTGATCAGTTGACTGATTATCAACTATCAATCAAATGACCTTGAGAAATGTTTTGAGTCATGTCATTAGGTCAAAATGATGCAATTGAATCCTTGAGATCATGTTTCCAACCAATCAACCATTTACTAGGTCAAAAATCAGAAGTTGCCCTTTCTTAGTCAAAACCCTATTTTTGACCATTTTGCCCTTTGGATGATCTAATCAAATTTCTTGAGGAATTATGGTCCAAACTTGATCAAATGACATATATGACTTCATAATGTTGATATGGATAAAAATTATGAAGTTTGACTGTAAATTAGCCACAGTTGACTTTTTCCCCAATACAGTTGATTTTTAGGTTAACTGATCAATTGATGGAGCAAAAATGTGATCCAAGACTTGAAACTTGACATGAGAAATCTTGATGGTCCATAATGATCCATGAAATTCATATGAGGAATTAAATGTTCAATTATCCTTGTGCAATCTCAAACCTTAATTTCAGTCATCAATGCTTAAGGAGGTGTCTTGAGCTAATCAACCCTAGTGCAGTCTTGAACCAGAGGAGATCTTGTGAGAAATTACTTGATAAATGAGAGGGCAAATTTTGGGGTACAACGCTCTCAATGAAAAAAATCACCTCAGATGGAAAGACATGTCCAATAACATGACTTTCATAATCAAGAGACATGACATGGTGTCTAAACTGTTCGGGGGGCAATCGAGTCAAGATTTTTAGAATCTGTCAAAGGTGCCAAATAGCCAGGGGCAGACCTGCATCTGAATCACTTGAGGCATTGAACAAGAATTCCAGAAAAGAGACATGTTCTATCAAGCAAACATCTTCCTGGAAATATCACCAACCTACGGAGTTTCAACATTACGTTCCAAGGGAATTTATCTCCCCAACTGAGTTTTAAAAACTATAAAAGCCCCTGTAGACTACTTCTCTCCAACATAGCTCATTCCTCCATCTCCATGTTTTACTTCCCCAATAGGGTTTATTTCCTCAAAATCATTCCAGGATCTAACTCCCAAAAACTACCTAACACTTGTCAAAGGACGGTTCCTGAATGGATACAGTCCAGATAGGATCAAGAGACAGATGACATTCTGACATGTATTCCAGATTCTCTTCTAGATACCGTCCATATACGATCCAGAGACGAAAGACATTCTGACACTTATTCCATATTCTCTTCTAGATATAGTCCAGATACGATCCAGAGACGGATGACATTATGACACTTATTCCAGATTCTCTTCTAGATACAGTCTAGATACGATCCAGAGACAGGTGACATTCTGACATTTATTCCAGATTCTCTTCTAGATACAATTCAAATACGATCCAGAGACGAATGACATTATGAAACTTATTCTAGATTCTCTTCTAGATACAGTCCAGATACGATCCAGAGACGGATGACATTTTGACACTTATACCAGATTCTCTTCTATATATAGTCCAGATACGATCCATAGATATATGACATTCTAACACTTATTCCAGATTCTCTTCTAGATACAGTCCAGATACGATCCATAGACGGATGACATTCTAAAACTTATTCCATATTCTCTTCTAGATACAATCCAGATATGATCCAGATACGGATGACATTCTGACACTTATTCCAAATTCTCTTCTAGATACAGTCCAGATACGATCAAAAGATGGATGACATTCTGACACTTATTCCAGATTCTCTTCTAGATACAGTCCATATACGATCCAGAGATGGATGACATTCTGACACTTATTCCAGATTCTCTTCTAGATATAGTCCAGATACGATCCATAGGCGGATGACATTCTGACACTTATTCCAGATTCTCTTCTAGATACAGTCCAAATACGATCCAGAGATGAATGACATTCTGACATTTATTCCAGATTCTCTTCTAGATACAGTCCAGATACGATCCAGAGACGGATGACATTCTGACACTTATTCCAGATTCTCTTCTAGATACAGTCTAGGTACGATCCAGAGACGAATGACATTCTGACACTTATTCCAGATTCTCTTCTAGATACACTCGAGATACGATCTAAAGACGAATGACATTATAACACTTATTCCATATTCTCTTCTAGATACAGTCTAGATACGATCCAGATACGGGTGACATTCTGAGACTTATTCTAGATTCTCTTCTAGATACAATCCAGTTACTGTCCAGAGACGGATGACATTCTAACACTTATTCTAGATTCTCTTCTAGATACAGTCCAGATACGATCCAGAGACGGATGACATTCTGGCACTTATTCCAGATTCTCTTCTAGATACAATTTAGATGCGATCCAGATGCGGATGTTATTCTGACACTTATTCAATACATGTTTCAAATACAGTTCAGATACGATCCAGAGACGGATGTTATTCGGACAATCATTCAACACATTTTTCAGAAACAATTCAGATACGCTCCAAATATGGATGTCATTCTGATACTCATTCAGTACATCATTCAGTTCAAATACGATCAAGATATATATTTATTATGATACTCATACTCAATACATCTCCATATACAATCACGACATAGATTCATTCTGGCAATCCCCAAGCGGTTTGCGGAGTTTCCTTTCCCCTGTAGAGTTTATTTCTCTAGCAACGGAAATTCATCTCCCAACAGTTCAACTTCATCCCCAACAACCATCAGGGATTTATTTTCCCCAATTCAACAATATTGTAATAGATCAGCTGATACGTTCATATATTGCATTCATAAATCATTTTACAAGTGTCATAGCATATGCAACACAAATGCATATATCGCAATCTCATTTATTTTGAGAACATCGTTACCCAATGCATTTCATGCATCATGAAATTACATACAACTAATTTTTACCTTTTCAGGAAAGTTCGTAGGCAGACAAATATCATCATCAGTTTTCAACAGTTCTAGATTAATTCCTGAAACCAGACATGGAAGCTATCTGTGAACAACTAATTGTAGATCAATCCTCGAAACAAGACGCGATGACTATCTACAAGACCGGGTTAGAGATTAATTCTTGAAACCAGTCAGGGAAACTATCTCAACGGCCAACAAAAGCAAGTTCCAGATTAATTCTTGAAACCAGACATGGCAACTATCTATGAAAAACTAATTGTAGATTAATTCCCGAAACAATACGGGGCGACTATCTATAAGACCAGGTTAGAGATTAATTCCTGAAACCAGTTAGGGAAATTATCTCAACCACCAACAAAAGCAAGTTCCAGATTAATTCTTGAAACCAGACAGGGAAACTATCTATGAACAACTGATTGTACATCCATTCCCGAAATAAGTGGGGGCAACTCTCTACAAGACTAGGTTAGAGATTTATTCCTGAAACCAGACAGGGCAACTATCTCAACGACCAACAAAAGCAAGTTCCAGATTAATTCCTAAAACTAGACAGGGTAACTATTTGTGAACAATTGATTATATATCAATTCTCGAAACAATCCGGGGTGACTATCTACAAGACCATGTTGGAGATTAATTCCTGAAACAAGCTAGAGCAACTATCTTTACGACCAACAAAAAAACAAGTTCCAGATTAATACCTGAAACAAGACAGGGCAACTATATGTGGACAACTGATTATAGATTAATACCTGAAACAAGATAGGACAACTATCTATGTGAGCAGATTGAAGATTAACACCCAAAACAAGATGGGGAAACTATCTTTCTTTCTCAAATAGGTCAGAGATTAATTCCTGAAACAAGCCAGGGTAACTATCTCAACGACCAACAAAATCAAGTTCCAGATTAATTCCCGAAACCAGACTGGGAAACTATTTGTGAACAACTGATTATGGATCAATTCTCAAAACAAGATGGGGTGACTATCTACATGACAAGACGAAGCAATATTACACGGGTCCCTTCTCATGATCTCCAGATGCAGCTTTACACGGGCTCATCCTGAATCAATATTACACGGGTTCCTCCTCATATATATCCAGATGAAGTTTAACACGGACTCATCCTGAAGCAACCCTACACAGGCTCCTTCTAACATATTTCCATAATAAAGTTAATTTCATTTTCCCTAGTAAGTTACTGCGAAGCCTGGATTTCAACCAGAAAACAACTAACTTTTATCTCTCCAGTCCAGAGATAACTTCTCAGTAGAGCCATGGTCATCTAAAGCTCCTAGACTATATTCCCCATAGAGTTTTCTTCAATCAAGATAACAACAAAAATCAACATTCTCCAGCAGAGTCCTCCTCAAACAACATGAACAGGAATGTCGACAAAGAGACCTCTTCTGAAGTCAGCATCTACTTTGGATGGCATCTTTAAGCCCATCTCTGACAACTCTCAGTGATCTTCTCCAAATGGCATCTGTAAGCCCATTCCTAATATCATCAACCAACGACGTTACTCCATGTGAGCGCAAATTTATGGGCACTCTAGTGTTCAATCAACTTCTACCTTCAGATCACGAAAGGCAGACAAGCCAATCTAAATCTTCAGATTTAAGAAGATTAAACAGGGGCAGCTGTTGTGCCCCAAAATTTTCCCTCCCATTCTATTCAATACATTCTCATTGAGGTCCTCATTTGCTCAAGGTTGACCAAGAATTGACCAGACAAATTCTCTTCCTAAGCAATGGATTTCTATTTAAGGTTTCATTTCTCACAAAGAATTTTAGTTTGCAGGGGCTTCAAATGATTTCCATGGAGCCCTATACGACTCAACATAATGGCATAGCTGAAAGAAAGAAAAGAAGTGTACATGACAAGGTGTAGGTCAAAAGCTAAGAATACACCTAAGAGCTTTTGGGTTGAAGCAGCTTCGACAGCAGTATGCAGTCTAATCTGATGCCCAACGAAGCACTAGGATCGAAGGAAGGATAGTTCGAAATAAAGTGTGAGGAGGATTTTTGAAGTATTCGATTGATGAAGAGCTAGTAAAAAGCTTCGAAGGGTTCATTTTCGAACTATTGAAATAAAGGCCATTCAAAGCATTACAAGGAAAGACATTTCAATTGCCATGTTGGTTAAATTGGTGCTTCAAAAAGAAGAAGATGTTGAATTCGAAAGCTTTGATCTTATGGTTCGAAGGACATACAACCTTCAAACATGGCGTGATTTCATAGAAGGACTATTAGGGTCGAATCAGCCAAATATAAGTCATCTTAGAATTTTTGGATCAATGTGTTTCTGACATGTACCTGAACAGGCAAGGAAGAAGATGGATGATTGAAGTGAAGTTTTGGTGCTCATAGGTTATCATTCGATTGGTGCAACAAGCTATATTCACTAATAGAAGATGAATTAGTGAGCAATAAACATATTCTTGTAGACAAAAGCAAAGGTTGAAATGGGAGTCGAAGACACAGTTACAACTGTGTTCGAAGGAAAGAATAAAACAAAGCTTCGACGGGCTAAGATGAAAAGGTGATGCTTCGATTGGTAGAATTGAAGGAAAGGAGATCTAAAGGAACAAGAATTGAGTTTGATTAGGCTGATTGGATATGAAAGTTTTCTAGATCAAGCAACCAATGAAGATAGTGACTCAATCAAAGAAGCCAACATGATGAGGCCTTGAACACTTCAAATTGGGACTCAGAGCCATAAAAAAGAGCAAAGCTTGGGAGCATTCGAAATAATCAATTGATATTAAATAAACTACAAGTTGAAACGAAATCTTAATGGGACAAAGCCCAAATTCATGCAAAACTCCAACCACAACCTGTCCAGGTTCACTCAAAGTCCAAAATGGTAGAAAATTATCAAAATTGGAAACTTTTCAAACCTGTCGATTTTGCTTTCAAAGTCGTGATTAATGGATGATTCATGCCATATTTGTTAACCACCACACCCGTATAAATACAAGACAGACATTCATTATCAACGCACACAAGAAGCTGCCTCAGAAAACCATATCAAATTCTCAAAATCTCACAAAGTGATCAAAATTCGAAATATGCTTCACAGGCTACTCCAGTCCAAACGAATACCAGACCCATATTCCTGAAGCCCATACTAGCTCTCCTCCAAACCTGAAGCATGTCCAAAAGTCACGCACCAAGCTCACCAGTCTTTGGTAAAATTCTGGATCATAACCCTTCCGAATACATATTTATCATTGGGTTAAGTCTAATGTGCTACATGCGAATATGAGTGTTGGAAGTATATGGTGCCATTTTTAGGGCTTCGAAGTAGCCAAGCTTTGAACTAGGTGATACAGGGACCTTTCGCCAATTTTAACCCCAGATTTGGATTCAGGGGATGGTCTCACGTAAGGCAGGGTCTTTGGATTTGCTTCGATCCAGTATTTGATCCAGTTTGTAGGTGTGTGTTCAGGGAAGGACTTGGGTTCCATACCCAGGTCTTGCATTTTGTTTTTTCTAACTATTTCCTTGCAGATCTGGCGCTTCAAGTCCAAACGCACACACCATGTACCATCATATCATCACCATCTGATCCAGATCCAAACGCCTCAACATGTAGCTTCATGGTAGACCCTTAAAGGCTAGAAACATAGGATCCAGCGCAACTCTCGGGTTCTTTTTGTTTGGGCCTAATGTTGTACCCCAAAATTTGCCCTCCCATATCCCTCAAGATTTTGCCAAGAATGATCTTCAAGTGGCCCAAGTTGACTCAAAGATTGGACAGTCAAATCACCTTCTAAGGCAGTCAATTCAAAATTAGGGTTTTGTGTTGCATCAAGGTCCTCACATCCAAATGACCTCAAATTCTCCCCAATGTCCTAATATGTTCTTAAGTTCATCCGTGTCAAATTTCAAGCCTTGCAGAGGAAGTTTGGTCAGTCAATTGCTCAAGAGGCCCAAAAATCGACTGTGCTAGGGCAAAAGTCAATTGTGTCCCAAATACAGTCAAACCTCAATATTTTTTGTCAACATTCTTATTTTGAAGGATAATTCATCATTTGATCAAGGGTTTATCATGATTCATCAAGGATTTCTCAAGATTCATCAAGATTCAAAAGTTGCTAAATTAGGGTTTTGTAGGAAAAATCAACTCAACTTTGACCAAGCATAACTTTCTCATACTTTATGATAAATGACCCATCCAAATCTCCTTTTGAAGAGGATGTAATTTCCTACAATACATCTTCACACCCCAAGATCAATAAATGCACTCACAAGAAGTTACAAATTTGGACATTATAGGTCATTTTTGAAAGTCAACAAAAACACCTTTTTTGCCAAACTTATAACTTGAGCATGGAAGATCAAAATGCGATGAGAGAAACAGGGTTGGTTAGAGGACATCTCAAGGTTTCCAAAAAGTCCAAGAAAACCTCCAAAAGTTCAAAATTGAAGAAGTTATGCATTGTTGAAGTTGGGCATTTTTACAAAATTGCCAAAAGTCAACTATCCTCAAAACTCCAATTTTTGACAAAAGGGCCCACTTTTTTCCACTTGATTTGGTCTTGTGATGCCACAAACGTGTCCCATATTTAATTTCATGACCATTCATCTATTTTTCTATTTTATTTAGTTTTTATTGATTTAATTCATTATTAATCAATATTAAATCAAATAAAATCTAAAAAATTTTGTAAAGGGATTCTTGTGATTTGTACAGCTTGCAAATACCATGTGACACTCAATCAATTTGTATCAAGTCAAAACAAGCACAAAAAATCAGATTTGGCCTATTTTTGGAAAGCTTATCAATGGTGATCAAATCCAATATTTCATCTTCAATGCACTTGGATTATAGCCCATATTTTGACCTAAATTCATTCCATTATATGCACACAAGCCATACAAACCTAGAACACGCCTGTGATACGGTGGGAGAACTGACTATGAGTTTTGCGTTTGTATTCGCACTTGTTCGGTTGAGCAAGAGTCGCCACCGACTTTTTATTTTATCCTAAAGGAAAGGTTAAAAAAGCACAGCAAAAACCTTTTGAGATATTTCGTGGGTTCGGGGGGTAGATTATGAAAAGGGAAGGTATTAGAACCCTTTTCATCCATGGTTATCCATGGGCTCTTAGTTACTTGGTTTTTTAGATCACTTGCCTTGATTTTCGATTGCTTGAAAATGGTGTGTAGGTGTGTGTGTTTGAAAATGTTTTGGAAGAATATGCCTTGTCTTAGGCTACCCTTGTAACAATTCTTTACTCGAATGTTTTACAAAGGTGTGTATCTTTTCGAAAAGATGTTTCAAAATGTTTTTGAGAGTTTGTTTTGAAAGTGTTTGTGGAATGTGGTTTTTGAAAAGAAGGCAAGTGTTTTTGCAAGTTTGATCTCAAGTAACTAAGAGTTTTGTCTACCCTATTGTACTCAAAGGTTTTCTCTATGTTTTCAACCCTTTTTAACAATTTTGTTTCACCATTGAATTAGGTGGACAATCTTGCGTTTAGGATGTTTAACGGGACGGGCGCGGGTCATCGTATGGACCATGAATGCAATGATGCCAAGTGTCTTTGGCAATTTGCTTTGAAGGGACTATGATTATTCCATTTAGGCAACATTCGAAAGCGTCATCGAGGGACTTATGATCATTTGAATTTGTTTTGCCAAAGATACTTAACGTGCAAGCATGGCCCCTTTTGGAAGGCAACATGTGGGATTACCCTAGGGGGTGCAAGTGTGATTGTGTATTGATTTCACGTATTTGTCTTGTATTAGGTTATCTAGCGTTTGATTTTATGTACATGCAAACCCTAGGTCTAACCATGGTATAATTGAAAGCGGTAAATTGCGAAAATGTAAAGTCTACGCTATTACAGAATAAGTATCCGGGAGTGGGGGTACAAATTTACGAATGGGGATGAGACTTAGGAATATAGTGTCCAATAGATTACAACCAAATCGAATTTGCGACCAAATGTAAATGTAACGAATATACAAAATAAGCAAATGTATAAGGTATCAAGATGAGAGTATATTGTGTAAGTGTACGTGCATATGCGTATGTGATTATTTACAGGTGCGACAATGTGAATTAATGCGTATTATTAAGTATTGTTTTGACTTAAAGAAAAATTAAATGTTTATTTAATTTAATTAATAATCTTGTATTTTCTTTAATATGTACAGAAGGAAAATTTAAGAAAAGAAAATATTCTAAGTTTGAAAATTATTATTTTACATTTGATGTAAAAAAAGTATATTTATATTGTTAATAAGAATATGTGAATTAAAAGAAAAAGGTGTTTTCAATTTTAATTATATGGTGTAATAAAAAAATGTATTTTTATTATTTATGTACAAAGAGAATATTTCCATTAAAAGAAAAAAGTGTTTTCAATTTTAATTATATTGTATAAAAAATATATATTTCATTTATTATGTATAAAGATAAAATCTTTAAAAAAGGGAGAAGTATTTATCTTAAAAAAGAAAGATTAATATTCTATGTATAGAAAAATAAAAGAAAAAATGTAAGTTTATTTATAGAGAAAAATGTTATTTGTATAAGTTTCTATATTATGCTATATATAAAAATATTGTTAGTGTAAAAAAGGTTGTGTTTTGTTAATTTATTTAACAAAAGAAAAATGAATGAAAATGTTTTATACTTAAAAAAAGGTTTAAGTTTTAGGACGGGCCTTGGGGAGGTTATGGCCCAAATAGAAAAGAAATGGGGGGGGTGTATGAAGGGAAAACCAAAAGGCTTGGGCGTTGGAAAAATGTGTTAGGCCCATTTGCTTGAAACAATTTTAGGGTTTTGTTGATTTGTTTTCATTATGGAATAAGCTTAGGGTTTACAGAGGCGCGCCGTTTGTCTTCTATCCTCTTCGTCTTCGTTCATCTCTCGCCATGGATATTTGAGTACAACTCCTTCACGCAAGGCCAACAAACGCCATCGTCCCCCTTTCACCCTCCGTAGACCACCCAGACCATGCTACAAGGTACGATTTCGATCTCAAACGCATTAGGATTTCATTCCTCTTTTGATTTTTTAATTTCAATTTGGGCTTTGACTTATGTTTTCTTTTGTTATTGACATGCATGTAAGGAGGTATAAGAGTACTACCTTTGGAGATGGAGGAAGAGGGATTTTGGAGGCGTTGAGGCTCGACGGTGAAGGAATTGCACGATGAGCTCAGCTTCTTGGTGACCCTGGTATTTATGTACTCCTCTCTAGGCTTTATGATGTTGACAAAATACCTGAAAGCCCCTTTTTTCTTCTTTCTCTTGTCTCCTTGAATGTTTCTGTTTGGTTGCCTTTTGTATGATGCCTTTTGATTTTCCTTTGAACGTTTGTTGCCTGTGATGAAAATTTATGAGGCCTGATGCTTGACTATTCCTTTGAAAACGCTATTGTTGAAATGTTGTTTTGACTAGCTGGACTTCTTCTCCTTTCTGCTTTGCTTCTGCATATTGATACTTGGTTGCCTAATGATGAAGAGATTCTGAAGGCATTTTTGTGGGTTTGGGAAATTGGCTTTACAGGTTATGTATGTTCTGGTTTTTAGCTTGGCCAAAGTTATGTTACTATAGCTTAAGCTTTGAAAATGGCTATATGGTTTGGAGATTTCACAGGTTGTGAGGCTTTGAGGCTTCAGGCTTCATGTTAGGCTTTTTGACAGGTTATCTGGTTTTTTAGCTTGTTTAAACCTTTTGGTTAGGCCTTGACAAGTTCCACGCTTGTTGGTTTAAGGCATTTTGATAGGTTAATACTTGGCTTGAGGCTTAACAGGTTTATGCTTAGGCAGGTATGAGGCACACGTTTAATGCAGGTTAATGGCCTTTTTGCAACTGGTTTTTTGTGTTTGAGTTTGAATGGTCTCTGTACAGGTTTGATGCTTTGGGTGATTTTGTATGTTTTATGATACAAGGTCTTTGGCTTTCTTGGATTTTGGTTCTTTGACAGGCAGGGTGAGGCTTGGGCATATGTTGGTATGGCTTGTGGTGAGGTTTTTGACAATTGTTACAGGTTATGCTTTTGAGGGTTAGCAGGTTAAAATGCCTTTGACAGGTTGTGCTTGCTTTTTGTTTTATCCCCCTTTTTCTGGAAACTTATGCAGTTTTGTGTTATATCTTTTGTATTGGTTTGCCTCCTCCTTTTATCCACTGTGTTCAGTTTTTTGTTTTATATTATCTTCCTGCCTAAAGCCTAAGCCTGCTTTCTTTTTTCTCTTTTTCTTCTCTCTCGGTACAGTTTGCATTAAATATTGTTTATGCATTGTACTTCTTTTTTTTCTGAAAGGGCCACTTGGGAAATGATGGAAATGAGATAGTTGCTTGCATATCACTTTTCCTCTGCATATTTGTCCCTTCTTCCAGATTTTGTGCTTTGTATCTTTTCAAATCTTTTGAATAGCTTTGTGACAGTAACTTGTACTTTGACAATTTTTGGATGGTTTGAAAGTGGTGATCCAGTTTGGACTTTCTGTTTGTATTGAACTATGCAGTTTGACAATTTTTGAATTGTGCAATTTTGACTTTTGTGCATTCATTTTTAGAAAATAAAAAACTCGTCCCTCTTTGTGAACCGGGAAAAATCCCGTGATTTGCAGAGAGGGTTAACTGATCCCAATCAGTGGCCCTTAATGATGAATTTTATATCTGTCTCTTTTATCTATCTGCTATTGACTTTCCTTTTTTTTCCTTTTGCAGATGAATATTTGAATGGAGGGGAACAAAGGATAGCAGATGAAGAATTGAAGAATAGAAAATGTTTAGGATAATTTTCTTTTTATTTAAATTTAAATTAATGTAAAATTATTGTTGTAACTAAATTTTAAACAATAATTGTACGAATAATTTAAAAATAAATAAAAGTTTTCATTATCCAATTAATTCTATTTTATCCTTTATTGTTTATTTATTATTTAAAATTCTTTGAATTAAAATAATTGAAAAATAAATTCCAATCACTTAATCTTAGAATAATAAATAATTTAAATAAACAAAGCTTTAGCAAATTGATCAGTTAAACCTGGCATTTCCAACATCCAAAGCAAAGCAAAAGTTAATCAAAACAACTGATCAGGCGCATTCCCTTTTCACTGATTTTTACCCAACACTGTAAATCCCAACTGAATGTACCTTTTGACTGGTTCAATCAAACAAACGTGAAATCAAACCAAATGCCTTCTTTTACTGATTAAATCAAACAATGCGAATTCAACCCAAATCTCGGAATAACTTGCAAAGCATCGCAGAATTTAAATCCTTCTGAAGAACCGCGCACGAAAACCCTAATTCCTGATTAAATGCCAAAGAGCGTTCGCCTGATCAAAATTGATCCAAAATCAACCAAAACCCTAAACCAACTGTTTGAAATATTCCAGAGCCCTGAAAAATCAATAAAACGCTAATTGCGTCTGACTGACGAGAAAAGTCCGTTTGACCGATTCTTGAGCCAATCTGAAAAATCAGGAAATGCCTGAAGCTGTGATTTCTTGTGGAAAAATGTGAGGGCAAGTTTTGGGGTACAATAGTTGCCCCTGTTCAATTTTCTTGAACCTGAAGAGTTAGATTGGCAAGTTTGCCTTTCGCGACTTGAAGGTAAAAGAAGATTGGACACTAGAGTACCCAGAAAATTTGCACTCGGCGATGTGATGGTAGAGGTGAATAGGCTTAAAGATGCCATTTGGTGATGGGCTTAAAGATGCCATCTGATGCGATAGAATCTTGTCGGGGGATGGGCTTAGAGATGCCATCTGAGAATGGGCTTAAAGATGCCATTTGGTGATGGGCTTAAAGATGCCATCTGATGCGATAGAATCTTGTCGGGGGATGGGCTTAGAGATGCCATCTGAGAATGGGCTTAAAGATGCCATTTGGCGATGTTGAACTGTATGTCATTGGTGAGTGGACGAGTATCAGAAAGGCCTCCCTGTTTGGGAACATCTCTGAATTGGGGGTCCGAGTAAGCAATAGATTGACATCCATGTTTGGAGAATCTGTAAACTATTTTGAAGTTGAGATTGAATAAGCAATAGAGCCACATCCGTTGTTGGGAAGCGTCCGTAAACTGTTTTCAAAAGTTGGCATCTGAACAAGTTGGTAGATTAACATCTGTTGTTGGGAAGAATCCGTAAGCTGTTTTCAGAAGTCTTGAGAAGGATCTGAACAAGTGATAGGTTAGCATCCGTTACTGGAGAACCTGTGAACTATTTTCAGAAGTCTTGAAGTTGAAGAGGAACCGGTGAAGGGTTTCCTGATGATGCGTCTGAATGGATCTGGAATAAGTATCAGAATGTCGCCGTGTCCGGGTCACATCTGAACTATTTCTGGATGAATCTTGGGAGATGATCTTTGTCTGTCGACTGATCTTACCTGAAAAAGTAAAGGGTTAGTTGTATGCAATGTCATGATGCATGATGCAATGTATGTGACATCAATGTTTATGACATGATTGTGATGAATGCGCATGTAAGCTGATGAGCTATCTTGCTGAGGATAAATGAATCCGAGATGGCTGAAGATAAAAGCATCTTGACTGCTGCCGGGACGAATAATTCCTTGGCTGTTGCTGGGGAAAAGAATTCCTGATGACCTCTACTGGGGAGTTCCAATCTAATTGACTCATGCTGGGGAGGTAAGACTGAGAATCTTCAGTTTGGCGGGAAGTAACCCTGGGGAGAAGGTTCACTGGTCTGGCTCCGCTAGGGATTGATAATTTGAAGTTTTAGCTTCGCTGGGGATAATGAAACTTGACTCTAAGTGGAGTTAGCTTCTGGAAGTTTCTCTAGCTGGGGATTGCGAGAGTCCTCTGATTGCTGCAGGTGAAGGCTTGGAATCTGAACAAGCGATAGATTGACATCCGTTACTGGAGAATCCGTAAACTATTTTCAGAACGTTGAGAAGAGTCTGAACAAGCGATAGGTTAACATCCGTTACTGGAGAACCCGTGAACTATTTTCAGAAATCTTGAGATTGAATAAGCAATAGAGCAGCATCCGTTGTTGGGAAGCGTCCGTAAACTGTTTTCAAAAATTGCATCTGAACAAGCTGATAGATTAACATCCGTTGTTGGGAAGAATCCATAAACTGTTTTCAGAAGTCTTGAGAAGAATCTGATCAAGTGATAGGTCAACATCCGTTACTTGGAGAACCCGTGAACTGTTTTCAGAAATCTTGAGATTGAATAATCAATAGAGCAGCATCCGTTGTTGGGAAGCATTCGTAAACTGTTTTCAAAAATTGCATCTGAACAAGCTGATAGATTAACATCCGTTGTTGGGAAGAATCCATAAACTGTTTTCAGAAGTCTTGAGAAGAATCTGAACAAGTGATAGGTCAACATCCGTTACTTGGAGAACCCGTGAACTGTTTTCAGAAATCTTGAGATTGAATAAGCAATAGAGCAGCATCCGTTGTTTGGAAGCGTCCGTAAACTGTTTTCAAAAATTGCATCTGAACAAGCTGATAGATTAACATCCGTTGTTGGGAAGAATCCATAAACTGTTTTCAGAAGTCTTGAGAAGAATCTGAACAAGTGATAGGTCAACATCCGTTACTTGGAGAACCCGTGAACTGTTTTCAGAAATCTTGAATTTGGAGAAAGAACCGGTGTAAGGTTCCCTGATGATGAGCTCGTGTAAAACTGCATCTGGATGAATCTGGAATAAGTGTCAGAATGTCGCCGTGTTCGGGTCACATCTGAACAAGTTCTTGAAAGTCTGAATGAGTTATAGAATGTCGTCATCTCTGGGTCACATTTTGAACTACATCTTGTCTTTTGAGGTGATAAGGAAATTGTTGAACACTTTTGACATTCGAATGCCCCAAATGGTGATGAAGGAGTCTTGAATCAGATTACTCTACATATTGAGAGATTTCTTGAAATCTTGACTGGACTGCCCCAGGTTAACTAAACTTTGAAAGATCTAATGAAACTTGACTGGACTGCCCCAGGTTAATTGGATTGTGACATGTCATGCCCCCTGCTGATAGGAGATTTGCAATGGAAGTGTTATCCTCTTGAAGTGATTTTTACTTACTGAGAGAATTTTCGTTCCTACGAACATTCGCTGTATGAATTTCTTCGCTGTCAAACAAAAAGCCAAATGCAGACAGTGATATTCAAGCAGTGCAAAGTTTATGTTTGTCTCGAAGTTTTAAAAAATGCGTTTTTAGCAGAAAACTTTTCATAAGACAAGTCAACACAAGATTTAGAGTAAAGCCCTACAGGAGTCAGGATACCTTTTGTAACAGTATGCTTTCGAACTAACCCATGCTTCAATTAGGACTTTTGAAGGGTTGTAACGTGGCCTGGTTCACGGTTTAAGAAACAAAGGATAAAGGCTCAAAGTATATTTGTACCCACCCGCTCTTCGTGATGTTCTTCATACCTAAGCTCAGTTAATTGCGTCATACTCTGTTTTGAGTTTGGAACGACTTTTGGGCGATGGTTCACCAGTTGAATTTGGGGAGACAGTCATCATCTCCTTTTATTTTTCAACATTTTTCATGTTGTTGAGGATTTTGTAATGACCTCACTATTTTGATTTTGATTTGTTATCCCTAACTTTTGCCCGACTGTTCCCATTTTCGTGATTACAGTCAGTGGGATGCCCCAGCTTTCTTAAGCCTCCTTTATAGGTTTTGGCTTGGTGGGCTTTTCTCTTTTGAGAGATTGACTGTCTATGTGATAGGGAACCACCCTTGTCTATTGATTCCAAAGGAATGCTTTCTTTTTCGACGTCGTTCGTTGTATTATGAACTGAGAGTTTGCGACTTCAATGCGCACTTTCTTTTGAATTAAACTGAGAGACTACCCTGCCCCAGGTTTATATCAAAGGTTTTGATTGTTTAGAACAGAAAACTCCTACTTCTTTGGCTCGAAGGGGTTGACTAGGGATTAACTTCCTTATAACTCCAGTGTTTGGGAATTGAAAGAAATGCCTGTACATCATCAGCAAGGTCTGTTCAAAAGCATACTGTGTGAGATTATGGTATTGTTTCGTCATCCTCCCTCTAAAGCCTTGCAGCTTTTTATCAAGAGTCAAATATCGTAAAGAAAAGCATAAGAGTAGTGAAACGAATGGATGAATTCAAGACAAACATATGCAATGCATTAATGAAAACAGAGTTTAACATCAACAAATAATTGTTTGACAGCAAAAGAAATTACAACTTTGAAAATTCAAAAATGAAGGAAAAGTCTTTCAGCTTGAGCTTCGTCACTTCAGGTGGAGCACTCCTTAACAGAAGATTTTCATCTCACCGTCTGGCATGAATTCCAGCACTCCAATATCGATCAGATCTTGAATCTTGTTCTTCAAGGCCCAACAGTCGTTGGTGTCGTGTCCCGGGCCGTAGGAGTGGTAAACACAAAATGCGTCGGGATGATAGTGAGGAGAGGAGATATTGGTCTTCTGAGGAGGGTCCTTTAGGGTGAGCAAGTTGACCTCCAACAGGCGCTTCAGTATGAAGAACGATGGTATTTCAGTCTCCGTGAACTGTCTTCCCGACATCTCTTGCTTACGCCGATTACCCCGTTGACGCTGGCGAGGTTGTTGATGGGCTTGTGACCCCGAAGCAAGCGAAGGAGCCTTCCCCTTGTCTTCTTGAGTGGATGGAGGCTGAGCAGTGACTTGCTCTTCAACCTCAGATGTTTGCTCCAATTGGTTACTTGGAAGCAGTTGGCGGACAAGAACTCGGAGTTCCTCTTGTCTTTGAGATAGGTCTTGGATGAGAGTCATCTGGCCCACCAACTGTCCCATCATTTGGGTCCTCAATGTTGTCAGATCAAACTGCAACTCCGCAAGCTGGTCACTCCTGGCATTGTTTGAATTCCCCAAGCTCTTTGTGAGGAGAGCTTTCATCTCCTCTTGCCCCATATACAAGTTCAGGAACATCTCCTGTAGCTGAGCAGTCTGGTCTTGGATGTCTTTGATAGACCTTTCTAGAGCCATCTCTTACTGAAATAAACAGCAGGAGAGTAAGGAAACCTGAAAAAGGAAAGACTGTCAAAATGCAATGCATGATTTGTGGATGCATGCTTTCAAGGATCTCTTGGGGTAAACACAAGAAAATGTTAGAGGTTGAACTTGGATCTTTGATTGGAGATCTTTGCACCGGTGGATGCCTTTCCACTAGAATCAAGCTCACCATGTCGAGTGGGTCATAGCCACTGATTCAAGTTGTTGTACTTGATCTTTGACTGGAGAACTTTGTATCGGTGGATGCCTTTCCACAAAAATCAAGCTCACCATGTCGAGTGGGTCATAGCCACTGATTCAAGTTGTTGTACTTGATCTTTGATTAGCATTGGTTAGAGGAAAAACCTCTTGCCCCTTGGTAGACGTCTGGTTCAACGTAACCCTGCATCAAAAGAACCTTCGAGATCCTTGAAATGGTTATTGAAAATGCTATGGTATGATGTTATGATGTTATGTACATGTATGCGAAAAGCAAGTGAGTGTATATACAGACAAACATATTCACACAAAGCAAACAAGTCCTTAGGTTTAGGCTTGCATGAGGTTTAGGTAAGTACCCTCTTGAAGTTAGTTGGCTCGTCCTGTCCTAAAATAGAAACCGGGTTCTAAGGAGCTCAATATCATTGGATTGTTTTCTGTGTTCATTGTTTCGGTTTAGCCACTTACTGGCGACCAAAATATTCCAAGAAAACAACCCTCAAATGAGTGTAGTATCGAGTATCTACCAACTTCGGACTGCACGAAAGTCGGTCATCTCACTACCCCTAAAAAGGCTAAGATGGTCAATTAAGGTTCTAAGAGTTCGTTAGTGCTCCACGACATCACTCAGCGGCCCCTTATTCTCCTTGATTGAACTCAAGGGTTACCGGTACTCACAAATATGTCACACTAACATAGCTTACTGCTTCAACCGTGTCGGTATACCCCACACAGTTCCCTCACAGTTTTTTTGCTATTTACCTAAGAAGGTGCCCCAAATCCGGGTGGAGGATTTACAACAAACCCAAACAAGAACCCAAAAGATAAAGCAATCAAGTCAATCAAAGCAAGAAAGTAAAGGTGATCTAAACCCTAAGGTAACCCCACTTTTAAGTTTGTCCCCAGCAGAGTCGCCAGTTCTGTGATACGGTGGGAGAACTGACTATGAGTTTTGCGTTTGTATTCGCACTTGTTCGGTTGAGCAAGAGTCGCCACCGACTTTTTATTTTATCCTAAAGGAAAGGTTAAAAAAGCACAGGAAAAACCTTTTGAGATATTTCGTGGGTTCGGGGGGTAGATTATGAAAAGGGAAGGTATTAGCACCCTTTTCATCCATGGTTATCCATGGGCTCTTAGTTACTTGGTTTTTTAGATCACTTGCCTTGATTTTCGATTGCTTGAAAATGGTGTGTAGGTGTGTGTGTTTGAAAATGTTTTGGAAGAAGATGCCTTGTCTTAGGCTACCCTTGTAACAATTCTTTACTCGAATGTTTTACAAAGGTGTGTATCTTTTCGAAAAGATGTTTCAAAATGTTTTTGAGAGTTTGTTTTGAAAGTGTTTGTGGAATGTGGTTTTTGAAAAGAAGGCAAGTGTTTTTGCAAGTTTGATCTCAAGTAACTAAGAGTTTTGTCTACCCTATTGTACTCAAAGGTTTTCTCTATGTTTTCAACCCTTTTTAACAATTTTGTTTCACCATTGAATTAGGTGGACAATCTTGCGTTTAGGATGTTTAACGGGACGGGCGCGGGTCATCGTATGGACCATGAATGCAATGATGCCAAGTGTCTTTGGCAATTTGCTTTGAAGGGACTATGATCATTCTATTTAGGCAACATTCGAAAGCGTCATCGAGGGACTTATGATCATTTGAATTTGTTTTGCCAAAGATACTCGACGTGCAAGCATGGCCCCTTTTGGAAGGCAACATGTGGGATTACCCTAGGGGGTGCAAGTGTGATTGTGTATTGATTTCACGTATTTGTCTTGTATTAGGTTATCTAGCGTTTGATTTTATGTACATGCAAACCCTAGGTCTAACCATGGTATAATTGAAAGCGGTAAATTGCGAAAATGTAAAGTCTACGCTATTACAGAATAAGTATCCGGGAGTGGGGGTACAAATTTACGAATGGGGATGAGACTTAGGAATATAGTGTCCAATAGATTACAACCAAATCGAATTTGCGACCAAATGTAAATGTAACGAATATACAAAATAAGCAAATGTATAAGGTATCAAGATGAGAGTATATTGTGTAAGTGTACGTGCATATGCGTATGTGATTATTTACAGGTGCGACAATGTGAATTAATGCGTATTATTAAGTATTGTTTTGACTTAAAGAAAAATTAAATGTTTATTTAATTTAATTAATAATCTTGTATTTTCTTTAATATGTACAGAAGGAAAATTTAAGAAAAGAAAATATTCTAAGTTTGAAAATTATTATTTTACATTTGATGTAAAAAAAGTATCTTTATATTGTTAATAAGAATATTTGAATTAAAAGAAAAAGGTGTTTTCAATTTTAATTATATGGTGTAATAAAAAAATGTATTTTTATTATTTATGTACAAAGAGAATATTTCCATTAAAAGAAAAAAGTGTTTTCAATTTTAATTATATTATATAAAAAAAGATATATTTCATTTATTATGTATAAAGATAAAATCTTTAAAAAAGGGAGAAGTATTTATCTTTAAAAAGAAAGATTAATATTCTATGTATAGAAAAATAAAAGAAAAAATGTAAGTTTATTTATAGAGAAAAATGTTATTTGTATAAGTTTCTATATTATGCTATATATAAAAATATTGTTAGTGTAAAAAAGGTTGTGTTTTGTTAATTTATTTAACAAAAGAAAAATGAATGAAAATGTTTTATACTTCAAAAAAGGTTTAAGTTTTAGGACGGGCCTTGGGGAGGTTATGGCCCAAATAGAAAAGAAATGGGGGGGGTGTATGAAGGGAAAACAAAAAGGCTTGGGCGTTGGAAAAATGTGTTAGGCCCATTTGCTTGAAACAATTTTAGGGTTTTGTTGATTTGTTTTCATTATGGAATAAGCTTAGGGTTTACAGAAGCGCGCCGTTTGTCTTCTATCCTCTTCGTCTTTGTTAATCTCTCGCCATGGATATTTGAGTACAACTCCTTCACGCAAGGCCAACAAACGCCATCATCCCCCTTTCACCCTCCGTAGACCACCCAGACCATGCTACAAGGTACGACTTCGATCTCAAACGCATTAGGGTTTCATTCCTCTTTTGATTTTTTAATTTCAATTTGGGCTTTGACTTATGTTTTCTTTTGTTATTGACATGCATGTAAGGAGGTATAAGAGTACTACCTTTGGAGATGGAGGAAGAGGGATTTTGGAGGTGTTGAGGCTCGATGGTGAAGGAATTGCACGATGAGCTCAGCTTCTTGGTGACCCTGGTATTTCTGTACTCCTCTCTAGGCTTTATGATGTTGACAAAATACCTGAAAGCCCCTTTTTTCTTCTTTCTCTTGTCGCCTTGAATGTTTCTGTTTGGTTGCCTTTTGTATGATGCCTTTTGATTTGCCTTTGAACGTTTGTTGCCTGTGATGAAAATTTATGAGGCCTGATGCTTGACTATTCCTTTGAAAACGCTATTGTTGAAATGTTGTTTTGACTAGCTGGACTTCTTCTCCTTTCTGCTTTGCTTCTGCATATTGATACTTGGTTGCCTAATGATGAAGAGATTCTGAAGGCATTTTTGTGGGTTTGGGAAATTGGCTTTACAGGTTATGTATGTTCTGGTTTTTAGCTTGGCCAAAGTTATGTTACTATAGCTTAAGCTTTGAAAATGGCTATATGGTTTGGAGATTTCACAGGTTGTGAGGCTTTGAGGCTTCAGGCTTCATGTTAGGCTTTTTGACAGGTTATCTGGTTTTTTAGCTTGTTTAAACCTTTTGGTTAGGCCTTGACAAGTTCCACGCTTGTTGGTTTAAGGCGTTTTGATAGGTTAATACTTGGCTTGAGGCTTAACAGGTTTATGCTTAGGCAGGTATGAGGCACACGTTTAATGCAGGTTAATGGCCTTTTTGCAACTGGTTTTTTGTGTTTGAGTTTGAATGGTCTCTGTACAGGTTTGATGCTTTGGGTGATTTTGTATGTTTTATGATACAAGGTCTTTGGCTTTCTTGGATTTTGGTTCTTTGACAGGCAGGGTGAGGCTTGGGCATATGTTGGTATGGCTTGTGGTGAGGTTTTTGACAATTGTTACAGGTTATGCTTTTGAGGGTTAGCAGGTTAAAATTCCTATGACAGGTTGTGCTTGCTTTTTGTTTTATCCCCCTTTTTCTGGAAACTTATGCAGTTTTGTGTTATATCTTTTGTATTGGTTTGCCTCCTCCTTTTATCCACTGTGTTCAGTTTTTTGTTTTATATTATCTTCCTGCCTAAAGCCTAAGCCTGCTTTCTTTTTCTCTTTTTCTTCTCTCTCAGTACAGTTTGCTTTAAATATTGTTTATGCATTGTACTTCTTTTTTTTTCTGAAAGGGCCACTTGGGAAAAGATGGAAATGAGATAGTTGCTTGCATATCACTTTTCCTCTGCATATTTGTCCCTTCTTCCAGATTTTGTGCTTTGTATCTTTTCAAATCTTTTGAATAGCTTTGTGACAGTAACTTGTACTTTGACAATTTTTGGATGGTTTGAAAGTGGTGATCCAGTTTGGACTTTCTGTTTGTATTGAACTATGCAGTTTGACAATTTTTGAATTGTGCAATTTTGACTTTTGTGCATTCATTTTTAGCAAATAAAAAACTCGTCCCTCTTTGTGAACCGGGAAAAATCCCGTGATTTGCAGAGAGGGTTAACTGATCCCAATCAGTGGCCCTTAATGATGAATTTTATATCTGTCTCTTTTATCTATCTGCTATTGACTTTCCTTTTTTTCCTTTTGCAGATGAATATTTGAATGGAGGGGAACAAAGGATAGCAGATGAAGAATTGAAGAATAGAAAATGTTTAGGATAATTTTCTTTTTATTTAAATTTAAATTAATGTAAAATTATTGATGTAACTAAATTATAAACAATAATTGTACGAATAATTTAAAAATAAATAAAAGTTTTCATTATCCAATTAATTCTATTTTATCCTTTATTGTTTATTTATTATTTAAAATTCTTTGAATTAAAATAATTGAAAAATAAATTCCAATCACTTAATCTTAGAATAATAAATAATTTAAATAAACAAAGCTTTAGCAAATTGATCAGTTAAACCTGGCATTTCCAACATCCAAAGCAAAGCAAAAGTTAATCAAAACAACTGATCAGACGCATTCCCTTTTCACTGATTTTTACCCAACACTGTAAATCCCAACTGAATGTACCTTTTGACTCGTTCAATCAAACAAATGTGAATTCAAACCAAATGCCTTCTTTTACTGATTAAATCAAACAATGCGAATTCAACCCAAATCTCGGAATAACTTGCAAAGCATCGCAAAATTTAAATCCTTCTGAAGAACCGCGCACGAAAACCCTAATTCCTGATTAAATGCCAAAGAGCGTTCGCCTGATCAAAATTGAGCCAAAATCAACCAAAACCCTAAACCAACTGTTTGAAATATTCCAGAGCCCTGAAAAATCAATAAAACCCTAATTGCGTCTGACTGACGAGAAAAGTCCGTTTGACCGATTCTTGAGCCAATCTGAAAAATCAGGAAATGCCTGAAGCTGTGATTTCTTGTGGAAAAATGTGAGGGCAAATTTTGGGGTACAACAGTTGCCCCTGTTCAATTTTATTGAACCTGAAGAGTTAGATTGGCAAGTTTGCCTTTCGTGACTTGAAGGTAAAAGAAGATTGGACACTAGAGTACCCAGAAAATTTGCACTCGGCGATGTGATGGTAGAGGTGAATGGGCTTAAAGATGCCATTTGGTGATGGGCTTAAAGATGCCATCTGATGCGATAGAATCTTGTCAGGGGATGGGCTTAGAGATGCCATCTGAGAATGGGCTTAAAGATGCCATTTGGTGATGGGCTTAAAGATGCCATCTGATGCGATAGAATCTTGTCGGGGGATGGGCTTAGAGATGCCATCTGAGAATGGGCTTAAAGATGCTATTTGGCGATGTTGAACTGTATGTCATTGGTGAGTGGACGAGTATCAGAAAGGCCTCCCTGTTTGGGAACATCTCTGAATTGGGGGTCCGAGTAAGCAATAGATTGACATCCATGTTTGGAGAATCCGTAAACTATTTTGAAGTTGAGATTGAATAAGCAATAGAGCCACATCCGTTGTTGGGAAGCGTCCGTAAACTGTTTTCAAAAGTTGGCATCTGAATAAGTTGGTAGATTAACATCCGTTGTTGGGAAGAATCCGTAAGCTGTTTTCAGAAGTCTTGAGAAGGATCTGAACAAGTGATAGGTTAGCATCCGTTACTGGAGAACCCGTGAATTGTTTTCAGAAGTCTTGAAGTTGAAGAGGAACCGGTGTAGGGTTTCCTGATGATGCGTCTGAATGGATCTGAAATAAGTATCAGAATGTCGCCGTGTCTGGGTCACATCTGAACTATTTCTGGATGAATCTTGGGAGATGATCTTTGTCTGTCGACTGATCTTACCTGAAAAAGTAAAGGGTTAGTTGTATGCAATGTCATGATGCATGATGCAATGTATGTGACATCAATGTTTATGACATGATTGTGATGAATGCGCATGTAAGCTGATGAGCTATCTTGCTGAGGATAAATGAATCCGAGATGGCTGAAGATAAAAGCATCTTGACTACTGCCGGGACAAATAATTCCTTGGCTGTTGCTGGGGAAGAGAATTCCTAATGACCTCTACTGGGGAGTTCCAATCTAATTGACTCATGCTGGGGAGGTAAAACTGAGAATCTTCAGTTTGGCGGGAAGTAACCCTGGGGAGAAGGTTCACTGGTCTGGCTCCGCTAGGGATTGATAATTTGAAGTTTTAGCTTCACTGGGGATAATGAAACTTGACTCTGAGTGGAGTTAGCTTCTGGAAGGTTCTATGGCTGGGGATTGCGAGAGTCCTCTGATTGCTGCAGGTGAAGGCTTGGAATCTGAACAAGCGATAGATTGACATCCGTTACTGGAGAATCCGTAAACTGTTTTCAGAACGTTGAGAAGAGTATGAACAAGTGATAGGTCAACATCCGTTACTGGAGAACCCGTGAACTATTTTCAGAAATCTTGAGATTGAATAAGCAATAGAGCAGCATCCGTTGTTGGGAAGCGTCCGTAAACTATTTTCAAAAATTGCATCTGAACAAGCAGATAGATTAACATCCGTTGTTGGGAAGAATCCATAAACTGTTTTCAGAAGTCTTGAGAAGAATCTGAATAAGTGATAGGTCAACATCCGTTACTTGGAGAACCCGTGAACTGTTTTCAGAAATCTTGAATTTGGAGAAAGAACCGGTGTAAGGTTCCCTGATGATGAGCTCGTGTAAAACTGCATCTGGATGAATCTGGAATAAGTGTCAGAATGTCGCCGTGTTCGGGTCACATCTGAACAAGTTCTTGAAAGTCTGAATGAGTTATAGAATGTCGCCATCTCTGGGTCACATTTTGAACTACATCTTGTCTTTTGAGGTGATAAGGAAATTGTTGAACACTTTTGACATTCGAATGCCCCAAATGGTGATGAAGGAGTCTTGAATCAGATTACTCTACATATTGAGAGATTTCTTGAAATCTTGACTGGACTGCCCCAGGTTAACTGAACTTTGAAAGATCTAATGAAACTTGACTGGACTGCCCCAGGTTAATTGGATTGTGACATGTCATGCCCCCTGCTGATAGGAGATTTGCAATGGAAGTGTTATCCTCTTGAAGTGATTTTTACTTACTGAGAGAGTTTTCGTTCCTACAAACATTCGCCGTATGAATTTCTTCGCTGTCAAACAAAAAGCCAAATCCAGACAGTGATATTCAAGCAGTGCAAAGTTTATGTTTGTCTCGAAGTTTTGAAAAATGCGTTTTTAGCAGAAAACTTTTCATAAGACAAGTCAACACAAGATTTAGAGTAAAGCCCTACAGGAGTCAGGATACCTTTTGTAACAGTATGCTTTCGAACTAAGCCATGCTTCAATTAGGACTTTTGAAGGGTTGTAACGTGGCCTGGTTCACGGTTTAAGAAACAAAGGATAAAGGCTCAAAGTATATTTGTACCCACCCGCTCTTCGTGATGTTCTTCATACCTAAGCTCAGTTAATTTTGTCATACTCTGTTTTGAGTTTGGAACGACTTTTGGGCGATGGTTCACCAGTTTAATTTGGGGAGACAGTCATCATCTCCTTTTCTTTTCAACATTTTTCATGTTGTTGAGGATTTTGTAATGACCTCACTATTTTGATTTTGATTTGTTATCCCTAACTTTTGCCTGACTGTTCCCATTTTCGTGATTACAGTCAGCGGGATGCCCCAGCTTTCTTAAGCCTCCTTTATAGGTTTTGGCTTGGTGGGATTTTCTCTTTTGAGAGATTGACTGTCTATGTGATAGGGAACCACCCTTGTCTATTGATTCCAAAGGAATGCTTTCTTTTTCGACGTCGTTCGTTGTATTACGAACTGAGAGTTTGCGACTTCAATGCGCACTTTCTTTTGAATTAAACTGGGAGACTACCCTGCCCCAGGTTTATATCAAAGTTTTTGATTGTTTAGAACAGAAAACTCCTACTTCTTTGGCTCGAAGGGGTTGACTAGGGATTAACTTCCTTATAACTCCAGTGTTTGGGAATTGAAAGAAATGCCTGTACATCATCAGCAAGGTCTGTTCAAAAGAATACTGTGTGAGATTATGGTATTGTTTCGTCATCCTCCCTCTAAAGGCTTGCAACTTTTTATCAAGAGTCAAATATCGTAAAGAAAAGCATAAGAGTATTGAAACGAATGGATGAATTCAATACAAACATATGCAATGCATTAATGAAAACAGAGTTTAACATCAACAAATAATTGTTTGACAGCAAAAGAAATTACAACTTTGAAAATTCAAAAATGAAGGAAAAGTCTTTCAGCTTGAGCTTCGTCACTTCAGGTGGAGCACTCCTTAACAGAAGATTTTCATCTCACCGTCTGGCATGAATTCCAGCACTCCAATATCGATCAGATCTTGAATCTTGTTCTTCAAGGCCCAACAGTCATTGGTGTCGTGTCCCGGGCCGTAGGAGTGGTAAACACAAAATGCATCGGGATGATAGTGAGGAGAGGAGATATTGGGCTTCTGAGGAGGGTCCTTTAGGGTGAGCAAGTTGACCTCCAACAAGCGCTTCAGTATGAAGAACGATGGTATTTCAGTCTCCGTGAACTGTCTTCCCGACATCTCTTGCTTACGTCGATTACCCCGTTGACGCTGGCGAGGTTGTTGATGGGCTTGTGACCCCGAAGCAAGCGAAGGAGCCTTCCCCTTGTCTTCTTGAGTGGATGGAGGCTGAGCAGTGACTTGCTCTTCAACCTCAAATGTTTGCCCCAATTGGTTACTTGGAAGCAGTTGGCGGACAAGAACTCGGAGTTCCTCTTGTCTTTGAGATAGGTCTTGGATGAGAGTCATCTGGCCCACCAACTGTCCCATCATTTGGGTCCTTAATGTTGTCAGATCAAACTGCAACTCCGCAAGCTGGTCACTCCTGGCATTGTTTGAATTCCCCAAGCTCTTTGTGAGGAGAGCTTTCATCTCCTCTTTCCCCATATACAAGTTCAGGAACATCTCCTGTAGCTGAGCAGTCTGGTCTTGGATGTCTTTGATAGACCTTTCTAGAGCCATCTCTTACTGAAATAAACAGCAGGAGAGTAAGGAAACCTGAAAAAGGAAAGACTGTCAAAATGCAATGCATGATATGTGGATGCATGCTTTCAAGGATCTCTTGGGGTAAACACAAGAAAATGTTAGAGGTTGAACTTGGATCTTTGATTGGAGATCTTTGCACCGGTGGATGCCTTTCCACTAGAATCAAGCTCACCATGTCGAGTGGGTCATAGCCACTGATTCAAGTTGTTGTACTTGATCTTTGACTGGAGAACTTTGTATTGGTGGATGCCTTTCCACGAGAATCAAGCTCACCATGTCGAGTGGGTCATAGCCACTGATTCAAGTTGTTGTACTTGATCTTTGATTAGCATTGGTTAGAGGAAAAACCTCTTGCCCCTTGGTAGACGTCTGGTTCAACGTAACCCTGCATCAAAAGAACCTTCGAGATCCTTGAAATGGTTATTGAAAATGCTATGGTATGATGTTATGATGTTATGTACATGTATGCGAAAAGCAAGTGAGTGTATATACAGACAAACATATTCACACAAAGCAAACAAGTCCTTAGGTTTAGGCTTGCATGAGGTTTAGGTAAGTACCCTCTTGAAGTTAGTTGGCTCGTCCTGTCCTAAAATAGAAACCGGGTTCTAAGGAGCTCAATATCATTGGATTGTTTTCTGTGTTCATTGTTTCGGTTTAGCCACTTACTGGCGACCAAAATATTCCAAGAAAACAACCCTGAAATGAGTGTAGTATCGAGTATCTACCAACTTCGGACTGCACGAAAGTCGGTCATCTCACTACCCCTAAAAAGGCTAAGATGGTCAATTAAGGTTCTAAGAGTTCGTTAGTGCTCCACGACATCACTCAGCGGCCCCGTACTCTCCTTGATTGAACTCAAGGGTTACCGGTACTCACAAATATGTCACACTAACATAGCTTACTGCTTCAACCGTGTCGGTATACCCCGCACAGTTCCCTCACAGTTTTTTTGCTATTTACCTAAGAAGGTGCCCCAAATCTGGGTGGAGGATTTACAACAAACCCAAACAAGAACCCAAAAGATAAAGCAATCAAGTCAATCAAAGCAAGAAAGTAAAGGTGATCTAAACCCTAAGGTAACCCCACTTTTAAGTTTGTCCCCAGCAGAGTCGCCAGTTCTGTGATACGGTGGGAGAACTGACTATGAGTTTTGCGTTTGTATTCGCACTTGTTCGGTTGAGCAAGAGTCGCCACCGACTTTTTATTTTATCCTAAAGGAAAGGTTAAAAAAGCACAGCAAAAACCTTTTGAGATATTTCGTGGGTTCGGGGGGTAGATTATGAAAAGGGAAGGTATTAGCACCCTTTTCATCCATGGTTATCCATGGGCTCTTAGTTACTTGGTTTTTTAGATCACTTGCCTTGATTTTCGATTGCTTGAAAATAGTGTGTAGGTGTGTGTGTTTGAAAATGTTTTGGAAGAAGATGCCTTGTCTTAGGCTACCCTTGTAACAATTCTTTACTCGAATGTTTTACAAAGGTGTGTATCTTTTCGAAAAGATGTTTCAAAATGTTTTTGAGAGTTTGTTTTGAAAGTGTTTGTGGAATGTGGTTTTTGAAAAGAAGGCAAGTGTTTTTGCAAGTTTGATCGCAAGTAACTAAGAGTTTTGTCTACCCTATTGTACTCAAAGGTTTTCTCTATGTTTTCAACCCTTTTTAACAATTTTGTTTCACCATTGAATTAGGTGGACAATCTTGCGTTTAGGATGTTTAACGGGACGGGCGCGGGTCATCGTATGGACCATGAATGCAATGATGCCAAGTGTCTTTGGCAATTTGCTTTGAAGGGACTATGATCATTCCATTTAGGCAACATTCGAAAGCGTCATCGAGGGACTTATGATCATTTGAATTTGTTTTGCCAAAGATACTCGACGTGCAAGCATGGCCCCTTTTGGAAGGCAACATGTGGGATTACCCTAGGGGGTGCAAGTGTGATTGTGTATTGATTTCACGTATTTGTCTTGTATTAGGTTATCTAGCGTTTGATTTTATGTACATGCAAACCCTAGGTCTAACCATGGTATAATTGAAAGCGGTAAATTGCGAAAATGTAAAGTCTACGCTATTACAGAATAAGTATCCGGGAGTGGGGGTACAAATTTACGAATGGGGATGAGACTTAGGAATATAGTGTCCAATAGATTACAACCAAATCGAATTTGCGACCAAATGTAAATGTAACGAATATACAAAATAAGCAAATGTATAAGGTATCAAGATGCGAGTATATTGTGTAAGTGTACGTGCATATGCGTATGTGATTATTTACAGGTGCGACAATGTGAATTAATGCGTATTATTAAGTATTGTTTTGACTTAAAGAAAAATTAAACGTTTATTTAATTTAATTAATAATCTTGTATTTTCTTTAATATGTACAGAAGGAAAATTTAAGAAAAGAAAATATTCTAAGTTTGAAAATTATTATTTTACATTTGATGTAAAAAAAGTATCTTTATATTGTTAATAAGAATATTTGAATTAAAAGAAAAAGGTGTTTTCAATTTTAATTATATGGTGTAATAAAAAAATGTATTTTTATTATTTATGTACAAAGAGAATATTTCCATTAAAAGAAAAAAGTGTTTTCAATTTTAATTATATTGTATAAAAAAGATATATTTCATTTATTATGTATAAAGATAAAATCTTTAAAAAAGGGAGAAGTATTTATCTTAAAAAAGAAAGATTAATATTCTATGTATAGAAAAATAAAAGAAAAAATGTAAGTTTATTTATAGAGAAAAATGTTATTTGTATAAGTTTCTATATTATGCTATATATAAAAATATTGTTAGTGTAAAAAAGGTTGTGTTTTGTTAATTTATTTAACAAAAGAAAAATAAATGAAAATGTTTTATACTTAAAAAAAGGTTTAAGTTTTAGGACGGGCCTTGGGGAGGTTATGGCCCAAATAGAAAAGAAATGGGGGGGTGTATGAAGGGAAAACAAAAAGGCTTGGGCGTTGGAAAAATGTGTTAGGCCCATTTTCTTGAAACAATTTTAGGGTTTTGTTGATTTGTTTTCATTCTGGAATAAGCTTAGGGTTTACAGAGGCGCGCCGTTTGTCTTCTATCCTCTTCGTTCATCTCTCGCCATGGATATTTGAGTACAACTCCTTCACGCAAGGCCAACAAACGCATCATCCCCCTTTCACCCTCCGTAGACCACCCAGACCATGCTACAAGGTACGATTTCGATCTCAAACGCATTAGGGTTTCATTCCTCTTTTGATTTTTTAATTTCAATTTGGGCTTTGACTTATGTTTTCTTTTGTTATTGACATGCATGTAAGGAGGTATAAGAGTACTACCTTTGGAGATGCAGGAAGAGGGATTTTGGAGGCGTTGAGGCTCGACGGTGAAGGAATTGCACGATGAGCTCAGCTTCTTGGTGACCCTGGTAATTTTGTACTCCTCTCTAGGCTTTATGATGTTGACAAAATACCTGAAAGCCCCTTTTTTCTTCTTTCTCTTGTCGCCTTGAATGTTTCTGTTTGGTTGCCTTTTGTATGATGCCTTTTGATTTGCCTTTGAACGTTTGTTGCCTGTGATGAAAATTTATGAGGCCTGATGCTTGACTATTCCTTTGAAAACGCTATTGTTGAAATGTTGTTTTGACTAGCTGGACTTCTTCTCCTTTCTGCTTTGCTTCTGCATATTGATACTTGGTTGCCTAATGATGAAGAGATTCTGAAGGCATTTTTGTGGGTTTGGGAAATTGGCTTTACAGGTTATGTATGTTCTGGTTTTTAGCTTGGCCAAAGTTATGTTACTATAGCTTAAGCTTTGAAAATGGCTATATGGTTTGGAGATTTCACAGGTTGTGAGGCTTTGAGGCTTCAGGCTTCATGTTAGGCTTTTTGACAGGTTATCTGGTTTTTTAGCTTGTTTAAACCTTTTGGTTAGGCCTTGACAAGTTCCACGCTTGTTGGTTTAAGGCGTTTTGATAGGTTAATACTTGGCTTGAGGCTTAATAGGTTTATGCTTAGGCAGGTATGAGGCACACGTTTAATGCAGGTTAATGGCCTTTTTGCAACTGGTTTTTTGTGTTTGAGTTTGAATGGTCTCTGTACAGGTTTGATGCTTTGGGTGATTTTGTATGTTTTATGATACAAGGTCTTTGGCTTTCTTGGATTTTGGTTCTTTGACAGGCAGGGTGAGGCTTGGGCATATGTTGGTATGGCTTGTGGTGAGGTTTTTGACAATTGTTACAGGTTATGCTTTTGAGGGTTAGCAGGTTAAAATGCCTTTGACAGGTTGTGCTTGCTTTTTGTTTTATCCCCCTTTTTCTGGAAACTTATGCAGTTTTGTGTTATATCTTTTGTATTGGTTTGCCTCCTCCTTTTATCCACTGTGTTCAGTTTTTTGTTTTATATTATCTTCCTGCCTAAAGCCTAAGCCTGCTTTCTTTTTCTCTTTTTCTTCTCTCTCAGTACAGTTTGCATTAAATATTGTTTATGCATTGTACTTCTTTTTTTTCTGAAAGGGCCACTTGGGAAATGATGGAAATGAGATAGTTGCTTGCATATCACTTTTCCTCTGCATATTTGTCCCTTCTTCCAGATTTTGTGCTTTGTATCTTTTCAAATCTTTTGAATAGCTTTGTGACAGTAACTTGTACTTTGACAATTTTTGGATGGTTTGAAAGTGGTGATCCAGTTTGGACTTTCTGTTTGTATTGAACTATGCAGTTTGACAATTTTTGAATTGTGCAATTTTGACTTTTGTGCATTCATTTTTAGAAAATAAAAAACTCGTCCCTCTTTGTGAACCGGGAAAAATCCCGTGATTTGCAGAGAGGGTTAACTGATCCCAATCAGTGGCCCTTAATGATGAATTTTATATCTGTCTCTTTTATCTATCTGCTATTGACTTTCCTTTTTTTCCTTTTGCAGATGAATATTTGAATGGAGGGGAACAAAGGATAGCAGATGAAGAATTGAAGAATAGAAAATGTTTAGGATAATTTTCTTTTTATTTAAATTTAAATTAATGTAAAATTATTGCTGTAACTAAATTATAAACAATAATTGTACGAATAATTTAAAAATAAATAAAAGTTTTCATTATCCAATTAATTCTATTTTATCCTTTATTGTTTATTTATTATTTAAAATTCTTTGAATTAAAATAATTGAAAAATAAATTCCAATCACTTAATCTTAGAATAATAAATAATTTAAATAAACAAAGCTTTAGCAAATTGATCAGTTAAACCTGGCATTTCCAACATCCAAAGCAAAGCAAAAGTTAATCAAAACAACTGATCAGACGCATTCCCTTTTCACTGATTTTTACCCAACACTGTAAATCCCAACTGAATGTACCTTTTGACTGGTTCAATCAAACAAACGTGAATTCAAACCAAATGCCTTCTTTTACTGATTAAATCAAACAATGCGAATTCAACCCAAATCTCGGAATAACTTGCAAAGCATCGCAGAATTTAAATCCTTCTGAAGAACCGCGCACGAAAACCCTAATTCCTGATTAAATGCCAAAGAGCGTTCGCCTGATCAAAATTGAGCCAAAATCAACCAAAACCCTAAACCAACTGTTTGAAATATTCCAGAGCCCTGAAAAATCAATAAAACCCTAATTGCGTCTGACTGACGAGAAAAGTCCGTTTGACCGATTCTTGAGCCAATCTGAAAAATCAGGAAATGCCTGAAGCTGTGATTTCTTGTGGAAAAATGCGAGGGCAAATTTTGGGGTACAACAACGCCCAAAGCTCTGCAAAAACGGCCATACCAAGTTTGTGAAAAACCTTGAAAAAGTGGAGATCGAATTCTTGTTTGGAGGCATTCTCAAAGCAAAATCACAACGCAGCCCTCTTCCTTGACATCTAGTGGAGCTATACCAATCAAAATCAAGCCTTGAGACCCTCCGAAACTCACTGTAAGTCTCCACGAATATGCCTCTGCACATGAAATCGTAAATCATTCTCCTTGCATCTTTTTGCCAATTTGATTGCACTATCATGCTTGCCATTCAATTTCCATTGGTTATGCAATATTTGATTTTGTTTTCGTGACTTATAGCCCTGGATTCAAAGCTAGGGTTCGTATTCTTGTTTTTTGGGAATTCTTGATACAGGCATAATCAGGACCAATAGTGGCCATGGATGAGTTCAGGGGAGAGAGACGAGTGCATTGGCACTCTTAGCTTGCATTTACATGGCCTAGGAAGGATTTTTGAGAGATGCTACGAATCTTCCTGTGGAACAAAATCCGCAGGTAAATGAACCAGGGCGTTTGAAGAAGACAAAGACGTGGCTGGGCGTGATTAGTTCATTTGAATCAATTGCGCGTTTTTATTTTTGGCCAGGCATAATTAACTATTTTGTATATAATATTTGTTTCCTAGTCCACTAACGAATGTGCAAGCTGGTTGGAGTGGTTGAGCGTGCAGGTAATGAGCATTGGGACTTGGGTTTGAATCCCAGGTCCCCCAAAACTTTGATATATTTTGTTTTCAGGTAATCTCACGCAGCGTTTGAAGTGGTGAAAAACACAAGAAGGGGGGGTTGAATTGTAAAACTGAAATCTAATGCAATGAACAAGATATTTTTATCCTGGTTCGTTTGATCTCAAACTACTCCAGTCCACCCGTCAAGGTGATTTCGCCTCTCTCCAACGAGGTCTTAATCCACTATATTCAACTGAATATTACAGACTACTTTAACAACTGCTAAAGCCTTCTTGATCCAAACCACAACCCGGTTTGTCAAGGTAACACTTTCTTACAAAGAGATAAAACTAAGTGTGTGGATGTTTTCTACAAAACTGTATCACAACTGTGATGTATACACAAATTGAAGCTTAGAAACTAGATTGCTAAACAATGATAGAATATCAGAATGTGTGGTTTAGCAAAACTGAGAGAAAGAAGATTATGATTAGCTTTTGTGCGTGTAGAAATTTGGAGAGCATTAGCCATTTCAATCTTCAAATTCTTGTTTATATAGCACTGAGATGATGAACGTTGGATGCAATATTCTTGATTCAATGCTAATAACAAACTTTCCTTATTGAGCAGATCTTGTCTGGAATGAGGCCGTTGGAATTAATTTGCTTTCAATGCACAGTACCGTTGCTTACTTAATGCAAGTTCTGGCTTGGCTCATTCTGACTCTGCTTCGCTGCTGATGAACTGTTGTGTTTCTTTATCAGAGTGTTGAGCGCAGTCTTGTTCATCAGGCTTCAGCATGTACGTGAGTTGATCATCTGATTCTGACATTCTGATATGGCAACTTCTGATGCTGGTGTCTGAAATCAAGTTCTGATGCTGAATAGATGTGATCTTGCTTATATCAATCAGAGTATCTGCAAGTCAGAACATAATAATTTTAGGCAGTAGATAGTTCATACATGAAACTTATAAATACTATATCTTTTCACTTTGTTATCATCAAAACTTAAATATAGGGTAGTAGATTCAAACTTTGTTCTAATAATCTCCCCCTTTTTGATGATGATAAAAACTAGATATTTTTAAATGAAAATAACGTGAAAAGGTATCTGAGATATGTATCAAAGTAAGAAGTAAAAGGATAGGGAGTAAAGAGATATCAGAGTTGAGAGATACTCCCCCTGAGTTTATTACTTCCCTTTGATTACACGTGTTCTTCAGGATCAGATCTTTTTGCCTTTCTTTGAACATCAGAGTATCAGAGTCTTTGACTTATCAGAAGCTTTATGTCAGAGCAGAGCTTCAGAGCTTTTCTTGTCAGAGCTTTGCTTTGGATCAGAATATCAGAGCGGATCAGAACTTCATAGTGATCAGAGCTTCAGAGCTTCTAGTCTTCAGAGTGTCCAGGAGCTTCCTTGTACCTGTAGACTTTAAGCAAAACAGAAAAAACATTTTCAAGTAATAGAGTTAGAATGTTTGAGAATTTCTGTCTAGTTAGCCGTTATTGATTAAAATATCATTCTTGTTCTCCCCCTTTTTGTCAGCAATCAAAAAGTGTAGGTGATGTGCTAAAACAATTAAGATCAGAAAAACTAATCATATTAAGAGAGTTCAGAATCAAAACAAGAAAATAGTTCAAAACATATTCAAACAGTACATCAGAAAATCAAGGAAAACATGAAAAAGGACATGAATGAAAAAAGAGACTAAGGTTGAGGAGGCAAGCGTGTGAATAGGTTCTCCAGCATGGCTTGGATCTTTTCAGCAGTCTCATTCTGCTTGTGCACCATGCTGACAACAGTGTCAATCTTGCTATCCTGCACATCCATTCTCTCTTTCATCTTCTGATCGCTTTCATCCATCCGCTGCTGCAGACGCATGTCATTCAGCCTTAGTTCTTCCAGAGTCTGCCTGTCCAAGGCAGCTTGAGAAGCATCAGAAGCAGGAAGCTTCTGAGAGCTTTCAGCAACATCTTCTGCTTGAATTTCTTCAGCTTGAATGGTCTTGTCTTCTTCTGATTGCACCTTTGCAGCTTGCTGTTTCTCAGACCAAGGTTCACTATCCAGAGAGAGCACGTCTTCTTTCAGAAGCTGACTTCCAACTTCATTCAGAAGCTTGCTGAAATTTTGTTGTGCCTGCTCATAGTTGATATCCTACAACTTGAGGGCTTCAGCACGTACCCAAAGTCTGAATTGTGACCAGAGCTGATCAGAAGCAGCTGGGTCAATCATTCCAGGACAGACTTGCTTCAAAGAAGCAATCCATTGCAGCACACCTGTTTCAAAATTCATAATACCAGAGCCAACATCTGGTTGTTTTGGTTTTGGGATGGCAATTTTGTGTTTCAGATCAGCAAGACAGTCAAGACTGGTTAAGTCTATGAAAGTCCTGCTGGGGTTTTCGGAGGTTTTCTGAGCAGCTGTTTGTTTTGGAGATGGAGTATCAGAATCAGAGATTATGATTGGACTGGGTGGTGTTTTGGGAGTATTTGGTGGTGTAGATTCTGATGAGGATGGCAATTGTGCTAAGGTGATAGTTGTTCCACCTGGCAGCTGGATTGCCAAAGGTGATGGTTGAGGTAAATGAGGTTCAGATGGTTGAGGAGAAGGAGTTTCAGAGTGATGAAACTCTGTTTGAGGTGATGGTGGATTAATTTCTGGTTGGGGAGAGGGAGACGGAATTGCTGGTTGAGGAGAAGTTGTTGGAATTTCTGATTCTTCAGCAGATTGCTGTTGTTCTGGTTGTGGAGGAGGAATAGTTTGTGGTTCAGAGATTGGTTGATTAGAGGTGTGTTGATCAATGTCAGACAGCACTTGGTCAATTGCTGATGTTGTTGAGATTGTTGGTTGTTTGGGATGTTTGGTTCTGGGTCTTCTGAGTTTTAATGCCTCAGAAGGGTCCTCTTCTGATACAGTTTCATCTATGGTAGGGATGGGGATTGAGATTTTATGAGAGGTTTGAGGAGGAATAGATGCTGGAATAGTAGAAGAATTTAAAACAGAAGCAACAGATGAATTACCTCTTTTCCTGGGTGTCTGCTGGGATGATCCTTCTGATGGTGCCTTCCTCTTCTTCGTCTTCTTCAGAGTTACTTCTTGCTGAGGTTGATGTAGAGCTTTGATAATCAGATTTGGATCTGAACCATCTGCCTTGCACGCATCCAAGTACCTGAGAACCACCTCTGGTTTGGATTCAATTTCAGAAAATAACGGAAAGTCACTCAGAGGCACTCTTCTGCTGGTGATATCAGCAATAGGAGTAGCTCTGCGTTCCTTCTGAATATTCTCTATCAGCTTCATCTTCTTCAAGTTCTTTGCATTCAGAGGTTTCCCAACTGTTGGTTCAATAGTGCTTAGCTCTTGAGCTTCTATCAGATGCTCAATCAGCCTATTCTCTGTCAGAATATCTGATATCAACCTTCCAAAAGGTATCCAATCCCTCTTGGTTCTTTCTTCTTCCCTGGTTTCCTTCACACTTGTTCATTTAGCTTGTTTCTGAACACCCATCTTGTTCTAATGACGTTGAATCCTTTTGGTCTGGGAACGAGATCCCATACGTCGTTTCTGGTGAATTGATTCAGCTCTTCTTGCATTGCCAGAATCCAGTCATTATCCAGAAGTGCTTCATCAATAGAAGAAGGTTCAATCAGAGACACAAGTCCCATAAGTGTTTCTTCAGAGTTTCTGAAGCTTGCTCTTGTTCTGATTGGATCTTCCTTTCTTCCTAGGATAGTCTCTTCTGGGTGATCCAAGCTGCTTCTGGGTAATCTCTTCTGAGGTTGATCAGCAGCTGTTGTAGGATTGCTAGCAGTGCTCCTTTCAGACGTTGAAGGAATGTCTGTGTTGAGAGCTTCTGATGACTTGTCTTCAGAACCTGCAAATTCAATTTCTATACCTGCAAAAACTTCATTCTGCTTTGACTTTTCAGAGTCAAGCTTATCATCAAAACGAACACTGATTGATTCTTCCACAATCTGTGTTTCTGTATTGTATACTCTGTACCCTCTTGAGCGTTCAGAGTATCCTAACATAATACACTTCTGTGCTTTAGAGTCAAACTTGTTCAAATAATTCTTTGTATTTAATATAAAGCAAGTACATCCAAATGGATGAAAATATGAAATGTTAGGCTTTCTGTTCTTCCACAATTCATATGGAGTCTTTTCCAGAATAGGTCTTATTGAGATTCTATTCTGAATGTAGCACGCTGTGTTTATTGCCTCTGCCCAGAAGGTCTTAGCAACGTTTGTCTCATTGATCATGGTTCTGGCCATTTCTTGCAATGTTCTGTTCTTTCGTTCTACAACTCCATTTTGTTGGGGAGTTCTAGGACAAGAGAAATCATGCAGAATGCCTCTGTCATTAAAGAATGACTCAAAATCTTTGTTTTCAAATTCTCCACCATGATCACTTCTGACTTTAACGATTCTAAGATCCTTTTCATTCTGAACTTGGTTACAGAAGGTAACAAACACAGAGTGTGACTCGTCCTTGTGTCTTAAGAACTTTACCCATGTCCATCTGCTATAGTCATCTACGATTACTAACCCATACTTCTTACCACTGACTGAAGCAGTTTTAACTGGTCCAAATAAGTCAATATGCAGAAGTTCTAATGGCTTAGAGGTAGAAACAACATTTTTGGATTTAAAAGAAGGTTTTGCAAATTTGCCTTTCTGACATGCTTCACACAGAGCATCTGAATTGAACTTCAAATTAGGAAGTCCTCTGACCAGATTGAGCTTGTTAATCTGAGATATTCTTCTCATACTCACATGCCCCAATCTTCTATGCCAGATCCACTGCTCGTTGTTAACAGACGGAAGACATTTTACATTCTGACTCTTTAGTTCAGAAAGTTTGATTTTGTAAATGTTATTTTTCCTCTTACCATTAAACAGGATAGTCCCATCTTTCTGACTAACAGCTTTACATGATTTTTGATTAAAGATTATATCATAACCGTTATCACTTAATTGACTTATGGATAACAGATTATGCATCAATCCATCTACTAGTAGAACATTATTAATAGAGGGAAGATTTCCATTACCTACAGTTCCAGAGCCAATTATCTTTCCCCTCTGATTGCCTCCAAAGCCAACGTGGCCTCCAGGCTTAAGTTCCAGGCTTTGGAACATATGCCTTCTTCTCGTCATGTGTCGTGAGCAGCCAGAGTCTAGGTACCATGACTGGTGTTTCTGACTTGCTGCTAAAGATATCTGCAACATGTATTATTTTATCCTTAGGTACCCAGATTTTCTTGGGTCCTGATTTGTTAGTTTTACCAAAACTCTGGTTGAACTTTGGTTTCACAGAGTGCTTACTGCTAGTGTATTTGATATCATGTGTGTGACCATATACAAAATGTGAATTCAGAGGAGTGTGTTTAATGGTTAAGTCCATGACATTCTTTGGTGTAGGAACCTTACCTTGGTATCCTATTCCTTTCCTGCCGTTTCTGCTAACTCCATAGATCATTGAAGCCATTCTGCTTCTATCTATGCTTTTAGCTAGGAACTTCTGGAAACTGTGATCATACTCCTTGATGATCTCATCAGCGTTGCTGGGAGTTTCAGAAATTGGTTCCTTCTGAGAGTTTTGTAAAGTGTTTTCTAATTTTGAAATCTTATTTCTCAGCTCAGAATTTTCCAATTTGAGACTCTCAGTCTTATTAGAGTCAGATTCAAGATTCCTTTTCAGGTCTCTGAATTTAGCTCTAATTTGCTGATAACGTTCCAGAATCTCATTAAGGCTTTCAGCAAGTTCAGCCTTTGTAAAGTTAACAGCAAAGTTAGGAAATACCTCTTCAGTGTCTGATTCTGAGTCTGATTCAGAAGCTTCACTATCTTCTGAAATGTTAGCCATGAGAGCTATGTTTGCCCTTTCATCATCTGATTCTGAGTCAGCTTTAGACGAGTCAGAGTCATCCCATGTAGCCATGAGACTTTTCTTCTTCTCTCTTCCAAACTTCTTTTTGGGCTTTTCCCTCTGAAGCTTTGGGCAGTCACTCTTATAGTGTCCTTGCTCATTGCACTCATAGCAGATGATGTCTTTGGTGTTTGGCTTTTTGCTACTGGAGGAGCCTTCAGATCTTCTGTATCTAGAGGAAGAATCTGTCCTTCTGTATCTGGAAGAAGACTCGTTCTGATCAGATCTTCTGGGATTCCTGAACTTCCTTTGTCTTTACTTCCACAGTTGATTTACTCTTCTGGAGAGAAGGGAGAGTTCGTCTTCTTCTGATGAGGATCCATCAGATGTTTCTTCAACTGCCTGCAAAACTTTAGACTCAAATTTTCTGTTAGATTTTAATGCTAAAGGCTTACCTTGCTTCTGAGGCTCATCAGCTTCTAGCTCTATCTCATGACTTCTGAGGGAGCTGATAAGTTCCTCCAAAGTGATTTTGTTGAGATCTTTAGCTAGCTTCAGAGCTGTAACCATAGGTCTCCACTGCTTGAGTAAACTTCTGATGATTTTCTTGACATGGTCAGCAGTAGAGTATCCTTTGTCCAGAACTTTGAGACCAGCTACCAGAATCTGGAATCTAGAGAACATGGTTTCAATGGATTCAGATTCTTCCATTTTGAATGCCTCATACTTCTGAATGAGCGCCAGAGCTTTTGTTTCTTTGACCTGAACGTTGCCCTCATGCGTCATTCTGAGTGAGTCAATAATATTCTTTGTTGTGTCTCTGTTGGAGATCTTTTCATACTCAGTATAGGAGATGGCGCTGAGGAGGATGGTTTTGGCCTTGTGGTAATTATTGAAGTCACGCTTTTGTTGATCAGACATTGTTTTTCTATCAATCTTCTGACCACTTGCATTCACAGGGTGCGTGTATCCATCTGTCACCATATCCCACAGATCAGCATCATGTGCCAGAAAGAAGCTTTCAATTCTGTCTTTCCAGTAATCAAAGTTTTCTCCATCAAAGACTGGAGGTTTGCCACTGAATCTGTCTCTGTCCTCATTGTTGTCATTGCTGATGTGAGAATTGTTTCCTGCCATTGTGTTTTTCTGACGCTGGATCTTGTACTGACACGGTTAAGTGTTTTAGCTCAGAACCAGGCGCTCTGATGCCAATTGAAGTGGTGAAAAACACAAGAAGGGGGGGTTGAATTGTAAAACTGAAATCTAATGCAATGAACAAGATATTTTTATCCTGGTCTGTTTGATCTCAAACTACTCCGGTCCACCCGTCAAGGTGATTTCGCCTCTCTCCAACGAGGTCTTAATCCACTATATTCAACTGAATATTACAGACTGCTTTAACAACTGCTAAAGCCTTCTTGATCCAAACCACAACCCGGTTTGTCAAGGTAACACTTTCTTACAAAGAGATAAAACTAAGTGTGTGGATGTTTTCTACAAAACTGTATCACAACTGTGATGTATACACAAATTGAAGCTTAGAAACTAGATTGCTAAACAATGATAGAATATCAGAATGTGTGGTTTAGCAAAACTGAGAGAAAGAAGATTATGATTAGCTTTTGTGCGTGTAGAGATTTGGAGAGCATTAACCATTTCAATCTTCAAAGTCTTGTTTATATAGCACTGAGATGATGAACGTTGGATGCAATATTCTTGATTCAATGCTAATAACAAACTTTCCTTATTGAGCAGATCTTATCTGGAATGAGGCCGTTGGAATTAATTTGCTTTCAATGCACAGTACCGTTGCTTACTTAATGCAAGTTCTGGCTTGGCTCATTCTGACTCTGCTTCGCTGCTGATGAACTGTTGTGTTTCTTTATCAGAGTGTTGAGCGCAGTCTTGTTCATCAGGCTTCAGCATGTACGTGAGTTGATCATCTGATTCTGACATTCTGATATGGCAACTTCTGAGGCTGGTGTCTGAAATCAAGTTCTGATGCTGAATAGATGTGATCTTGCTTATATCAATCAGAGTATCTGCAAGTCGGAACATAATAATTTTAGGCAGCAGATAGTTCATACATGAAACTTATAAATACTATATCTTTTCACTTTGTTATCATCAAAACTTAAATATAGGGTAGTAGATTCAAACTTTGTTCTAACAGCGTTCACAAAGATGGTCCACCATACACCTCAGGGATCCATCTTCCAGATGGCTTGCCAATCAAATCCAGTGGTTCAGGATGGAGGCTCATCATACTCCCTGGTCAACAAGCATGCATGGAATCACAAAAAAGTCCAACAAGCTGGCGCAATTGGGCTTGGAATTTGCAATTCAAACACTCTATTCAGGCCCACCCCCTTTCCCCCTGAGTTTGTTCTTTTCTTTTTTATATTTTCTTTTCATTATTTTTCTATTTTTATTTTATTATTATTATTATCTTAATTAATTAATTAACAAATTAACCTTTTTTATAAAAAATCAGAAAACCAAAAATAAAATAATATTTTCTATTTCATTATTTTTGTAAATAAATTTTAATCAATTAATTTAGTTTTTTTAATTAGGTGTAATTTTAATATCTTTTGCATTAAATTAAAATCAACATAGAATTAGGGTTTTTAATATCTTTTAACCATTCTTATTTTATTTCCTTAAATAATAAAAAACCCAAAAATATTTTCATTTAATCAATTAATTCAATTATTAATTTAAACTAATTTTTAATTCAAAAACAACAAAAGATATGCTTTATTTAATAAAAAGGGTCAAAATCCTAAGACACTCCAATTTAATTTTCTCGCGCGCGATTAATTTTTGATCAATATTGTAACTGCTTCGAGAATGTAATAGTTTTTAATTAGGATTTATTTATCGTTTTTATTTACTTTTCGCAATTTAATTTTTTAAGGGTTTGTTTTTGGCGATGTAAATACCCGACGCCTTGTAATAGCTTAGATTTATTTTCCGCAATTTAATTTCCGCAACCATTAAATGTTAGATGTTTGAATAATAGTCAATGCATGACAAGATCAATTTTAATTTAAAATCAACAGTAGTTCACCATTAACACGTACAAAGATAATATAACTGAAAAAACAATACACTTGCACATGCCACTCTTAGGGTATACCTCACTTGGTTGCCTCGACGTGGTCATTGAGTATAGGAAGTTTTATAGGTCGCCCTCTTGTCCAAAGATCATAAGTTGCCTCGAAACGGTTGCCTCGAATAAAATGATCTAAGACATTATGGTTACCGCTAAGGCGTCCTAACATTGCTTTAGTGACCACACGTCCCTTAATCGAATTGACCTGAAAACTCCAACGACGATGCTACCTACTCCTCAATAGTGGGATAGCATTGTCTAAAGGACACTTGCACAATTTAATTCCTTTTTGAGTAGGTAGATGTTCTTAAGTACTTGCTCCCTTTTAAAACAAAACAAAACTTTTCGCACTTACACCCCTTTCAAACAAAAAACTCTTTCAAACCCACAAACACAAAGAAAAGCAAACTTTTGAAAACACAATGAGCAAGTACCTAAGAGCCCTTGGATAACCACGGATAGAAAGGGGGATAACACCTTCCCTTTCTATAATCTACCTCCCGAACCAGAGAAACATCTCGAAAAGGAATTTTTCTGTGCTTTTGTCCTTTCCTTGTTGGATAAAATAAAAGACGGTGACGACTCTTGCTTACCGCGAAATTTTGCAAAGACAAACGCAAACCAGCATTCCAAAACAGTCAGTTCTCATTCCCACCGATCACAGAACTGGTGACTCTGCTGGGGATGATTCTATAAGTGAGGTGTACCTTAGGATTAGATCACTTGTGTTTTCAATTGTATGCTTTGTATGCTTTAATTTTTGTGGGCTTGTATCGGAGTTCTATAGATCCTAACCCGGATCTGGGGATACCCTTTAGGTAAGTAGCAATAAACTGTGAGGGATTTGTCTGGCGTAGACCGACACGGATGAAGCAGTAGCTACGTTGGTGTGGCACCTTAGTCTGTACCGATATCCCTTGTGTTGGAACGAGGAGAATATGGGTCTTCTAAGGAGTCATTAAGCACCAATTGACCTTAGAACCTTAAATTGACCAACTTGGCCATAGAACAGTAGCAGTATGCTACACTCATTGAGACTAAACTCTCGCGATGATTCCGGCCGCAAGAAAAGGTTGCTAAACTGGAATTATGACCGATTGAGGGTAGTCAGTGATATTGAGATCCTCTAGAACCCGGTTACTATTTTTAGGACAAGTCTTAACCAACTGAACTGAAAGAGGGTAGTACCTAAGCTCCATGCCAGCCTGAAATCTAAGGGCTCTCAGTGTGACTTGTGTGCCTTTACCATGTTTGATTTTTGTGGATACTTGTGGTGTGCCTTTATCATGACATCATAACATTGCATACATCTTGCATAAGGACTAACCTATTTCAAGGACAAGAGGGTTTCATCTTTGCTCTATTTTGTAGGTCATCATGATGCCCATGCGTAGGAATACTATCCGGATCAACTTTGTCCAAGTACCTACCCTGCTTAATGATTTGGTTGTCAGGATACCAGACACTACTTCCTTCATCAAAAGGCATGGTTCTCTTCTCAGTTTGGTCACCTCAAAGTTGGACGAACAAATGATGAGTGTCCCGGTCCAATTCTATGATCCGTTGTACCACTGTTTTACTTTCCAGGACTTCCAGTTGGTTCCTACCCTAGAAAAGTTCTCTGAGTTGCTCGGTATCTCTGTTTTGGAGCAGACTCCGTTTACTGATTGGGAAAAGACTCTTAAGCCCGAAGAAATTGCTGCAACCCTTCACTTGACCAAGGAGGAGGTAATGGCTAACTGGGAGACTAGAAGTGGAGCTAAGGGTTTTCTGACTAAGTTTTTGGTTGACAAAGCTAATTACTTCTGGGACAGCTTAGACTTCAAGGTGTACGAGGACATTTTGGCTCTCTTGATTTATGGTCTGGTATTGTTTCCGAATCCTGACACTTTTGTTGATATTAATGCCATAAAGATCTTCATCTCTCAGAATCCGGTACCCACTCTCTTGGGTGATATCCTTCATCAGCTCTATGCTCGTACTGCCCAAAAGCGGGGAACTTTGATGTGTTGTGCTCCTTTATTGTCAAGGTGGTTTATTTCGCACCTCCCTAAGTCTATACTGAAGAACAAAGAAGGAATGGGCTGGGCTTATAGGGTGATGTCTCTTTCTAATAATGACATTATCTGGACTCTTAAAGGTATGGATGAGGTGACTGTCATTGATCGCTGTGGAGAGTATCCTAATGTTCCATTGATCGGAACCCATTGATGGATTTCTTACAACCCATGCTTAGCTCTTCGTCAGTTTGGAAGAGCCAGAAGAGAAAGGCCTCATGAGATGTTGATGCCTCATATCATCTTTGATTTTCAGGGAGATAACGACGAGCTGCGTCGTAGATTCATAAGGGATTGGGACAGGGTTCACTAATCTGACCCACATGAGTTGGGACCAAAGACTTCTCTGCCAATGGAGCCATATCTCAGATGGGTCCGCATCCGTGCCCAGAAGCTAGGTATGCCATATGAAGCTGTCAGGCCTGTTACTCTTGAAGTTGCTAATGAGGAGGGGGTTCTTCCAACTATTCTCCACCCTTACACGCCCGCTGATATTGGGACACTGAAGAGGTCTTAGATGCAGTAGAGGTTCAATGAACAAGAGCAGAAGATCCAGAAGCTAACTAGGCAACTGGAGAACGAGCGGATCCTGAATGATTATGTCCGCACTGAGAAGAAGAGACCATGGGAGCGTTGACTGACCTTTGATGATTTCCTTTCCAGTTTTTATTCACTTTTCAGTATTTCCATTCTTGTAACGCCCTGAGGGCATCAGTTGAACAATTTGAATTTTGAAATTTAAATCTAATAAAGTGTGTTTCCTTTCTTGTTTACAAATTTGAATCCCGATTGTCTTTGAAATCATAATCATACGCATTGCATCTCATGCACTTCATAAAAATGTACCCTTTACAGGTCTCTCATGTTCTCGCTGTTTATTTCAGCAATGGCTCTCCAACAAGACAACCAAGATCTCCGGGCTCAAAACGCCCAACTTCAAGAAATGTTCTTGAACCTATCCCAGGGGCAAGAAGAAATAAAAGCTCTCCTCACAAGGGGCTTGGTCCTAGGGAATCCATGCGGCATCAGGAATGATCAGTTGGAAGGGCTACAAATCGAGTTAGCAACAATGAAGATCCAGATGATGGGATAGCTGGTGGGCCAGATAGCTCTCATTCAAGACTTAGCTCAAAGAAAAGAAGAGCTTAGGGTCCTCGTCAACAAACTACTTCGAAGTGACCAAGTGGGGAAAACAACTAGGGTTGAAGATCAATTCATCATTCAACCACCTTTGGGGCAAAAAGACAAGGGAAAAGCTCCTCAGCTTGCTTCAGGGTCACAAGCCCAGCATCAACCTCGCCAGCGTCAACGGGGTAGTCGGTGTAAGCAAAATACGTCTGGAAGACATTTCTTTGAGACTGATATACCATCATTCTAATACTGAAACGCTTGTTGGAGGTTAATCTGATTCCTTTAAGGGATCCTCCCCGGAATCCCAATACCTCTGCTCCTAGCTATCATCCCAACGCAGTTTGTGCATACCACTCCTATAGTCCTGGACATGACACCGACGACTATTGGGCTTTGAAAAATAAGATCCAAGACTTGATTGATGGAAGAGTGCTGAAATTCATGCCGGATGGCGAAATGAAAATCTTCCGTTGAGGATTCCCCACCTGAAATGACTAGTTCAAATTAAGAGACTTTTGTTCATTTAAATTCTGAAGTTGTATCTTTCTTTGCTTATTCAAACAATTATTATCATGTCAAACTTTATTACTTTATCAATGCATTGCATATGTCTGTTCTGAATCAATCCATTCGTATTCACTATATTCAAATTGCTTTCATTTTTTATGATGTTCAACTCTCGATTAAAAAATTCTAAGCCTTTTGAGGGAGGATGACAAAAATGATATCAAAACCCCTACAGTATGCTTTTGAACAGACCCTGCTGACGATGTACAGGCATTGTTTCAAATCCTAAACAGTGGAGTTATAAGGAAGATAATACCTCGTCAACCCCTTTGAGCCAAAGAAGTTGGAGCTTTTCTTTTTAACAAATTAAAACCCATAATCACAATCTGGGGCAGGGTAGTTTGCTCAGTTGATCCAGGTGCACAATGAATGGCATCAAAGAAGTCCTTCCGAAACCAAAAAACGGTGATGGTTCCGTATAATCGTAAGGGCAGACAGTCATTATCTCTCGAAATAAAAGCCCAATAAGTCAAAACCTATGAAGGAGACTTTAGAAAAACTGGGGCATCCCGCTGACTGTAGTCACAAAAAGAAACAGTTCAGGCAAAAGACAGGGATGATAAAATCAAAAAGAAAGAGATCCTGCAAACTCTCAACAAATGACTGTGTGTTCAAAATAAATTGTCAGTATCCGAACCATCACTGAAATATCAGAGCAAAGACTCAAATGGGATCTAAATGCATGATTAGCTGAGTTTAGGATCGAAGAACATCACGAAGAGCGGGTGGGTAGAAATAAATTTTGAGCCTTTTCCTTTATTTCTTAAATCGTGAACCAGGCCACGTTATAACCCTTAAAAAGTCCTAGCTGAAGCGTGGGTTAGTCCGAAAGCATACTGTTACAAAAGTATCCTGACTCCTGTAGGGCTTGCTGTAAATCCTGAGTTGACATCACATTTTACAAAAATTGCTTGTTTTACTGGAAAAATGCATTTTCAAAAATCCCAAAACAGACATAAGCTTTGCATTCTTAAAATAATATTGTTTGCATATGACTATTTGTTCAACAACAGAGAAATTCGCACGACGAATATCTAGTGAACAAAAAGAACCTTCTCAATAAAAAGGATCACCTCAAGTGGAAAAACACTTCAAACCAAGGGGCACGGCAGGATCATTGTCCATCATCTGGGGCAGTTAAGTCAAGATTCAAGGAATCTCTCAAAATGCCAAATAGCCAGGGGTAAATCTCCATCTGAATCACTCGGGGCATTGGACATAAATTCCAGAAAACAAATCTTGCATGATCAAACATCTTCTGGTAGTATGGCAACACGACGCTACCGACAGTGACAACTCCCTACACTCCAAGAGCATAGACATAATCAGAAGATACTACGCATAATCAAAGACCCGCTAGGTTGACTGGCCTAGGCAAAAATAAGGGCTTCCCGACGAACCAAAAGGGTTCGGGAAAAAATAAGGGATGAAAATGAAAAATTTGTACACCCGGCAAGTCGAAAACCTGAAAAGGCGGCTTGGGCAAAAAAGGGTATCCCGGTGAACTGAAAACCCGAAAGGGCGGTCCAGGCAAAAATTAGGGATCAAAGCGTATGACTATGTCTCGTCATCTCGTCATTGGCCTACCAGAATAAGACTTGTCATTTTGACCGAAAGATACCAAGCACCTCATAGGTGGGGATAATACTCGATCCACAGGGCCTCCGCAGGCACCTTCTCCCGCAAAAACAGGGGCAAATAAGAATTGTCCGAACTATACAAGTTGCTCTGTCCACCAGGTACCAAGGTATATATTTAGTTGAAGAATATGGCTAAGATACTTTCACTCCCCGTAGAGTAAAACAGTAAGGGTAGACTTCCCAGCTGAGACTTGCAACTATGAACGAATCAGTAACACTCTCCCCAAGAAGAGTTAATCTATCATCAGCCCTGAAAAGGTTTGGTATCCCCAGAAGGTCTTAATATTCCCCAGCGGAGTATAAAGATATTCCCCAGCAAGTATAAGAGCATCCCCGACAGTCTTAATATTCCCCACCGAAATATAAGAATGTTTCTCGGAAGAATACAAGATACCCCCAGTGGAGCCATTTCCCCATCGCAGTTTTAAAAAAAAAGGGGCTTCCCCGCCAGAGTTGAATCATCTTACCAGTAGATTCTGGAAGCTTATCCCCTGCGGAGCACAAATAAGTCTCCCCAGCCAAATTCAGAAGGTTATCCTCACAAGAGCCTAACTGGGTTATCCTTAGCAAGTTGCAATGGAAAGATCATCCCCAACGAAGTTCTTTCTATCCCCAGCGGAGTTCATCATTAAAATCCCCAACAGAGCTTATCAACAGAATCCCCAGCGGAGTTATCATTCAAATCTTCAGCAAAACATCTCTTCCCCACAGAGTAATTTCCCTCGGAGTAATCTCTTCATCAGTTTATTCCCCCAACGGAGTTTTTTCTCTCCTACAGGTTTATCATCTTCGTTCATCATCCCCAGCAGAAGCGAAGAACTCAACTCTATTCTCCAGCAACTCTGAAAGATATTCCCCAGCTAAAACATTATATTCCCATACATCATGATACATGCATATACGCATCATACGAATACAATCTCATTTATTTTTGAGAACATCATTGCTTGATCCATCTCATGCATTGCATATGACTGACCTTTTACCTTTCAGGAAAGATGCAGTTAAGTTCTCAAGCTTAGTCGAAGACCTGACCAGTTCTTAAATCTCAATTGAATTATCCTTGGTTGAATTTCAGATAAAGTTCTCAATCTCAACAATTTCTCTACGTCATAGTGTGGACGAGTACTATAACCTCAACTGTATACTCCATTGAGCACGAGTCAGTTCCTAGATCTTGATGTTTTCCTCCGTCATAGTGTGGACGAGTTCTATAACCTCAACGATATACTCCGTCGAGCACGATACAGATCCTAGATCTTGATGAAGATGTTTCCCTATGTCATAGTGTGGACGAGTACTATAACCTCAACGGTATACTCCGTGGAGCACGAGTCAGTTCCTAGATCTTGATGTTTTCCTCCGTCATAGTGTGGACAAGTTCTATAACCTCAACGGTATACTCCATTGAGCACGAGACAGTTCCTAGATCTTGATGAAGATGTTTCTCTATGTCATAGTGTGGACGAGTACTATAACCTCAACGGTATACTCCATTGAGCACGATTCAGTTCCTATATCTTGATGTTTTCCTCCGTCATAGTGTGGACGAGTTCTATAACCTCAACGGTATACTCCGTCGAGCACGAGACAGTTCCTAGATCTTGATGAAGATTTTTCCCTACGTCATAGTGTGGACGAGTACTATAACCTCAATGGTATACTCCATTGAGCATGAGTTAGTTCCTAGATCTTGATGTTTTCCTCCGTCATAGTATGGACAGGTTCTATAACCTCAACGGTATACTCCGTCGAGCACGAGACAGTTCCTAGATCTTGATGAAGATTTTTCCCTATGTCATAGTGTGGACGAGTACTATAACCTCAACGGTATACTCCATTGAGCACGAGTCAGTTCCTAGATCTTGATGTTTTCCTCTATCATAGTGTGGACAGGTTCTATAACCTCAACGGTATACTCCATTGAGCACGAGACAGTTCCTAGATCTTGATGAAGATGTTTCCCTATGTCATAGTGTGGACGGGTTCTATAACCTCAACGGTATACTCCATTGAGCACGAGACAGTTCCTAGATCTTGATGTTTTCCTCCGTCATAGTGTGGACAGGTTCTATAACCTCAACGATATACTCCATTGAGCACGAGACAGTTCCTAGATCTTGATGAAGATGTTTCCCTATGTCATAGTATGGACGGGTTCTATAACCTCAACGGTATACTCCATTGAGCACGAGACAATTCCTAGATCTTGATGTTTTCCTCCGTCATAGTGTGGACAGGTTCTATAACCTCAACGGTATACTCCATTGAGCACGAGACAGTTCCTAGATCTTGATGAAGATGTTTCCCTATGTCATAGTGTGGACGGGTTCTATAACCTCAACGGTATACTCCATTGAGCACGAGACAGTTCCTAGATCTTGATGTTTTCCTCCGTCATAGTGTGGACGAGTTCTATAACCTCAACGGTATACTCCATTGAGCACGAGACAGTTCCTAGATCTTGATGAAGATGTTTCCCTACGTCATAGTATGGACGAGTACTATAACCTCAACGGTATACTCCATTGAGCACGAGTCAGTTCCTAGATCTTGATGTTTTCCTCCGTCATAGTGTGGACTAGTTCTATAACCTCAACGGTATACTCCATTGAGCACGAGACATTTCCTAAATCTTGATGAAGATGTTTTCCCCCAATTGGATTATGGACAGGTTCCTAAGACTCAGCCGAGGCATTCTCTCAGTTGAAATACAGGCCAGATTCCTAAATCTCAACAAAGGTTAGACTTCCCCAGTGGAATCTTTTACAACCACAGGTATGTAAGTTCTCGCTAAGGAATCTCTTATGCGATCGGCACTCCTGCAGATGGTATCTGTAAGCCCATCCTCCTACCAACAATCTCCAAATGGCATCTGTAAGCCCATTCCCGACATCACAATGCTGATACTACACCATGTGAGTGCAAATTTTTGGGCACTCTAGTGTTCAATTATCTTCCACCTTCGGATCATGAAAGGCTTGAAAGCCAATCTATATCCTCAGGTTTAAGAAAATTGAACAGGGGAAACTGTTGTACCCCAAAATTCTCCCTCCCATATCCCTCAAGATTTTGCCAAGAATGATCTTCAAGTGGCCCAAGTTGACTCAAAGATTGGACAGTCAAATAACCTCCTAAGGCAGTCAATTCAAAATTAGGGTTTTGTGTTGCATCAAGGTCCTCACATCCAAATGACCTAAAATTCTCCCCAATGTCCTAATATGTTCTTAAGTTCATCCATGTCAAATTTCAAGCCTTGCAGAGGAAGTTTGGTCAGTCAATTGCTCAAGAGGCCCAAAAATCGACTGTGCTAGGGCAAAAGTCAACTGTGTCCCAAATACAGCCAAACCTCAAGATTTTTTGTCAAAATTCTCATTTTGAAGGATAAGTCATCATTTGATCAAGGGTTGATCATGATTCATCAAGGATTGCTCAAGATTCAAAAGTTGCTAAATTAGGGTTTTGTAGGAAAAGTCAACTCAACTTTGACCAAGCATAACTTTCCCATACTTTATGAGAAATGACCCATCCAAAGCTCATTTTGAAGAGAATGCAATTTCCTACAATCCATATTCACACCCCAGGATCAAGAAATGCACTCACAAGAAGTTACAAATTTGGACATTATAGGTCATTTTTGAAAGTCAACAAAAACACCTTTTTTGCCAAAGCTTATAACTTGAGGATGGTAGATAAAAATGATATGAGACCAAAAGGGTTGGTTAGAGGATATCTCAAGGTTTCTAAAAAGTCCAAGAAAACCTCCAAAAGTTCAAAATTGAAGAAGTTATGCATTGTTGAAGTTGGGCATTTTTCCAAAATTGCCAAAAGTCAACTATCCTCAAAACTCCAATTTTTGACAAAAGGGCCCACTTTTTTCCACTTGATTTGGTCTTGTCATGCCACACACGTGTCCCATATTTAATTTCATGACCATTCATCTATTTTTCTATTTTATTTAATTTTTATTGATTTAATTCATTATTAATCAATATTAAATCAAATAAAATCTAAAAAAATTTGTAAAGGGATTCTTGTGATTTGTACAGCTTGCAAATACCATGTGACACTCAATTAATTCGTATCAAGTCAAAACAAGCACAAAAAATCAGATTTGGCCTATTTTTGGAAAGCTTATCAATGGTGATCCAATCCAATATTCCATCTTCAATGCACTTGGATTATAGCCCATATTTTGACCTAAATTCATTCCATTATATGCACACAATCCATACAAACCTAGAACACGCCTAAAGCTCTGCAGAAACGACCATACCAAGTTTGTGAAAAACCTTGAAAAAGTGGAGATCGAATTCTTGTTTGGAGGCATTCTCAAAGCAAAATCACAACGCAGCCCTCTTCCTTGACATCCAGTGGAGCTATACCAATCAAAATCAAGCCTTGAGACCCTCTGAAACTCACTGTAAGTCTCCACGAATATGCCTCTGCACATGAAATCGTAAATCATTCTCCTTGCATCTTTTTGCCAATTTCATTGCACTATCATGCTTGCCATTCAATTTCCATTGGTTCTGCAATATTTGATTTTGTTTTCGTGACTTATAGCCCTGGATTCAAAGCTAGGGTTCGTATTCTTGTTTTTTGGGCATTCTTGATACAGGCATAATCAGGACCAATAATGGCCATGGATGAGTTCAGGGGAGAGAGACGAGTGCATTGGCACTCTTAGCTTGCATTTACATGGCCTAGGAAGGATTTTTGAGAGATGCTACGAATCTTCCTGTGGAACAAAATCCGCAGGTAAATGAACCAGGGCGTTTGAAGAAGACAAAGACGTGGCTGGGCGTGATTGGTTCATTTGAATCAATTGCGTGTTTTTATTTTTGGCCAGGCATAATTAACTATTTTGTATATAATATTTGTTTCCTATTCCACTAACGAATGTGCAAGCTGGTTGGAGTGGTTGAGTGTGCAGGTAATGAGTATTGGGACCTGGGTTCGAATCCCAGGTCCCCCAAAACTTTGATATATTTTGTTTTCAGGTAATCTCACGCAGCGTTCACAAAGTTGGTCCACCATACACCTCAGGGATCCATCTGCCAGATGGCTTGCCAATCAAATCCAGTGGTTCAGGATGGAGGCTCATCATACTCCCTGGTCAACAAGCATGCATGGAATCATAAAAAAGTACAATAAGCTGGCGCAATTGGGCTTGGAATTTGCAATTCAAACACTCTATTCAGGCCCACACCCCCCTGAGTTTGTTCTTTTCTTTTTTATATTTTCTTTTCATTATTTTTCTATTTTTATTTTATTATTATTATTATCTTAATTAAATAATTAACAAATTAACCTTTTTTATAAAAAATCAGAAAACCAAAAATAAAATAATATTTTCTATTTCATTATTTTTGTAAATAAATTTTAATCAATTAATTTAGTTTTTTTAATTAGGTACAATTTTAATATCTTTTGCATTAAATTAAAATCAACATAGAATTAGGGTTTTTAATATCTTTTAACCATTCTTATTTTATTTCCTTAAATAATAAAAAACCCAAAAATATTTTCATTTAATCAATTAATTCAATTATTAATTTAAACTAATTTTTAATTCAAAAACAACAAAAGACATGCTTTATTTAATAAAAAGGGTCAAAACCCTAAGACACTCCGATTTAATTTTCTCGCGCGCGATTAATTTTTGATCAATATTGTAACTGCTTCGAGAATGTAATAGTTTTTAATTAGGATTTATTTATCGTTTTTATTTACTTTTCGCAATTTAATTTTTTAAGGGTTTGTTTTTGGCGATGGAAATACCGACGCCTTGTAATAGCTTAGATTTATTTTCCGCGATTTAATTTCCGCAACCATTAACTGTTAGATGCTTGAATAATAGGCAATGCATGACAAGATCAATTTTAATTTAAAATCAACAGTAGCTCACCATTAACATGTACAAAGATAATATAACTGAAAAACAATACACTCGCACATGCCACTCTTAGGGTACACCTCACTTGGTTGCCTCGAACGTGGTCATTGAGTATAGGAAGTTTTAGAGGTCACCCTCTTGTCCAAAGATCATAAGTTGCCTCGAAACGGTTGCCTCGGATAAAATGATCTAAGACATTAGGGTTACCGCTAAGGCGTCCTAACATTACTTTAGTGACCACACGTCCCTTAATCGAATTGACCTGAAAACTCCAACGACGATGCTACCTACTCCTCAATAGTGGGATAGCATTGTCTAAAGGACACTTGAACAATTTAATTCCTTTTTGAGTAGGTAGATGTTCTTAAGTACTTGCTCCCTTTTAAAACAAAACAAAACTTTTCGCACTTACACCCCTTTCAAACAAAAAACTCTTTCAAACCCACAAACACAAAGAAAAGCAAACTTTTGAAAACACAATGAGCAAGTACCTAAGAGCTCGTGGATAACCACAGATAGAAAGGGTGCTAACACCTTCCCTTTCTATAATCTACCTCCCAAACCCGAGAAACATCTCGAAAAGGAATTTTTTTTGTGCTTTTGTCCTTTCCTTGTTGGATAAAATAAAAGACTGTGGCGACTCTTGCTTACCGCAAAATTTTGTGAAAACAAACGCAAACGCGAACCAGCATTCCAAAACAGTCAGTTCTCATTCCCACCGATCACACCTAACATTTTCCAGATCACACCATCCCTTGTTTATTTTTGCTTCTTGGACCATTTTTTATGCTTTTTTTTGTTCTTTTTAGTTACTTTTTATTTACTATAAAATTAGATAAAAATCACAAAAAAAAAAAATAGGTTTTAGTTTTTTTTTTATTAAAATTAATTTTGTTAGTTAAATAATTAATTACCTTAACACTTTCTTAAAATTAAAATTAAGTCTAGACTTAGATTTAATTCTCTTTTATTAAAAAAAAACAAACAAAAAGATTTCATTTTCCTTAGGATTTTTAGACGCATTTTCAATTCGCACGCGTTTTTACTTTTCACATTTTTATTTCCATATTTTCTGTAACTGCCTACTGGGATGTAATAGAATTAACTAGGACTTTTACTTTACTGCTTTACTTCCCCCCAAGTTTTGGACATGTAAATAATCCCCTCCCTGAAGCCTTGTAATAGTTTAGGATTTATCTTTCTGCATTTTAAATTCCTACAAACTATTAAAATTGTTTAGATGCATGACTAATAGGATTGTATGGCAAGAGATTAAAATCAAAACGCGAGTAAACCTAAATGCAAACATAAATAACTAAATATAACAAAATTTCACATGCGCACCTCTTGGGTACCCCACTTTGGTTGCCTTCAGAAAAACAGTCACAACTCTCGAAATGTGAGAGATTTTAGTGGCTACCCTCCGGTTTAAAGATCAAAAATGACCCTCTCGACGTTGCCTCGGTAAAAATGATCTTAAAACCCTAGGGCAGTTACTAAGGTTTCTTGCCCAGTTGACTTTGTGACTGTATAAACGTCCCTTCAAATGTCCCTCAAACATCCAACGATTAGGGCTACCTACTCACTAATGTAGGATAGCACTGTCTAAGGGAAAAGAGGAAAAGAACAACCCTTTTGAGGAAAGTAGATTGTTGTTAGATGCTTGCTCAAACCATTTTTTACACTTACACAAAACCATTTTCAAAAACATTTTCAAAACGTTTTATCAACACTCTTGAGGACTGATACAAGAGTTATCATAAAGCAATTTTCCTGACTATTGGCATTTCAAATACTTTTTCAAACACACAAATCACAAGGTATTTGTAAATGAGCTAAGCATCTAAGATCCCATAAATAACTACAGATGGAAAGGTTGCTAACACTTTCCCTTTCAATAATCTACACCCTTACTCAGAAAACTCTCGAAAGGTCTTTTTCTGTTTTTTCACTCTTTCCTTTGTTGGATAAAAGAAAAGTCGGTGGCGAATCTTGCTTACCACAACATTTGCGAATACAAATGCAAAACCAGTATAACAGTCGGTTTTGCCATCGTATTACAGAAACTAATAAAGAGATTAAGGGGATTCTAGGCAAGAAAGGAGAATCAAACAATCAGATTAAAAGTCTCCTGGAAGCATTGTTCACACGATTTCCACCTCCTTCACAACCTTAGATATATACTTTTGCTTGCTTATTCTACTTTATGTTTAAGCTTTTGTTTGTCTGTTTCTGTTTGTATTATCTCTGTTCTTGACTGCATAAATTTTTTTTCTCTTTTTATGTGTTTTTATTGCTTTTTGATTAATGATAAAAAGGGGGAGAACGTAAGATATTTTGAATATAACAGTGATGGGACTTAGCCTCAAACATTTTTGATAACATAACCTCTGTTTTAATGTTTCTGAAAGCAAACAAGATAGGTGTCTCTTAAAAGTAACTTCTACATATGGACTTATCAAAACTTCCATCAAAAACTCTTATCAAACATCTTCAGGGAAGTATCTATTTTTTCTTTATCTGAGTATTCAACTCAGGGGGAGACCTAATGCTTTATGTTCTTACTTTTCCATTAAAATATATAAGATTTTGTCATCATCAAAAAGGGGGAGATTGTTAGAATATAGTTTGGTTCTACATCTTAGTAATAGTTTTGATGATAAAAAATACATGATATATAAAGAACAAATATGCTCTCTAATAAATTATTTAAATATGCAGAGAAGTTCTGAGAGAAAAGCATAGAAGATGATGAGAGTATTTGCATTTTGAAGTTCTGATTAGACGAAACATACAAACTTAGAAGCCAATTCGTGTAACACGCTCAATAGAAGAAGTTCTGATGTTATGACTTCTGAAGCATCAAAGTTGCAAGCTAAATTCTGATACTCTGATAAAATAAGTTCTGGAAGAACAAAGGAAATCTCAAACACTCATCTATTTTAAAGTTCTAAGATTCAGCACTTAAGCTCAAGCTATAATCTGATAAGTGAATATTCTGAAAGTACAAATAATCTTCAACGTGTCTATCTCATCCAAGTTCTGATCATATGAATCTCAAGAAACTCTGATGATCTAAAGTCTCAACATTAATATTCTTATTCTGATCAGATTTCAAATAAGCAAAGTTCTGATGCGTTACAATTCATTTATTACAAATTAACGAGTAAAGATTAAAACAAGACAAGATGTGTATTTTTGGAAAGTGCATTAACAATATTTTATCAACCTTCCAAAGGTAATTTATTATGTCTCCAACGATTCAATTCACTTCCTATATATGAAGATACTATGAATATGGATCAAAGTGTGAGTGCATACAATATAAATATTCAAGAAAATCACACGCACATATCAAATAAGAGCAATCAAATTCCCTATTTTATAATTGTGCTTTAGTCTTTGTGTAAACATCACAGTTGTGATGTAACTTTTAGAAGCATTTCTTAAACACAGTTTTTCTGTTAGAAAAGTTGTAATTTCTTGAGAAACTAAGTTGTGTTTTAGTCTCAAGAAGACATTGACGGTAGTATTTGTGAGTTGTAATTCCCTGAGAAACCAAGTTGTGGTTTGATATTAAGAATACGTTGACAGTTGTCTTCGTGAATTGTAATCAAGTTTTGATTAGTGGATTAAGACCTCAATTGAGAAAGGAGAAATCACCTTGGCGGGTGGATTGGAGTAGTTTTAGTTCAAACGGACCAGGATAACCAAATGTGTCATACTGCTTTTATTTTTTGAAAACCCTAATTTGAATCTCCCTTTCTTGTGTTTTTCTATCCTTAAGATACAACTTCCAAGACACTTTATGAAAAGCAAATACCAGAAGACAAAAGAAACATGAAAATAGATATTTCGTGTTTATCAAGGTCTCTTAGTGAATAAAAGTGTCTCTGTATTTTTCTCGAATAAGAACCAATAAAATTTTGTATGTCATAAGAAGATGAAGGTAAAAACATTTATTAAGAAAAAGCTATCTTATATTTCACTCTTTATCATGTTATTAAATAAGTTATAAAGATAAGAAGCTTTTGGAAGAAAATACATTAAATTGATTCTATAACATGTATTGAAGAAAAAAATTATCGATAAAGAAAAGACAATTTTTTTATTAAGAGGAAACGAAACACAACCACAAGGCATAAAAGGAAAACCAGTAAACAACTAAAAACAAGACATCATCCACAGACTTAAACACATACTATATAAACCCTAAAAACTTCACACATTTCCTCTTAAAGAGTATAATCGGGTCCATTATGATGAAGTGCTTCAACAATTTCAGCTTTGGAGAAGAGTGCAAAGAGAACTCTTCCATAAGGAATAAAGGACTGGTGATGATTTTTGGACGAGACAATTAAGTCCTTAAGATAGTTGAAGATGATTTGAGGCAAGTTGACTCTAACATTATTTAAAAGGAAGTATATTAGAACCCTTTCCTCATAGGCTAAGATGTTCAGGCTTACTCCTCTTAGACGAAAATTGGTCAACAGAAGCTTAAACCAAAAGGTGGCAATTGGAGTAAGATTTCATGGATTGTTTGGTTCATATCTTTAATATGTGTCATGAATGGTACTAAGTCTCTTTACAAATGATTAAGTGTGTTGAAAAGCTTCAACAATGGTTCCGATTAGAGTACACCCAATTGCATCATTAATAGTTGTTGGAGTGATGGTGATGGGGTTACCGAAAACAGTCAAGGAAATAGATGCACCATCAACAGAAGCATATAGCCAAAACTCTTTGATCAGGTAGGGGTAAATGGGCCCATGCAGCATAGTAATATAGTGAAGCCACCCTTGCACACTGATACTTTGTATAAGACTAAGATCATTACTGCTCAGTTTAGGAATACAAGGACAAAGTTCACGAATAAATTCAAGTAGTTCCTCAAAAACATGAAAGGTTTTTGAAGCCATTTTCAAGAGGGTAAGGGACTTGGTGTGTAAAAAGATGAGTGACAGATAAGGAACCAAGTGAGACTTTAAATAGATGAGAGGAAAACGTGACTAACTGGGTAAAGGATATGAGTAGACAACAAGAGATTTTGAAACTGACACCATAATAAATGAAAACTTATGAGAAAGGATGTAATGACGAGTTTAAAGAAAAAATACTTAGATTAAGAAAAGATGCAGCATGCTAACACTCCTTATTTCCAATTAAGCAGTTTATCAAAAAACAGTATAACATTAATTACTTGAGAGGATTTTTCAGATACCCAAGATATAAGATTTTAGGGATAAAGAATTTAAAAGGGATTTTATTCTTCATTCATAGATATCATATTTGAGATGATGTTAAAAAATAGGATTTCTAAGTAAACATTTAATTCATATTAAAACATATAAATGAGAAGGGTTAGAAAGATATGACCGATTAAGAAGATGATTATGTCTTCTAAACCCCTTGGGTTTTGATGACTCATATGTTAATTGCACTTGTTTCTGATCCATCTGATGAACTTCTTTTTATTCCTTGGATATCAGATTCTTTCTGAAGAGTCTTGTCATAACCTTTTCTAACTTTGTACACATTCCTTGAAGTACACCTTTATAAGTGATCAGAACAATTTTCATAGTGTCACTTATTTATACTTTTGGAGTATGAATCTTGTTCTGACAATAGCCTTCATCGTATGAATTAATCTTCTTCAGAAACACAATCTCGATTTATCATCTTCTGATCTTTTCGAAACTAACTATGCTCCGGTTTCTGAGTAACTTTTCGAAACTCCTTCTGCTGATGTTGTTGTTGTAATGACGTGCTTGTCTTGGAAGACATTCTTCTTAAATCTTCCCTTCTGTTGAGAATATCTTTAGATGCATCTTGTTCTTCAAATTTTTGAAATGCTTTTCATAACCTTGATGCTTCTTATGATAACGCTGAATGTTTGAAATTGATCCCATATCTTTCATTTCAATTTATAGCATTCATAGTTTTTCTCTTATTGGATCTCTCTACACGGTTAAGTGTTTAATTCCAAAAATCAATAACATAGTCAGGCTCTGATAAAAATTAAAGGTAGAGAAAACACAAGAAAAGGGGTTGAATTAGATTTTTAGAAACTTATTCCCCTTAAAAAACTATTTGATTAAACTATGACAGAATATAGAATGCTAGAAATATAAAGAGACACATTCAGTTATCAAGGTTCACCTTTAACTAGGCTACTCATGTCCACCCTCCTCAGGTGATTTTTCCTTAAACAAAGACTTAATCCATTATAACCAAAAAAATTTATAAATGCACGGGCTACCCATCTGTGACTAACCACACAATGACTCACAACTATTGTCATCTTGAGTCTTCTGACCAACACTAGATACTCAAGGAATAATACAATGATACGTTCAGTGATCTCCACGAGATATAATGATCATTGACCCACCTAGAATTCGACCAACATGGTCTCTTAGAAAGTATTTCATCCACGATGACCGTAACCAAAGACTTCTTGAGAATCCTGACTCAACTGAGTCTCTCAAGGAACCAACAATTCTAAACATAATTGGTTTTTCTGGAGATTACATGAGTTCTTCTTATCAAGAAGATTACTCCTAATTTAAGTACATATTGTTTAAAACAATTCTGAGCAACAACTCTTGTGTTTAAACAACTTACATGAAGAATGATAAACTATAACACAATTTGAGCATCTACTCTTGTATTTTTACATTGATATACATATATTAGAATCTTGTAGTGTTTCTTCTTCTTCATCTTCTTTGTTGAGCAAGTTATGAGCAATAAATCCTTGCTTCTTCGTAATTCTACCAAGATGTATTTGATAATAATTTGAGTAGTATCTTATAGAATTCTTCATATTTATCTTATTTCTATCTTGAGCAAGATATGAGCAACAACTGCTTTCTTCTTCATTTATATATTTAACGTTGTAAGACATTTTCTATTGAGAGTAACAACGTTATATGGACTTTGACATTGATGTCTTCGTCAATTTGAATTTGAAGCTTTAATCTTCTAATATAGCCTTCAGATAAAAGAGTCGTTGTAAGGATAAAGAAGTCTTTCTCCTTCCAATGATTGATTCCCAACAGATATATTCAAAAGAGGTTTGGAACAGTATGAAATGTCACTTTCCTATACATGTTGCTTACAGTAGTTAACATAAGATATGGGAGACAAATTCTTTGAATAGTACAACCAATATCATGATCATGGAATTGGTGGTGTACTGTATTCTACTTGACTAAGTTTCTTGATCTTTATCTTCTGATGATGTACTTCTGATTCTTAAGTATTTAAGCTTGGAAGAGATCAATCACTTGTCTTCGTTATTATGATGAATGACTAATGAGTAGTTCAGAAACTACTTTGTTGTTGTAGTGCAGGAACACCAGATTATTAAGAATCAAATATTGTCTTCAGAATTATGGGAAGCAGCCAATCTGAAACACAAATCTTTTCTTCTGATCTAGAACTAGTCTTGAAGGCATATTTATTTTCTAAACTGAGAGATGAAGATTGAGTTGAGAAGATGTTTCATTTCAGATTCTTTAAATAGTAGATTCTTGTTTTCAGAATGATTGACAAGAACCTATCTGAGAAACAAGTCTTATCGTTGTACGTAAAAGCTTTTTTGATGTTGGATCTTGTAATCAGATAATGAGACAATAACCTTTCTGATTAACAAGTATTTGAATTTCTGAGCTTTGATTATTTGTTCTTTCTGGATTGATTTCAGCTCAAGAATGATAATGATCCAGAAGATACTTATTTGTTGTAGAGTCAGAGTCTTTCAGATGTTTGAACATTGTCTTCAGATATACAAGCAACAACTTATCTGAGGAACAATTTCTTCTTTGAATGAAAGCTTTTCTGACACACTTCTTCTTGATCTTGTCTTAATCTTTGTTAATTAGATTTTCTAAGCGGCATATCTGATGTCTAATTTCTGAAGCAACAACTTATATCAGTACATCTGATTTTAATGTTGAGCTCTTTTCTTTCTAATTTCTTGAACTTTGATCTTTGGATTGAGTTGGAAGAAACAACTTATGTCAGCTACATCTTTGTTTTTGATCTTGATTCTTTCTCTTGATGTATAAGAGTGGCGCTTTCTTGAGAGCATACTTGATTCCCTTTTTGACGAACATTCATCATTGCTTAGAACTGTTGATATTTCTTTAGAAACGAGTACAATATTTCTTCTGTTGAGTACAATGGTGTTTTTTCTGATGATATTTTTCTTCTGGCGAATATTACTTCTTCTAAGTGGATTGGCTTGAGAAGATATCATCCTTTGATCTTGTATTCTAATGGACTTTATGATGTTGATTAGAATTGAGTCCAAAAGATCTTTCTTTCTTTCATCCTTTCTTCTGATGGAATATTGCTGATGTTGAGTTGAAGTGCGTATTCCATGAACTTTCTGAGTCTTCAGAAACTTGACTTTGTCTTCAAAAATATGAGTAGAAACTCTTCTAATGAATAGGTCTTGTCGTCTGATGTGGAATTAGAAGCTTTCTCTTCATGGGTTTAGAGTCTTGACTTTGTCTTTAGAATTATAAGCAATGACTTTTCTAATGAACTAGTCTTGTCTTCTGACCCTTGTGTTTGTAGCTTATTTCTTGTTTCCTCTTTGATTTATGAACTTGAAGCAATAGCTTATCAGAAATTCTTTCTTCTTGGAAAATTATTGAAATTCTTTTCTTGTCGAACATTTAATATTCCATAGAACTACTGATGTTACATTAGAAACAGAACTCAATGGTTCTTCTTCTGAGTGTATAAGGTAATTTTGATGATATCTTGATTAAGACTATCTAGAATTCTTATATCTGCACACTCAATGAAACCATTGGAACTAAAAAATTTCTATATAACATATATGCATTGTTATCCTCAAAACCCAAAGATTTAAATACATATCTGAATCTTGTTATAACAGAGCTAGCCCATGAAGGAATGGCCAAGTCACCTAGTAGAGCTAGCTCATGAATGTACTGAGTCAGCCAGTACAGCTAGCCCATGAAGGAATCAAGTCACCCAACAGTGCTAGCCCACAGGAAAGTCACCCAACGAAGCTAGCCCATAGAGCTAGCCTATAGAGTTAGCCCATAGAGTAGCCCGCATATATAGCCCACAAAAGCATAGCCAAGTCGCCCAACAGAGCTAGTTCACAAAGGTACTGGGTTAGCCAGTGTAGCCAGCCCATGAAAGTATTAATTCACCCAACAAAGCTAGCCCATAAACAAGTCTCCCAGCAAAATTAGCCCACGAAGGGACAGCTAGCCCAAATAACTAATTAATGAAAATTTATTATTAATTGATTTCAGTATTATTAACATTAAATACTACTATTAATATTAACACTATCATTAGCAATACTAATGATATACTCCTTCTAATCACAATTATAAGGCAAAATAAATACTTTCACAAAGATTAAGAAATTTAGTTAAGTGTAATTAATAGTAGTATTTAATGTTAATAATATCGAAATCAATTAATAATAAATTTTCATTAATTAGTTTCATTAATCATCAAAATCAAGTTAAAATTGCACTATATATCAAATGTTTGTGTTAATATTGATGCTAAAAGTACCTAAATCAATTAATAAATTTTTTTAATTAATTGATTGCATGTCTTGATTACATTAGTTACCAAAATCAATTTAACATAGCACTAACTTCAAGGGTTGGTTTAGCGGTGGAGGCTTAGGTCTTTAGAGTATGTTCCTCTCAAGATCTTGAATTTGAATCCTGCTAGGTACTAACAATCCTTGTGTTGGGCCAGTCCATACATAACTTTGTTCTGGCTTTAAATGCGGCCCCCGCTAGTGGACGGTGGGATTGGTCTCTCTTGGATTAGTCAGTCGCAAGGTTGGATACCAGAAATTTATATAATGTGAATCTATTTTTTATTTAATTGGAATGGAGCATGATGCTCTATTTATACAAGAAAAGTTGAACATTTAAGTTCTACATTTAAGGATGGCCTTATTCCATTAAACTAAAGTTGGCCTTACTTATTCTAATAAAAATCATGGTATTTCAAAGCCAAACTCCATGAGTAGCAGTTTAGTACAAAACGTGACTTATTTATTAAAGTTAATCTTACTTATTATAAAATAAGCTCAACCTCCACCAGTGAAAGTTTAGTGTAAAACATGACTTATTTATTAAAGATGTCCTTACTTATTCTAAGATAGTGTTGGCCATTCATATCCTGAAAATTAAGTTTTGAACTAGGAGTAGGACTCATCATATTCTCTATTACCCCCCCCCCCCCCCTACAAACTCAATGGTGTTTGACACTCTGAGTTTGTCTAGAAGGAAACAAAATTGAGGACGAGCCAAAGATTTTGTGAGAATATCTACAATTTGAAATTGTGAAAGGACATGTTCAACTATCAACGATTTGTTGAGTACTTTTTCCCTAACAAAGAATATGTCTAACTCCATATGTTATGTCCTTGATTGCAATACAAGATTGTGGCTAAGAGAAAATATACCTTGATTATCACAATAGATGACATAAGTAGGAATAAGAAAACACAATTCTTGAAGCAACGATTGATCCCAAAGGATTTCAGAGACAACAAGAGCAAGGTTGCAATATTCTACTTCAGCAGAAGACTTGACAACAAGACTTTTCTTTTTAGACTGCCAAGAGACGAGGTTAGGTCCTAGAAATACATAAGCACCAGAAGTTGAACATCTGGCATCCATATATGATGCCCAATCAGCATCACACTAGGCCTTGATATGAATAGGAGAAGCACAACTAGCTAGTTTGAACACCAATCCATAATTACTTAACCTTTAAGAAACCTTAAGATTCTCTTTACAGTAGACCAATGAGAAACTAGAGGTTGAGACATAAATTGACACACCTTATTCACAAAGTAACCGAGCTAAGGTCTGGTGATTGTAACATATTGTAGTGCACCTACAATGGTCATGTAAATGGCTAGATCTTCAAAGAAATCAGTACCAGCTTTGGAGAGTTTAACCGTATCAGGGAGAGGTGTGGTAACACTTTTGCAGCCATCCATCTTTGCTCTTTGCAGGAGAAATCTCACATATTTTCCTTGAGACAATAGTAAATTACCACTGCAAGTGCGCTTAACCTCAATTCTAAGAAAATAGACTAGATCACCTGGTTGTTTGAGAGAGAAAACATTGTCTAGTTTGGTAATGAGTTGCTAAATCATAGTAGGTGAGGAACCATTGAGTATAATATCATCAACATAGGTAAGGATGTAGATGCAACAACCCTTGTTGTTGAATATGAGAAAAGAAGGATCACACTTGCATCGTTGAAAACAAAAATTAATTAATGTTTTTGTGAGTCGTTCATACCATGCCCTTGGGGATTGTTTTAACCCATAAATTTCTTTGTTAGGTTTATAAACTAGAGAGGCATCACTAGAGACAAAACCAGAAGGTTGAGTCATGTATACATCCTCATCAAGATAGCCATTAAGAAAAACATTGTTTACATCAACTTGCTTGAGAGGCCAATTGCTTGTGAGGGTAATGGTTAGAATAATCCGAACAATGATAGGCTTAACAAAAGGTGAGAAGGTTTATGTGTAGTCATACCCATACTTTTGAAGGTAACCCTTAGCTATAACTCTTTCCTTGTATTTATTCACAGATCCATCAAGCTTCTCTTTGAAACGAAAAACCCATTTACATCCTACAACAGTCTTTCTAGTGGGTAGAGAAGTAGAGTCCAAGTGTGGTTTGTGTAAGAGGAAATTATACACTTGTCATACTTTCATTGGAAAAAAGCATAAACCACACCTAAGGAAATGCACCTAAGTTTTTTCATTATTTAAAAAAGGAGAATACTTATATATAATTTCATAGGTGTGGTTCATACTTTTCTCCAATAAAAATATGAAAAATATATCTGATCTTACCGGTTGATCAGAACCTGCAAGGTGGCCGAATGATGATTTTCGTGTGTGCTGGACAGTCAAAGAGGAAAAATGGGGGTTGTACCTGCAAGGCACTCTAACGTCAAGTAAGTGTGGGAGAAAAAGGAGATATAAGAAAAGTATTAGGGTTTTAGTGATGAATAATGGATATTCGATACCTGGCCCTCACATGAGTTAAGATTTGTATAGTGCCATTGGCGCTTGGCCATTGGTCCCTATTTTTGGGCCTAGATATACGGGTCTGCAAAATTAAGTAATTTCCAGGAGTTGGTCAAATCGGATAGGTGTGCTCGCAACTAGCCGTTAGTTCTGAGGAGGAGATAGGTTACAAGAAGTCGTCTGGTTGGTTCCTGGTTGTGTTGCCGACTTGAGGCCGAGAAGACTGAGAGGCGCTTGTCGATTTTCAAAGGTCAGTGTTGGTCCAGGAGGACAAGCGATTGATGGTGCCCGGTAGAGGGTGTGGGAGCTCGGGCCTTGGTCGCTCGGGCCGTGCCGAAGAAGGAGGTCAGACTAGACCCACTCTAGCTGTTGGGCCAGTCCAGAACAGTAGCCCTCCAAAGTCATTGCTTTTGGGCACATGAGTGATGACTTTAACACCTTCTCGTAAAAAAGAGAGCTTCTTACGGGGAGCGTGAGTGTCGCCCATTGTGCCTTACTCGTGGGGAGATGATTGGTTGGTCGTTTGAGCTTTGAATGTCGAAGAGGTAGCGTGTTTAGGGTAGTCTACTGACGTAGCAATGCAATGATGACCTAGGGGATAGGGTGCAATAATGACGATCCTACGGTTCCCTAAGCGCGTGTCTCTCACACGCAGGATAGTTTATCTATAAATACGAGAGGAGTAGGGTATTCTGCATTTTTCGTTCTTCTCTCGCATTGCTCGATATTGATTATCTTTTGACCGCCGCTGTTTCTTGAAGATTAGTTGTTCTCTGTTGTTCCTTTTAACTTCCTTCCTTTATTAATTGGTAAGATTCCAGTTTTTCTCTATTGTTTAGTTTTAGAGCTTAGATTTATATGATTTTCCTCTTACAAATGCATGCGGTTAGGCTCAGGATCCTATTTATTAGGGTGTTCTCGTGGTGTGTTGGTGGCAGACGGTGGTCCTGTGATTTAGAATCGTCGGAGCCGTCGTGGATCCTCCCTGAATTTTTGCAAATAGTCGTAGATGATCCTTGAGGATCTAGGTCATTTTTGTTGACTAGAATTTGTCTTGTTGGGAAAGGTTTTTGTTCGTTCAGATGCCTTAGTGAGGGTTCTGGTCAGGGATATGGTCCTCGTTTATCAGTGCCCTTTCATTTGATTAGTGGAGGAAGGATGGTTTTGGCATTGATGTAGAACTCACCTCTATCCTCCTATGCTTTTCAGGTACTACGGATGACAATGTTAGAGACTATCTTTCGGATAGAGGGCTTGGATCTTCCCAGAGTTCTACAGACGAGACATGTATCACGTCGAGCATCTTGGAAATATTCGGGGCTGAGTGGAACCGGTCTGATCAACAAGTAAGAGGAGAGGATTTGGAGATGGTCTCTGTGATATGGTGGCAGAACTGACTGTTTATCTTGGTTTGCGTTTTTTGTTCGCAAATGTCACGGTAAGCAAGATTCGCCACCGACTTTTCTTTTATCTAACAAAGGAAAGGGTGAAAAGAACAGAAAAAAACCTTTTTCGAGATTTTCTGAGTAAGGGGGTAGATTATGGAAAGGGAAGGTGTTAACACCCTTTCCATCTGTGGTTTTCCATGGGCTCTTAGGTACTTGCTCATTTTTGAAAACTATTTGTGTTTGTGTGTTTTGAAAAGTTTGTTTGAAAATGCTTTAGTGCGGTGATTCGCTTTATGATAACCCTTGTATCAGTCCTCAAGAGTGTGATAAAGCATTTTTTTGAAAACTTTGTTTGAAAAGTGTTTGAAAGTGTGGTTTGTAAAAATAATTGTTTGAGCAAGCTCCTAACAGTTATCTACCTACTCGAAAAAAGTTTATTCTTTTCCTCTTGTCCTTTAGACAATGCTATCCTACTATTAGTGAGTAGGTAGCCCTAGTCGTTGGATGTTTGAGGGACTATCGAAAGGGACGTACGGTCACTAAGGCAACCGGGCAAGAACTCCTAGTAACTATCCTAAAGCCCTAAGATCACTTTTTTAACCGAGGCAACAGTTGAGAGGGTCATCGAGGGACTAGTGATCTCTTTAGACTTAAGGACAGTCACTAAGAATTCTCACGCTTCAAGAATTGTGATTGTCTTTTTCAGATATTTGTCTTGAGATTAGTGATCTATAGATTGCTTGATTTATTCTTGTTATGGACGCCTAAGTTACTAACAGTTATATACAAGCATACAAGGAATATAAAAGCGAGAAGTAAAGGGTCCTACGCTATTACATGACTTTGGTTTAGATACATAAATAATGAATGAAAAATAAAGTGCGGAAATTGTAAACCCTAATTAAGCTATTACGAACCAGATGCAGTTACATAAATAATAATAAAAAGTAATCGAACAACAAAATAATAACGCGCGAGAATTAAAACTTGAAAAAAGTTCAAAACCCTAAAAAATCTGATTTGCTCATTGAAAATGTTTTTGGGATTTTTTATGAAAAAGATTTGAAATTTAACCTAATCTTCTAATTAATTTTAATTAATGAAAATAAATTAAAGTTAATTAAATTAATTAATTGGCAAATAAATTAATTTATTAAGAAAAAAAAACTAAGTCCTGATTTTTTAGGGGTTGCAAGCTGAAACTTTTGTCCAAGGCCCAGAAACTGTAAGCCCATAGCCAGCGTGTGGTTCAGTGTGGAGCAAGCTCGGAGATCCATCATGTGGCTGCCATCCTGCAACGTCAGATCTGGTGTTGATTGATCTGATGGTGATGATGATGAGGCATATGGTATGCACATTGAGCAACAGCACATGGGATTTGGAAACAAATGTTAGGAAAAATAATATGTAGGAGGTAGGGGTCGAACCCCTGACCTCCCACACGCGCGCGCCTTAAACCCTTCAGCCTTGCCATCTGAGCCAACATAACATTCGTTATATAAAACAGACACAATATAATATATTTAATAAAAGGGTCAGTGTTTAAGACAGAAAACACGCGCAATTCAAATGGTCCACTCCTGGCGTGCCACGCTATCGTCTTCCCCACTGACTGTCATCTTAGCCAAAGAACTTTTACCCACAAACATGATTGTTGCTAAAAGACCTGCATATTTCAAAAATCTCAACCAAACAATATAAATTCAATCTAAATACATGGATCAACTAGGTTTGATCTCATGAGTACAACGATACTCTTCTTTTGGCCTAATTTTGCCTGTAATGGAAAACCCTAAAACAAACCTCAAAACCCTAACAATGGCAATTAGTCATACACACATAAAAACAAGCAGTTAATCATTCAAACATGTTCTAAATGATCATATAAACATGAATGTGAACTTAAAATTCATTTATAATGCGTATATTATCAAAATCGAATTCAAGAACAAGAAGCAAATCGTGATGCTGTAGATGCTTGTTCTGGATGCTTTGATGTGTGAGAACGATCCAGATAGCTTCTAAATGTGCCCAGGAATTGATTGTAACCTTCATAATGCTTTGAATCTCCCTGTAAATCAAAATTCGATTTCCACTTTTTGCCAAAAATTTGGAGTTTCTTGTGTCAATTTCATGCGGCTAATCCTTGTTTTTTTATTAGGCAAGGTTATGAATATATAATAGAATGTATTAGGTCAATAAAACTGGATGCATCTTGGATAATTATGGAGAAAAGATTTGATTTGCAATTTGTATTTTAAGTTTCCAAAATTTCCCAAAACATGCTCTTTTCATTCCAATCAGTCCTTGCACGAAATCTTCACTTGCTCATCAGATCTTAGACTCATTATATGGCTCTAAAACAAATGTTTGGATTTTATTTCATTATTTAAATATTTTATTTGATTTATTTTGATTTAAATGAATAAAAAATCAAAATAAATAATAAAATCAATAAAATAATGTATGAGTGAGCTCAGGGGTCGTGGGCCATGTTAAGAACAAGTTTCAAGCATGAAAACATGGGCCCATTTGGAAAAACAATCAAGTTTGGTCAATATTGGCTTCATGCATATTTCCAAAAATTGGTCAACTTTAGCTATGCATAGCTCTCTCATTTGTAACCCTATGATGGTGTTCTTGGACTTTTTAGAGAGCTTATGATGTCCTCTAAACAACCCTTTTGGTTTCACCTCAATTGGAACTTCCATGTTCATGTAAGGAGATTTGACCCAAAAGGTGTTTTTGTTGACTTTTTGAAAGGACCTATAATGTCTGAGCTTGTATATTTTGATTGAGCCATTCTTCGGACTTGAGGGATGAAGATAAGTTGTATGGAATAGGATCCACTTCAAAATGAGCCTTGGAGGAAAAATTTCTGATAAAGTATGAGAAAGTTATGCCTGGTCAAAGTTTGGTTGACTTTTCCTATAAAAACCCTAATTTGGTATTTTGAATTTTGTTGAGTTTGGAATATTTTTGAAGAATCATGATCAACCCTTGATAAAATGATGGATAATACTTCAAAATATTGATGTTGACCAAAAATCTTGAAGTTTGACTATATTTGGGCCACAGTTGACTTTTGACCTAATATAGTTAATTTCCAAGCATTTGAGCAGTTGACTGAGAAAACTTGTTATTCAAGGAATGAAATTTGGCATGGATGATATTGAGGACATATTAGGATAATGGAGAATATTTAGGATCCTTTGGACTCATACATCTTGCTTGAAATTAAAACCCTAATTTGAGATTCATTGCCTTAGGAGGAGAGTTTGTCTGGTCAATTCTTGGTCATCTTTGAGCAACTGAGGACCTCTAGAGGCATGTCTTGAGTGAAAATTGGAGGGAAAATTTTAGGGTACAACAGCTGCCCCTGTTCAATCTTCTTAAACCTGAGGATGTAGATTGGCCGATTTGCCTTTCATGATCTGAAGGTGGAAGATGATTGAACACTAGAGTGCCCATAAATTTGCACTCGCATGAAGTAACATCGTTGGTTGATGATGTCGGGAATGGGCTTACAGATACCATTTGGAGAAGATGACTGAGAGTTGTCGGAGATGGGCTTAATGATGCCATCCAAAGTAGATGTTGATTTCCTAATAGGTATTCCTTTGTGAGGGTTCTTATTCCTGTTGTTGAGGAGGACTCCGTTGAGGAATGTTGGTCTTTGCTTGTGAAATAGAGTTTAGGAGCTTCAGTTGTCCATTACTATACTAAGGAATCATCTCTTGATTAAAGAGGGAAGTGAACTGTTATATTGTCAGGATCCAGGCTTCACAGTGACTTGTCGAGGATAATAAGGTTGACTGCTATCTGGTCGTATTCAAGGCTTCACAACGACTTACTAGGGGAATGAGATTAAACAGTTAACTGGATGTGCTCCAGGCTTTTTTGTTTCTTTAACTAGAATAGAAATCAGGAAGATCTTAGTATCGATCTAACTAAACCAGAGGAAAGTCTTGAGTTGTCTTCAACTGGAATAGAAATTAGAGAGATCTTAGTGTCGATCTGACTGAACCAGAAAAGGTCTTTAATTAACTTTGACTGGAACGGAAATCAGAAGAATCTTAGTATCGATTCAACTAAACCAGACAAAAGTCTTGGAATATCTTCAACTGGAATAGGAATCAGATAGATCTTAGTGTCAATTTGACTGAACCAGAGAAGGTTTTTAATTAACTTTTACTGGAACAGAAATCAGAAGAATCTTAGTATCGATTCAACTGAACCAGACAAAAGTCTTGGAATGTCTTCAACTAGAATAGAAATAAGAGAGATCTTAGTGTCGATTTGACTGAACCAAAGAAGGTCTTGTGAGGACATCTTTCTGAGGAAAATACTGAAATAGCCCTTCATAGACGTAGCTTTTGAGAAGACTACCAGGTCACATAAGTAGCCAACAGTGTTTGCTGATTTGATCTTTCCCTGAAAAAGGTAAAGAGTTAGTCGTATGCAATCTCATGATGTATGAAATGCATTATGATGATGTTCTCAAAGTAAATAAGATTATGATGTATGCGATGTGTATGCGCATGCCATGATGTATGAACATGGGATGCTGTTGCGATATTTTTTAGTCTGGAAAAGTAAATCCCAAACTGCTGCTGAAGAGTATTGGGAAGTGAATGCTTTCATTTCCGCTGAGGATGACAAATGGATGATTTGCCGGGGATTTCCTCTTTCTGTTTGAGGATATTCTGTCAGGGATTGACTCTGATTGAGAATAAATCTATGGAGGGAGGATGCTTTGTTGGAAGATTTTGCCGATGTAGAGAAATAAACTCTGCTAGGGAATGAGCTTCCATAGTTTGAGAAATAAACCCTACTCGGGAGGAGGTTTTATAAACTATTTAAGATTATAAAGCTCGGCTGGGGAATACAGATTTCAGCTCTCTGAAGGAACTTTGCTGGAGGAAGTAACTCTTGTTTGGGGAAGAAGAGATCAAAAATTTATTGTTTCTACTCTGTGGGGAACTTAGACGTCATGGGGTCATATGTAATGGTGACTTCACATCAGGATGTTTCCGCCCCTGTACCTGCTAGAGAAAGTACCTGCAGAGATTTTGTAGATGGATCTATGTCTTGATTGTACTTGAACATGTATTGAATGAGTGTCAGAATGACATCCATCTCTGGATCGTATCTAAACTATACTTGAAACATGTGTTGAATGAGTGTCAGAATGACATCCGTCTCTGGATTGTATCTGAACTGTATTTGAAATATATGTTGAATGAGTGTCAGAATGACATCCGTCTTTGGATCGTATCTGAACTTTATTTGAAACATGTGTTGAATGAGTGTCAGAATGACATCCATCTTTGGATCGTATCTGAACTGTATTTGCAACATGTGTGGAATGAGTGTCAGAATGACATCCTTCTCTGGATCGTATTTGAACTGTATTTGAAACATGTGTTGAATGAGTGTCAAAATGACATCCGTCTATGGATCGTATCTGAACTGTATTTGAAACATGTGTTGAATGAGTGTCAGAATGAAATCCATCTCTAGATCGTATCTGAACTGTATTTGAAACATGTGTTGAATGAGTGTCAGAATGACATCCATCTCTGGATCGTATCTGAACTGTATTTGAAACATGTGTTGAATGAGTGTCAGAATGACATCTGTATCTGGATCGTATCTGAACTGTATTTGAAGAGAATATGAATAAGTATCAGGATAACATCCGTATCTGGATCGTACCTGAATTGTTTCTAGAAGAGGACTTGGTTTATTTAGAATGTTTCCGTTGGGAATTCCTGTTTAATTGTTTTTGAGAAGAAATCCGCTGGGGAACATTTATTTTGCTTGATTATATGTGATTCGTTGATGGAATTCATGTCTAATGCCCCAAGTGACTCAGATGGAGATCTGTCCCTGGCTATTTGGCATTTTTGAGAGATTCCTTTAATCTTGACTTGACTGCTCTAGATGATGGACAATGATCATGTCGTGCCCCTTGGTCGGAAGTGTTTTTCCACTTTAGGTGAACCTTTTCATTGAGAAAGTTTTATTCACTAGATATTCGTCATGTGAATTTCTTTGTTGTCGAACAGATAACTATATGCAAACAACGATATTCAAATAATGCAAGTTTTATGCTTGTCTTGAAGTTTTTGAAAATTCATTTTTTAGTAAAACAAATTTTGCAAGAGAGTGATATCAACTCAGGATTTATAGCAAGTCCTACAGGAGTCAGGATACCTTTTGTAACAGTATGCTTCTGAACTAACCTATGCTCCAGTTAGGACTTTTAAGGGTTGTAGTGTGGCCTGGTTCACGATTTAAGAAACAAAGGATAGAGGCTCAAATTTTATTTGTACCCACCCGTTCTTCTTGATGTTCTTCTTTCCTATACTCAGCTAATTGTACGTTCATATCCCAATTGAGTCTGCAGCTTGTCCTTGATGTTCCGATGATGGTTCAGATACTGAAAGTTTATTTGGAAGAGGCAATTATTTTGTAATCTTTTTTTTGTGTCGAGGATTTGTAGTAACCTCTTTTTTTTTGTTTTCGTTATCCCTTCTTTTGCCTGAACTACTTCTTTTGTGATTACAGTCAGCGGGATGCCCCCGTTTTTTTCTTAAGTCTCCTTCATAGGTTTTGACTTAGCGGGCTTTTATTTTGAGAGGTACTGATTTCCGATTTTAATGATTATGCGGAACCATCACCATCTTATGATTTGGAAGGACGTATTTGATGCGATTCATTATGTATGAAGTAGAATATTACGACTGAATGCACATTTGAATTAACTGAGAAAACTATCCTGCCCCAAGTTATGATTAAGGGTTTTAATTTGTGTGAAAAGAAAAACTCCTACTTCTTTGGCTCAAAGGGTTGACTAGGGATTATCTTCCTTATAACTCCACTATTTGGGATTTGAAACAAAGCCTGTACATTGTCAGTAAGGTCTATTCAAAAGCACACTGTGTGAGATTGTGGTATCGTTTTTGTCATCCTCCCTCTAAAGGCTTATAGCTTTTTAATCGAGAGTCAAATATCACGTAAAGGAAGCAAGAATGGTATGCTTTTGTTCTTCAGAGCCCAGCAGCCATTTGTGTCATGTCCAGGACTATCAGAATGGTATGCACACCTTTCGTCGGGGTGGTAACTAGGAGCCGAAGTATTGGGATTTTGTATAGGAGCCTTTAACATAATCAATCTTGCTTTCAACATGTGTTGTAACGCTTGAGCTAGTGACATGTTGATTCTGGTGAATTGTCTCTTAGGTATGACCTCTTTATGCTAGTTCCCCTATTGGTGTTGTTGCATAGGCGTAGGATTAGAGACCAGTATTGCCCCCACAAATTTATTGTGGTCGTCTGCCTTATTACGACCCTTCTGGCCATACACAACATTGGCTTCTCTCTTACTAGCAAATGGCTTCTTCTCAGCATTAGAAGATGCAGCCATCGGGATCTTCCCACTCTTGATACCACTTTCGATCCTTTCTCCAGTCAGAACCATCTTTGTGAATCCAGATTAAGAACTCCCAATCAGAAGATTAAAGAACGGGCCTGTTAGAGTGCCCATGAACATATCTACCATTTCCCGATCATTCATAGGAGGTTGTACCCTGCCATCTAGATCCCTCCATTTCTGGGCACATTCTTTGAAGCCTTCGCTAGAACCCATAAACATGCTTTGAAGTTGTGTACAAGTTGGAGCGAGGTCAACATTGTATTAGTACTGCTTGTAGAAAGCAGCAGCCAAGTCTTCCCAGGTATAAATGTCTGTTATTTCTAGCTGGTATAACCATTCCAGTTGTGTGCCAGCTAAAATGTCTTGGACGAAATGGACCCATAACTTTCGATCAGCAGTGTGAGGTTGGATCTTCCTGACATAGGACCTTAAGTGCAACTTAGGGCAGGAGACACCGTCATACTTAGAGAATGGGGGACCTTGAATTTTGGTGGGATGATCACGCCAGAAACCAGGCCTAATTCTTCAAAGTCTAAGCCAGGTATCTGCTGAATCTCCATAGCATTGAGACGATCCTCCAACTGTTTGTATTTATCATCAGTAGGAGGATACTACTCCTCAGAATAATCAGCTTCATGTTCATCAGTTCCCAGTTTGTTATCTTCTTCATGATTATCCCCTTTATTTGATGGAGTTGAAAGATCTAGAACTCCTTTAACCGGTCTTCTGAGTCTTCTTCCCATATTAAGGATTCCAGCCGGTTTCTTTTCCTTCTTCTTATTCTCTTTGATGACGAAAGCTTTCAGTTCTTCCCACCCCTAGGTCAAAGCCATGAACATTTGTTGAAATTGAGCATTTTGAGTATGTAGATCCTTCATTGTTTGTTCTAGAGCCATTGTTGAAATAAACAGCGAAGAGGATGAGAAACCTGCTTTGAAACCTACTTATGCAATGATATGTATGATATATGTATGCAATGTTTTCAAGGATCCCGTGGGGTAAATAAGAAAATGTCAGAAGCTGAAATTTGCAGCTTTGATTGAAGAACTTTGTATCATTGAGTTTCCTTCTACGAGAGTCAAGATCACCTTATCAAGTGGGTCATAGCCTTTGACTCAAGTTGTCTTGTCTTGGTCCTTTGACGGCATTGGATAGAGGAAAATAAATCCCTTTGCCCCTTTCTAAACGTCTGATTTATCATAACCTGCATCACAAACCCTTGAGATCCTTGAAATGGTTAAGGAAATGTTGTGGCATGATGTTATGATGTCATGATTATGCTAAGAAACCATAGATATAGCAAGCACAAGCAAATCACACCAAGACCTTGTGCTTAAGGCTTGCATGGGTTTTAAGGTGATACCCTCTTGATGTTTGGATTGGTTCAACCTGTCTTAGTAATAGTAATCGGGTTCTAATGGATCTCAATATCATTGATCTTTCCCACGAGTTTCATTCCGATATGAGACTGACTCGCAACCAATAAAACTCGGGAGTCAAATCTCAATGAGTGTAGCATCGAGTATCTGCCAACTTTGGGAATACACCAAAGATGGCCATCTCACTACGTCCTAATGGCCAAGTTGTTCAATTAAAGGTTCTAAGGTCAGTTGACGCTTCATGACACCACGCAGCGTCCCCGTATTCTCCTTGATTAACTCAAGGGCTACCGATACCAACCAAAGTGTCGCATCAACATAGCCATCGCTTCAACCGTGTCGATATACCCCGCACAGTTTCTACGATCTATTGCTTCTTACCTAAGATGTTTCCCCAAATTTGGGTGTAGGATCTATAGCACCCAAACAGTATCCTTAAAAGTAAAGCAAACAAACAGTCAAAGAAGCAAAAATGATCTTGACCCTAAGGTAAACCCCACTTTATTATTTTGATCCCCAGCAGAGTCACTAGTTCTATGATACGGTCGTAAAACTGAATGTTTATACTAGTTTGTGTTTTTTGTTCGCAAATGTCGCAGTAAGCAAGAGTCGCCCTCGCCTTTTCTTTTATCCAACAAAGGAAATGGTGAAAAGAACAGAAAAAGACCTTTTTCGAGATTTTCTGAGTAAGGGGGTAGATTATAGAAAGGGAAGGTGTTAGCACCCTTTCCATCCATGGTTTTCCACGGGCTCTTAGGTACTTGCTCATTTTTGAAAATTGTTTGTGTTTGTGTGTTTTGAAAAATTTCTTTGAAAATGTCTTAGTGCGGCGATTCGCTTTATGATAACCCTTGTATCAGTCCTCAAGAGTGTGATAAAGTATTTTTTTAAAACTTTGTTTGAAAAGTGTTTGAAAAGTGTTTGAAAAGTGTTTGAAAGTGTGGTGTGTAAAAACAATTGTTTGAGAAAGTACCAAACAGTTATCTACCTACTCGAAAAAAGTTTGTTCTTTTCCTCCTATCCTTTAGATAGTGTTATCCTACTATTAGTGAGTAGGTAGCCCTAGTCGTTGGATGTTTGAGGGACTATCGAAAGGGTCGTACGGTCACTAAGGCAACTGGGAAAGAACTCCTAGTAACTGTCCTAAAGCCCTAAGATCACTTTTTCAACCAAGGCAACAGTCGAGAGGGTCATCGAGGGACTAGTGATCTCTTTAGACTTAAGGACAATCACTAAGAATTCTCACGTTTCGAGAATTGTGACCATTATTTTCCGAGGCAACCAAGTGAGGTATACCCTAAGGGTGAAAGTTTGCGAAAGTGCTTTTTCAGACATTTGTCTTGAGATTAGTGATCTACATATTGATTGATTTATTCTTGTCATGCACGCCTAAGTTACTAACAGTTATATACAAGCATACAAGGAATATAAAAGTGAGAAATAAAGGGTCCTACGCTATTATTGGACTTTGGTGTAGATACATAAATAATGAACGAAAAATAAAGTGCGGAAATTGTAAACCCTAATTAAGTTATTACAAACGGGACGCAGTTACATCAATAATAATAAAAAAAGTAATCAAACGGCAAAATAATAATGCGCGAGAATTAAAACTGGAAAAAAGTTCAAAACCCTAAAAAATCTAATTTGCTCATTGAAAATGTTTTTGGGATTTTTTATGTAAAAGATTTGAAATTTAACCTAATATTCTAATTAATTTTAATTAATGAAAATAAATTAAAGTTAATTAAATTAATTAATTGGCAAGAAATTAATTTATTAAGAAAAAAAACTAAGTCCTATTTTTTTGTGATCATTTTCTGATTTTAGGATTTTGAAAAATTATTTAAAACCAAAGAAATAAAAACTAAATAATAATATAAAAAATAGAGAAATCGAGAAATAGGCCTGAGGGGGTGTGAACCCAAATTGGGGGTTGGAAGATGAAACTTTTGTCCAAGGCCCAGAAACTGTAAGCCCATAGCCAGCGTGTGGTTCAGTGTGGAGCAAGCTGGGAGATCCATCATGTGGCTTCCATCCTGGAACGTCAGATTTGGTGTTGATTGATCTGATGGTGATGATGATGAGGCCTATGGTATGAACGTTGAGCAACAACACATGGGAACTGGAAACAAATGTTAGGAAAAATAATATGCAGGAGGCAGGGGTCGAACCTCTGACCTCCCACATGCGCGCACATTAAACCCTTCAGTCTTGCCATCTGAGCCAACTTAACATTCGTTATATAAAACAAACATAATATGATATATTTAATAAAGGGTAAGTGTTTAAGACAGAAAATGCACCCAATTCAAATGGTCCACTCTTGATGTGCCACGCCATCGTCTTCCCCACTGGTTGTCGTCTCAGCCATTGAACTTTTATCCACAGACATGACTATTGCTAAAAGACCTGCATATTTCCAAAATCTCAACCAAGAAATATAAATTCAATCTAAATACATGGATCAACTGGTTTTGATCTCGTGAGTACAATGGTTCTCTTCTTTTGGCCTAATTTTTCCTGTAACGGAAAACCCTAAAACAAACCTCAAAACCCTAACAAAGACAATTAGTCATACACGCATCAAAACAAGCAATTGATCATTCAAACATGTTCTAAATGATCATATAAACATGAATGCATACTCAAAATTTATTTATAATGTGTATATTATCAAAATCGAATTCAAGAACAAGAAGCAAACTGTGATGTTGTAAATGCTTGTTCTGGATGCTTTGATGTGTGAGAACGATCCAGTTAGCTTGCAAATGTGCCCAAGAAATGATTGCAACCTTTAGAATGCTTTGAATCTCCCTGTAAATCAAAATTTGATTGCCACTTTTTGCAAAAAATTTGGAGTTTCTTGTGTCAATTTTGTGCGGCTAATCCTTGTTTTTTATCAGGAAAGGTTATGAATATATAATAGAATGTATTAGGTCAAAAAACTGGATGCAATCTTGGAGAATTAAGGAGAAAAGATTTGATTTGCAATTTGTATTTTAAGTTTCCAAAATTGGCCAAAACATGCTCTTTTCATTCCAATCAGTCCTTGCACGAAATCTTCACTTGCTCAACAGATCTTAGACTCATTATATGGCCCTAAAACAAATCTTTGGATTTTATTTCATTATTTCAATATTTTATTTGATTTATTTTGATTTAAATGAATAAAAAATCAAAATAAATAATAAAAATAATGAAATAATGCACGAGTAAGCTCAGGGGTCGTGGGTCATATTAAGAACAAGTTTCAAGCATGAAAACATGGGCCCATTTGGATAAAAAAATCAAGTTTGGTCAATATTGCCTTCATGCATATTTCCAAAAATTGGTCAACTTTAGCAATGCATATCTCTCTCATTTTTAACCCTATGAGGGTGTTATTGTACTTTTTAGAGATCTTAGGATGTCCTCTAAACAACCCTTTTGGTGTCACCTTAATTGGATCTTCCATGTTCATGTAAGGAGCTTTGACCCAAAAGGTGTTTTTGTTGACTTTTTGAAAGGACCTGTAATGTCTAAGCTTGTATCTTTTGATTGAGGCATTTCTTGGACTTGAGGGCTAAAGAGAAGTTGTATGGAATATTATCCACTTCAAAATGAGCCTTGGAGGAAAATTTCTGATAAAGTATGAGAAAGTTATGGGTGGTCAAAGTTTGGTTGACTTTTCTTATAGAAACCCTAATTTGCTATTTTGACTTTTGATGAGTTAGGAATATTTCTTGAGGTATCACGATCAACCCTTGATCAAATTATGTATAATACTTCAAAATATTGATGTTGACCAAAAATATTGAAGTTTGACTGTATTTGGGCCACAATTGACTTTTGACCTAATATAATTGATTTCCAGACATTTGAGAAGTTGACTGAGAAAACTTGTTATTCAAGGCATGAAATTTGGCATGGATGATCTTGAGGACATATTAGGACAATGGAGAATATTTGGGATCCTTTGGACTCATAGATCTTGCTTGAAATTGAAACCCTAATTTGAGATTCATTGCCTTAGGAGGAGAGTTTGGCTGGTCAATTCTTGGTCATCCTTGAGCAATTGAGGGCCTATAGAGGCATGTCTTGAGTGAAAATGGGAGGGAAAATTTTGGGGTACAACAGTCTCTGCTAATCAGGGAGGCCTGTTTGCGCCTGAGGATGACGAGGACCCGTGGACATGGGTCGCGGAGGATCCTTGGGATTGGTTCTCCTACTTCTTCGAGCATCGGGATGAGGTTTTTTACTGAAGTGTATGCATACGACGAGAGGGGCCATGGGAGTGGTCGCTTTGAATCCCAGGGAAAGATAGTTGGATTTTCTCGAAATATGATACGCAGCGGATCCCCATGTATGACATTATTTTCTGAGAGATGCCCCTTCGACTTCCCTTCTCGGATTTCTAGGTGGCCATTTTTAAGCATTTTCGATTGTCTCCTTCTCAGCTGCATCCAAACAGGTCGCTTTTATGCAAGCGTCAGAGATTATCTGTGATTATTTAAAGATAAGGGCCACCATTCCTTTATTCTTCTATTATTTCCATCTCTAGAGGAGCAAGGTTGATGGCTAGTGGGGATGGGTCGCTTTGAAGAAGGGCAATGGGAAGTTGTTTAAAGCTTACCTGGAATCTGTTCAGCACTTCAAGGATAAGTATATTCTCACGCAGCCTCTTTCGATTAGGGAAATGCTGAATGTTTTTTCGGGTTACTCTAGAATATGATGAGAATGGGGCCCCTTTCTTGAACGAGTTGCGGGAATATGTGAGTAAGTTGGTCTACAAGTTCCCCTTTCACTGGATGAGGAAGAATTTCGACAACAAGTTGGGTTCATATGTCTGGAAGGAGGGGGAGCTTGGTGATAAGGACCAGACGAGCTTCGCCATTTTGAAAGATCCTCGAGCCGGGGAGGAAAGCTGGTCACAAATAAGAACGGGGAGATTGTGTATGATCCCGGTCTAATAGCCGTTAAGGAGCTCCTCGAGAGAGAGGACCTCGTTAAATACTTGGGTATTTAGCTTTATGTTTTAAATAATTATATATGGTTGATATTTTTAAGTCCTCCTTTGCTAACTTTGATTAGTTGTTTCTTCTGCAGATAGCATGAATCCTGCTCAGGAACACATAGCCAGGAACGTTGGTGCGAGGGCGAAGAAGGCGTTGAAAGATGCCCAGGCCAGTTTGGGGACTACTCCCATATTAAGGTCGGGCAACTCGTCTTTGGGTCAAGTTAATGTCGCCCTCTCTCCCGCTCTTGTATCATCGAAGGCGAAGAGACCACACCTCGAGGGGAGCATTGATTTTACCAGGGAAAAGGGGAAACATAAGTATGATTTGCCCCCCTGCTGGTTGGAAAGGGCTTTCTTTGAGGGTGCCACTCTACAACTCCCTTAGGTTGAGTCTCTTCACCTCGAAGGGTTGGATCGCCCAAAGAAAAGGGAATTGTTAGCGCAGGATGCTGGTGGCCTGATGAAGATACTGGAGATGGTGGTCATGTACACCGAGGGGAGATCTTCTCAAGAAGTCGAGCTGAAGAAGCTATAGGCCAAACTGGCTCAGTCGAGAAGGGGCGGAGCGACGAGGACAAGCTCAGATGTTGGACGAGAAAGATATGGGGAAGGTATCTGAGGAGCGCAAGGTCTTGTTTCTTGAGAAGAAGGCTCTGGAGGAGAGGGTGGCGATTTTGACCTCCGAGGTTGCGCCTGCTAAAGATGAGTCGAAGGATACAAAGGACTTGAAGACTCGAGTTGAGCTGGTCGCTCATTTTCAACTAGCGATGGATGAGGGTCATGTCACCTCCGAGGGGAGCTTCGAGAATATGCTGAAGCAGCTCCGTGTCTTAAATCATGGGTTCGAGTTTAATACGTCCGGAATGAGGGTTAATTACTATGTGGCTGCCGGAAAAATCTTGGTTCCCAACTACCTCGAGGAGCTTGCTGCCCAGCCCGCGGGGGGATCCTCTCAGCTATCTCTTGTTGTTGAGGAAGAGACTAAAGAGTGATAATTGATATTTTTTCATTCTACTCTGGCCTGCATGGCATAATTTTGTAATCTTGTTTTTCTAGGTTGTTGCTCGTTTATTTAAGTTCCGAACAAGTTTGGTCATTGTGGCCACAAAAGTATTCTTTTGGATGGGGGCTAAAGGCCTCCCTTGTTTTAATATTTGTACGCAACCCTGGTGGCCATATCTTTTAATTTTCCGGACATGCTGGTCGTTTGTTCCAAATATTTGACTTGTGTTTGCATGTTTAATGTTATGTTTGTCTTCTTGAGACATATTTTATTTCGATAAGAGTTTATAGTGTGGATTTTCTCGTTTGATTTGTATGTTCGCCAGTATGGGGAAATCGGTCAAACAACCAGGGTGAATACCGGGCATGGGCCGGTACCCAGGTCTCATTTCGAGGACCTGAGCTCGGCAGCGTGAACTTCATGTTGTGAGGCAGGAGTTTTACCATTATGGTATGAGGATGATGAAGCTCAGTCGATTTATCCATGTTGGGCTTAGGACACGCTCGTTAAAAGAGTTGAGCCTCACCCCTTCGTAATATTTTGGGTGTTATGCTTGTACCTAGGCATGCACACATGGTCAGGTATTGATGAGTTTGTCTTGTTAATGAAGCTCGCTGACTGCTTAGTGTTTTAACTTTAATATTGTTTTAGCTTTTCAATGTTCCATGCTCTATCAAGTTGTTCCCCTTCTATATTTTCTAAGTAGTACGCCCTGGTCCCTGTTTTTGTGAAGACGCAATAGGGGCCTTCCCAGATCAATGTGAGCTTTCCTTCGTGAGATTTTTTGTGATTTCTCTTTAAGACAAGACTGCTTACATCAAAGTCTCATCGTACGAATTTGGAATCATAGCGCATGGCTATTTTTTGTTTGAGAGAGGCTGCTCGTAGGGTCTCTCCTGTTCGGATCTCCTCGACCAGGTCTAGTTCTTCCCGTAAGGTGACTTTGTTCATCTCCTTGTCTGAGGGAGCTTAGATTCACCTGGAGGATTCTTCGATCTCTACAGGAATGACGGCCTCAGTTCCGTAATTTAGTCGAAAAGGAGTCTCACCGATTGACGAGTGTGTTGTTGTTCGGTACCCCTAGAGCATGTTGTGTAGCTCCTCGGCCCATCTTTTCTTGGTTTTGTCTAACCTTCTGTAATACGGTAGGAGAACTGACTTGTTTAGCATTTCATCGCAAATGTTGCAGATAGCAAGAGTCGCCACCGACTTTTCTTTTATCCAATATAAGGAAAGGTTTAAAATAACAGGAAAGACCTTGATAGATTTTGAGTTCGGGGGGTGAAACTACCAGCAAAAAACACAGAGCCGCCACTGAACTTTATTTATCCCGAAGGAAGTAGAAATATCAAGAAAACCACAAGAGAATGGATAAGATGGTCTTGCAACCAAAAGAGAGGGTAAGGAAGTCGATTATGTAAGGGGAATGTATTATCACCCCTCACATCCATTGTATTTGATGGGATCCATTTTGATTATTTTCTTCTAAGGGTGTGTTTATATATAACTGTACTTGCTAAGGGGAAAGAAACGATTTTTATTAGTGCGTTCGTGAGGGTCTCGCAATCCTTTGCCTATGTATCAAGTGAAGGAATCAGAACACTATAGTTCCTCTAGGAAATGTTTGTTTGTTGGTGTTTCTTAGTGGGGCAATATTAACACACGCATTCTAGCAATAGGCACGACTTGTATCACGGTAGAACGAAGGTAACATGCCCTTTTGAGGGAATTTTTGATTTGTTGAGTATTTTTGTTATTTGTGAAATGAATTTGAATAACTATTAAGTGTTTTTGGATTTTTGATTAAGAAAATAAATTTTTGTTTTAGTTTACAAAAGAAGAAATAGACTAAGAGGGAGACTAGAAAAAAAACCCTAATTGTTGTCATGTATAAAGATGGACCTAATATTGAGTATTTGAAAAGGAAATTTCTAACCTAATTAGTTATCATTGTATGGTTTCTCTCCTAAAGTCTAATTCAACACGAAATGATCGAAATGAATTTTATCGCTTCATGGAATCGCTTAAGGGAACATGATAATCACACAAAAAATAATCAAATAACAACCACAAAATTATCTCAAACATTATTTATTATGAATTGCAAACAAAGGAATGTCTACAATTATTCACAAAATTAACTTCAAAAAGAATAAGCAAAATAATAGAAGAAATCCTAATTAAATCCTAAAAATATTTCTAAAAATAAATCCTAGAAAATTCTAATGTTTTTTATATCATTTATCATTCTCTTATTACAAATTTTGTTAACAAAAATTTTGAAAAGAAAATTAAAAATAAAAATAATATAAAATCTAAAAAGAGTGAGTGTGAAATTAAAAAAAAAACAGGTGTGTGGCCAACAGTAGGGCACTAGGCCATTCAACAAGGTTCAGCCAGCTTTTTGTAACAAGTGGATTCAGTTTCAAAAAATCAAATTAATAAAATGGGCCTTAAGGATTGAATTTCGGCCCACATCATTACCAAGTCCACCTGATTATTGTCTCCCTCTTTGCAAAACATGAACCTCGCTCTCTCAAGAGCCACTCAACATCCCTCCAAGCTTCTTTTCTAATTCTTCCGCCGACCTCTACTCTGGCTCCACCGCAAAAATCTCCTTACTCTCCCGCTCCGTCTTGCCTCTTCAACCCCTCCGTCAACCGGGGAACTCCGGTAGCTCTTCAACGACGGTGAAGAAGGAGACCAAAGTTTATTCTCTTTCTTCTTTTTATATTTCATCAGATTTTCGTTTTTTGCAAGTGGTTATAGAGGTGTTACGATCTGAAGCGTGGTGAATTCGATGCTGAAGCGATAATGTTATTGTTTACTATATGAAGCAGGTTGCTACAGATGTAATGTTGATTGAAGTTTTGAGATGTGCAAAGAGTTGAAGGTGATTTTTACATTGTGTTAATGCTCACATAGATGCGGTTATGAATTCATCAATGTTCGGGCTGACGAAATCGATATCATTTTTAGGTACGTGTTGCCGACTCTTCTTCTTCTCCGATTCTGCGTTTTTGTTTCCACTTATTGCGTTTCTGATTTCCTTGTGTCTTATATTCTGTTGTTGATTGAATTTGTGTGTTGTTGTTCCACTGAAGTAGAGTTGAAAATACAAGTTGGAATGATGATTGAAGTACAAAGAGGTTGTTTGAAGGAGATGAATCCAGATGCCACGTGATAATAGAGGTGTATCGAAAAATGGAGCGGGGAGAGGTTCAAAGGCTTGTTTTGTAATTTAAAGTCGTTACAAGTTGTTGTGGTTGGTACTTTTGACCTTGATGTTCTTCAGGTATGGTTCTGTTATATTTATCCTTTTTCATCTACTTCTGAAATGGTTGTTGTTGAATGAGGATCAGTTAGGTTACGAATAGATTAGGGCAGAGGGATTTGAGCAGAGGTATGCGAGTTTGAATTTGAGGTTGGGAGTATGGAAGGCTTAAGCATGAAGGTTAGCTTGAGCAGAGAGAGTTGAGTGATTTCTTGGTTGGATAATGACGGAGTAAGGTTTAGAATTGCAGGTTTGTGTGAAGGATAAAAAGAAGGTTTTTTATGCAGTAGGGATGGATTTAAGGGAGGGTAGAGGTGATGAGAAAATTTGGACAGAATTTTTTAGTGAGTTTCTTGTTAAACTTTCCTCTCTCTTGCATTTCTTTTCTGTGTGTATACCCCCTCTCAATTATATGAACAAAGGGTGGTTGATATAGAGGGAAAAAAGAGAATTTTAGGGGAGAAGTTTTTTTGTGAATTTGAACAATTTTGACATGTTGTCTTATGCTTTATTTGGTGCAGTTTTTCCTTACCATTTGTATACAAAGTTGCAGCAGACTTTGGACTGGTTTTATGCAGGCTTTTGTGCAGGCTTGGCACATATTTTGGCATGTTTTGTTTGGCTTTGTGGACAGGTTATGCAGGGCTATTTGTGCAGCCATAGCAGCCTTTTTCCCAAATCTTTTTGTGCAGATTTTGGATGGTTTTGGGCATGATTTTGGTGTAATATTGCAGTAGCTTTGAACTCTTATGCTTTGGTGATATCTTTTTGATCTTGGTCTTTTTTTTTTTTTCTGTGACTCAGAACTGCTGTTTTTATTTTCTCATATAATTCTGAAAGGTTTGTGATTTGGGGAAAGCGATTAACAAAACTTGGGGTTTTGGGGTTGTGTATGAATGATAGTTTCCTCTTTGTTTTTGTGTGAATAATTGTTTAATGTTGGGAGGGGAAAACCAATTAGAATAGAGGGAAAATTTTGACTGAATCAAAGCTATTTTTACTTTTTGGTGCAGGTTTTTATTTGGCTATTTTATACAAGGGTTAGAGCAGTTTGCATCAGGTTTTTGACTGGTTATACAAGTTTGTGGTAGGGCAACAATATGTTTATAGCAGGGCTGGATTTTGTTTGTTTTGTAGCAAGTTCATGGTATGGTTTTTGACACTGTTTTATTGGTTTTTCCTTTTCATTGAGTTGTAGTAAATTGTTTTTTTGAGTCCACTATTTGTGAACCAAAAGGGATTTTGTGATTTGAAATAGAGGGGTAGGCCTATGACTTTAAATGCATTTCTGAATTTTGTTGTGAAATATATTCAATATGAGGCTTTGGATTGGATTTATCGCATGATTGAAAACACCATTTGTTTCTGATTCCTTCATAAACCCTAATGATGAGATTAGAAGAAAACTTTGCTTGAAAACTTCTTGTTTAAATTTCATTGTTCTGATAATGATTGTTCTAACTAATTCTTTGTTTGTTTTCATGTGACGTTGATGGAAGGTGAAAAAGGAAATCAGTGTTGAAGAAGGAATAGTGGCTAGCATGAATCTTGGAATGGATTTTGAAGAAGATGAAGATCTTATTAATGTTTCAGCCCATACAAACTCGTAGAATATTCTTAGGATTTAAATTCTTCCCTTGTTATCTTTTTGTCTTGTAAAGAAAATTTGAGTGCACTTGTAAATGATGAATGATGACACATTAAATGTATTTACAAACTTTCTTGAACCTTGGTGAATGGTGCCTTGATTTGAATGAACATTGATGGAATTTGTATGTTTGCTAAATAGAACTTGAATGTATTGAAAGCTTGGATGAATTTATGGTCTTGAATAAGAGAAATGATGGGATTAGATGAATTTTGAATGATGGACAATGACTAATTAAATGGACTTAGTGAAATTTGAATAAGTATTGTAATTTTGTGGACATTTGAATGATGAATTACCTCTGCAACTTGCATGTCAAGTAATCCATAAGCATTATCTCCTAACTTAAATCCATTTCTCAATGATAACCATAATTCAAAACCCTTATTCACATAGTCCACTTCTCAAGAGAAGAACCACGGAAACCTATAGAAATCCTAATTAGCACAACCTCTGATTATGAACCCCAGCTTTATTGAATGAAGGAATGACGTGTGGTTGACCTAATGATGCAAATGAAATGCAAAGCCTAAGCCAGATAAGAGAAAAACAGTTAGGACAAATTTGGGGTATAACAGTTGCCCCTATTTAATCGTCTTAAACTTGAAAGTGAGATTGGCGGGAGCCTTTCGATCATTTAAGGTAGAAAAAGATTAAATACAAAGACCAGAAATTTGTCCTGGAAAAATGGTGTAAGTGTTATTTATTTGTGATGTCTTCTGGGGATGAAAAGTGAATTTGCTGGTGAACTGATCATGATGGGTAAAAGTGGTTGAATAATGATAGCTTTCATTGGGGTAATGGTGCCAATACAAGGTTCTCAGGGAAATGGGCATTAAAGTGATTGAAAATATATGGTTGATGATGTTTTGGTGACTGAAAGTAGGATTAATGACAACATGATAGCTTATTTGGTGGGTAGTGTAATGACATATGCCAACTGAGAATTATGAGGATGATATTCTCTGTGGAATTTTTTTGCTTTTTTGAGGATTGATTTGGGACTTTCGTTCTAGGTACCAAATTTGGCTTATGCTTCGTATGTATTTTGAAGTGTGGCGTGATGATCCATTTCAACATATATTCCATGCATTTGAAGATGCAATGTAATATGAAATGATGATTACTATATGCAGAGTGCAAGCAATTGGGCTCATTGGGGTTTGTTGCCTATTGTCTTGAGAATTGAGTTGTAGCCTTGTTGGAGATTAAATCACATTCTTGCTGGGGAGGAGTAGCTTGATTTGGCTTACCCTACATGCTATACTTCTTGTGGATGACTGAATAGAGATATGGACCTCATCAAATTCCCTAAGTTTTCTCTAGTATTGGGGAGGAAATACTCGGTCTGACTTTTCTTACACCACAAACTATTTGGGGACCAGGAAATGGACATGGGTATCTTCAGATGCCCCAAGTTCATTTCATCACTGGGGAGTTATGTTCTTAATCATCTGCATGGAATGATGATGATTTTGAGGATGTTAACTAAATCAAAATGACCGTCAAGATGCTTATGCTTGATCACATTTGTATGGATGACATGAATTTGCTTGAGCAGCTTCACAAGTGGGGATGAGGAATGCCCCTATCTGCAATGGTCTCTTTGAGTGGCAGGCTGGAAGATTTGTGTCATCATACAACACAAGGTGGCATGCCCCAATATCTTAGGCCATGAAATAGACTGCCTCTGATCATGGATTCTTAGAGAGATTTGTCTAATCTCGATGTAACTTCCCCAGGTTGAACAAATTCTGAATAGGTTACTAGGCCTTATTGCCCCAGACTGAAGTTTAAAGATATTTATCGACATGATTGCCTATGATTGACAGCTTAAAGAGATTCGTCAACATGATAGCCTCTGATTGACAACTTCGAGGGAATGGCCCTGAATAAGATCATTCTTTAAGGTGATTCGCTCTTCGACAGATTCCTGAAGCAATTTTCCCTTTGGGATAGCCAAGTTTTCATTTGATGCCCATCATGCAAGCTTACTTGATGTTCAAGTACTTATTTATATGCAAAGAATGTTTATCTAAGAATGATAATTCTAATGCAAATCATATGCTTGTCTTTGAAGTTTAAAAACTTTTATTGAAAAGAGGTCGACACATCAATTTTTTTGTTTTTTTCCTGAAAAGGTGGTGTGTTACCAACTCAAATTTTTAGAACATCTCTGAGGAGTTAGGTTACTGTATTCTCGCTACAATATTGCTTTCGAATTAACCCATGCTTCAGTTAGGACTTGTAAGGTGTGATCGGTGGAAATAGAACTGACTGTTTTGGAATGCTGGTTCGCGAAATGTCGCGGTAAGCAAGAGTCGCCACCGTCTTTTATTTTCTCCAACAAGGAAAGGACAAAAGCACAGCAAAATTCCTTTTCGAGATGTCTCTCGGTTCGGGAGGTAGATTATAGAAAGGGAAGGTATTAGCACCCTTTCTATCCGTGGTTATCCACGGGCTCTTAGGTACTTGCTCATAATGTTTTCAAAAATGTTTGCTTTTCTTGTGTTTGTGGGTTTTGAAAAGTTTGTTTGAAAACTTCGTTTTTAACTCTTGTATCAGTCCTCAAGAGTGTATGAAGTGTTTGTTTGAAAACTTTTGTCAGAAAAGTGTAGGTGCGAAAAGTATTTTTTGTTTTTGAAAGAGCAAGTACCTTAAAACCTCTACCTACTCAAAGAAATTAAGCTGTGTAAATGTCCTTTAGACAGTACTATCCCACTATTGAGAAGTAGGTAGCACCGTTGTTGGAGTTTTCGGGTCAATTCGATTATAGGGACATGTGGTCACCAAAGCAATAGTAGGACGCCTTAGCGGTAACCCTAATGTCTTAGATCTTTTTATCCGAGGCAACCGTTTCGAGGCAACTTGGATCTTTAGACAAGAGGGCAACCTCTAAAACACCCTATACTCAATGACCACGTCGAGGCAACCAAGTGAGGCGTACCCTAGGAGTGGCATGTGCGAGTGTGTCAAGATTCAGTTAAATTATCTTTGCACATGTTACGGTGAGCTACGGATTGATTTTAATTTCAGAGAAGTCTTGTCATGCATAACAGTTTAATAGTTACGGAAAGTAAATTGCGGAAAGTAAATCTACGCTATTACAAGGCGTCGGGTATTTACATCTCCAAAAACAACCCTTTGAAAAAGTAAATGCGAGAAAATAAAGAAAAGCGGTAAAAGTCCTAATTACGCTATTACATCCTCGGAACAGTTACATAAATATGATCGAAAATTAAATATGACAAACATACGCGCGAGCAAAAATTGAATTGGAAAAGTCTTTAGGGTTTTGACCCTTTTTGAGAAAGAATGAGTTTTTGGTCCTTTTTGCATTTAATTAAACCTGATTCTAATTAATTAATTAAAAAGAAATATTTTTTAGTTTTTTATGTTTTAATGAAAATAAAATAAAATAGTTAAAATAACCTAATTCTACATGGATTTTATTTATTGTGAAAAAAAAGTTAAAGTTGACCTAATTAACTAAATTAATCTATGTTAGAATTTATTTACAAAAATAATAAATTAAAGGTGAAATAAATAATAATAATAATAATACAAATATTTTATTTTTAGTTTTCTGAATTTTATTATGAAAATAATTAATTTTGTTAATTAAATAATAATAATAATAGTTAGTAAAACAATTAAATAGAAATTAAAATGTAAAAGAAAAAAGAATAAAGAAACCAGGGGGTGCTGGGCCAGCTTTGGAGGTGATGAAGTAATTTTCAGGCCCATCAAGTTGTTCAGCCTGTTTGACTTTGGTGATTATCCAGGGCGTTGGTTGACTGGGAGTACCATGGTCATCATCTCATGGCCACTGGATTTGTGCATGTAGACACATGGCGCTTGGATGTTAGAGGTGCATGATGGAACACCTTTGAAAGCCTGCATGTGAATGTGTTAAGAAAAATAATAGAAACGTTTTGGGGGACCTGGGATTCGAACCCAGGTCCCAATGATCATTGGCCAACGCACCATCCACTACGCCATCTGCACGCGTTTGTTATTATGATAAGAAGCAAATATAATATTAAGAAACAATCCAATATGCTGTACAAAAGAAAACGCGCGCTCCTTTTTGAATGGTCCAATGATGCATCACCACATCATCATCTTCTTCATATTTCCTGTAAAAAACACAAATAGATAGCGGGGGTTTTTAACCCCCACAAACTGCAACGACGAAAAATAGCGACTAGCTCTATGCTTTACATAAATGTTTCGCGAGGGTCCAGTTACATTCGTCTGAGTCTCCCGAATTCAATCATGGGTCTCACAAGGCTTAATTTTTCCTATACTGTAAAGCCCTAATTTGAAAGCTTATGAACCCTAAAATTCATCAATGGCATCTTGTGATTCTGTACACTATAATTCAATTAGCTTATGCCATTAGCTTCATATGGATTCAAGCAATATAAAACAATCAAAAAATCACGTTAAATGCTCATGAATGTAGAGTTACGATTCTGAAAATAATGTGCAAATCGTGGGTCTGTTCTTGATGATATCTTGAGCTTTAAGGCTTGATTTTGATTGCTACACGTTCCTCACACTTCCAACAATGTGTTAGAATCCACAAAAGCCTTTGAATCGTGCTAGAATGCAGAAAACAGTTTTCAAGTTTCTTGAATTTTTTCCAATATTGCTATGGCTTTGTCTGCAGTGTTTTCATGTGTGCATGATTAGGGTTAGCTTATGTATATATAGGAGACTGAAATTAGGTCAAATCTTTGAGCAAAAATCCATTGGAATGATGATTGAATATTTGATTGAAAATCAAATCTTTTTGTATTTTCATGATTGGAAAAAGTTTCCAAATTTGGAGATTTTTGCATCCTTGATTGGTACACGAAATTGCCAGCATATCTTGACCATGTTTGCTTCACAAAAAGATTGAAAAATCAAATCTTTGTATTTTCTTACAATTTAAATTAATTAAATGAATTAATATTGATTAAAAATCCAATTAATTAATAAAAAATAAGAAAATAAATTCATTAGGCTTGATGGGTCGTGCATAGGCCATGGATAAAGTTTCAAGAAGAAATTTGAGGCCCATTAGCAAAAAGAAGGTGTTTTGAGCAAAGTTGACTTTTGCAAATTCATAAAAATTTCCCAACTTCTCCAATGCACATCTTGCTCAATTTTGATCATATGAACATGTTCTTGGACATTTTTGAAAGGTATTGAAGTCCTCTAACCAATTCCTTTGGTCCCATGTCATTTGGATTTACCAATCTCAAGTTATGGTCTTTGACTTAAAGTGCATTTTTGTTGACTTTTGAATTTGACCTATAATGTAGAAATTGATAACTTTTTGTGAGAGCATTTCTTGGACTTGGAATGTGAAGATGGATTGTAGGAAATGTCATGCCCTTCAAAATGAGTATTGGATGGGATTTTTCTGATGAACCATGCAAAAGTTATGCCCTGGTCAAGATACAGTTGACTTTTCTGCTGTCCAAAAATAGTAACTTTTTGCATCTTGATGATTTTTGAGCCATCCTTGTGGAATCATGATCAATACTTGATCAAATGATGATTGTGGACTCAAAGTAAGATGTTGGCCAAAAATTCTGACTTTTGACTGCAAAATGACCATTTTACCCCTGCAGTTGACTGTAGGTCAAATGAGGCTTTTGACTGTGCAAATTGGCATTGTGAGTCTGGAAACTTGGCATATAGGTGCTTGAGAATGTTTATAGGCATATGAGACTTGGTTGAGCCATTGAAAACCCCAAATTCCTTTAAAGAACCAAAACCCTAATTTTGACTGGCTTAGGAGGTGGTTTGACTGTGCAACCCTTGAGTAATCTTGAACCATTTGGAGATGATTCTTGATAAATCTTAAGGAATATGGGAGGGAAAATTTTGGGGTACAACATAAGGGTTGTAACGTGGCTTATTTCACAGTTTTAGAAAAAAGATTTAAGGCTCAAAATTATTTGGTGCCCACCTATTCTCCATGATTTTCTCCATTCCTACGTTTAGTTAACTTGATACGAGCACTCATCTCTCGAGAAGAGAGTTTGTGATGATTGAGGAACCACATGGGTTTCTTGGACACGGCAGTCACTAACTTCTTGTTCTTGGTGTCTGATTACTTGACCTTGTTCTTTGTTGAGGATCTTTATTTTGTAATCCTTTCTTTTCCCTATTTTTTCCTGGACAATTTTTGATTTTGAAGTTGCAGTCCAGCGGGATGCCCTGACTTTTTACTAAGTCACTTTCTTTACAAGTTTCGACTTAGTGGGCCTTTTTGTCTCTTTCTTTTTCACTAAGTCGTTGATCTTTATGTCGTCTTTGATTTGTTAGAAGCGGTTTTGATTGCTTGTGTCCTTGATAAAAGAGGGATAATCATTATGGTATCGTCATCTGTCGACCTCCTGATGTGCGAGAGACACCCATGGGGATATCGTTCTCTTCGATGCACACTGCTGATAGATGAAGGTTAGTAATTGCGGTTTTGACTTTCCCCAGCCTTTTGATGGATAACCATTATTGTATCCTTAGATGCGCACTCTTGATGAGTTCTGAATGCTCGACCGAATTAACTGGAATCTACCCGCCCCAGGGTTAAAATTGAGGGGGTTTTTTCGAACAAAAAATAAACTCCAACTTCAAGGCTCGAAAGGGTTGACGAGGGTCTATTTCCCTTATATCTCCGGTGTTTGGGGAATTGAAACAATGCATGTACATCGTCAACAAGGCTTTATTTAAAAGCATACCGTTTGAGAATCTAGGTGTCATAGGTTCATCATCCTACCTCAAGAGTTATTTTGTTCTTTAAATTAAAAAGATTTAAGCATTAAAAGCAAGTAAAATAACAAAAACGTAAATGAGTGAATACGAATGGATTAGTTCAAGACAAACACAGTCAGTGCATTGTGATTTAATAAAAACAAACAGTTTTGCATACAAGAAAGTACTAAACAAAACAAGAAATATTACAAATGATAATGCAAATGAAATTAGAAATTGCCATGTTTGGGAGGCTTCTTCAGGCTTGACTTATTTGAGGAGACGCCCTTGTAGTCTTGATACCTGTCTCAGCAAGAGGATTCAATCCATTATCAAACCCTTTGGAGTGAATATGATAACTTTGGCATCAAGGAGGTCTTGATCGCTCTTTTTTAGTGTCCTACAATTCTCAATTGCGTGGTCTGAAGCCCCTGAATGGAATTCGCAATGAGCATTAATATCATACCCCATGGGAGAGGATTTGGTGTTGGACCAAGTTCACGCAATTGAACCAACTGATTGGCAAGCAATTGAGGGAGGAGTTGAACATAAGGCATAGGTATAGGATCCACCCTTCTTTCAGGAACTTTATTCCTCTTTCGTCTTTGTTGCCCCTGGGGTTGTTGATTCAGCTGAAAAGGCCCAGATCGTGTTTTTTGAATATACAGTTGTCTCTGTGTGTACTGTTGTTGATGATGGATTGACTGATGTTGATCCACTCGAGTTTGTTGAGCCGAAATTGTAGCATATGCTCGAGGAACATATCGATTAGGATGAACAACCGATGCTTGACGATGTAGAGCTTGATCTTGATGATGGACCGGGGCCTTCCCTTTGTCGATAGTAGCACTAGTCTCTCCTTCTTTCTTCTTGATAAGGCCAAAGTAAGGTTTCCTTTTACTTCCACCGATAGCACTAGATGTACCCTGAATTTTTCGTGACTTGAGGCAATCTTCGATACATTCCCCAATGGTAACCAAGTCAGAAAAGGAAGCCTAAATACTACCAAGTATGTGTTAGAGATATGGTTCTTGCAAGGTGCCCACGAACAAATAAGTCAATTCACTATCCAATAGAGGAGGTTGAACCCTTGCAGCTAATCCACACCACCGTTGGGCGTACTCTTTGAAGGACTCTTCTGATTTCTGTATCATCCCTTGAAGCTGAGTGCGGCTAGGAGCTATGGCAGTATTATAATGGTAATTTTTCAAAAAGGAGTCAGCAAGCTCTCCCCAAGTACTGACATGAGTTCTTTCTATTTGCATATACCATTCCAATAGTGCCCCTGTCATGCTATCTTAGAAGAAGTGCATGAGTAACAGTTCATTTTCAGCATAAGATGCCATCTTGCGACAGTAGGCACGAAGATGGGTCTCTGGGCAGGAGGTGCCTTTGTATTTGTCAAAATCAGGAAACTTGAATTTGGGAGGGATAACTATCCCAGGAACGAGACACATTACAACAATATTGAATCCCGAAGTCTTGATATCCTCCATGGCTTTGATACACTCTTCAAGATCATGGTACATCTTTGTAGAGTAACTCCAGCAACGAGATTCGCGTAGGGCTCATCAAGATCAATAATGTTGTGATGATCAATGACATCATCCCGAGGAACTCCTATACGGGTCTCAACATTTGCATTATTATTCTCTCCATTTACATAAGTGCAGGGGGCAGCAGTGGCAAGCTTGGAAACACTTTAATGTAACTCTTTTTAACCCTTGATAACAGCGTGAAGGGTTTCCGTAAGCTAATCCATTCGAGTGCCCATGGTGTCCATATCCCGACGGAGAGCATTATGATTTTCTTCGAAAATATCCATAAGTCTTCATTGGTTGCTTCTTGTACCGTAGGGATGTAATGTTCACTGAAGTCTAAAGGAAAAGGTACCCCAATAAGTTTTTGGTGTGAATAATGAATGCATGATAATATGAATGAATTTTTTTCTTCATTTCCTAGGAAATCCAAAGACTCGTCTATCTTTTAAAATTTTTGTTTTCATTTTTGAAGAGCTCGACCAACGAGACTTGTCTTTGGAATTCTTTATATATGAGATGTATATACATGATGGTATGATGTCACGGTATGGTATGGCATGAGATCTCAACTCCACATATTCTGGATAATCATTGTGTAGTCCTTTGCATAAGCTGAAAGTAACAGGATCAAAGGTCCGACGTCACAAGCATGGAGTCAAAGTAACCACCCATAAGGTATGTACTAGGGGTTTATCACCTTCCGAACAAGGTTCTAGTGGGCGACGTTAACGCACGCATTCTAGCAATAGGAACGACCTGTATCACGGTACAACGGAGATAGCTTGCGCTTTTGAGGGAATTTTTGATTTGTTGAGTATTCTTGTTATTTGTGAAATGAATTTGAATAAAGATTACGTGTTTTTGGATTTTTGATTAAGAAAATAAATTTTTGTTTTAATTTACAAAAGGAGAAAGAGTCTAAGAGGGAGACTAGAAAAAAAAACTAATTGTTGTCATGTACAAAGATGGACCTAATATTGAGTATTTGAAATAGAAATTTCCAACCTAATTAGTTATCGTTGTATGGTTTCTCTCATAAGGTCTAATTCAACACAAAACGATCGAAATGAATTTTAGTGCTTCATGGAATCGCTTAAGGGAACATGATAATAACACAAGAAATAACCAAATAACAACCACAAAATTATCTCAAACGTTATTTATTATGAATTGCAAACAAAGGAATATCTATAATTATTCACAAAATTAAATTCAAAAATATTAAGCAAAATAATAGGAGAAACCCTAATAAAATCCTAAAAATTTCTAAAGAGAAATCCTGGAAAATTCTAATGTTTTTTATATCCTTTATCATTCTCTTATTACCAATTTTGTTAACAAAAATTTTGGAAAGAAAATTAAAAAGAAAAATAATATAAAATCTAAATAGAGTGAGTGTGAAATTAAAAAAAAACATGTGTGTGGCCAACACTAGGGCGCTAGGCCCATCAAAAACAAGGTTCAGCCAGCTTTTTATAACAAGTGGATTCAGTTTCAAAAAATCAAATCAATAAAATGGGCCTTAAGGATTGAATTTTGGCCCACATCATTACCAAGTCCATCTGATTTTTGTCTTCCTCTTCGCAAAACATGAACCTCGCTCTCTCAACCGCCACTCAACATCCCTCTAAGCTTCTTCTCAAATTATTCTGCCGACCTCTACTTTGGCTGCGCCGCAAAATTATCCTTACTCTTCTGCTCTGTCTTGCCGCTTCAACCCCTCCGTCATTCAGGGAACTCCGATATCTCTTCAACAAAGGTGAATACGAATACCAGAGGTTATTCTCTTTCTTCTTTTTATATTTCTTCAGATTTGTATTTTTTGCAAGTTGTTATGGAGGTGTTACGATCTGAAGCATTGTGAATTCGATGTTGAAGCGATAATGTTATTGTTTATTGTATGAAGTAGGTTGCTACAAATTTAATGTTGATTGAAGGTTTGAGATGTGCAGAGAGTTGAAGGTGATTCATGCATTGTATTGATGCTCACATCGATGCGGTTAGGAATTCGTCATTGATCGGGCTGACAAAATCGATAGCATTTTTAGGTACATGTTGCTGACTCTTCTTCTTCTCCGATTCAATTTTTTTTATTCTTCTTGTTGTGTTCCTGATTTCCCTGTGTCTTGTATTTGTTGTTGATTGAATCCGTGTGTTATCGTTCCAGTGAAGCAGAGTTGAAAATGCAGGTTGCGAATGATGATTAAAGTATAAAGAGGTTATTTGAAGGTGATGAATCCATATGCTACGTGATGATAGAGGTCTATCGAAAAATGGAGTAGGGGTAGATTCAAGGGCTTGTTCTGTAATTTAAAGTTGTTACAATATGTTGTGCATTTCTACTTTTGACCTTGATGTTCTTCAGGTATGGTTCTGTTATATTTATCCTTTTTCATCTACTTTTGAAATGGTTGTTGTTGAATGAGGATGAGTTAGGTTACGAGTACATTAGGGCAGAGGTATTTGAGAAGAGGTATGCGAGTTTGAAGTTGAGGTTGGGAGTATGGAAGGTTGAAGGATGAAGGTTAGATTGAGCAGAGAGAGTTGAGTAATTTCTTGGTTAGATAATGACGGAGTAAGGGTTGGAATTGCAGGTTTGTGTGAAGGATAAAAAGAAGGTTTTATATGCAGTGGGGATGGATTTTAGAGAGGGTAGAGGTGATGAGAGAGTTTGGACAGAATTTCTAATTAAGTTTCTTGTTAAATTTTCCTCTCTCTTGCATGTCTTTTCTGTGTGTATCCCCCCTCTCAATTATATGAACAGAGGGTGGCTGATATAGAGGGGAAAAAGTGAATTTTGGGGAAGAAGTTTTTTTGTGAATTTGAATAATTTTGACATGTTGTCTTGTGCTTTCTTTGGTGCAGTTTTTCCTTACCATTTGTATACAAAGTTGCAGCAGACTTTGGACTGGTTTTATGTAGGCTTTTGTGCAAGTTTGGCACAAATTTTGGCATGTTCTGTTTGGCTTTGTGGACAGGTTATACAGGGATGTTTGTGCATCCATAGCAGCCTATTTTCGTAGGGCTATTTGTGCATATTTTGGATAGTTTTGGACAGGCTTGTGGCGCAGTATTGCAGCAGCTTTGAATTGTTATTCTTTGGTGATATCTTTCTGATCTTGGTCTTTTATTTTTCTATCTGTGATTCAAAACTGTTGTTCTTCTTTTATCATATAATTTTGAAGGGTTTGTAATTTAGGAAAAGTGATGAACAAAACTTAGGGTTTTTGGGTTATGTATGAACGATAGTTTCCACTTTGTTTTTTGTGAATAATTGTTTAATGTTGGGAGGGAAAACCCAGTTAGAATATAGGGAAAAAGTTTACCGGATCAAAGCTATTTTTGATTTTTTTTGAGCAGGTTTTTATTTGGCTATTTTGTACAAGGGTTAGAGAAGTTTGCATCAGGTTTTTAATTGGTTATGCAGGTCTGTGGCAGGGCAGCAATTTGTTTATAGCAGGGCTGGATTTTGTTTGTTTTGTGGCAAGTTCATGGGCTGGTTTTTGACACTGTTTTATTGGTTTTTCCTTTTCACTTAGTTGTAGTAAATTAATTTTTTTGAGTCCCCTATTTGTGAACCAAAAGGGCTTTTGTGATTCGCAATAGAGGGGGTGGGCCAATGACTTGAAATTCATTTTTGAATTTTGTTGTGAAATATATTCAATATGAGGCTTTGTATTAGATTTATCGAATGATTGAAAACACCATTTGTTTCTGATTCCTTCATAAACCCTAATGAAGAGATTATAAGAAAACTTTGCTTGAAAACTTCTTGTTCAAATTTCATTGTTTTGATAATGATTATTCTAACCAATTCTTTGTTTGTTTTCATGTTATGTTGATGGAAGGTGAAAAAGTTAAGGCACGGTTGAAGAAGAAACTGTGGCTAGCATGAACCTTGGAAGTGAGTTTGAAGAAGATGAAACGGTAGAAAATCCTAAATGTGCAAAGACAAATTAACTGAAAAATTCACTTGCACATGCTCACTCCTAGGGTTTACTCCACTCCGGTTGCCTTCGGTTAAACGGTCATAAAGTATAGGGTTTGTTAGTGGTCATCCTCTAGCCCCGAAAGATCTCAAATGACCCATTCAGATGTTGCCTCGGAAAAAGATCTTTAAGGCTTTAGGATGATTACTAACACCTCCTAACATTGATTTTGTGATCGTACTTGTCCCTTCAAATGTCCCTTAAAACTCCAACGATGGTGCTACCTATTCCTTAATAATAGGATAGCATTGTCTAAAGGAAAACGAACATACTTTTTTTCGAGTAGGTAGATAACTATTAGGTACTTGCTCAAAACAAACAAACTTTTTCACACCAAACACTTTTCAAACAAAGTTTTCAAAAACAACTTTGTAACACTCTTGAGGACATAAACAAGGATTAAAACGAAGTAAAACAAAACTTTTCAAAAACACAAACACACAAGAAATTTTCAAAAATGAGAAAGTACCTAAGAGCCCATGGAAAACCACGGATAGAAAGGTTGTTAACACCTTCCTTTTCTATAATCTACCCCACGTACTCAAAATATTCTCGAAAAAAGGTTTTTTCTATTCTTTTTCCTTTTCCTGATTGGATAAAATAAAAGTCGGTGGCGACTCTTGCTTACCGCGACATTTGCGAAACAAAATGCAAACTAGTATAATAGTCGGTTCTGCCACTGTATCACAGGTATAATCAATGCACATGCACCATTTTCCATTAGATTTCTTTATAATAACTACATTCGATAGCCAGGTTGTGTACTGGACTTTAGAAATAAAGTGTGCCTCTAGGAAGTTTTTTACAGCTAGTTCAGCAGCCTCCATTTTTCGCTGGACTTCTTTCTTTTGCCCTAGGCGACCGCCTTGAGGACAGGGTCTATGGTCAGGTGATGACATGCAATCTCTGGGTTCAATTCGGGCATCTCAGCTACCCTCCAGGAAAACAGATCAGCATTCTTCCCCAAGCAAGCTTTAAGTTTCCTCTTCGCCAAGTCAGGGAGGTTAGCTCTGATATTTACTCCTCTGGTGGGATCGTTCCCGAGGTGGATGATCTCGAAGTCTCCGTCTAGAATGGGTTGTACGATATCTTAGAGTTCCTCGCTACATTCAGCTAGGAATGAACCTTCGCCTTTAACCATGGGCTCTTTCCCTTTCTTCCTTTGCTCTACACGATCCTCCTTGGAGAAGCGGTTGTCGAGGTCGATGGCATCGACCCTTGGCAGTGGCTTGGCCTCCTAGGAGTTGGAGGGCAGGGAGGCCCTAGTGGTCGTTCAGAGTTAAGCGTTGATGGAACTCAGGCCCCTGGCTGAGGCTTCAAAACATCTTCTTGCCGCCTGGATGTCCCTGTGGAGGGTGGCGACTAAACCTTCTATAGTGTAGTATTTCATTTTGAGGTGTATGATGGAGGGAACCGCAATCAGTTTGTCCAGGGTGGGCCTCCCGAAGATGCATTGATAGAGAGACAAGAAATATACTACCAAAAATTGAGTCTTTATGGATCTGGCGGTTACCCCTTTGTAAGAACAAGATTTGGTTCTGCAATATTATCTCTGAATTTTGATGATAACAAATGAGTATGCTTGTATGAATAATACTCTAATGTTTATTATTGTTGAGTACTTAACAAATAGGTTCTGCTTCTGATGGATGACTTGGCCAAGACATTAGAAGAGAATTAATTCGGCTTCTACACTACACAAGTTATGTTGAATAGTAGCAAGACACTCCATAACGCACTAAAGTGTTAGCTCTGATGTTTGTCTAAAGAAACCATTCAGAAGATATGAAGACACAAGTTTCTACTTATTTCCAGATGCTAAAGACTCAAGCTTCTAAAGACAACATGTTTCAAAGAAACAAAGTTAGAAGATCTGAAGAAAAACTTTCTACTGAAGTCCAGATGCTGAAGTCTTGTGTTTCTTATAACAAGGTTCTAAAGATAAGGGTTCTATATACCAAGTGCCGAAGACTCTAAAGATAGAAGTTATAAATATTCTAAAGACTTGAAGTTCTAAAGACCCAAGGTTCCAAGAAAAGGTTCTCACAATTAAGTGATGAAGACTCTAAAGATGCAGTTCTGAAGACTTGATGTTCTGATGACCTGATGTTATGGTCCTACTTCTAAACTCATGGTCGCAGAAGCCTCTGAAGTGCATAAGGAAAGAAGATAATGTTAACGTGGTACAAATAGTACATGGTACAATCAACGTTTCATTCCACTACCATGAAAGGACGAACACATCGCACGATCTTGTCCCCCATGTAACTGTTCAAGCTGCCAATGTTTATGAAAATCCTAAGAGTACTCCTCAACAAATATATTATCTTATTAGCTATATAAAGGCTTGAAGAATAAGAGAGAAAGTTGACAATCAATGAAATATTCACGCACAAACGCTATTATAGCTTTCATATTATTAAGTCATTATTATTATAATAGTTTACATATTCAGCTTGTGTAGAGGTAATATTCTTGTAAATAAAACTTGTATTCAAATGGTTGTTTGATTTTCCTTAAGGGACCGGGTAAGTTTGTATTCTTAAGAAGTCTAGGACTTGTGAGTTTTAGAAGTTGTTAGTCACTTGCGAGTAGCTTGTGCATTGTAATAATCAGGTTAATTATAGTTGGATATTCCTTAAGGGACCGGGTAAGTCTGTATCCTTAAGAAGTCTTTGACTTGTGAGTCTTAGAAGTTATTAGTCACTTGTTGATATCTTGTGCAAATTGTAATCAGTTTGGTTATAGTGAATTAAGTCCTCGATTGAGTGAGGCGAAAACACCTTGGCGGGTGGACTAGACTAGCTTGATAATTTTTAAGTGAACTAGCATAAACATACATTGTCCTTTACTTCTTGTTCTTACTTATTTTTATTATCAAGAGTGAAGATTAAAAGGATTTTAACTTAAAGGGGAATATATTTGAAGAAAAGTTTTGGTTTTCAAAACCCAATTCAACCCCCCCCCCCCTTTCTTGTGTTTTTCACACCTTCAATTGGCCTCAGAGCTCCGTGTCGGAGGAGATAAAAATTTTGAATTTTTATCCACACTTAATAGTTTCCAGTACCAATCCAGTGTATGTGAAAAACCAATGGCTACATCTACTTCTACTATTGATAATAGGGATAGTGATAGAGATCACTATAGTTCAAAAACTCATATGTTTGATGGGGAGAAATTTGACTATTGGAAGGATAGAATACAAAGTTATTTTATGGCGTATGACTTGGATCTATGGGACTTGGTAGTTGATGGCTACAATCACCCAGTAGACGATAAAGGTCATAAGATTGCAAAAAGTGCAATGACAGAAGCACAAAAGAAAGCTTGTAGAAATCACTACAAAGTAAGAACCCTTCTTCTAAGTGTTATTTCATATAATGAATATGAGAAAATAACAGATAGAGAGAATGTAAGCCTATCTTTGATTCTCTTCAGATGACACATGAAGGCAACACACGAGTAAAAGAAATAAAGGCTTTGGCCTTAATTCAAAAATATGAAGCCTTCAAGATGGAAGACGACGAATCTGTGGAAACGATGTTTTCAAGATTTTGTACTCTTGTGGCAGGACTTAAGGTTATGAATAAAGGTTACTCCATTGCAGATCATATTAAAAAGATTATCAAAAGTCTTCCTGTCAAATGGAGACCAATGGTAACTTCTTTAAAATTGGCAAAGGATATGAACAAAACCTCTCTTGAGGAGCTGGTTAGCTCTTTAAGAAGTCATGAAATAGAGTTGGAATAATATGAACCTCGGAAGAGGGTAAAATCAGTTGCTCTAAAGTCTACTTCTGGAAAAACCAAGGCTTATCAAGCTAAGGAAGAATCATAAGAATCTGAAGAAGATTCAGATGATGATGAACTCTCTCTGACATCCATAAGAATAAGTCAAATCTGGAAGCCTAGATAAAGTAAGTTGAGAGGTCAATGAAGAACATATGGAAGAGGTGAATCAACTTCCGGCCAGAGGAATGCTTCTGGAAAAGAAGTTACTTTCTTTGAATGCAACGAGCTTGGATATTACAAAAATGATTGTCCAAAGCTTAAGAAAGACAACAAGCCTAAGAAGGCTTACAAAGCTAAAAAGGGTCTCATGGCAACATGGGATGATTCAGAATCAGAAGATGAATATTCTGATGAAGAGCATGCAAACATAGCATTCATGGCCAGTACCAGCAAGGGAGAAGCAGCATCAAAAGACGAACTAACACTTACTATGAGTTAGACTCTGATGACGACAAAAAGGTACTTTCTTCCTTATCCCGTTCTGAACTTGAAATTGGTTTATCTGAATTAATGAAAAGGTATCTGTAATATGGTGGGAGAACTGACTTGGGTGTTTTGTATTTTATCATAAATGTTGCAGATAGCAAGAGTCACCACCGACTTTTCTTTTATCCAAATAAGGAAAGGCTGAAAAGAACACGAAAAACCTTTTGAGAATTTTCTTGAGTCCGGGGGGTGGGTTATGAAAAGGTAAGGTGTTAGAACCCTTTTCATCCGTAGTTATCTACGGGATCTTAGTTGCTAGCTCACTATGAAATGCATTGTTTTAAATATGTTTGTGATGGTTTGAAAGTATTTTTGAAAAGTGCCTTTGTTTAGGAGGACTTTGTAATGATTCTCGTCTCTATAAGAATGTATACAAAGTGTTGACTTTTGAAAATATTTCACGGAAAAGTCTTGGTACAATTGAAAGATGTTTAGTTTCAAATGTTTGTGATCAAGCAACTACGAGTTTTCTACCTACTCAATAAGTATTTGTTCATTTCTTCCTCCTTTAGATATTTCTATCTTACCATTGATTGATAAGAAGCCCTATCATTAGATGTGAATGGACGGGCGTGGGTCGTCGTACAGTTATAGAAGGCAACATTGTAGTATACCTTAGCAACTTATCTTAAGGGTCTAAGATCGTTTATCAAAGGCAATATTAAAGGGTCATCGAGGGACTACGATATTGTATTCGAGGTTCATCGCTAAAATATCCCACGTTTGAGGGACATGACTGTTTATTCTAAGGCAACAAGTGTGGGTTAACCCTAGAGGTGCAAGTGTGCAAAGTGTTTTGATTTCATGCACTTTTGTCTTGAATTAGGGTTGTCTATTGTTGATTTTATGCCTTTTCATACAAACCCTAATTACTAGCAATAACGTTGAAAGCGATGAATTGCAGAAATTTAAAGTTATACGCTATTACATCTTTTTTGGGGATGGAGATACAAATCACAAATGGGGGATGGACACAATTAAAATCTAATTACTATTACAACCATATTGAATAATGAATAACAACAAAAATATACAAGAATATAAAGATAATGTAAAAGAAAAAGGAAAAGAAATTTGTTTTTGTCTGAGTTTTTTTATGAAAGATTTTAATCCCAATTAAGTTAATAAAATGAATAATTAGTCTAAGTTGATTTATTGAAACTAGACCTAAATTAATTCATTTAATTTAAGAAAGAAAAATAAATTAAACTTATTAGAAGAACATTTTTTAGGGTTTATATGTTTAAGGAAAATCAAGTAAAATAGAAACAAAAAATAATAATAATTAGTCTAAGTATTTAATAAAATATTTTTGGTATTAATAAAAAAATAATAATAAAAGTAATGAAAGAAAAGAAAAGAAAAAATAAAATATAAAAGTTGGGTCAGGGGGTTTGAAAGTTAGAATGAGGTTTGATAGAAAAAACAGATTTTTATTTGTTAGGACCAAGTTTATTTTTGTTATAACCAGAAAAATAATCAAATAAAATAGTCAAGCCCGTGATGAGGAAGCCCAACATGCTAGCCAGCAAAAATGAACAAAGAAAAAATGTTGAGAAAAATAACAAAAGGCGTCCCTGGGGCTCGAACCTAGGATCCTTAGTACCAATGCCTTACGCACGCTCCTCCTTCCACTAGGGTGGTTGTTTCATCTGGTTATAATACAACAATCAATAAACTTAAAATAAAATATATCCATGGTTGTACTTCATCTTCAACCTCGCGCCATAATCAGAGCTTTGTAAACTTTCTCATTTCTCAACCATTTCATAAATTATAAACATCAAACTAGTTAAAATTTTCATCATGATTCCAAATATGCAAATAACTAAAACAATAGATCAAAGATGAGCACGAATTTTAAATGGTACCAAATTTGACCTAACTTTTTCAGAAAGTTCAACTCTAAAATTCTCACTACTCAGGCAACATAAATGAATTCAAAGAACATGGTCAGTTTCAGGGCTATGATGTCTACATTTTATCATTGAAAATGGAAAGCTAATGATGCATATATGAAGAGTTCAAAAGTCAGAAAACTTAGCTTGAAAATGGAATCTGTGTTTTGATTTTGAGCTTGTTTCAAGATGCTGCAATGATCAGGTTAGCTTCCTTGGACCTCTAGGAAGCTAATGCAAAGCTTAACTTGAGTTGGGAGTGGCTGAAATGGTCTGGAGAAGTCCAACTGCAATGCTCTGTTTTTGAGTTTGGACAATGGTGAAAATGGAGTTACAGTTAGGAAACAGGGATTGGGATGAGTTGTATTTGATGTATGGAAGTTTTTAGAATGATTTTAAGGGAAAACGCACAAGTAGATTTTGTGTTTGGATTTCAAAGTCAGAAATGACAAGTTTTTGTGCTTGTGTTGCAATTTATAATTTGAGAGAGAATGAAGAGGTTTGATGGCTTGTAAACTCGTGTCTTAGGTTGTAAATGACCTCTCTATTTATAGAGGAAAGGTTTGAGGGTTTGAAATCATCAAAAACCAGAAATCACATGTTATGGTATTGAAACTTGTTTTTAAAGAAAAGTTGAAATTCATGGTTTCAAAGTGAAGTACAAGAGTTTGTAGGGGGGTTAACGGGTTATATATATGTTTCTTCTTGCTTTGAAATGTTTTGGAGTCAGAAGCAACAATGTATGGGCTCAAGAAGGGTTGACATTGTGATTAAAGTCACTTTTCCAAAATGGAAGTGGTGACTTTGTGCCAAAAATGGAAAATCAACTTGGATAAAGCTTCAAACATTTGGATAATGGCTCCAACATTTGTGTAAATATTTAATTATTTAGTGATTATCATGTTTGAATCCGGAAAAGCAAGATTTATGCAGCATGGTTTGAGATTTGGTCAAGTGTTCATCAAGAAAATGACCTATAATTCAAGTTTATGAGGCCATCTTCATCTCTTCAAAACTTCTATCTCAAGCATGATCTCTTCAAGTTCTTGGTTATTTTGTAAAGCTTGAAACATAATCTACAACCTTCATGCTAACCATTTTGACAAAATCATCTTGGAGCTTGGTGAAAATTGGCCAAGAAGTTAGGTTAAAAATCTGCCTAAACTGGGTCAAATTTTCACTAAGTGTTTTTAGAATAAGTACATGACTTCATGAATTTATAACTTAAATTCTAATAACTTATAAGACTTGATCAGTAAATAAAATTTGTAGATCTCATCAAGATCTACAACTTTCATGTTGAAAGTTTTCTTTGAATCATCTTGCATCTTGGTGAAAAAATGGCATGAAGTAATGAAATTATCATGTATACAACACTTAGAAAAATTTCTAAGTCTTGACAAGTTTGACTTTTCACATTGACTTTTGACTTTCTTGATTTCTTGATGATCAAGCTTCATATTTTTGAATGTATTGATGAATTGTGATCTTTGAAATCAAATCTTGATCAAAAAGTCAAGGTTTGACTTTTTGTGCATCAGTTAACTTTTCATTAGTTGATCAAATTTCAACTATCAATTCAATAATCTTGAGAAATGTTTTGAGTCATGAAATTTGGTCAACATGTTATGCTTGAATCCTTGAGATCATGCTTCAAGCCATTAGTTCATGTACTAGGTCAAAAATCATTGATTAGTCATTCTCAGTCAAAACCCTAATTTTGACCATTTTGCCCCTTTTGATGATTTGACTATTTTTATTGAGGAATTGTGATGAGACCTTGATCAATTGATGAATATGACTTAAAAATATTGATTTGGATCAAAAATATATTAAATTTTAAGGGTAGTTTGACCACAAATGACTTTTACCCAATACAACTGATTTCCAGTCATCTGAGCAATTTTGAGATTCAAGCCTTGAAACTTGACATGAGTATTCTTGGAGATCTATAATGATCCATGAAGGTCATTTGAGGTATTATAAGTCCAATTATCCTTGTAAAAATAAAAAAAATACCTAATTTGAGGCATCAATGTTTAAGAGATGGTTTGACCTAGTCAATACTTGTGCAAACTTGAGCCTGTGGAGATCTTGTGAGAAATGTCTTGAGCAATGAGAGGGAAAATTTTGGGGTACAACGGCTGCCCCTGTTCAATCTTCTTAATCCTGAAGAGTTAGATTGGCGGGTCCGCTATTCGTAACTTGAAGGTGGAAGGTGATTGAACACTAGAGTGCTCAGAAACTTGCACTCACACGAAATAATATTATTGGTTGATTGTGTCGGGAATGGGCTTAAAGATGCCATTTGGAGAGTGATGGAATATTGTCAAAGATGGTCTTATACATGTCATCTAAAGTGACTGTTGATTGGAAGAAGTATCAGAATAAATCTTTGATCAATTTATACTGAACTGGGTAGAGGTCTTAAGTAATCTTCAACTGGATAACGAATCAGTATAAATCTTCGGAGCAATTTAACCGAAAGTGTTTACCAGAATGGAATCAGGATAAATCATTGGTCGATTTAAACTGAACCGGCAGATGTCTTGAACAATCTTTAACTAGATAATGAATTAGTATGAATCTTCAGAGTGATCTAACTGAACCAGAGAAAGTGCCTACCAAAACGGAATCAAGATAAATCATTGGTCGTTTTAAACTGAACCAGCAGAGGTCTTGAATAATCCTTAACTGGATAACAAATCAATATAAATATTCATATTGATTTAACTGAACCAAAGAAAGTGTCTACCGGAATGAAATCAGGATAAATCATTGGTCGATTTAAACTGAATAAGCAGAGGTCTTGAATAATCCTTAACTGGATAGCGAATCAGTATAAATATTTGGAGTGACTTAACTGAACCAGAGAGAGTGTCTACCGGAACGAAATTATTATAAATCATTGGCCGATTTAAACTGAACCAGCAGAGGTCTTAAATAACCTTTAACTGGATAACGAATCAATATAAATCTTCGGAGTGATATAATTGAACCATAGAAAGTGTCTACCGGAACGGAATCAGGATAAATCATTGGTCGATTTAAACTTAACCAGCAAATTTATTGAATAATCTTTAACTGTATAACAAAAAAGTATAAATCTTCAGAGTGATTTAACTGAACCAGAGAAAGTGTCTACCGGAATGACATCAGGATAAATCATTGGTCGATTTAAACTGAACCAGCAGAGGTATTGAATAATCTTTAACTGGATAACAAATCAGTATAAATCTTCGAGCGATTTAACTAAACTAGAGAAAGTGTCTATCGGAACAGAATCAGGATAAATCATTGGTCGATTTAAACTGAACAAGCAAATAAAATGTTTGTTGCTGATGGTATTCATCTGGTGACTGTTCTTTCCTGAAAAGGTAAAGAATTAGTTGTACTGACATGTCATGATGTATGCATGGTGTAAAGATGTTCTCAAAATAAATGAGATTATGATATATGCACTTTGTATGCATATGTCATGATGTATGAATGTGAACTGTTATTTGAAGTGTATCTTTGTATGGAAAACAAATCCTTGACAACTGCTGGGGAGTTCTTGGGAAACTAAATCCCATACTACTATTGGAGATGAAGAGTATGTATCTCTTCAGCCTTGTTTAGAATGTCCCTGCTGGGAATTCCTGTTTTCTATTTGAGGAAAATTTGCAGGGAGTGATGATTTATGTTTGGGGAGTAGAGTTTTAGGAACCTTGGTTATCCATTGCTCTACTGGGGAATTTAATTCTCATATTCCCTGACTGGGGATAAAAGAGATGATAATACTTCTGGTCATCTGGGGAAGATGAAGTTAAGTGGTATCTGGTCGGGTTCCAGGTTTTGCAGCAACTTTTTGGTGATGGTATCAACTCTGCTAGGGATAGGGGTGTTGTCCGTTGAGAAGAAAACTCAAGATAGGGAGATTGTAGTTCGTTGGGGAAATAAACCATGTCGAGGAAGGTATTCTGAAGACCTTACTGGAGAAATGTATTCATCTGAGGAAGAACTTTTGCATGGTTTCTTTCTCAGCTTTGGAAAACCAAACTCGGAAGAGAATTTCTAGGAGATATACTGATTGGCACTCTGGATGGAGAATGTATGAATTCACCTTATGGGGATAACTTTATTGAAGTAACTCTGTGGGGATATCCTAAATCCTTGATTACATGCTTATTATTGTTCTTGTGCGTACGTTTGTTACCAGTCAATCATGTTCATATGCACATGTTCATTCAACTTTAGTCATTTGACATTTTTGCACTCAAAACAGAAAAGACAAAAACTTTGCACTTCAAAGTATATTTGTATTGATAATTTTCCTAAAATTAGGCGTTTTGTACAGGGAGACAGAAATCCTAGTAAGAGGAAGTCGTCGAAAAATGAAAAGAATACAAAGTGAAAACAAAAATTATATAGCCATGTGGAAGTGATCTCATTGGGTTTCAACTCCGTTATTGCCCTTACGTCTTCGAACATCATCCATTTCCATTGAAAAGGGTTAATTGAATTGGTTTTGTATCGTTTGAACTTTTGACCTTGGTAATAAAGCTTATTGTTAATGATCCAACGTGACATAGTCGTAGGATATTTATTCATAAGTTTTGCCTGGACCGCCCTTTTAGGTTTTCAGTCCACCAGAATACCCTATTTTGCCCAAGTCGCCCTTACGGGTTTTTGACTTGCCAGGTATACAATCTTTTGTATATATCCCTAATTTTTTCCTGAACCCTTTTGGTTCGCTGGAATGCCCTTATTTTTCCTAGGTATGTCAACCTAGCGGGTCATTCTTTATGCGTAGTATTTTTTGACTATGTCTGCATTCACAGGGTGTGGGAAATGTTCACCGTCCATAGTGGTTGACATCATATCACCGCCAGAGAATACTTTCTTGATAATAAACGGTCCCTCGTAAGTGGGAGTCCATTTCCCCTGGGATCGCCTTGTGGTAGAATGATGTGCTTTATTATCAAGTCGTCAGCCTGGTATACCCGATGTTCGATCTTTTTGTTGAATGCCTTGATCATACGCTTTTGATACATTTGACCATGAAAAATAGCAGCCAATCTCTTTTCATCAATTAAATTTAATTGATCCAATCTTGTTTGAATCCATTCATCTTCGCCTAAGCTCACTTCTTTCATAATCCTCAGAGAAGGAATATGCACTTCAATAGGCAAGACAACTTCCATGCCATAGACTAAAGAAAAAGGGGTTGCCCCAGTTAATGTTTAATTCGAAGTACAGTAGCCATGAAGAGCAAATGGTAGCATCTCATGCAAGTATTTATAGGTCACCACCATCTTTTGCACAATCTTCTTTATGTTTTTGTTGGCGGCTTCTGCTGTGCCATTCATCTTAGGTCTATATAGAGAATAATTTTGATGCTTGATTTTGAACTGCGTACAGAGTTCAGTGATCATAGCATTATTGATATTGGTTCCGTTGTCGGTGATGATCCTTTCAAGGATGCTGTAACGACAAATGAGGTTATGCTTGATAAACCGGGCTACAACATTCTTAGTGACTGAGGCAAATGAAGCACCTTCGACCCATTTGGTGAAGTAGTCAATGGAGACGAGGATGAAACGGTATCCATTAGAGGCAGTGGGCTTGATTTCTCAAATCATGTCAATGCCCCACATTGCAAATGTCCATGGAGAAGTCATGACATTCAGAGGAATTTGAGGTACATGAACCTTGTTGGCATAGATTTGACACTTATGGAAAGTCCTCGAGTGATGATGACAATCAGTTTCCATAGTCGACCAATAGTAACCAGCCCTCAAAATATTCTTGGCCATAGTGTTCCCTCTAGAGTGAGTTCCAAAGATACCTTTATGCATGTCATCCGTGATCTTTTCTGCTTCTTTCTTGTATACACAACGGAGCAGAGTAGAATCATGGTTGTGCTTGTATAGGGTCCCATTGCTTAGGAAGAACTTGGTTGAGAACCTTCGCAATAATTTTTTGTCGTTAATTGAAGCTCCTTCAGGATACTCTTGTGCTTCAAGGTACCTCCTCACTTAATGATGCCAATGCTTCTCCTCATCAGTGTCAATCTCATAACAATGGGCAGGTTCGTCAAATATTTCAACTGTAATTCTGGGAGCTTCGTTGTCCCAATTAACCTTGAACATAGACGACATAGTTTCTAAGGCATCTGCCAACTAATTTTCTTCCCTCGAGAAATGTTCAAATGTGACCTCTTCGAAGTATAGGATCAAGGTTAGCACATGCTCTTTATAAGGGATCAGATTTGGATGTTTGGTATCCCACTCTTCTTTAACTTAACTGATTACTAATGTTGAATCTCCGTATACGCTTAAGAATTTGATTCTTAAGTCAATGGCAGCCTTTAGACCCAAGATGAACACTTCATACTCGACCATGTTGTTTGTACAACCAAAGCACAATCTGAAAATGAAAGGCGTATGGAAACCTTCAGGAGAAATGATCACAGCACCAATTTCGTTACCTAAGGCATTGGAAGCTCCATCAAAATCTATAGTCCATCGGGATCTTTGTTCAGGTCCTTCATACGGTCCAGGATTTTCACAATCGGTTATCAGCATGATATTCTCGCGCGGGAATTCAAAGTTCATGGATTGGTATTCATCAACAGCTTGATGCGCTAAATGATCTGCCAGTACGCTTACCTTAATTTCTTTTTATGTAGTGTTCTGGATATCGTATTCAGTCAAAATCATTTGTCATCTAGCTATTCTTCGGGAAAGGGCTGGTTTCTCGAAGATATACTTGATGGGATCCATCTTTGAAATCAATAAGGTAGTATGAGTCAACATATATTGTCTTAGCCAGCAAGCAGCCCATGCCAAAGTGCAGCAAGTTTTCTCAAGCAGTGAATATCTGGTTTCACAGTCGGTAAACTTTTTTCTAAGGTAGTATATCACATGCTCTTTTCGTCCAGACTCGTCATGTTGTCCCAACACACACCCTATTGAATTCTCTAATACAGTCAAGTACATAATCATAGGTCTTCCTTCAACTGCAGGCATCAGGATTGGAGGTTCTTGCGGGTACTCCTTGATTTTGTCAAAAGCGGCTTGACAGTCTTCATTCCATTTGACTACTTGATCTTTCTTTAATAGTTTGAAGATTGGCTCACAAGTAGCAGTTAAGTGAGATATGAATCGGGCAATATAGTTGATTCGACCTAAGAAACTCGTGACCTCCTTCTCAGTGCAAGGAGTTAGAATTTCTTGTATAGTTTGACTTTTGCAGTGTCGACCTCAATACCTTTTCCACTGACAACCAACCCTAGAAGTTTTCTAGACCTCACCCCAAAGGTGCATTTGTTGGGGTTCATCCTCAGCTAGTATTTCTTCAACCTTTCAAATATCTTATGTAAATGATCAAGGTGTTCTTCCTCCGTTTGAGACCTTGAAATCATGTTATCAATGTAGACTTTTATCTCATGATGGATCATGTCATGAAATAGAGCTACCATAGCTCGTTGATAGGTTGCCTCTGCATTCTTCAAACCGAAAGGCATGACCTTATAGCACAAGGTGCTCCACTGTGTGACAAAGGTGGTTTTCTCCTTGTCCTCGGGCGCCATTTTGATTTGATTGTAACCGGAGAATCCATCCATGAAGGAGAAAAGTTTGTGTTTAGCCATGTTGTTAACCAAGACATCAATATGAGGTATTAGGAAATCATCTTTGGGGCTTGCTCTATTCAAATCCCTATAGTCTACGCACATATATACCTTACCATCTTTCTTCAGTACTGGAACAATAATTTCCACACATTGAGGGTATGATGTTACTTCTAGGATACCTACATCGAATTGTTTCATTACTCAGATTTTATTTTCTCAGACATGTCTGGCCGTATACGAAGAACCTTTTGCTTGACCAAAGGACAATCTTCCTTCATTGCTAGATGATGAACTACGATATCAGTATCAAGCCCGACATATCTTCATATGACCATGCAACACCTCTACATAGTCGTGCAACATCTAGACCAATCTTATCTTGACACAGTCTTCTAAATTGGCATCGATCTTGACTTCTTTTTTGTCAGCCTTAGTACCCAGGTTTATCACTTTAACTGGTTCTTCGTGTGGTTGAATGGCCTTTTCCTCTTGCATTAGAAGCATGGCAAGTTCCCTAGGTATTTCACAATCTTCATCACCTTTGTCTTCAGCTTGATAGATTGGATTTTCAAAGTAATAGATGGCAATAGCAAAGTCGTTGTCAATGAGATCCATAGTGGATGTGGATCTGCAAATGTGTGTGTGTGTGCATGTATGGTCACATGGCTATTTTTGAAAATGCAATAAAGTAAAGAAAGATAAAGAGCGTAAAATTTGAATGCAAAATCGTCCAATATTTTTTCATTAAATTGAGCATATGGCATATGAAAATGATAAACCCTTAACAAATGGAGCACTATGCCTCGGGCAAGGCATATGGCTTAAAGTCATTGTTTTAATGGAAATTACAGAAAAAGTTCTCAAAGTAATAAAAACAGTAAATGGAAATTATTCCTGGTTGTAGGAGATTGGAATGAATTCCTTGGTCTTCCAAATGTTGAGTCCTTCATCAGCAGTCGGGTAGATCCATTCATCAAAGTCACTATTAGCATCAGAGTCTTCAAGGGAATTAACCTCATGGTTAGTAATTAGGAGAGGTGGTTTCCTTGCACGAGCATGTCGAACCTCCTTTTGAACTTTAGAAGTGAAACCCAATCCAAATTTGTATGACTTGAAAGGGAAATCAGGAAGTTGTCCCCAAATGGTGCAACCTCCTTCTTCAACAACAACACGAGCATCTTTAAGAGAATCTATCCTCGGTGTATCTTTAGCAGCTTCGGGAGTGTCAGGAGTGGCCTTGGCAACAACAACCATGGGAGAGACCACTTCAAAGGCTTGATAAAGAGTTACAATGAACTCGCCATCCATTTTAACATATTTACATGAATTTAGATGACTGATCGGAAACTCTTCTTCTCCGTAAACAGTGACAATTTTCCCCTTGACTAGGTATTTTAGCTTTTGATGTAGCGTGAAAGTCACCGCGCCTACCCCATGTATCCATGGGCATCCAAGCAGGCAAGAATAAGCAGGACAGATATCTATCACATAGAATGTTGAGTTGAAGATTTGAGACCCAACCTTGATAAGGAGATCAACCTCTCCATGGACCATCTTCTTAGAACCATCGAAAGCCCTTACTACAATGTCACTAGGTTTCAACACCGGTCCATCACAATCTAATCTATCCAAAGCTCATTTAGGTAAGTCATTGAGAGAATATCCAGTATCCACTAATACATGTGTTGTGGTAGTGCCCTTGCATTCTATGGAGACGTGGAGAGCTTTGTTGTGATTCTTCCCCATCGCGGTCAGATCTGTATCAGAGAACCCTAAACCATTATCGGCAGTCAAGCTTGCTACATAATTTTTAAATTGGTCGGCCGTAGTTTCTTGTGGGACATGTGCATTTTTTAGTAACTTTATCAGTGGTTGGGCATGCGCCTCAGAATATAGCAATAAAGATAACATATAAATCTTCGAGGGTGTTTGCCCCAACTGTTCCACTATCTTGTAATCACTTTTTCTGATGATTTTTAGAATCTCTTCCATCTCTTGGGTAGTTGGGTCCTCAATGGTGATATCTTTTGCTGGCACCTCCATTAGGGAAGACTCGTACAATTTTTCCTTTCCTCGAGTATCAACAACAGGTTTAACAACAATAATACGAATGGGTGTAGTAGTGTTAGTTGGAGGTGGAATTTCTGGAGAGAAGACCTTCCCTGTCCTAGTAACTTTACTTGATCCAACAATGTTTGTAATGTCAGCAGTTTCATCTTCATCAATCCATGAATCTTGTTTGATACCATGGTAGTACACTTATGCCCCATAATTCTAGGGCACAACCTTATTAGAATAATAGGGGACCGGCCCAAGTGTGGTGATAATTAGTGGAGCTATTTTTGGTTTAATGGGAATCCTAATAGGACCTTTTGAGGTGATCCTAATAGGTTTGTTTGAGATAGTAATGGTGGACACATCTTTAAATTCTTGAGATACAACTTCGGTCAAACTTTTCACAGATGGAGTTCTTTCAAATACAATCTTATGGCTATCCATCAGGTGTTGGACACCTTTCTTAAGTCATTCATAACCATTAATTTGTACAACACATCAGTAACAGTCTTTAAGGAAGCCAGGGAATACCTCGGCTTTCAACAAATTCTTTTTAACAATATTCAAAGGGGTGCTCAAATCTTTGATGGAGGAAACAAAAGAGGCATCTTTAATAGCATTGACACCCTTACCATGATTTGGCATGGGTGTGGTGATTACATTTGGATTTGGCGGAGGGTCGAATTTGATTGTCTTGTTATCAATCAGGTCTTGGATTTAATTCTTTAGAGACCAACAGTTATTGGTATCGTGTCCGGGGTTGTTTAAATGGTAAGCACATTTGGAATTGGGGTTGTATTTTGGAGAAGCAGTGTAAGGGTTGGAAGGAGGATCTTGCAAGATCACCAAATCATCTTTCAATAGGTGTTGCAGAGCTTGAGATAGTTACATATTGATTTTAGTAAATTGTCTTCTTTGTACATCCGGTCTTTGTTAATTTTTTTGTTAACGCGGTCGTTGAGTTAGAGTTGGATTGGAGATCAGTACAGCCCCCACTGAATGATGACGGTCATTCCTAGCATGGATTATTGATCCATACACAGCATTAGTCTCTTTTTTACCAATAAATGGCTTTTTCATAGCATTTGAGGTGGAGGTCATGGGTATCTTTCCTCTTTTAATCCTGCTTTCAACCCTCTCACCAGTCAAGATCAATTTAGTGCATCTGGATGATAAACTTCCAATTAGCAAGTTGAAAAATGGTCCAGTCAATGTTCCCATAAACATGTCTACAAACTCTCTATCAGTTAAAGGTTGTTGCACCCTGCCATCCAAGTCTCTCCAATTTTGAGCGTATTCTTTGAAGCCCTCATTTGATCCCATGGTCATTCCTTGCAATTTCACCCTAGTTGGCACAAGATTAGAGTTATATTGATATTGGAGGTAAAAAGCAGTGCCCAAATCCTCCCAAGTATAGATGTTAGTCCCTTCCAATTGGTAAAACTACTCCAACTGCGTCCTAGATAGACTTTCTTGAAAAAAGTGTACCCACAGTTTCTTATTAGCGGTATGCAGCTGAATTTTGTAGACATGAGATCTTAGGTGAAGCTTCAGACCTGAGACACCATCGTATTTGGCAAAAGCGGGTATTTTGAATTTGTGGGGAATGACTACCCCTGGAACCAAACCCAAATCACCAAAGTCCAAGCCAGGCACAGCTTGGATTTCTACAGCCTTCAATATGCTTCTAGTTTCTTATACTTTTCATCGACCGATGGATATTGCTCATCAATATAATCCTTGTCTTCAGAGATTTGATTGTTTCCACCCCTGGAACGGGTGCTCCTAGAATCTTCGTCTTGATTTTCATCCTCCTCGGAGGAGTCTTCTTCAACTTGAACTTGCCGGATGGGGCCTTTGAATCTCTTCCCCATGTTGATTATAGCCTTCTTCTTGGTCTTCTTCTTCATAACAAGAAAAGCCATCATTTCTTGCTCCCCCTTTGCTAAGTTGAGCAGAGTTTCTTGAAACTAAGAGTTTTGATTCTGCAAGTCCTTCACAGTTTGTTCGATATCCATCTTGTACTGAAATAAATAGTAAAAAGATGAGGAAAACTGTGTCGGAAAACCTTCTTATGATATGATGCATGTCATGCGAATGCAATGTTTTCAAGGATTTTATGGAATTTAAATTTTCTAGACAAAGAGAAGACAACAAAAATTAATTGCATTAATAAGTTCATGAATTAAAAATGCCTCCCTTTGGCTTACAATGGCAGAAGCAAAAATAATACAAAATAAACTCCTAAAAAAAGGACTCAAGCTTCCCATGGATGCATCCTCTTTGGTGCAATGTAGGAATTCAGGCTTCGCTCTTCATGAAGTTGCCTCGTGAGCTCCAAAACCTTCGTCTCGCTTGCATAGAACTATGCCTCAAAGGTATCTCGTTTCCCTTTGAGCTGAATCCATGATCTTTGCAATTCCTTAAAGTTGGTAGGCATGTCAGGATGAAGAAGAGTGTAAGGGGTATCTCCCTTAACAAAGGGCTCCATAATCACAGGTAGGATGGCTGGGTAAGGCATCATAAGACTTTGAGCACGAGTTTGTATCCACTTGAGGTAAGGCTCAAGAGGGATGGAACTTTTATGCCCCAAGGTCTTGCTATCCACCTTGTTTACCATTCTCCAAGCTCGTATGAACCTTTAACGATAGCCTTGGACGTCACCCTCATAGTCAAATACCAAACCTTGGATGAGCCCATCATGGGGACCATCTCTTCATGCATACCTAAAATTTCATAATGCAAGAGAAGGGTTATAGCTAATACCTCCCCTAATGCCCAAGAGTGGAACATTAGGGAACTCCCCACAATAGTCAATGATGGTAATATCCTCCAAAGATCGAGAACACCAATGAATATCCAAGTGTGAGAGTGACATCATCCTTTAAGACCATGTCAAGCCTTGTTTATTCTTCAATGTTGATCGAGGTAGGTACGAAATAAACCACCTAGACATCAATGAAATACAACACAAAAGAGTCCCTCTCCTCTTCATGGTGCGAGTATGAAAACAATATAGGATGTCTCCAAGTAGCGTAGGCACAGGATTACGAGAGAGAAAAACCTTGACGGTGTTGTACCCCAAAATTTTCTCTCCAATTTTCACACAAGACATACTCCTAGAGGTCCTCAATTTCACAAGTTGACGAAGGATTGACCAGACAAATCCTCCTCCTAAGACAATGAGCCTCAAATTAGGGTTTCACTCCTCATAAAGATGTTTGAGTTCCAAGGGTCCTAAATGATTTCCATTGCCCTAATATTTCCACAAGATCATCCATGCCAAGTTGCATTCCTTTCACAAGAAGTTTGCTCAGTCAACTGCTCAAATGCCTATCAACTATATTAGGTCAGAAGTCAATCGTGGCCCACATACAGTCAAACTTAAAGATTTTTGGTCAACATCGACATTTGGAAGTGAAATCCATCATTTGATCAAGGGTTGATCATGATTCTTCAAGGAATGCCCCAAATTCATCAAAACTCAAAAGTTGTTAAATTAGGGTTTTTACAGGAAAAGTCATTCAAACTTTAAACATGCATAACTTTCTCATACTTTATCAGATATTTCTCATCCAAGACTTATTTTGAAGATAATCCAATTCCCTACAACTCATCTTCATATCTCAAGTTCAAAAAATGCACTCATGAAAATATATAAATTCAGACATTATAGGTCATTTTCAAAAGTCAACAAAAACACCTTTTGGGTCAAGGCTTATTACATGAACATGGAAGATCCAACTAAGATAAAACCAAAAGGGTTGTTTAGAGGACATCCTAAGCTTTCTAAAAAGTCCAAGAAAACCCTCTTAGGGTTAAAATTGATGGAGATATATATTGTCAAAGTTGACCAATTTTCGGAAATGTGCATGAAGTCAACATTGATCAAAATTACATTTTTTCCAAATGGGCCCATGTTTTCTTGTTTGAAACTTATTCCTAAGATGGCCCACGACCCCTGAGCATATCCACCTATTATTCTGTTATTTTCATTATTTATTTTGATTTTCTATCCATTTAAATCAAAATAAATCAATTTAAATAGTAGAATAATCAAATAAAATCAAAGATTGGACTTTATGAGCACATTATGAGTCCATGAACAGCTAGAAAATCATCCAAATCGTGCAAAGGCTATTTGGATTGAAAAAATAATGATTTGGTCTATTTTATAAACAAATCATATAAGGCAAAAAAATCAAATCAAATCTCCATAATTTGCAAAGATATGATCAGTTTTGTTAACCTAATTCATTCCACTATACATAACATTCCCAAGGCATGAAAAAGGGGTTGGTCATGTAAAACAGCAATAACAAAGTTGCAAACTTTGGAAAAAAGTGCAGATCGGATCCCTCTCCATAGGCCACACATACTCAGGAATCTATTCTCATCATCCACAAGGCCTGAAACGTCCAGAATCGTGCCCTTACAGCATCACGGTTTGTCTCTTTTATCCAAACTAGAATTCATTGATTTACCCATCATAAACATGTTTTGATCATATATTCGTGTCTATCATCATATTTTTAATGTATAAGGGGTTCGTAAGCTCTAATTTGGGGTTTCCTTCTCTAGAGAAAATTGGACCAGATTATGGGTACCAATGGCCCTAGAGCATGATTTCCAGTCGACCTATGCCTTTAGATAGGATTTATTTTGCATATATTATGTTTTTGAATCTTGCAGGGATGTAGCTACGGACAAAAACTGTCACTATAGCCTTTAGTGAGGGTTTTGTCCGTAGGTAAAAGACTAATACCAAAATCAACAGTTCTGAGAGGAAGACGATCACGTGGCAGCCATACACTGGCTCATTTGAATTTGGCCCGTGTTTCTGGGAAAGGCACTTTGTTTCCATTACATTTTATTTGTTTTATTATATTTACAAAGGGTCCAGCTAGCGCAAATGGTTGAGGGTCGTGCCTATGAAGCAAACGTCCTGGGTTTGATCCTAGGAGTGTGCTTTTGTGTTTTTCTTGGTATTTCTTTGCAGATCCAATGCGTCACACAACCCAGCACTCACCATGCACCTCAAGATCCATCACCATTGGATCATCCTTGCCCAGATCCAAACGTCCAACAAAGAGCAGCGCATAGTATACTCCCTGAAGGTGAACCACACTGAATCGGGTGCACCCTTGGGCCACCAGCAGGATGGGGCCTGGACAAATTCAATTTGCACTTCCCAGAATTACTTTCACACTAGGCCCATTATTTATTTTTTAATTTCTTTTTGCTTTAATTATTTGTTTAATTATTTTTACAAAAAAAAATCTTTTTTTTTAATTAAATCAAAAATCACAAAAATCTGGAAAAAAAACATGAGAATTAGATTTTTGTTTCATAAAATATTTTTTTCGTTGATTCATTAGTAATTAGGATAACTTAAATTTTTTTTATAATTAAAAACAATTAGAAATTAGATTAATTTACAAAATTAATTATTCTTTCTCAAAAATCCAAAAAATATTTTTCCTTCATTTACTAATTAAATATCTTTGAATTTAATTTTAGTTCCGTATTTAATTTTGTCTCGCGCATTTATTTTATTATTTTTCTAATTAATGTAATTGCTCCGAGTTTGTAATAGTGTTAACTTAGGTTCATTGTTGTTTTCATTTACTGTTTCCCCCAGTTTTTGATTATGTAACCCCCTCCCCCAAAGGCTTGTAATAGTTAGGGTTAAATTTCTCGCACTCTATTTCCGTCATTATAAACTGTTAGATGATTGATAATTGGATTGTATGCGAAAGATAAATCCATAATTTTAAAACGGTAGAAAACCCTAAATGTGCAAAGATAAATAACTAGAAAAAAAACACTTGCACATGTTCACTCCTAGGGTTTACCCCCACTTCGGTTGCCTTCGGTAAACGGTCATGAAGTATAGGGAGCCTTAGTTGTTGTCCTCTAGTCCCAAAAGATCAAAAATGACCCATTTGAATGTTGCCTAGGAAAGTTCTTTAGGACTCTAGGGTAACTACTAAGGTTTCCTAACCATTGCTTTAGTGATCGTAACTGTCCCTTTCGTCCCTTACAATTGTCCCTTGAACTCCACCGACGGAGCTAGCTACTCCTTAATAGTAGGACAACATTGTCTAAAGGAACTAAGAAAACGAACAGACTTTTTTCGAGTAGGTAGAAACTTTTAGGTGCTTGCTCAAAATAACAAATTTTTACACATACACTTTCAAACAAGCTTTTCAAACTAAAGTTTTCAAAAACATTTTATCACATCCTTGAGGAATGATACAAGGGTTACCATAAAGTGAAACGCCGCACTAAGGAAAATTTTAAAACTTTTCAAAAAAACACAAGCACAAAAGCAATTTAAGAATGAGCAAGTACCTAAGATCCCGTGGAAAACCACGGATAGAAATGGTGCTAACACCTTCCCTTTCTATAATCTACCCCCCGTACTCAGAAACATCTCGAAAAAGGTTTTTCTATTCTTGTCCCTTTTCCTTTGTTGGATGAAATGAAAGTCAGTGGCGACTCTTGCTTACCGCGATATTTGCAAACAAAAAATGCAAAGCCAGTAGTAACAAAAAACAGTCGGTTCTGCCACCGTATCACACACGACATTCACATCTATGAGTTGGTCTGGATTGGGGAAAAGAACCAAATTATATATTAGAAGGGCCAAGACATATTCAAAAGCTTGGAAATCCATATCTTCCCAAAACAAATGAGCCTTCTCCATAAGAAACTTGGATAAGAAACCTTTAACCCCACTTCTTGTTTCCCAATTTTCCACAATGCCAGATCTCTTTAAATGCAAGGCTTTGGTAATAACCTCGGGCTTTGGATTTTCCTCTAAAACGGTGAATGGTATTTGATCAAGCACATGCACTCCTAACATTTGAGAGATTATTCCAATGTGGGCACCAATTGGTAGTCAGGAAATGTGAAGCAATAATGCATAGGATCAAAGAATTGGAAGAGCACACACATCATTTCTTCTTGGAAGTTTGAGGTGGCCAAGTTGAGAAGTCTACATATTTATTAGTGAAGGGAGAATATATGGTCACCCTTGATGCTAGCTCTTGAAGTTGAGGATGCACTTTCACAAAGCTGACTCGAATGTTATTTCTACGAGTGGAAGCCATGCCCTACAAAATAGAACAAAGATAAATTCCTAAATCCTTGAAATGGTTAGTAAGAATGCTTATGATGTTATGATGTTTATGATGTCATGAATAATTGATTACAAACAAAGCACACAAAGACCTTGGGTTTAGGCTTGCATGGGTTTTATAGGTACCCTCTTGAAGTTTAGTTGGCTCAACCTGTCCTAGAAAATAAACGAATTTTAGGGAATCTCAATATCATTAACCTTTCTTCATTGGGCATCGTTTCAGCACAATCAATCTTTTCTTGTGGACAAAATATCCCAAAAGTCCGATCTCAATGAGTGTAGTATCAAGTATCAACCAATCTTCAGTTTTGCACCAAAGTCGGCTATCTCACTACTTCCTAATGGCCAAGTTGTTCAACTAAAGGTTATATGGTCAGTTAGTGCTTCATGACACCACACAGCGGCCCCGTATTATCCTCGATTCAACACAAAGGATACCAGTACCAACAAATTTGTCACACTAACCTAGCCATTTTTTCTACCATATCAGTCTATGTCGTACAGTCTCCACAATCTATTGATACTTACCTAATGGTGTTCCCAGATTCGGGGAGAGGATCTATACAAAACCCAAACATAACCCATAATGTAAAGCAAGCAAGTCAAACAATGAAAGCATTTAAAGGTGATCTAGACTCTAAGCTAACCCCACTTTTAATAACTCCACAGTAGAGTCGTCAGTTCTGTAATACGGTAGGAGAACTGACTTGGGTGTTTTGCGTTTTATCACAAATATTGCGGATAGCAAGCGTCGCCACTGACTTTCGTTTTATCCAAATAAGGAAAGGGTGAAAATAACAGGAAAGACCTTTTGAGAATTTTCTTGAGTTCGGGGGGTAAGTTATGAAAAGGGAAGGTGTTAGCACCCTTTTCATATGTAGTTATCTACAGGCTCTTAGTTGCTAGCTCAATTTGAAATGCTTTGTTTGAAATGCGTTTATGATGGTTTGAAAGTATTTTTGAAAAGTGCCTTTGTTTAGGCGGACTTTGTAATGATTCCTGTCTCTATAAGAATGTATACAAAGTGTTGACTTTTGAAAATATTTCATGGAAAAGTGTTGGTGCGTTTGAAAGATGCTTAGTTTGAAATGTTTATGAGAAATCAACTACGAGCATTCTACCTACTCAAAAAGTATTTGTTCATTTCCTCCTTATTTAGATATTGTTATCTTACCGTTGATTGATAAGAAGCTCTATCATTGGATGTGAAGGGACGAGCGTGGGTCTTCGTACAATCATAGAAGGCAACATTTTAGGATACCTTAGAAATTTATCTTAAGGGTTTAATATCGTTTACCGAAGGCAACATTAAAGTGTCATCGAGAGACTACGATCTTGCATTCGAGGGTAATCGCTAAAATATACCACGTTCGAGGGACATGACTGTTTATTCTAAGGCAACAAGTGTGGGTTAACCCTAGAGGTGCAAGTGTGTAAAGTGTTTTGATTTCATGCATTTTTGTCTTGAATTAGGGTTGTCTATTTGTTGATTTTATGTCTTACAATACAAACCCTAATTGCTAACAATAACGTTGAAAGCGATGAATTTCAAAAATTTAAAATTCTACGTTATTACATCTTTTTGGGGATGGGGATACAAATCACAAATTGGGGATGAAAAAAATTAAAACCTAATTACTATTACAACCATATTGAATAATGAATAAAAACAAAAATATACAAGAATATAAAGATAATGTAAAAGGAAAAGGAAAAGAAAATTGTTTTTGTTTGAGTTTTTTGATGAAATATTTTTAATCCTAATTAAGCTAATAAAAAGAAAGAAAATGATTAGTTAGTCTAAGTTGATTTAATGAAACTAAACCTAAATTAATTCATTTAATTTAAGAAATAAAAATAAATTAATCTTATTAGAATAATATTTTTTAGGGTTTTTATTTTTAAGGAAAATCAAGTAAAATAGAAACAAAAAAATAATAATTAGTCTAAGTATTTAATAAAATATTTTTGGTATTTATAAAAATAAAAATAATAAATAATTGAAATTCTGGTACAGCAGACTGAGATGTTCTATAAGGATGTCGAGACATCTGATCTGACACAAACACACAGGCAAGATAAAACAGTACTAAAAAGATAAAGAACACACCAAAATTGTTTACCCAGTTTAGTGTACAACAACACCTAATCTGGGGGCTACCAAGCCAGGAATGAAGTCCATTATCAGTAGTATCAATTTGCAACCCCTACAACCAACACACTCGTTGACGATCTACGCACTTAATCACTACCCAATAAACCTTCTACCTAGGTCCTCCATAGATATGGAATATCCCCATCCCACTTTCGATCATCGTAATGATGTCTAGCAGTCAACACCTCAGTCACTGCATCAACGGTCATTCACCAAGATTCTGAACACACAGATAGACAGTTTGGAAGACACACTTCCAAGACAACCTAGCTAAGTCTCCAAGCCAAACTCCACTATTTGTTAGCTTTGCTCCTAATGCATCCTGGAGTTGATTCAAAGCTTCCTCCAAGAACAATACACCTCTTACCTATAGGCTTCGAGGTGAACATGGTAACCTTCCCACAACCCGGGAGGTTTACTTTGACAAAACCCTAGACTTTTACATCTTGAACCGTGTCTTTTCTAAGTTAAAAACCCTTCTATTTGTAACCTGTTACCCAACTGGTTTTGGGCCTTCAATCACATCAAGTCATCAAGTCACTGCGAAAGATAAATCCATAATTTTAAAACGGTAGAAAACCCTAAATGTGCCAAGATAAATAACTGAAAAAACAAACACTTGCACATGTTCACTCCTAGGGTTTTCCCCACTTCGGTTGCCTTCGGTAAACGGTCATGAAGTATAGGGAGACTTAGTGGTTGTCCTCTACTCCCAAAAGATCAAAAATGACCCATTCGAATGTTTCCTCCGAAAGATCTTTAGGACTCTAGGGTAACTACTAACGTTTCCTAACCATTGCTTTAGTGATCGTAATTGTCCCTTTCATCCCTTACAATTGTCCCTTGAACTCTAACGGTGGAGCTACCTGCTCCTTAATAGTAGGATAGCATTGTCTAAAGGAACTAAGAAAACGAACAGACTTTTTTCGAGTAGGTAAAAACTTTTAGGTACTTGCTCAAAACAACAAATTTTTACACATACACTTTCAAACAAGCTTTTCAAACTAAAGTTTTCAAAAACATTTTATCACATCCTTGAGGACTGATACAAGGGTTACCATAAAGTGAAACGCCACACTAAGTAAAATTTCAAAACTTTTCAAAAAAACACAAGCACAAAAGCAATTTAAGAATATGCAAGTACCTAAAAGCCCGTGGAAAACCACAGACAGAAAGGATGCTAACACCTTCCCTTTCTATAATCTACCCCCCGTACTCAGAAACATCTCGAAAAAAGTTTTTTCTATTCTTTTCCCTTTTCCTTTGTTAGATGAAATAAAAGTTGGTGGCGACTCCTGCTTACCGCGATATTTGTAAACAAAAAAACACAAAATCAATAGTAACAAAAAATAGTCGGTTCTGCCACCGTATCACAGAACTGGCGACTCTACTAGGGATATAATAAAGTGGGTTTTACCTTAGGATCTAGGTCATTCTTAATTGCTTCTTTGGCTTGTCTTGTTTGATTTACTTTTAAGGGTATCTTTTTGGGGTTGATTGGATCCTAAACCCGAATCGGGGAATTTCGTTTAGGTAAGTAGCAATAAACTGTGAGGGAGCTGTGTGGGGTATATCGACACGAGTGAAACAGTAGCTACGTTGATGGGATACTTTGGCGTGTACCGGTAGCCCTTGAGTAATCAAGGAGAATACTGGGCCGCAGCCTGGTATCATAAAGCGTCAACTAACCTTAGCACCTTAATTGACCAACTTGGCTTTTAGGACGTAGTGAGATAGCCGTCTTTGGTGTAAACCAAAAGTCGTTTGATACTCGATGCTACACTCATTGAGGTTTGATTCTTGAGTTTTGTTTGGTGGCAAGTCAATTGTCTATTGGAACTAAATTTGGGGGAAAGATCGATGATATTGAGATCCCTTAGAACCCGGTTACTATTATAGGACAGGTTGAACCAATCCAACTTTAAGAGGGTACTACCTTAAAACCCACGCAAGCCTCAACCTAAGGATGTTTGTGTGACTTGTTTGCTTTCAAGTTAAACTACTTGCAGGGTTTTATCATCTGACAACATGATTTCCTTGCAGGATTTGTTTACAGTCATTATCCAATAACTTGGATGTCTTGCTGGGTTCACTTGCTTTCATAACCTTACACTTTTCTTAACGCATAGCATACACATCATAGAATCATGCCACAACATTTGCTTAACCATTTCAAGGATCTCAAGGGTTTGTGATACAGGTTATGATAAATCATAAGTCTAGCAAGGGGAAAGGGGATTTATTTTCCTCTATCCAATGCTGTCAGAAGATCAAAACTCAACAACTTGACTCAGGGGCTATGACCCACTTAATATGGTGAGCTTGGCTCTTGTAGAAGGACCTTCAACGATACGAAGTGCTTCAATCAAAGCTGTAAAGTTCAACGCCTAAATTTTTTCTTGTTTACCCTACGAGATCCTTGAAAGAATTTCCATATCATACATGTCATTATATAACAGGTAATCTCCAGCACAGATCTCTCATGTTCTCACTGTTTATTTAAGAAATGGCACTCAAACAAGACAACAAAGATCTCCAAACTCAATAGGCTCAGTTCATGGAAATGTTCCTAAACCTACACAAGGGGCAGAAGGAGTTGAAAGCACTCCGTGCTGGGGACCTGGCCAAGAAAAGTCTTGAAGACAATAAGGAAAAATGGTTGGAACAACTGCAAGCTGAAGTAAAAGCAATGAGAACCCAGATGCTGGGGTAGATGGCTCTTATCCAAGGCCTACCTCGGGGATAAGAAGAGTTAAGAGCCATTATCAACAAACCTCATCAAGACAGATACAATCGTATGAAGCAAGCAGTCGATGTTGGGGACCAAGTCATTGATCAACCTCTGAGAAGACAAGAGGTTGGACCTTTCCAAATTGCTACTACATCATGGGTCCAACAACAATCTCACCAACCACAATGGGGTAATCAGCAAAAGCAAGACAAGCCCAAGAGATAATTCACCAGAATCAATATGTCACTAGCCCAAGCGTTACAACACATGTTGAAGGCGGGGTTTATTACGTTAAGGGATCCTTTGCAAAATCCCAATACTTCTGCTCCTCGTTACCACCCCGACAAAAGGTGTGCATACCATTCTGATAGTCCTGGACATGATACGAATGACTGTTGGCCATTGAAAAATAAAATTCAGGACCTGATCAATGAAGGAGTGTTGGAGTTCACACAAGGTGATCAGACTAAAGTATTCTTCCATCCCTTCAAGGTACACCATCTGAAATGACAAGATCAGACAAGGAGGCTTTTGTTCATTAGAATTTTCAATTTGTAATTTTCTTTCGATTATCTGAAAATTTATTCATATCAAAACTTGTTATTTCATCATTGCATGGCATATGTTTGTCTTGAATCAATTCATTTGTATTCACTATTTCAAAACTGCTTTCTTACTTCCTTTTGTGATATTCAACTCTTGATTAAAAGCTCTAAGCCTTTATAGGGAGGATGATGAAATAACAAAAATGATACCATAATCTCTACAGTATGCTTTTGAACAGACCTCACTGACAATGTACAGGCATTATTTCAAATCCTAAACAGTAGAGTTATAAGGAAGATAATCCCTAGTCAACCCCTTTGAGTCAAAGAAGTAGGATTTTTTCTTTTCACATAAATTAGAACCCTTAATCGTAACCTGGGGCAGGGTAGTTTCCTTAGTTAATTCAGGTGCGCATTCAGTCATAATCTTCCACTTCATACACAATGAATTCCATCGAAGACGTCCTTCCAAATTAGAAGATGGTAATGGTTCCGCATAATCATTAAGAATAGGAAGTCATTATTTTTCAAAAGAAAAGCCCACTAAGTCAAAACCTATGAAGGAGACTTAAGGAAAATAACTGGGGCATCCCGCTGACTGTAAACATAAAAGAAACAGTTCAGGCAAAAGTAGGGATAACAAAATCAAAAAAAGAGGTCCTACAAATCCTCGACAAAAAGAAGATTACAAAAATGACTTCCTTTTCAAAACAAGCTTTCAGTATCCGAACCATCACCGGAGTATCAAGGACGTTCCAAAACTCAACTAGGATTCAAAATGCACAATTAACTGAGCATAGGACTGAAGAACATCACGAAGAGAAAATGGGTACAAATAAATTTTGAGCCTTTGTCCTTTGTTACTTAAACCATGATCCAAGCCATGTTATAACCCTTAAAAGTCCCATCTGAAGCATGGGTTAGTTCGAAAGCATATTGTTACAAAAGGTATCCTGACTCCTGTAGGGTTCGCTATAAATCCCTAGTTGATATCACACTTTTACAAAAAAAAATGTTTTACTAAAAAATGGATTTTCAAACTTCAAGACAGGCATAAGCTTTGCATTCTTAAAATATCATTGTTTGCATATGACTATTTGTTCAACAGCAGAGAAATTCGTGCGACGGATATTCAGTGAACAAAGATCTTCTCAATGAACAGAATCACCTCGGACTGAAAGACATTCCATTGGTAGGCCTTTCATAATCAAGGGGCATATCATGATGTCCAGCTGATATGGGGCAGTCAAGACAAGATTCAAGGAATCTCTCAAAGATGCCAAGTAGCCAGTGGCAGATCTCTATCTGAATCACTTGGGGCATTGGACATGAATTCCAGCAACGACTCATGTACGATCATACGAGCATCTTTTGGAATTTTAGAAACACTTACTACTATGGACAGAGATAATTCTCCGGACCCGGTAAACATGGACATAGTCAGAAAAGACTACGCATGAAAAATACCCGCTAGGTTGACTAGCCTAGGTAAAAATAAGGGCGTCCCAACGAACCAAAAGGGTTCGGGCAAAAATTAGGGATAAAAACAAAAAATATGTACACCCGGCAAGTCAAAAACCTGAAAAGGAGGTTTGAGAAAAAAAGGGTATCCCGGTGGATTGAAAATATGAAAAGATAGTCCAGGCAAAAGTTAGATATTAAAGAGTACGACTACCTCCTGTCATCTCATCACTTGTCTAATCAGTAGAAGGTTTACTACCCTGATCTGCATTCACCAAGGACTCCAAGAGTGGGGATAATAGTCAAACCATCTACAAAATCCCAGGTTGATATTTTCTACAATATGTATCGAGATAGGGGCATTCTACTACAAGGTCACCGCCATACTCTCAGCTTACAACTTATTGATGTCAGGTGTTCTCATACCCTCGGTAGAGAAAAGTATCCAAACTACTACTCCAATGAAAATCCCCCAATGAAGTCGCCAAGCTTCTCGAGATTCCCCAAGCGGATTATAGAGTTTCCCTTTCCCAATAGAAACATTTTGAATAAAGCAGATTATCATTTAGAAATGGTTCAGGTGCGACCCAAGAACGGATGTCATCCTAACACCTACTCCAGATTCTCATCTAGAAACGGTTCAGGTACGATCCAGAGACGGATGTCATCCCGACACTTACTCTAGATTCTCATCTAGAAACAGTGCAGGTATGATCCAAGACGGATATCATCCTGATACTTATTCAGATCATCTTCTAGAAATGGTTCAGGTACGATCTAGAGACGGATGTCATCCTGATACTTATTCAAACCATCTTCTAAGTACAATGCAGATACAATCCAGAGATGGATGTCATTCTGACACTCATTCAACACGTGTTTCAAGTGCAATTCAGATACGATCCAGAGACGGATGTCATTTTGACACTCACTCAATACATGTTCAAGTACAATCGCGACATAAATCTCCAACAGGTACAGGGGCAGAAACATCCTGATGCGAAGTCATCGCCGCATCCTCGGCATGCGCCCCTGTTACATCAACACTCCCCACAGAGTAGAGGCAACTAAAGTTTTGACATCAGCTTCCCCAAACAGGAGCTACTTTCCCCAGCAAAGTTCCTTCAGAGAGCCGACGTCTATATTCCCCAGCTGAATTTTATAATCGCAAGCGGTTCATAAAGTTTTTTCCTAAGAAGAGTTTATTTCTCTGAATAAAGAAGCTCAATCCTCAACAGAGTTTATTCCTCCAGCTACAGAAATTCATCCCCCGCAGAGTTATTCTCCAGTAGAGTCTCCCTCCGGCAGAATATTCACAAACAGAAAGGGGTAAATCCACGGCATAGACATCTTCTTTCACCATCCCCAGCGGAAGTAGAAGAACCACTTTTTATACAATGGTCAGGAATTCAATTTCCAGTACTCTCCAGTAGCAGTCAGGGATTTATTTTCCCAGACTCGGATATGTCACAATAGCATTTCATGTTCATACATCATGACGTGCGCATACATATTGCATACAGTATAATCTCATTTATTATGAGAACATCATCACATAATGCATTTCAGGCATCGCATATAATTAATCCTCTAACCTTTCAGGAAAGATGGTTATCATCAATAATTCCAACAATCCAAGATTAAATCCATGAAGCTATACATGTCATATCGGCAGACAACTAATGGAAAATTAGTTCCCGAAACCAAACGGGACAACTAATCTACGTGATCAAATGAAGCTTCCCTAATACCCAGGCTTTATTTCTAAGTAACCCTACTACCCAGGTTCCTTCTCATAGCCCTACTACCCAGGCTTTTATTTCGAAGCAACCCTACTTCCCAGGTTCCTTCTCATAGCCCTACTACCCAGGATTTTATTTCGAAGTAACCCTACTACCCAGGTTCCTTCTTATAGCCCTACTACCCAGGCTTTTATTTTGAAGTAACCCTACTACCCAGGTTCCTTCTCATAACCCTACTACCCAGGCTTTATTTGAAGAAACCCTACTACCCAGGTTCCTTCTCATAGCCCTACTACCCAGGCTTTATTTCAAAGTAACCCTACTACCCAGGTTCCTTCTCATAGCCCTATTATCCAGGATTTCATTTCGAAGTAACCCTACTATCCAGGTTCCTTCTCACAATCCTACCATCCAGGCTTTATTTTTGAAGTAACCCTACTACCCATGTTCCTTCTCATAGCCCTACTACCTAGGCTTTTCATTTCGAAGTAACCCTACTATCCAGGTTCCTTCTCACATCCCTACTATCCAGGCTTTCGTTTTCGAAGTAACCCTGCTACCCAGGTTCCTTACACAACCCTACTATCCAGGCTTTCATTTCTAAGTAACCCTACTACCCAGGTTCCTTCTCATAGCCCTACTATCCAGGATTTCATTTCAAAGTAACCCTACTATCCAGGTTCCTTCTCACAGCCCTATTATCTAGGCTTTATTTTTGAAGTAACCCTACTACCCAGGTTCCTTCTCATAGCCCTACTATACAAGCTTTCATTCCAAAGTAACCCTACTATCCAGGATCCTTCCCACAGCCCTATTATCCAGGCTTTCATTTCGAAGTAACCCTACTATCCAGGTTCCTTCTCATAGCCCTACTATCCAGGATTTCAATTCGAAGTGACCCTACTATCCAGGATCCTTCTCATAGACCTATTATCCAGGCTTTCATTTCGAGTTAACCCTACTATCCAAGTTCCTTCTCATAGCCCTACTATCTAGGATTTCATTTCGAAGTAACCTTACTATCCAGGTTCCTTCCCATAGCCCTGCTATCCAGGCTTTCATTTCGAAGTAACCTTACTATCCAGGTTCCTTACCATAGCCCTACTATCTAGGCTTTCATTTTGAAGTAACCTTACTATCCAGGTTCCTTCTCATAGCCCTACTATCCAGGCTTTCATTTTCGAAGTAACCCTAATATCAAGGTTCCTTCCCACAGCCCTATTATCCAGGCTTTCATTCCGAAGTAACTTTACTATTCAGGTTCCTTCTCATAGCCCTACTATCCAGGCTTTCATTTCAAAGTAACCATGCTACCCAGGTTCCTTCTCTTTTATCTCCAGACAATAGTTTACAACACTGTAAGACCTGTACCCGACCAGATACGGTAGATTTCATATTTCCCTAGTAAGTCGTTGTGCAGCCTAGACCTTGACCAGATAAGCAGTTCATTTTCGTCTCCTCAATCAAGAGTTAATTCTCCAGTAGAGTAACGGATAACTGAAGCTCCTAGACTCTATTTCCAAAGACATAAATAAACATTCCCCGGTGAAGTCCTCCTCAACGGCAGGTAGAAGAATTCTCGCAAAGGAATCTCTTATGCCACCGATATATTTTCTGGATGGAATCTTTAAGCCTATCTCCTACGATTCTCCACCGCCTTCCAAATGGCATCTATAAGCCCATTCCTGATATCACCAATCAGTATTTCTTCATGCGAGTGCAAATTTCTGGGCACTCTAGTGTTCAATCATCTTCCACCTTCAGATCACGAAAGGTAGACCAACCAATCTACATCCTCAGGTTTAAGAAGATTGAACAGGGGCAGCTTTTGTACCCCAAAATTTTCCCTCTCATTTTATTCAAAACATACTCCTAGAGGTCCTCAACTTGCCTAAGGATGCCTAAGGATTGACCAGACAAATCCTCCTCCTGAGACAATGAGCCTCAAATTAGGGTTTCCATTTTCATCAATATGTTTGAGTTCCAAGGGTCCTAATTGGTCTCCATTTCCCTAATATATCCTCAAGATCATTAATGTCAAGTTTCATGCCTTGCACAAGAAGTTTGCTCAATCAATTGCATAGATGCTTGAAAATCAACAATATTAAGTCAGAAGTCAACTGTGGCCCACATACAGTCAAACTTCAAGATTTTTGGTCAACATCAACACTTGGAAATGACATCCATCATTTGATCAAGGGTTGATCATGATTCCTCAAGGAAAGCCCCAAATTTATCAAAACTCAAAAGTCGCTAAATTAGGGTTTCTACAGGAAAAGTACACCAAACTTTAACCGGGCATAACTTTATCATACTTTATCAGAAATTTCTCATCCAAGGCTCATTTTGAAGATAATCCAATTCCCTACAACTCATCTTCAGCTCTCAAGTTCAAAAAATACACTCATGAAAAGATATAAATTTATACATTATAGGTCCTTTTCAAAAGTCAACAAAAACACCTTTTGGGTCAAGGCTTCTTACATGAACATGGAAGATCCAATTTAGATAAAACCCGAAGGGTTGTTTAGAGGATGTCGTAAGCTTTCTAAAAAGTCTAAGAACACCCTCTTAGGGTTAAAATTGAGGGAGATGTGTATTGTCAAAGTTGACCAATTTTTGGAAATGTGCATGAAGTCAACATTGATCAAAATGACTTTGTTTCCAAATGGGCCCATGTTTTCTTGTTTGAAACTTGTTCCTAAGATGGCCCACGACCCATGGCTTATCCACCTATTATTCTATTTTTTTCATTATTTATTTTAATTTTTTATGCATTTAAATCAAAATAAATCAATTTAAATAGTAGAATAATCAAATAAAATCAAAGATTGGATTTTATGAGCACATTATGAGTCCATGAACAACTATAAAATCATCCAAATCGTGCAAAGGCTATTTGGATTTTAAAAAAATCATGATTTGGTCTATTTTAGAAACAAATCATACAAGGCAAAAAGTCAAATCAAATCTCCATAATTTGTAAAGATATGATCAGTTTTGTTAACCTAATTCATTCCACTATAAGTACATAACATTCCCAAGGCATGAAAAAGGGGTTGGTCTTGTAAAACAGTAAGAACAAAGTTGAAAATTTTGGAAAGAAATTGCAGATCAGATCCCTCTCCATAGGCCAATTCAAGGAGTTTTGAGTCTTCAGTAATCATCCACGCATACTTAGGAAGTTATTCCCATCATCCACAAGGCCTTAAACGTCCAGAATCGTGCCCTTACATCATCACAGTTTGTCTCTTTTATCCAAACTCGAATTCATTGATTTACCCATCATAAACATGTTTTGATCATATATTTGTGTCCATCATCATATTTGCAATGTTTCTGGATTGTTTAATCTGAGTTTAGGTGCAAGTATAAGCATTTGCCATGGCTAGGGTTCATAAGCTCTAATTTGGGGTTTCCTTCTCTAGGGAAAATTGGACCAGATTATGGGTACCAATGGACCTAGGGCATGATTTCTAGTGGACCTATGCCTTTAGATAGGATTTGTTTTGAGTATATTATGTTTTTGAATCTTGCAGGGATGTAGCTGCGGACAAAAAATGTCATTATAGCCTTTAGTTACAGTTTTGTCAGTAGGTAAAAGTCTAATACAAAAACAACAGTTCTGGGAGCAAGGCGATCACGTAGCAGCCATACACTAGCTCATTTGAATTTGGTGCGTGTTTTTGGGAAAGGCACTTTTTTTCCATTATATTTTATTTGTATTATTATATTTACAAATTGTCCAGCTAGCGCAGATGGTTGAGGAGCGTGCCTATGAAGCAAACCTCCTGGGTTCGACCCCAGGCGTATGCTTTTGTGTTTTTCTTGGTATTTCTTTTCAGATCCAATGCGTCACACAACCCAGCGCTCACCATGCACCTCAAGATCCATCATCATTGGATCATCCTTGCCCACATCCAAATATCCAGCAAAGAGCAGCACATGGTATACTCCCTGAAGGTGAACCACACTTAATCAGGTGAAGCCTTGGGCCACCAACAGGATTGGGCCTGGACAAATTCAATTTGTACCTCCCAGAATTACTTTCACACCAGGCCCATTATTTCTTTTTTAATTTCTTTTTTCTTTAATTATTTGTTTAATTATTTTTACAAAACAAAATATCTTTTTTTTAATTAAATCAAAAATCACAAAAAACATGAGAATTAGATTTATTTTTCATAAAATATTTTTTTCATTAATTGATTAGTAATTAGGATAACTAAAATTATTTTTTGTTATAATTAAAAACAATTAGAAATTAGATTAATTTACAAAATTAATTATTCTTTCTCAAAAATCCAAAAAATATTTTTCCTTCATTTACTAATTAAATATCTTTGAATTTAATTTTAGTTTCGTATTTAATTTTGTCGCACGCATTTATTTCATTATTTTTCTAATTAATGTAATTGCTTCGAGTTTGTAATAGTGTTAACTTAGGTTCATTATTGTTTTCATTTACTGTTTTCCCCGGTTTTTGATTATGTAACCCCCTCCCCAAAGCCTTGTAATAGTTAGGGTTAAATTTCTCGCACTCTATTTCCGTCATTATAAATTGTTAGATGATTGATAATAGGATTGTATGTGAAAGATAAATCCAAAATTTTAAAACGGTAGAAAACCCTAAATGTGCAAAGATAAATAACTGAAAAAACAAACACTTGCACATGTTCACTCCTACAGTTTGCCCCACTTCAGTTGCCTTCGGTAAACGGTCATGAAGTATAGGGAGCCTTAGTGGTTGTCCTCTAGTCCCAAAAGATCAAAAATGACCCATTCGAATGTTGCCTCGGAAAGATCTTTAGGACTCTACGGTAACTACTAAGGTTTCCTAACCATTTCTTTAGTGATCATAATTGTCCCTTTCGTCCCTTACAATTATCCCTTGAACTCCAACGATGGAGCTACCTACTCCTTAATAGTAGGATAGCACTATCTAAAGGAACTAAGAAAACCGACAACATTTTTTCGAGTAGGTAGAAACTTTTAGGTACTTTCTCAAAACAACAAATATTTACACATACACTTTTAAACAAGCTTTTCAAACTAAAGTTTTCAAAAACATTTTATCACATCCTTGAGGACTAATACAAGGGTTACCATAAAGTGAAATTCCGCACTAAGGCAAATTTCAAAACTTTTCAAAAAAACACAAGCACAGAAGCAATTTATGAATGAGCAAGTACCTAGGCCCGTAGAAAACCACAGATAGAAAGGGTGTTAACACCTTCCCTTTCTATAATCTACCCCCCGTACTCAAAAACATATCAAAAAAGGTTTTTTCTGTTATTTTCTCTTTTCCTTTGTTGGATGAAATAAAAGTCGGTGGCGACTCTTGCTTACCGCGATATTTGCAAACAAAAAAACACAAAATCAGTAGTAACAAAAAATAGTCGGTTCTGCCACCGTATCACAGAACTGGAGACTCTGTTCGGGATATAATAAAGTGGGTTTACCTTAGGATCTAGGTCATTCTTAATTGCTTCTTTGGCTTTTCTTGTTTGATTTACTTTTAAGGGTGTTTGTTTGGGGTTGTTTGGATCCTAAACCCGAACTGGGGAATTCTGTTTAGGTAAGTAGCAATAAACTGTGAGGGAGTTGTGCGGGGTATACTGACACGGTTGAAACAGTAGCTACGTTGATGCCATAATTTGGTGTGTACCAGTAGCCCTTGAGTAATCAAGGAGAATACGGGGCCCCTGCGTGGTATCATAAAGCGTCAACTGACCTTATCACCTTAATTGACTAACTTGGCTTTTAGGACGTAGTGAGATAGCCGTCTTTGGTGTAAACCCAAAGTTGGTTGATACTCATTGCTACACTCATTGAGGTTTGACTCTTTAGTTTTGTTTGGTGGCAAGTCAATTGTCTATCGGAACAAAACTTGGGGTAAAGATAAGTGATATTGAGATCCCTTAGAACCCGGTTACTATTATAGGACAGGTTGAACCAATCCAACTTCAAGAGGGTACTACCTTAAAACCCACGCAAGCCTGAACCTAAGGTTGTTTGTGTGACTTGTTTGCTTTTAACTTGAACTACTTACAGAGTTTTATTATCTGACAACATGATTTCCTTGCAGGATTTGTTTACAGTCATTATCCAATAACTTGGATTTCTTGCAGGGTTCACTTGCTTTAATCACCTTACACTTTTGCTTAACGCATAGCATACACGTCATAGAATCATGCCACAACATTTCCTTAACCATTTCAAGGATCTCAAGGGTTTGTGATGCAGGTTATGATAAATCAGGCGTCTAGTAAGGGGCAAGGGGATTTATTTTCCTCTAGCCAATGCCGTCAGAAGATCAAAAATCAATAACTTGAGTCAGGGGCTATGACCCACTTGATATGGTGAGCTTGACTATTGTAGAAGGACCTTCAACGATATGAAGTACTTCAATCAAAGTTGAAAAGTTCAACGCCTAAAAATTTTCTTGTTTACACTGCGAGATCCTTGAAAACATTTCCATATCATACATGTCATTTCATAATAGGTAATCTCTAGTACAGGTCTCTCATGTTATTGCTGTTTATTTTAGCAATGGCTCTCAAATAAGATAACAGAGATCTCTAAACTCAAGAGGCTTAGTTCATGGAAATGTTCCTAAACCTACACAAGGGGCAGGAAGAGTTGAAAGCACTCCTTGTTGGGGACCTGGCCAAGAAAAGTCTTGAAGACAATAAGGACGAACGGTTGGAACAACTACAAGCTAAGGTAGAAGCAATGAGAACCCAGATGCTGGGGAAGATGGCTCTTATCCAAGGCCTAGCCCGAGGACAAGAAGAGATGAGAGCCATTTTCAACAAACTTCATAAAGACGGATAAAACCGTATGAAGCAAGCCATCGAGGCTAGGGACGAAGTCATTGTTCAACCTCCGAGAAGACAAGAGGTTGGACCTTTCCAAATTGCTACTACATCACGGGTCAAACAACAATCTCACCAACCACAACGGGGTAATCAGCAAAAGAAAGACAAGCCTAAGAGACAATTCACCAGAATCAATATTTCACTAGCCCGAGCATTACAACATATATTGAAGGTGGAGTTGATTACGTTAAAGGCTCCTTTGCGAAACCCCAATACTTCTGCTCCTAGTTACCACCCCGACGAAAGGTGTGCATACCATTCTAATAGTCCTGGACATGATACGAATGACTGTTGGGCATTGAAAAATAAGATTCAGTACCTGATTAATGAAGGAGTGTTGGAGTTCACACAAGGTGATCAGAATAAAGTCTTCTTCCATCCCTCCAAGGTACACCATCTGAAATGAAAATATTAGACATGGAGGCTTTTGTTCATTAGAATTTTCAATTTGTAATTATCTTTCAATTTTTTGAACATTTATTCATATCAAAACTTGTTATTTCATCATTGCATGGCATATGTTTGTCTTGAATCAATTCATTCGTATTCACTATTTCAAAACTTCTTTCTTACTTCCTTTTTTGATATTTAACTCTTGATTAAAAGCTCTAAGCCTTTAGAGGGAGGATGATGAAAATAATACCACAATCTCTACAGTATCCTTTTGAACAGACCTCGCTAACGATGTACAGGAATTGTTTCAAATCCTAAACAGTGGAGTTATAAGGAAGATAATCCCTAGTCAACCCCTTTGAGCCAAAGAAGTAGGAGTTTTTCTTTTCACACAAATTAAAACCCTTAATCGTAACCTAGGGCAGGGTAGTTTCCTCAGTTAATTCAGGTTCGCATTCAGTCATAATTTTCTGCTTCGGACACAATGAATGGCATCGAAGACGTCCTTCCAAATCAGAAGATGGTGATTGTTCCGTATAATCATTAAGAATAGGCAGTCATTATTTTTCAAAAGAAAAGCTCGCTAAGTCAAAACCTATGAAGGAGACTTAAGGAAAAAAATGGGGCATCTCGCTGACTGTAAACACAAAAGAAACAATTCAGGCAAAAGTATGGATAACAAAATCAAAAAAAGAGGTCCTACAAATCCTCTACAAAAAGAAGATTACAAAAATGAATTCCTTTTCAAAACAAACTTTCAGTATCCGAACCATCACCGGAGTATCAAGGATGTTCCAAAACTCAACTGGGATTCAAAATACAAAATTAACTGAGCATAGGACTGAAGAACATCACGAAGAGCGGGTGGGTACAAATAAATTTTGAGCCTTTATCCTTTGTTTCTTAAACCGTGACCAGGCCACATTATAACCCTTAAAAGTACCAGTTGAAGCATGGGTTAGTTCGAAAGCATATTGTTACAAAGGTATCCTGACTCCTGTAGGGTTCACTATAAATCCCGAGTTGATATCACACTTTTACAAAATTTGTTTGTTTTACTAAAAAATGGATTTTCAAACTTCAAGACAGGCATAAGCTTTACATTCTTAAAATATCATTGTTTGCATATGACTATTTGTTCAACAGCAGAGAAATTCGCGCGACGGATATTCAGTGAACAAAGAACTTCTCAATGAACAGAATCATCTCGGACGGAAAGACATTCCATTGGTAGGCCTTTCATAATCAAGGAGCATAGCATGATGTCCAGCTGATCTGGGGAAGTCAAGTCAAGATTTAAGGAATCTCTCAAAGATGCCAAGTAGCCAGGGGAAAATCTCTATCTGGCAGTGTGGCAACACTTACTACTATGGACAATGATAATTCTCCATACCCGGTAAACATGGACATAGTTAGAAAAGACTACGCATGAAAAAGACCCGCTAGGTTGACTTGCCTAGGTAAAAATAAGGGCGTCCCGGCGAACCAAAAGGGTTCGGGAAAAAATTAGGGATAAAAACAAAAAATATGTACACCCGACAAGTCGAAAACCTGAAAAGGCGGCTTGAGCAAAAAAGGGTATCCCGGTGGACTGAAAATCTGAAAAGACAGTCCAAGAAAAAGTTAGCGCTTAAAGCGTACGACTACGCCCTGTTATCTCGTCACTTGTCTAATCAGTAGAAGGTTTACTACCCTGATCTGCATTCACCAAGGACTCTAAGAGTGGGGATAATAGTCAAACCATCTACAAAATCCATGGTTGATATTTTCTACAACAGGTATCGAGACAGGGGTATTCTACTACATGGTCACCGCCATACTCTCAGCTTACAACCTATTGATGTCAGGTGTTCTCATACCCTCGGTAGAGAAAAATCTCCAAATTACTGCTTCAACGAAAATCCCCCAATGAAGTCGCCAAGCTTCTTGGGATTCCCCAAGCGGATTATAGAGTTTCCCTTTCCCAACGGAAACATTTTGAATAAAACAGATTATCATCTAGAAACGGTTCAGGTACGATCCAATAATGGATGTCATCCTGACACCTACTCCAGATTCTCATCTAGAAACGGTTCAGGTACGATCCAGAGACGGATGTCATCCTGACACTTAATCCAGATTCTCATCTAGAAACAGTTCAGGTACGATCCAAGACGGATATCATCCTGATACTTATTCAGATCATCTTCTAGCAACAGTTCAGGTACGATCAAAAATAGATGTCATCCTGGTACTTAGTCCAGATTATCTCCTAGCAACAGTTCTAGTACTATCTAGAGACGGATATTATCCAGATACTTATTAAAGTCATCTTCTAGAAACGATTCAGGTACGGTCCAGAGACGGATGTCATCCTGATACTTATTCAGACCATCTTCTAAGTACAGTACAGATACGATCCATAGACGGATGTCATTATGACACTCATTCAACACGTGTTTTAAGTGTAGTTTAGATACGATCCAGAGACAAATGTAATTCTGACAGTCACTCAATACATGTTCAAGTATAATCACGGCATAAATCTCCAGCAGGTACAGGGGAAGAAACATCCTGATGCGAAGTCATCGTGCATCCTCAGCATACACCCCCATGATATCGACACTCCCCATAGAGTACAGGAAACCAAATCTTTGACATCGGCTTCCCTAAATAGGAGCTACTTTCCCCAGCAAAGTTCTTTCAGAGAGCCGACGTCTATATTCCCCAACCGAATTTTATAATCGCAAGTGGTTCATAAAGTTTTTTCCCAAGCAGAGTTTATTTCTCTGAATACAAAAGCTCAATCCCCAACAGAGTTTATTCCTCCAACTACAGAAATTTACCCCCTGCAGAGTTATTCTCAAGCACAGTCTCTCTCCGGCAGAATATTCACAAATAGAAAGGGGTAAATCCATGGCATAGTTATCTCTGTTCACCATCCCAAGAGGAAGTAGAAGAACCACTTTTTCTACAACGGTCACGAATTCGATTTCTAGTACTCTCCAGTAGTAGTCAGGGATGTATTTTCCCATACTCGGATATGTCACAATAGCATTTCATGTTCATACATCATGACGTGTGCATACATATTACATACAGTATAATCTCATTTATTTTGCGAACATCATCACACAATGCATTTCATGCATCACATATAATTAATCATGTACCCTTTCAGGAAAGATGGTTATCATCAACAATTCCAACATTCCAAGATTAAATCCATGAAGCTATACATGTCATATTTGCAGACAACTAATGGAAAATCAGTTCCCGAAATCAAACGGGTCAAATAATCTACGTGATCAAATGAAGCAGCCCTACTACCCAGGTTTTATTTCTAAGTAACCATACTACCCGGGTTCCTTGTCATAGACCTACTACCTAGGCTTTTATTTTGAAGTAACCCTACTACCCAGGTTCCTTCTCATAGCCCTACTACCAGGGATTTTATTTCGAAGTAACCCTATTACCCAGGTTCCTTCTCATAGCCCTACTACCCAGGCTTTATTTCGAATTAACCCTACTATCAAGGTTCCTTCTCAAGGCCCTACTACCCAAGACTTTATTTTGAAGTAACTCTACTACCCAGCTTCTTTCTAATAGCTCTACTACCCAGGATTTATTTCGAAGTAACCCTACTAACCATGTTTCTTCTCAAAGCCCTACTACCCATGCTTTTATTTCGAAGTAACCCTACTACCCAGGTTCCTTCTCATAGCCCAACTACCCAGGCTTTATTTCGAAGTAACCATACTACCCAGGTTCCTTCTCATCGCTTTACTACCCATGCTTTATTTTGAAGTAACCCTACTACCCAGGTTCCTTCTCATAACCCTACTATCCAGGGTTTCTTTTCGAAGTAACCCTACTATCCAGGTTCCTTCTCATAGCCCTACCATCCAAGCTTTATTTTTTAAGTAACCCTACTACCCAGGCTCCTTCTCATAGCCCTACTACCCAGGCTTTTCATTTCAAAGTAACCCTACTATCCAGGTTCCTTCTCACATCCCTACTATCCACGCTTTCGTTTTCGAAGTAACCCTACTACCCAGGTTCCTTCTCACAACCCTACTATCTAGGATTTCATTTCGAAGTAACCCTACTACCCAGGTTCCTTCTTATAGCCCTACTATCCAGGTTTTAATTTCGAAGTAACCCTACTATCCAGGTTCCTTCTCACAGCCTTACTATCCAGGCTTTATTTTTGAAGTAACCCTACTACTCAGGTTCCTTCCCATAGCCCTATTATCCAGGCTTTCATTCCAAAGTAACCCTATTATCCAGGTTCCTTCCCACAACCCTACTATCCAGGATTTCATTTCAAAATAACCCTACTATCTAGGTTCCTTCTCATAGCTCTACTATCCAGGCTTTCATTTCGAAGTGACCGTACTATCCAGGCTCCTTCTCATAGCCCTACTGTGATCGGTGGATCTGGAACTAACTGTTTAACGCTGGTTCGCGAAATGTCGCGGAAGCAAGAGTCGCCACCGTCTTTTATTTTCTCCAAATGGAAAGGACAAAAGCACAGAAAAATTCCTTAAAGAGATTGCTCTCGGTTCGGGAGGTAGGTTATAGAAAGGGAAGGTGTTAGCACCCTTTCTATCCATGGTTATCCATGGGCTCTTAGATACTTGCTCATTTGTGTTTTCAAAAAATGGTTTGTTTGCTTTTCAACTGTGGGTTTTAAAAAGTTTCTTTGAAAATTTCAGTTCTACTCTTGTATCGGTCCTCAAGAGTGTTTGAAAAAATTGCTTTCGAAAGCTTTTTGAAAAGGTGTCGGTGTGAAAAGTATTTTTGATTTGTTTTTGAAGTTAGAGCAAGTATCTAGAGTCGTCTACCTACCCTAAGGAATTTGTCTGTGTAAATGTCCTTTAAAGTAGTGCCATCCCACCATTGAGAGGTAGGTAGCACCACCATTGGAGGTGTTCGGGTCAATTCGAAGTTCGGGACATGGTGATCACCAGAGCAATGGGAAGACACCTTAGAAGCTACCCTCATGCCAGGTTCCCGGATCATGAGGACTTACTAAGACATCCTCTACTCGACGATCACCTTTCGAGGTAAGGCAACAGTGAGGCGTACCCTAGGGGTGGTGTGTGATTTGTGTGTCAAATTCATTTATTTTTGTCTTGTCATGTTATGGGTGATCTACGCGTTTGTTTTTATTTTTGCCATTCATTCTTGCATGCATTTATTAACAGTTAAAGAAAGTTGCGAGAAATAAAAGGTTCCTAAACTATTACAAAGGCGCGGGTCCACATCGCCAAATTAAATCCAGGACCCGATTTGACATAAAATAAAGAAGTGCGAGAAATTAAATTTACACGGCTTTGGGAGAGTTACATAAATATTTAAAAGAAGGAATAAATAAAATGCGCGAATTGAATTAAAATTGAAAACGAGGGCGTTGGACCCTTTTTAATGAAATTTAATTATATTATTAAATTAATGAAATTAAAATGAAAAAAGAAATTATTTTTGGAGGTTTTTTGTATTTATGGTTTTTTTTATGTGAGAATTAAATGAAATTGAGAAATTAACCCTAATTCTAGCTTTTTTTATTTATTAAGAAAATATGAAAATTAAACCTAATTAATTAATGCAATTTGATTTATAAAAATAATAGTAAATAATTAAGTATTAGAGATGATAAAATAAAAGAAAAAGTAATTAAAATAATTAAAACCTAATTCTACAAGTTTTTTAAGTTTATTAAGAAAAGATGTTAAAATTAAACCTAGAACTAAATTAAATGATATAATTTAGAAAAAAAACAACATTTAAATAAAAATATTTATTTTTTGTCTCTTTCTGATTTTTGTATTATTTTATATTTTATGAAAATAAATTAATTGAAGAATTTAAAGGAAATTAATTAAATCAAATAAAAATAAAAAATATAAAAGAATAGCAAACCTTGGGGGTTCTGTCCCCAATTGGAGGTGTAATTGTAGTAATTAGGCCCAGGGATTAAGGCCCTTTCTGACTTTTCATGGGACCATGTGTAGGTGCGTTGACTCAGGCATAGGATGTTCCTCAAATCTCCACCTTTGGATTGCCATCATGAGATGCGTGGCATGCCTGGATTGTGAGTTGCACGGTGGAACCCTGGAAGCGAACTACACACAAGCGTGTTTAGGAAAATAATATGGAAAGGGATGGGGACCTGGGAATCGAACCCAGGTCCTAGGGATTACCAATATACATGCCTGCCACTGGAGCTCTTAGCGCGCTTTGTTTATAATGTAACTAACAAACAATATGAAATAAAACAAGAATTAGTGGACAGATTAGCGCGAAAATTCAAATTATTCAATCAGGTCTTGACACTTCACCATCTTCTCCATTGCTGCGCTTTTCCTGAAATAAAAAACAATTGAATAGCGGGGGTTTTAAACCCCCACTAAGTAACAAGTGCAAAAATAGCGACTAGCACCCTTCTAATCATAAATTAATCGCGAGGTGTGTTTTCAAATCGTCCAAGCATGCTGAGTTGAATGGTCTGGGTCTCACGTTCCAATTTTTCCTTAACTGAGAAACCCCAATTCAAGGTTTTGAAAACCCTAGGCGTCGTTCATGGTGAAATCGTGTATGGATGAGGAAAACTCAATCAAACAACTGGGTTAGCTTCAGAATTACAAGAGCAATACAAAACAAGCATTATATTTGAAAATTATGGCATGAATGATCAGATGCGATTATGCAAAAAAAGTGACACAATCTGACTTATAACTACCAATTCTTGATGTTTCAAGCTATTATTTTGATTCAGACTCCTTCCTTGAAGCTTCAGGAATACAATAGGACGATTATTTGGCCTTGAATCGCACTGTAACCTAGTTTTCAGTTTTGGAATTTTTGTCAAAAAACTCAAGCTTGGTTATGGTGTTCTTGCGCAGCTGGGAGCTGAATACTAGGGTTTGTATTGGTATATATGTGTGAACGATTAGGGTTCAAAATTTGGTCCAAAGAATCAATGAATTGATGAGAAAATATTTGATTTCCATGCCATAATTTTTTCAATCTTTTTCAAGCTAATTTGATATCAATCATGTCCAATCACATGGATTCTTTCCAAATCTGATCATGCACGAAATATTGAGTGTATTTCATGCATAAAAAAATTTAAAAACTTAGGTTTGGTATTTTTCATATATTTTAATTAATTAAATGAATTTATAGCAATTAAAAATTCAAATAAATAAAATAAAAATGATGAAAAACTTCCCTTTGGGCCAAATGGTCGTGCACATGTTTTGGATGATGGATTTTGGAAGAAAAAGAGGCCCATTAGCATTTTTAAGACTTTTGAAGCAATGTTGACTTTTCAAAATATCCAAAAATTTCCCAACTTCCACAAGGCATAACTTGCTCAATTTTTAAGCTTTGCTCATGTTCTTTGACATTTTGGAAAGGTCTTTGAGTCCTCTAACCAATGTTTTTGGTCCCATGTCATTTTTATTTACCAATATCAAGTTATGGCCTTTGACTTGAAGTCCCTTTTTGTTGACTTTTGAAAATGACCTATAATGTTGAAATTGATAACTTTTTGTGAGAGCATTTCTTGGACTTGAAGTGTGAAGAGGAGTTGTAGGAAATGTCTTTATCTTCAAAATGAGATTTGGATGGAATTTTTCTGATGAACCATGTGGAAGTTATGCCTTGGTCAAGTTACAGTTGACTTTTTCAACTGTCCAAATATGGAAACTTTTGCATCTTGAGACTTTTTGAGCCAAGCTTTGAGAATCATGATCAAGCATTGATAAGATGATGTTTGTGGCTTCAAAATGAGATGTTGACCAAAAATTTGAACTTTTGACTGTCAAATGACCATTTTGCCCCTACAGTTGACTGTAGTGCAATTAGGGTTTTTGACTGTGCAATTTTGTGCTGTAACTCTTGAAACTTGATATGAGGATGCTTGACCATGTTTATAAGCATGTGGGACTTAATTGGACCCTTGGAAACTTCATTTTCTTTGTCGGAACCAAAACCCTAATTCTTGACTGCTAGGAGGCCCTTGAACTGTGCAACCCTTGGGGAGATTTTGAAGCTTTGACTTGGCAAATTTTGAAGAATATGGGAGGGAAAATTTTGGGGTACAACAGTTGCCCCTGTTCAATCTTCTTAGACCTGAGGATGCAGATTGGCTGACGTGCCTTTCGTAATCCGAAGGTGGAAGATGATTGAACACTAGAGTGCCCAGAAATTTGCACTCACATAGTAGTGTGATGATGGGAATGGGCTTATAGATGCCATTTGGAGATTGATGGATAGGATGATGAGCTTATAGATGCCATGCCAAGAGGTTATAGAAGGTGGATGGGCTTATAGATGCCATCTAGATGTTGATCGCGTAAGAGATTCCTTAGCGAGAACTTGCGTACCTGCAAAAGAAAATGATTACCTGACTTGTTACAGGAGCTGGTCTTCAGATTCTTTGTATGGATGTGTCCTGACTGGTTACAGGAGCTGGATCTGGATCTTCAAAAGGTGATGAATGAACCAGGGGTAGTTACTACCTCAACAGGAACGCTGAGAGAACCGTGGACGATTACTACTTCAACAGGAACGCTGAGAGAATCTGGGGCGATTACAACCTCAACAGTAACGCTGAGAGAATCTGGGGACGATTACTACCTCCGCAGTAACGGGGAGAGAATCATAAGCGACTTCAACCTCAACAGTAATCATTGAGAGAATCTTAGGCGACTTCAACCTTAACAGTAATCATTGAGAGAATCTTGGGCGACTTCAACCTCAACAGTAACGCTGAGAGAGTCTTGGGCGACTTCAACCTCAACAGTAACGCTGAGAGAATCTTGGGCGACTTCTACCTCAACAGTAATCATTGAGAGAATCTTGGGAGACTTCTACCTCAACAGTAATCATTGAGAGAATCTTGGGACGATTACTACCTCCGCAGTAACGGGGAGAGAACCATAGGCGACTTCAACCTCAACAGTAATCATTGAGAGAATATTGGATATCTTCTACTGAGTCTTTGTCAGGAAAATCTGTTAGGGATCGATTTAGCTGGACTAGAGAAGGCCTTTGACTGGATAAGAAACAGGAAAATCTTAGGGTCGATTTAACTGAACCGGTCTAGGTCTTGAAATCTTCAACTGGGTAAGAAACAGGGAGATCTTAGGGTCGATCTGACTGAACCAGAGAAGGCCTTGGACTGGATAAGAAACAGAAAAGTCTTAGGGTCGACTTAACTGAATCAGTCTAGGTCTTGAAATCTTCAACTGGATAAGAAACAGGGAGATCTTAGGGTCGATCTGACTGAACCAGAGAAGGCCTTTGACTGGATAAGAAACAGAAAAATCTTAGGGTCGATTTATCTGAACCGGTCTAGGTCTTGAGATATAGCTGAGAACTTAACTGAATATTTCCTGAAAGGTAAAGGTTAGTCATATGCAATGCATGATATGGATCAAGCAATGATGTTCTCAACATAAATGAGATTTGTAAGATATGATGCTACAATGATGTATATGATGTTTATGAATGTATGTTTTCGCCTTAGGAAAATAAATCCTTGACGGGTGCCGGGAAGTCATTCCTGGGCTGATGTTGAAGAATAGATTTCTGCCTCCGCTGGGGATGATAGTTGCAAGAATACCAGTAGGAGAAGATAACTTCGTTGGGGAATAGACTTGGCGAATAGATTACTCTGCGGGGAGAAAAGTCCTCTAGCGATCTTGCTGGGAAGCAATACTCTGTGGGGAGAGAGGTACTTTGATGAGGTTGATAATAACTTGCTGGGGATACCATTGTTGTGTTGGAAGTGTTTATAGACTTCGCTGGGGATAAGAAGGCTTCGTCAAGGACGATCTTTCCGTGGCTTTTGGCTGAGGATAACCCAGTTATATCCTGGTAAGGAAATAACTCTTTGAATAAAGCCGGGAGACGCGTTCGTGCTCTGCGAGGATAAGCTTCCAGAATCTACTGGGGGTAAGCTTACCGCTTGGGGAGATGGATTCCAACTCTCCTGGGGAACTAGATTGGACTCTCCTGGAGAATTAAGATATACTGGTTGTGTCCTTTAGCTGAACCTACCTTGGTACCTTAGAGGACAGAACAATTAGATTGCTTAGACAACTCTTCATTGCCCCTGTTTCTGAGGTGGGAGAGGAAGACCTGTGAGGTGCTTGATAGTTGTTGATGGACAAACCTTCTTCTGGTAGGCAGGTGACAAGATGATGGGACATAGTCGTACGCTTCGATCCCTACTTTTTGCCTGGACCGCCCCTTCGGGTTTTCAGTCCACCGGGATACCCTTTTTTGCCCAAGCCGCCTTTTCAGGTTTTCGACTTGCCGGGTGTACAGATTTTTTCATTTCATCCCTTATTTTGCCCGAACCCTTTTGGTTCGCCGGGAAGCCCTTATTTTTGCCTAGGTGTATCAACCTAGCGGGTCTTTGATTATGCGTAGCATTTTTTTCGACTATGTCCACGTTCTTGGAATGCAGGGAGGTGCCCCTGGCTACTTGTGTTGCCATGTTACCAGAAGATGTTTGATTAGGCAAGATTCGTTGTTGGAATGCCCCAGGTGACTCAGATGGAGATTTGCCCCAGGCTATTTCAGACGGAGATTTGCCCCAGGCTATTTGGCCTTTCAGAGATTCTACGAATCTTGACTTAACTGCCCCAGATGATGGACAATAGTCATGCCATGCCCCTTGATTGGAAATGCTTTCGTTCACTAGGTATTCATCGTGCGAATTTCTATGCTGTTCAAACAAAAAGTCATATGCAAACAATGTTATATCAAAAACGCAAAGCTTATGTCTGTCTTGAAGATTTTGAAAATGCATTCTTTTTCATAAAACAGGTGAATGTTTGTAAAACGTGATGTCAACTCCGTATTTATCGCAAGCTTTAAGGAGTCAGGATACCTTTCGTAACAGTATGCTTTCGAACTAACCCATGCTTCAGCTAGGACTTTTAAGGGTTATAACGTGGCCTGGTTCACGGTTTAAGAAACAAAGGATAAAGGCTCAAATTTTATTTGTACCCACCCGCTCTTCGTGATGTTCTCCAAACCTAAACTCAGTTGATCATACGTTAGACCTTGTTTGAGTCTTTGCTCTGATTTTCCGGTGATGATTCGGATGTTGATAACTTATTTTGAATAGGCAGTCATTCCTTTTTGTTGAGGGTTTGTAAGACCTCTTTCTTGTCTGATTTTTTGTTATCCCTTTCTTTTTTTTGCCTGAACTGTTTCCTTTTTTGGAATTACAGTCAGCGGGATGCCCCAGTTTTGTAAGTCTCCTTCATGGGTTTTGACTTAATGGGTTTTTTTATTTTTTTGAGATAATGACTGCCTTTCTTTATTGATTATTCGGAGCCATCACTGTCTTTCTTTGTTTTGTAAGGACCTCTTTGGTGCCATTCGTTATGCACTTGGATCAACTGAGACACTACCCTGCCCCAGGTTATGATTAAGGGTTTTAAATTTCGAAAAGAAAAACTCCTACTTCTTTGGCTCAGAGGGGTTGACGAGGGATTATCATCCTTATAACTCCAGTGTTTAGGGATTGAAACAATGCCTGTACCTCATCAGCGGGGTCCGTTCAAAAGCATACTGTAGATTATGGTATCGTTTTCGTCATCCTCCCTCAAGAGGCTTAGAATTATTAATCGAGTGTTGATCATCAGAAAAAATATGAAAATAATTTGCATATAGTGAATACGAATATTTGCTTCAAAACAGACATATGCGATGCATTAATGAAATAATAATGTTTAACATGAGTAAATGTTTGAACAAAAGAAAATTTCAACTTGAACATTCGTATGAACAAAAGTTTTCTAATCTCAGGGCTTGTCACTTCAAACAGTGAGCCTTGGAGGGATGGTAGAAAAAATTCAGCCTGACCATCTTGTGTGAACTCCAATGCCCCTTCATCAATCAGGTCCTGGATCTTGTTCTTCAGAGCCCAACACTCATTTGTATCATGTCCTGGACAGGCAGAGTGGTAGGCACACCTCTTATTGGGATCATAAATAGGAGATGCTGTGTTGGGGTTCCAGGGATGAGCCCTTAACGTGATCAGATTCAACCTCAACAGGCGTTGTAAAGCTTGAAACAGCGACATGTTGAGCTGGGTGAATTGCCTCCTGGGCTTGTCTGGCTGAAGCTGGTGCGGTTGATGCTGAATTGGTGACGCTGGAGCCAATTGAGGAGCTCTCCCTTTATTTCCTTGTCTCAAAGGTGGTTGAACAATGACTGGCTCTTTACCCTTAGATGTTTGCCCCAGTTGGTTACCCCGAAGCAGTCGATTGACGAGAACCCCGAGCTCTTCTTATCTTTGAGCTAAACCTTGAATGGCAGTCCCCTGCCCCAGCATTTGGGCTTTCATTGCATTCATTTCAGCTTGCAAGTGTTTCAGTCGTTCGTCCTCAACGATGTTCCTGACCAAAGTCTCCATGAGAAGTGTCCTTAGCTCCTCCTGCCCCTTGGATAGATTCAGGAGGATTTCCCCGAACCGAGTCTCTTGAGCAAGAAGGTCCTGGTTGTCTTGTTGGGAAGCCATTGCTGAAATAAACAGCGAAGGAGGTAAATGACCTGTACAGAGGGTACATGTAATACAATGATATGCATGATATGTATGCAATGTTTTCAAGGATCTCGAGGGGTAAACAAGAAAACCGTTAGACTTTGAATTCGGTGGCTTGATTGAAGGAACTTCCTATTGTTGAGAGTCCTTCTTCAAGAGTCAAGGCTCACCATATCGAGTGGGTCATAGCCCCTGACAACCTTGGCTAGAGGAAAATAAATCCCCTTTGCCCCTTTCCAGACATGTTGGTTCATCATGACCTGCATCACAAGCCCTTGAGATCCTTGAAACGGGTTAGTCCTTATGCAGGATGTATGCAATGGTATGATGTTATGGTATGCATGGGGTAATGTAAGTGACTCTGTTATGAGTCCCAATTAAGGACTGCAAACCAAAACCTGCAAGAAACTTAGTAAGCCTTGTTATGAGTCCCAATTAAGGGCTATAAACAAAACCTGCAGGGAACTCAAGTGTCAGGTAACAAGCATGCAAATAGTCAAGTTCGAAGGCACACAAGTCACATAAAAGAAACCCTTAGAGTTTAGGCCAGCATGACGTCTGGGTATTACCCTCTTGAAGTTGGTGGGCTCAACCTGTCCTATTAGAAGTAACCGGGTTCTAAGGGTCCCAATATCATGGGATTGCTTTCGTTGTTCATCGTTTCGATTTAGCCACTGAACTGGCGACCGAAATATTCCAGGAAAGCAACCCTCAATTGGGTGTAGTATCGAGTATCAACCAACCTCGGACTGCACCAAAGTCAGTTATCTCACTACCCTAAAGAGGCCAAGATAGTTCAATTAAGGTTCCTAAGGTCTGTTGATGCTTCATGACACCACGCGGAGGCCCCGTACTCTCCTTGACTGAACTCAAGGGTTACCGGTACACACCAAAGTGCCACATCAACGTAGCAGACTGTTTCAACCATGTCGGTATACCCCGCACAGTTCCCTCACAGCCTTGTTGCTACTTTCTAAGAAGGTATCCCCCAGATCCGAGTTAGGATCTATAAAACTCCCAAGACATGCCCAATAATTTAAAGCACACAAATCAGAAAATTGAAAACATAAGTCTGAGCTATCCTAAGGTACACCTCACTTAAAGATTCCCCAGCAGAGTCTCCAGTTCTGTGATCGGTGGATCTGGAACTGACTGTTTAACGCTGGTTCGCAAAATGTCGCGGAAGCAAGAGTCGCCACCATCTTTTATTTTCTCCAAATGGAAAGGACAAAAGCACAGAAAAATTCCTTAAAGAGATTGCTCTCGGTTCGGGAGGTAGGTTATAGAAAGGGAAGGTGTTAGCACCCTTTCTATCCATGGTTATCCATGGGCTCTTAGATACTTGCTCATTTGTGTTTTCAAAAAATGGTTTGTTTGCTTTTCAACTGTGGGTTTTAAAAAGTTTCTTTGAAAATTTCAGTTCGACTCTTGTATCGGTCCTCAAGAGTGTTTGAAAAAATTGCTTTCGAAAGCTTTTTGAAAAGGTGTCGGTGTGAAAAGTATTTTTGTTTTGTTTTTGAAGTTAGAGCAAGTATCTAGAGTCGTCTACCTACCCTAAGGAATTCGTCTGTGTAAATGTCCTTTAAAGTAGTTCCATCCCACCATTGAGAGGTGGGTAGCACCACCATTGGAGGTGTTCGGGTCAATTCGAAGTTCGGGACATGGTGATCACCAGAGCAATGGGAAGACACCTTAGAAGCTACCCTCATGCCAGGTTCCCGGATCATGAGGACTTACTAAGACATCCTCTACTCGACGATCACCTTTCGAGGTAAGGCAACAGTGAGGCGTACCCTAGGGGTGGTGTGTGATTTGTGTGTCAGATTCATTTATTTTTGTCTTGTCATGTTATGGGTGATCTACGCGTTTGTTTTTATTTTTGCCATTCATTCTTGCATGCATTTATTAACAGTTAAAGAAAGTTGCGAGAAATAAAAGGTTCCTAAACTATTACAAAGGCGCGGGTCCACATCGCCAAATTAAATCCAGGACCCGATTTGACATAAAATAAAGAAGTGCGAGAAATTAAATTTACACGGCTTTGGGAGAGTTACATAAATATTTAAAAGAAGGAATAAATAAAATGCGCGAATTGAATTAAAATTGAAAACGAGGGCGTTGGACCCTTTTTAATGAAATTAAATTATATTATTAAATTAATGAAATTAAAATGAAAAAAGAAATTATTTTTGGAGGTTTTTTGTATTTATGGTTTTTTTTATGTGAGAATTAAATGAAATTGAGAAATTAACCCTAATTCTAGTTTTTTTTATTTATTAAGAAAATATGAAAATTAAACCTAATTAATTAATGCAATTTGATTTATAAAAATAATAGTAAATAATTAAGTATTAGAGATGATAAAATAAAAGAAAAAGTAATTAAAATAATTAAAACCTAATTCTACAAGTTTTTTAAGTTTATTAAGAAAAGATGTTAAAATTAAACCTAGAACTAAATTAAATGATATAATTTAGAAAAAAAAACAACATTTAAATAAAAATATTTATTTTTTGTCTCTTTCTGATTTTTGTATTATTTTATATTTTATGAAAATAAATTAATTGAAGAATTTAAAGGAAATTAATTAAATCAAATAAAAATAGAAAATATAAAAGAATAGCAAACCTTGGGGGGTTCTGTCCCCAATTGGAGGTGTAATTGTAGTAATTAGGCCCATGGATTAAGGCCCTTTCTGACTTTTCATGGGACCATGTGTAGGTGTGTTGACTCAGGCATAGGATGTTCCTCAAATCTCCACCTTTGGATTGCCATCATGAGATGCGTGGCATGCCTGGATTGTGAGTTGCACGGTGGAACCCTGGAAGCGAACTACACACAAGCGTGTTTAGGAAAATAATATGGAAAGGGATGGGGACCTGGGAATCGAACCCAGGTCCCAGGGATTACCAATATACATGCCTGCCACTGGAGCTCTTAGCGCGCTTTGTTTATAATGTAACTAACAAACAATATGAAATAAAACAAGAATTAGTGGACAGATTAGCGCGAAAATTCAAATTATTCAATCAGGTCTTGACACTTCACCATCTTCTCCATTGCTGCGCTTTTCCTGAAATAAAAAACAATTGAATAGCGGGGGTTTTAAACCCCCACTAAGTAACAAGTGCAAAAATAGCGACTAGCACCCTGCTAATCATAAATTAATCGCGAGGTGTGTTTTCAAATCGTCCAAGCATGCTGAGTTGAATGGTCTGGGTCTCACGTTCCAATTTTTCCTTAACTGAGAAACCCAATTCAAGGTTTTGAAAACCCTAGGCGTCGTTCATGGTGAAATCGTGTATGGATGAGGAAAACTCAATCAAACAACTGGGTTAGCTTCAGAATTACAAGAGCAATACAAAACAAGCATTATATTTGAAAATTATGGCATGAATGATCAGATGCGATTATGCAAAAAAAGTGACACAGTCTGACTTATAACTACCAATTCTTGATGTTTCAAGCTATGATTTTGATTCAGACTCCTTCCTTGAAGCTTCAGGAACACAATAGGATGATTATTTGGCCTTGAATCGCACTGTAACCTAGTTTTCAGTTTTGGAATTTTTGTCAAAAAACTCAAGCTTGGTTATGGTGTTCTTGCGCAGCTGGGAGCTGAATACTAGGTTTTGTATTGGTATATATGTGTGAACGATTAGGGTTCAAAATTTGGTCCAAAGAATCAATGAATTGATGAGAAAATATTTGATTTCCATGCCATCATTTTTTCAATCTTTGTCAAGCTAATTTGATATCAATCATGTCCAATCACATGGATTCTTTCCAAATCTAATCATGCACGAAATATTGAGTGTATTTCATGCATAAAAAGATTTAAAAACTTAGGTTTGGTATTTTTCATATATTTTAATTAATTAAATGAATTTCTAGCAATTAAAAATTCAAATAAATAAAATAAAAATGATGAAAAACTTCCCTTTGGGCCAAATGGTCGTGCACATGTTTTGGATGATGGATTTTGGAAGAAAAAGAGGCCCATTAGCATTTTTAAGACTTTTGAAGCAATGTTGACTTTTTCAAAATATCCAAACATTTCCCAACTTCCACAAGGTATAACTTGCTCAATTGTTAAGCTTTGCTCATGTTCTTGGACATTTTGGAAAGGTCTTTGAGTCCTCTAACCAATGTCTTTGGTCCCATGTCATTTTTATTTACCAATCTCAAGTTATGGCCTTTGACTTGAAGTCCCTTTTTGTTGACTTTTGAAAATGACCTATAATGTTGAAATTGATAAATTTTTGTGAGAGCATTTCTTGGAATTGAAGTGTGAAGAGGAGTTGTAGGAAATGTATTTATCTTCAAAATGAGCATTGGATGGAATTTTTCTGATGAACCATGTGGAAGTTATGCCTTGGTCAAGTTACAGTTGACTTTTTCAACTATCCAAATATGGAAACTTTTGCATCTTGAGACTTTTTGAGCCAAGCTTTGAGAATCATGATCAAGCATTGATCAGATGATGTTTGTGGCTTCAAAATGAGATGTTGACCAAAAATTTGAACTTTTGACTGTCAAATGACCATTTTGCCCCTACAGTTGACTGTAGTGCAATTAGGGTTTTTGACTGTGCAATTTTGTGCTGTAAGTCTTGAAACTTGATATGAGGATGCTTGACCATGTTTATAAGCATGTGGGACTTGATTGGACCCTTGGAAACTTCATTTTCTTTGTCAGAACCAAAACCCTAATTCTTGACTGCTAGGAGGCCCTTGAACTGTGCAACCCTTGGGGAGATTTTGAAGCTTTGACTTGGCAAATTTTGAAGAATATGGGAGGGCAAATTTTGGGGTACAACACCTACTATCCAAGCTTTCATTTCGAAGTAACCCTACTATCTAGGCTCCTTCTCACAGCCCTACTATCCAGGCTTTCATTTCGAATTAACCCTACTATCCAGGTTCCTTCCCATAGCCCTACTATCCAGGCTTTCATTTCGAAGTAACCTTACTATCCAGGTTCCTTCCCATAGCCCTACTATCCAGGATTTCATTTCGAAGTAACCTTACTCTTTAGGTTCCTTCTCATAGCCCTACTATCCAGGATTTCATTTTTGAAGTGACCCTACTATCCAGGTTCCTTCCCACAGCCCTACTATCCAGGCTTTCATTTCAAAGTAACCTTGATATCCAGGTTCCTTCTCAAAGCCCTACTATCCAGGCTTTCATTTCAAAGTAACACTACTACCCAGGTTCCTTCTCTTTTATCTCCAGACAACAATTTACAACACTGTAAGACCTGCACCCGACCAGATACGATCGATTGCACATTTACCCAATAAGTTATTGTGCAGCCTGGACCCTGACCAGATAAGCAGTTCATTTCTGTCTCCTCAATCAAGAGTTAATCCATAGTAGAGTAATGGATAACCGAAGCTCCGAGACTCTATTTCCCAGGACATAAATCAATATTCCCCGGTGAAGTCCTCCTCAACGGCAGGTACAGGAATTCTCAAAAAGGAATGTCTTATGCAACCAATATCTTTTCTGGATGGCATATTTAAGCCCATCTCCGACGATTCTTCGTCGCCTTCCAAATGGAATCTATAAGCCCATTCCCGATATCACCAATCAGTATTACTTCATGCGAGTGCAAATTTATGGGCACTCTAGTGTTCAATCATCTTCCACCTTCAGATCACGAAAGGCAGACCAGCCAATCTACATCCTCGGGTTTAAGAAGATTGAACAAGGGCAGTTTTTGTACCCCAAAATTTTCCCTCTCATTTTATTCAAAACATACTCCTAGAGGTCCTTAACTTGCCCAAGGATGCCTAAGGATTGACCAGACAAATCCTTCTCCTAAGACAATGAGCCTCAAACTAGGGTTTCCATTTTCAACAAGATGTTTGAGTTCTAAGGGTCCCAATTGGTCTCCATTGCCCTAATATATCCTCAAGATCATTCATGTCATGTTTCATGCGTTGCATAAGAAGTTTGCTCAGTCAATTGCACAGATGCCTGATAATCAACTATACTAGGTCAGAAGTCAACCATGGCCCACATACAGTCAAACTTCAAGATTTTTGGTCAACATCAACAATTGGAATTGACATCCATCATTTGATCAAGGATTGATCATGATTCCTTAAGGAATGCCCCAAATTCATCAAAACTCAAAAGTTGCTAAATTAAGGTTTCTAAAGGAAAAGTCAACCAAACTTTGACCGGGCATAACATTCTCATACTTTATCAGAAATTTCTCATCCAAGGCTCATTTTGAAGATAATCCAATTCTCCACAACTCATCTTCAGCTCTCAAGTTCAAAAATTGCACTCATGAAAAGATATAAATTCAGACATCATAGGTCCTTTTCAAAAGTCAACAAAAACACCTTTTGGGTCAAGGCTTCTTACATGAACATGGAATATCCAATTAAGATAAAACCAAAAGGGTTTTTTAGAGGACATCCTAAGATTTCTAAAAGTCTAAGGACACCCTCTTAGGGTTAAAATTGTGGGAGATATGTATTGTCAAAGTTGACCAATTTTTGGAAATGTGTATGAAGTCAACATTGATCAAAATGACTTTGTTTCCAAATGGGCCCATGTTTTCTTATTTGAAACTTGTTCCTAAGATGGCCCACGACCCCTGAGCTTACCCACCTATTATTCTATTATTTTCATTATTTATTTTGATTTTTTATACATATAAATCAAAATAAATTAATTTAAATAGTAGAGTAATCAAATAAAATCAAAGATTGGATTTTGTGAGCACATTATTAGTCCATGAACAGCTAGCAAATCATCCAAATCGTGCAAAGGCTATTTGGATTGAAAAAATCATGATTTGGTCTATTTTAGAAACAAATCATACAAGGAAAAAAATCAAATCAAATCTCCATAATTTGCAAAGATATGATCAATTTCGTTAACCTAATGCATTCCACTATAAGTACATAACATTCCCACGGCATGAAAAGGGGGTTGGTCATGTAAAACAGCAATATTAAAGTTGCAAATTTTGGAGAAAAAAAGTGCAGATCGGATCCCTCTCCATAGGATAATTCAAGGAGTTTTGAGTCTTCAGTAATCATCCACGCATACTCAGGAAGCTATTCCCATCATCCACAAGGCCTGAAACGTCTAGAATCGTGCCCTTACAGCATCACGGTTTGTCTCTTTTATCCAAACTCGAATTTATTGATTTGCCCATCATAAACATGTTTTGATCATATATTTGTGTCTATCATCATATTTGCAATGTTTCTGGATTGTTTAATCTGAGTTTAAGTGCAGGTATAAACATTTGCCATGGCTAGGGTTCGTAAGCTCTAATTTGGGGTTTCCTTATCTAGGGAAAATTGGACCAGATTATGGGTACCAATTGACCTAGGGCATGATTTCCAGTCGACCTATGCCTTTAGATAGGATTTATTTTGCGTATATTATGTTTTTGAATCTTGCAGGGTGTAACTACAAACAAAAACTGTCACTATAGCCTTTAGTTACGATTTTGTCCGTAGGTAAAAGTCTGATACCAAAAACAACAGTTCTGGGAGGAAGACGATCATGTGGCAGCCATACACTTGCTCATTTGAATTTGGCGTGTGTTTTTGGGCAAGACACTTTGTTTCCATTATATTTTATTTGTTTTACTATATTTACAAATGGTCCAGCTAGCGCAGATGGTTGAGGAGCATTCCTATGAAGCAAACGTCCTGGGTTTGATCCCAGGCGTGTGCTTTTGTGTTTTTCTTGGTATGTCTTTGCAGATCCAATGCGTCACACAACCCAGTGCTCACCATGCACCTCAAGATCCATCACCATTGGATCATCCTTGCCCAGATCCAAACGTCCATTAAAGAGTAGCGCATGGTATACTCCTTGAAGGTGAACCATGCTGAATCAGGCGCAGCCTTAGGTCACCAACAGGATTGGGTCTGGATAAATTCAATTTGCACCTCCCAGAATTACTTTCACACCAGGCCCATTATTTCTTTTTTAATTTCTTTTTGATTTAATTATTTGTTTAATTATTTTTACAAAACAAAATATCTTTTTTTAATTAAATCAAAAATCACAAAAACATGAGAATTAGATTTTTTTTCATAAAATATTTTTTTCATTAATTGATTAGTAATTAGGATAACTAAAATTCTTTTTTTTATAATTAAAAACAATTAGAAATTAGATTAATTTACAAAATTAATTATTCTTTCTCAAAAATCCAAAAAATATTTTTCCTTCATTTACTAATTAAATATCTTTGAATTTAATTTTAGTTCCGTATTTAATTTTGTCGCGCGCATTTATTTCATTATTTTTCTAATTAATGTAATTGCTTCGAGTTTGTAATAGTGTTAACTTAGGTTCATTATTGTTTTCATTTACTGTTTTCCCCAGTTTTTGATTATGTAACCCCCTTCCCAAAGCCTTGTAATAGTTAGGGTTAAATTTCTCGCACTCTATTTCCGTCATTATAAACTGTTAGATGATTGATAATAGGATTGTATGTGAAAGATAAATCCAAAATTTTAAAACGGTAGAAAACCCTAAATGTGCAAAGATAAATAACTGGAAAAAAAAACACTTGCACATGTTCACTCCTAGGGTTTGCCCTACTTCGGTTGCCTTCGGTAAACCGTCATGAAGTATAGGGAGCCTTAGTGGTTGTCTTCTAATCCAAAAAGATAAAAAATAACCCATTCGAATGTTGCCTCGGAAAGATCTTTACGACTCTAGGGTAACTACTAAGGTTTCCTAACCATTGCTTTAGTGATCGTAATTGTCCCTTTCGTCCCTTACAATTGTCCCTTGAACTCCAACGATGGAGCTACCTACTCCTTAATAGTAGGATAACGCTGTCTAAAGGAACTAAGAAAACGAACAGATATTTTTCGAGTAGGTAGAAACTTTTAGGTACTTGCTCAAAACAACAAATTTTTACACATACACTTTCAAACAAGCTTTTCAAATTAAAGTTTTCAAAAACATTTTATCACATCCTTGAGGACTGATACAAGGGTTACCATAAAGTGAAATGCCACACTAAGGCAAATTTCAAAAGTTTTCAATAAAAACACAAGCACAAAAGCAATTTAAGAATGAGCAAGTACCTAAGAGCCCGTGGAAAACCACTGATAGAAAGGGTGCTAACACCTTCCCTTTCTATAATCTACCCCCCGTACTCAGAAACATCTCGAAAAAGGTTTTTTCTGTTCTTTTCCCTTTTCCTTTGTTGCATGAAATAAAAGTTGGTGGTGACTCTTGCTTACCGCGATATTTGCAAATAAAAAAACACAAAACCAATAGTAACAAAAAACAGTCGGTTTCACCATCGTTTCACAGACGGCATTCACATCTATGAGTTGGTCCAGATTGGGGAAAAGAACCACACCATATATTAGAAGGGCCAAGATATATTCAAAAACTTGGAAATCCATATCTTCCCAAAACAAATGAGCCTTCTCCAACAGAAACATGGCTAAGAAACCTTTAACCCCACTTCTTGTTTCCCAATTTGCCACATTGCCGGATCTCTTTAAATGCAAGGCTTTGGTAATAACCTCAGGCTTTGGATTTTCCTCTAAAATGGTGAATGGTATTTGATCAAGCACATGCACTCCTAACATTAGAGATAATTCTTCTGATGTCAGCACCAATTGGTAGTCGGGAAATTTGAAGCAATGATGCACAGGGTCAAAGAATTGGAAGAGCACACGCATCATTTCTTCTTGGAAGTTTGAGGTAGCCAAGTTGAGAAGTCGACATATTTCTTGGTGAAGGGAGAATCTCTAGGCACCCTTGATGCTAGATCTTAAAGTTGAAGATGTACTTTCACGAAGCTGACTCGAATGTTATTTCTATGAGTGGAAGCCATGCCCTACAAAATAGAACAAAGAAAAATTCCTAAATCCTTGAAATGGTTAGTAATAATGCTTATGATGTTATGATGTTTATGATGTAATGAATAATTGATTACAAACAAAGTTCACAAAGACCTTGGGTTTAGGCTTGCATGGGTTTCATAGGTACTCTCTTGAAGTTTAGTTGGTTTAACCTGTCCTAGAAAATAAACAGATTCTAGGGAATCTCAATATCATTAATCTTTCTTCATTGGGCATTGTTTTAGCACAATCATCTTTTCTTGTGGACAAAATAACCCAAAAGTCCGATCTCAATGAGTGTAGTATCAAGTATCAACCAATCTTCAGTTTTGCACCAAAGTCGGCTATCTCACTACTTCCTAATGGCCAAGTTGTTCAACTAAAGAATCTATGGTTAATTAGTGCTTCATGACACCACACAACGGCCCCGTATTATACTCGATTCAACACAAGGGATACCAGTACCAACAAATTTTTCACACTAACCTAGCCATTGTTTCAACCATATCAGTTTATGTCGTGCAGTCTCCACAATCTATTGATACTTACCTAATGGTGTTCCCAGATCCGGGTAGAGGATCTATGCAAAACCCAAACATAACCCATAATGTAAAGAAAGCAAGTCAAACGATGAAAGCATTTAAAGGTGATCTAGTCTCTAAGCTAACCCCACTTTTAATAAATCCCTAGCAGAGTCGTCAGTTCTGTAATACGGTGGGAGAACTGACTTGGGTGTTTTGCGTTTTATCGTAAATATTGCGGATAGTAAGAGTCGCCACCGGCTTTTCTTTTATCCAAATAAGGAAAGGGTGAAAATAACAGGAAAGACCTTTGAGAATTTTCTTGAGTTCGGGGGGTAGGTTATGAAAAGGGAAGGTGTTAGCACCCTTTTCATCTGTAGTTATCTACGGGCTCTTAGTTGCTAGCTCAATTTGAAATGCTTTGTTTGAAATGTGTTTGTGATGGTTTGAAAGTATCTTTGAAAAGTGCCTTTGTTTAGGCAGACTTTGTAATGACTCTCGTCTCTATAAGAATGTATACAAAGTGTTGACTTTTGAAAATATTTCATGGAAAAGTGTTGGTGCGTTTGAAAGATGTTTGGTTTGAAATGTTTGTGAGCAATCAACTGTGAGCGTTCTACCTACTAAAAAAGTCTTTGTTCATTTTCTCCTTCTTTAGATATTGCTATCTTACCATTGATTGATAAGAAGCTCTATCATTGGATGTGAAGGGACGAGCGTGGATCGTCGTACAGTCATAGAAGGCAACATTGTAGGATACCTTAGAAATTTATCTTAAGGGTCTAAGATTGTTTACCGAAGGCAATATTGAAGGATCATCGAGGGACTACGATCTTGTATTCGAGTGTCATCGCTAAAATATACCACGTTCGAGGGATATGACTGTTTATTCTAAGGCAACAAGTGTGGGTTAACCCTAGAGGTGCAAGTGTGTAAATTTTTTTGATTTCATGCACTTTTGTCTTGAATTAGGGTTGTCTATTTGTTGATTTTATGTCTTGCCATACAAACCCTAATTACTAATAATAACGTTGAAAGTGACGAATTGCAGAAATTTAAAGTTCTACGCTATAATATCTTTTTGGGGATGGGGATACAAACCACAAATTGGGGATGAAAGAAATTAAAACCTTATTACTATTATAACCATATTGAGTAATGAATAACAACCAAAATATACAAGAATATAAAGATAATGTAAAAGGAAAAGGAAAATAAAATTGTTTTAGTTTGTGTTTTTTGATGAAAGATTTTTAATCCTAATTAATCTAATAAAAAGAAAGAAAATGAATAATTAGTCTAAGTTGATTTAATGAAACTAAACCTAAATTAATTCATTTAATTTAAGAAATAAAAATAAATTAAACTTATTAGAATAATATTTTTTAGGGTTTTTATGTTTAAGGAAAATCAAGTAAAATAGAAACAAAAAAAATAATAATTAGTCTAAGTATTTAATAAAATATTTTTGGTATTTATAAAAATAATAATAATAAATAATTGAAATTATGGTACAACAGACTCAGATGTCCTATAAGGATGTCGAGACATCTGATCTGACACAAACACACAGACAAGATAAAATAGTACTGAAAAGATAAAGAACACACCCGAATTGTTTACCCAGTTTAGTGTACAACAACACCTAATCTGGGGGCTACCAAGCCAAGAATGAAGTCCACTATCAGTAGTATCAATTTGCAACCCCTACAGCCAACACACCCGTTGACGATCTACGCACTTAATCATTATCCAATAAACCTTTTACCTAGGTCCTCCATATATATGGAATATCCCCATCCCACTTTCAATCATCGTAATGATGTCTAGCAGTCAACACCTCAGTCACTACATCGACGGCCATTCACCAAGATTCTGATCACACAAATAGACAGTTTGGAAGACACACTTCCAGGACAACCTAGATAAGTCTCCAAGCTAAACTCCACTATTTGTTAGCTTTTCTCCTAATGCATCCTGGAGTTGATTCAAAGCTTCCTCCAAGAACAATACACCTCTTACTTATAGGCTTCGAGGTGAACAGTGTAACCTTCACACAACTCGGGAAGTTTACTTTGACAAAACCCTAGACTTCTACATCTTGAACCGTGTCTTTTCTAAGTTACAAACCCTTCTATTTGTAACCTGTTACCCAACTGGTTTTGGGCCTTCAATCACAGCAAGTCAGCTGTAAAAAACTGCAGAAACTTCTGCCCCAAGAAAGGTCTTCAATCTTTAGTTTCCTAAATAATCTCCTTATTTAGAAAGTCTTCATTCTCCTTGATTTCTGATTGAATTTTCTAGACCTTTAAATACGCACCACATAGGATGCAAAATATTATCCTGAATATTCTGCCTCTGTTAAGAATAAACTGAATCTTATTAATCTAGCTTAGCAGGCGCGATGTCAAAGACATCTTCTTCGACATGTTGTTCTAGATGTTGAAAAAGTTCAACACAACATGTTCTGACATTATAATAGGACTTCTTGTTGTACTTGTTCTTCTTAGCAGGTTTATACATCCTATTCTACATTACATGATTGCTGCGATTATTTGTTTTATAAAAATTAAGCCAATCCTAAAACAAGAGAACTAACAATCTCCCCTTTTGGCAAATTTTGGCTAAAACAAATAATCTAAAAATAATTGCCATCTAGGAGATTTCAGAAATACAAAAATATAATCCTCAGCAGTAGTGTTCAGAAGCTACTGCATACAACAATAGATCTTCAGTTAAAAATAATGTCTCAACATCTTGTTCGACATCTTCTTTGTAGCACTCTGAAGAACTCAATTACATCAGCACCAACGAACAACAGCTTCAGGATAAAAGGAAGGAAAGTCCTGAAATTTGGTTGATGCACACAAGGAAGAAAATAGTAGAAGACAATAGCAAAAGAAAACTTGTACTCCCCCTCAATCCGGGAGCATCTTCTAAACATAGAAGACCAATGGTGGAATAATAGAACTCTTAATAACTCCTTAAGACCAAATCAACCACCGTCCCTGATAACTCAGAACACATATCATAATTGTGTTCATAACTCAGATCACAGGTCACAAAGGACAGATCCAAACAAATACATGGTAGAACATTTGATTCGATATGTTTGGACACTATCTCCTATGTAAGCAACATTTCTCCCCGTTTTTGGCCAAAACATGATAAAGGAGGCCTTCACTGACCCAGACCCAGGCACAAAACCCATTTTGGTGATGAGAAAAATACTCACTTGGTATTTAGAGGATATGAGAAGCCTCTATAAATAGAAGATCAGTTTCTTAGAAATTAACAATATCTAATTCTTGGTCAAATAATCGATAATTGCAGATGGAAAAACTGCAGCACGAATCAATATGCATTGTTCAACCTAACTTTGAACGCCTTTAAAAGTTATAGACAGTTTCTGCTGAAAGAACCAGTCCCAATAACTGCACATTCATGGTCAACAACACTTTCTAGAATTCCTTCTTACACAAGGCTAGATGTACATTCTAGAATATTATTTAGTTGGTCTTCCAAGAAACATGTCCTGAACAATTTTCAAACATTCTATCAGACATTGTCTCCAACTTCAACTAAACAAACCTTCAGCAATTTAGTCAAGGATGTTTCTCAGACATCTTCATATGATCAGAGGCATGACCATAATTCCTTCATCTGAATTCTCCAAGTGCATTCCTTTCACTTAGAGTTAGTGTTACACAACACACAGTGACATAAAAAATCAGCTCCAAAAAGAAGATGTTAGAACATCTTCCGTGACATTAATCTCCCCTTCAACCTCACCAGTCAGATTCTCCCCAAGAAAACCAAAATGGAAACACCAACATAGTGTCTAACTGTCTTCAGGACCAGTAGACCTAGCAAATTCAGAACTTCCTTCATTATTCCATCCTCTATCATCAATAATAACATTTATGGATTCCATCATAACCTTAGTTCTGGAGTTAAAGACTCTGTAAGCTCTGCTATTTATAAAGTAACCTAGGAATATTCCCTCATCACCCATGGGATCCATCTTCCTTCTCTGTTCACGATCAGCTAAGATGTAACATTTACTTCCAAAAACATGAAAGTATTTGGCAGTAGGTTTTCTTCCCTTCCATATTTCATACAAGGTGGTTGAGGTGCCTTTTCTTAGAGTGACTCTGTTATGGATATAGCACGTAGTATTCATAGCTTCAGCCCAAAAGTGGTAGGGTAACTTCTTAGCATGAATCATAGCTCTAGCAAATTCCTGAAGAGTTCTGTTTTTGTGTTCCATAATCCCATTTTGTTGAGGAGTAATGGGAGAGGAAAATTTATGATTGATTCCTTCAAAATTTAGTAAATTTATTATTCTCAAATTCCTTTCCATGATCACTTCTGATTCTGATGACATGACTATCCTTTTCTCTTTGAAGTTTTTGACTGAGATCTTTAAAGACTTCAAAAGTTTCTGATTTTTCTCTGATAAAACTTATCCATGTGTACCTAAAGAAGTCATCTATAACAACATAGACATACTTCTTTCCACCAAGACTTTCAACTTGCATAGGTCCCATCAAGTCCATGTGAAGAAGTTCCAAAACTTTTGATGTAGTGAGATGTTTGATCTTCTGATGTGAAATCGTAGTTTGCTTTCCAATCTAGAATTCACCATATACTCTCTCTTCTTCTGTCTTGAGCTTAGGAATCCCTCTCACGGCTTATGATTCTTTTTAGATTTCAACTTCCTCACTGAGCTAACTCTGATTTCCTCATCAAGTTCTTTGCAGGCATCTATTAACTCAAAAATCATATCATCCTTGCTTGAGATCTTGTTTTCAGAGGATGTAGATGTCAAGACAATATCTGAGACATGTTTGCCTGAAAACAACTTGAAGTGAAGAGACAGAGCAGACTCCCTTTTTCATACCACATAGGTACTACAAGGAATCCCAGGGAGTTGATTGAGAGTAATCCCACAAATAAGAGAGGGAAAGACACTAGGCATCTTGGTTGCACAGGTTCCTGCATGCTTTACAATTTGTTGAAAAATGTAAGCACCATAATCAAACATCTTATTTCCAACAACATAAATGAATTTTCCTAAACCCACTGTAATGGTTGAGGTATGATTGGTAGGGACCCAATTAACAGCTCCAATTTTATGCAGGATATCATATTTCACACTTAACTTACTAACAAGGAGCTTATACTTCATAGGACATACATTCACCTGGTTTGCAATTATGGCTTGGCAAACCTGATTATCAGTTACTTGTTAAATAAGTGTGACATCTCCTAACAACCAGTAGGATAGTCTTCTTTATCATATTCATTACTGGAGAGAAAAATAAATTCTCGCAGAACCAGTACATCCTCTTGGAGAAGGATGGTATACTCTAGCAACATCTAGCTAGAGTCTTCAGAGAATCATAAGGACATAAACATCTACATCTTGTAGCAACATGTCTCAGGATGTTATCCAGCACCATCCCCATAGGAGGGCAATAACTCTATACGTTTGAACATCACAAGCTCCAAACAAACCAATTAGTCCACTGACTCCTCCTTTCATGGATAATCAAAAACTTCATTATGGAGATAACATAACACTAAACACCTACTAGTTCACTGGGAATAACTCCAAGTATCCTGAACTAGTCACATAACAAGGACACCTCTGATTCATGCCCTTGCACCTCCACACGTATTGGCTTAACTCTTTGGGTGGCTAACATGTCATGCAACCATAGTCTGAAACCAACTTCCAATCATTTCTTAGTGTGCTTAAAAGCTTTAATAAGATTCAGACTCTCCAACATAAGGAATACCCCTTAACGAATGTATTGATTAAATCCTCCTTCTACACATTACTAGTAGTTGCTAACACTAGTAAAGTCTTCAAACCAAGACAGTAGTTATGCATTACTTGAGCATACTTCTCTAAACAAACTCAGAAGCTTCTTATTCTAAACCAAGGATAATACTGCCACGTCTGAATGAGGTGGTAGAATATTTAAGATTCACAATCCCAAGTCTCTCCCACAGACTATCATCAACAATGATGTTACAACATCATTTGGGACACTAACAACTTTACTACAGAACCTATAGCTTTCGTTCTAGAATCAGCATCCAAGGGACTTATTTCTATACATTCCCTTTACAAACCTCCCAATATACACAATAGGATCCCAATAGATCTCATCTTCGGCATCTACCACAAATCAGAGCATAATTTAAGAGACAGAAGCTCTCAAATATTTTCTGAAAGACATGTTCAGAAACCAGATTTGTACTCAATCATAAAAAAAACACTCAGCTCCCATCAAGGTATTTGTAGTCAACTTCCATGCATCATCCTAATAAATACTCAGTCTCCTGTCAAAGTACTTATCAGTTAGTCAGATAGGATTACCTTCTCACACTAGGTAGGACTTTAATCTGACATCCTTCTTCTTCACACCTGTGATACTTTCTGAATCTTTGGCATGACATCCGATCATGGCATCCAAAACATTCCAGATTTGGTCAACTTTGGAGAACACACAATTTTTCTTCTTACTGAACCATGATATGAGATAATTCCCCAGAAAGAAACATCCTCATGATGTACTTTTTCTATCATCGGCACTTCATGTCCAATCATCATCACAATATCCACTTAATGAAGAGCTACAACATGCCATAGTCACTTTTCACATTCACATACTTCAGTATTCTCTTCACATGGTTGGCATGGCTAACTTTGGGATCAGCTTGATATCTAGCACATACCCCTTTTTCATCTTTAGACAACTTCAGATGTGTGGGAGCAGGTGTTCTCTTGTGACTGGAATTTTCCATCCCAAATTTCTTTACTATATTCTTAGCATATTTTCTCTGAGATAGGAATATGAAGTCTTCCATTTGTTTAACTTGAAGATGAAGAAGGTAAATTAACTCACCAACAAGGCTTGTCTCAAATTCTAACTGCATTTGCTTGACAAAATGTTGAACTATCTCATTTGACATCCCACCGACCATAATATCATTAATATAAATTTGTGAAATCATGATATCCCCTTATTCTTCCTTGACAAAAGGAGTTTTGTCTATACCATCTTTCCTATATCCATTCTCACCAAGAAATTCGGTCAATCTCTCATACCAAGCTCTTGGAGCTTGCTTTAATCCATACAAAGCTTTCTTCAGTTTGTACACATGGTTAAGAAAGAAAAAAACTTGGATCAATAAATCCCTTAGGTTGTTCCACATAAACTTCCTCATTCAAATAGCCATTTAGGAAGGCACTCTTTACACCCATTTGAAACAGCTTAAACCTCATAATGCAAGCAACTCCTAAGAGTAGTCTAATTAATTCAAGTCTAGCCACAGGAACAAAGGTTTAATAAAAAACAACTCCTTCAATTTGAGTGTATCCTTGAGCAAAGGTCACTTTTATTGCTGAAGAAACTGAGATGTTGTTCAAACATCTGCTACGACATCATCCATTGTTACTATGGTTCTGGGGGAAACATCCATAGTAACTCATACTCAAATCTTATGGGGGAAACACAAGGAAACATACCAACAACAACTGATCCATCTTCAGGATCAGACTACCAACATATGCATGGGATTGCACGAGCCACGTCTCAATAAGCTCTTCTTCAGACCTCCTGTCTAACTTTGATATGATGGATTCCATTGGCTATACCTACATAAGAGATTCCCTCTGTTAGGTATCTATACAGACTTTTCAAAGGAGTTTGTTTCCCCTGATTTTTCAAAAATAGTGCCCTTCAAATTTTGACATCTTCAAAGATGTCATGACATTTTGTCTGACATCATATCAACCCTTGACAAGGGAACAAATTTTGAGGATACACAAAGATAATCACAAATTCTCTTCATCAAGGGAAATAAAAACAATACTCAGGAGCATCAAACATTATGGTTAGATCACAGTACTCCTCTTTAAACATAATCTGTTCTATGGCAACAAACAGGATTCCATGAATCTGGTTCCTTTGATCAGAAGGATCTTCCAGATACGACCTCATCTCATATGCCTAAAGGGTCTGGTGGAGATTCTTTTATGAGTTCTTCTCAAGAACCTGGAGCTCAACCTCTATACTTCCATAAGCCTTGGTCAGAAATAAACTGACACAAGGAGTAGATAAACTATTGATCGTGTCCTGATCAACCTGTACAAACTAGATGCCTCCTCTTCCAGATCAGGAGTAGGTTCCAAACAAAATTATTCGTAACATTTTTATTCAGCACCCAAGGAATCTATTCTTCAACTGGTAGTTGCATACTGAAACAACCGACCGAATCGTCATCTGATAATACAATCAATGAAGTCGCCACGGAATGTCTTTTATCTCATCAAAAGGGAAAGGTAAACATCGAGAAAACCTAAGAAGGGTGAAATCACGATCAAACGACCGAGAGATTGGGTAAGGGAGTCAGTTACGCGAGGGGAAGGTATTAGCACCCCACACGCCCGTAGTACTCTACGGTATCCACTCTTGTTTATTCAAAACTAAGGGTGTGTTAGGATCTATATCTAGGTTGTACAGGGAATGCATGCAAAAGAAAGGAGAAAAGAATATAGGGAAAATAAAAGTTATGCTCGTTCGGGCCCTACCCCAATGCCTACGTATCCCTTTTAAGGAATCAGAGCAGCCGTAGTTCGGCTCATATATTTTGGTTGGTTTTTGTTTTTTAGTTAAAAAGACAAAAGTAACAGTCAAGATGGCAAAACATCAAATAAAATGACAAAACATCAACGATGATGATAAAACAACAAAAGGGATCGACAATACATCACATGGTAGCATAAACTCAGATAATATGATAAAATGTCAGCATGATAACAAAATATCAGACAAGACGACAAAACATTACACTTAACAATGATATTGAAAATCAAAGTAGGATGACAAACATGAGCGATGGCGAAACATCAACAAAAGACAGCAAGATAGCATGGCAAAGATGACGAAAAATCAACAATCCAAATGATAAAACAACACACCTAACAATGATATTGAGAATCAAGGTAGGATAAAAACATACGCGATGGCGAAACATCGACAACAAACATATGCGATTGTGAAACATCGGCTAAAAGATAGAAAAGTAACATGGCAAAGATGGCGAAACATCAACAATTCAGATGATAAAACATCACACCTAACAATGATATTGAGAATAAAAGTAGGATAACAAACATGTGCGATGGTGAAACATCGGCAATAAACATATGCGTTGGCGAAATATCGGCTAAAAGATAGTGAAATAACAGGGCAAGGATGGCGCAACATCAAGTTAAAATAAGTTTAAAACAAAGCCAAATGGCGCACAAACAATTAAGATTGATTTGTATTTTTTACTTTTAAAAAGGATTTAAGTTTATTATAGATGTTTTATGATTTTTCAAGAAGAAGTTTTAGTTTTAAGATGCAATATGCAAAGAAAGGAAAAATAACTATGGGAGACTAGCCTAACACTACTCCTAATGTTATCATACAATGATTGACCCTAAGGCTGAGGATGAAAGAGGGAAGGTTCTACCATATGTTAGCATGCATGGATATCTATCCTAATATCTAGCTCAAAAGCTACTCTAAACGAGTGATCCTAAGGGAAGCAGCAAAAATGTCAGAGATCATGTGGCAAAAAAACAAGCAAACTGATGGCAAAACATCTGGACAAACAAAAGCTAGAAAATCAAACACCTACAAGGCGCAGGCCTAGTAGTAGAAGGGGAGGTCCCGCCATAGACAAGCAACCAGGCATCAGACCAAGGGTCAAGTCATAGCCAAGGGGAGTGTATCACCCGAGTCAACAAGCTATAGAATTATAGGAATACAAAAGGGTCCTTAACCGTGATATCAATTACCAGGGCAAGAAAGATCTGATGGAAAATACATAGTGCACGCGTACACTAAGCATCAGTGTTGGTCAACACGAGCTAAAGAAAGCGTGAAGATCCGATTGCGGGAACCCTTTGCACTTGCCTTTTAAGGACTTAAGTTCATTCAGATCTTGGGCACATGTTCGGAGCATCTACTTGTAGAAAGTGAGCATAGGAACGACATGGACTGGAATGTGCAGGGGTCAATTATGAACCCTTTTCGCTCGCCTCTTTTGAGGACTTATCACCTGTAATCTAATGCGGGCACAAATATAAACACACGTGCATATATTTGGGAAAATAACATTTGATATTTGGTTTGTATTTTTTAATTGTACTATTTGCGAAGATCTCGATTAATACATGATTGGAAAAAAGATTTAATGCAAATAATATAGAAAATAATATATAAATTTTTGAATGAAAATGATTTATTTGATCATATAATAATACTTAATAGTAAATATATTAATAATATTTAAAACATAATAATAAAAACTAATAATAATAATAATGATTATAAATGAAAAAAGAATAAATAATAAAATATAATATAAAAAATAATATAAAAAGAAATAATAAAAAATATTAATGATTTAGGTAAACTTGGGGGTATATTTTCAGTTGCGAAGTAAATAATAGGGGTGCTAAAATAATTCAGACTAGACCCATTATTACTAGCTGGACAGAGGGGTGCACGTTGTTATTGCATTTGATAAAAGGTGGAAACGGGGTGTTAATCGATAATTAAGATGTACGTTAAGAGAGAGTACTGGTTAGTAAGGACAGAGGCCCAAAAGACTTAACTCAATCAAACCCTAATTAAATTCAATAATATAAAAAATAATAATAAATAAGTAAAGAAGAATTGGGACTTGGAGGCTACCACTGCCCCTCTCACCTGATGCATCTAAAAAGAAGCTTTTACTATGCTTCTTTTTTTTTAAAACCACACAACAAGAACCAATAGTAAGCTGACACATGTCCACCCTTATTTTAAATAATAAAAAAATGGCAAAGTGAATAAAGGAAAGGCTAGAACGATGAAACACAGAGGAAACTCACTCTTTCCTTCTTCGAAACATCAATACACAAAATCAAATGTTACAAATGTTACCCCAAATCGGAAATTGATCAAATGAAAGAGAAAAGGAAGATACCATGGTTGAACCGACGGTGCCGATCTCGGTTGAACTCTGAGCGGGGAACAAAGGCGGAGTTGAAGGCGGCGGCGGTCCGGCGTGGGGATGTCGGAGGATCAGCAACTGCTGTTCAGTTGCGGAAATTGGAGTGTATTGCACAGATTCTAGTCGTCGACACCAAGGCGTGGAGATTGGGCGGTCTTCCCGGCGATTGCAGGTCGTGGCCGAAGAAGGCGTTTGATGGAGTTCGCGGCAAATCTCCGTCAACAGCTTTATCTCTCTTTCTCCTTGAATCTTCTTCCGACATGTAAACAAAAGAGAAAGATTCTGAAAATAATGTTTGTCGTTATGCATCTCATTCACAAGCTGTTCATATGTTGCTTGTGTGGCTGAAGCGAACTGTAGTTTTGCAACCGGGTGGATTCGACTTCTTCCATTTTTTCCGGATGATGGTGCTTGGCTCCCGGGCGGAGGAACGTGAAGCTTCGGCGGCGGGAAAGGTTGTGGAATCGGTTGATCGTGGTGGAGGTCCAACGATGGGGTTCCGAGCGGATCCGATCTGGAGAGCATGATGGCGGATTGGGGGTTTGCTTCTCCATTCTTTTTTTTTTCTGCAGAGACAAAAATCATGACAGTTCTTCCAGATTTTTGTTTTGGGACTCTGCTGCCCTTTTGTTAATGATTTGATTGTGGTTGTGAATCACTTTGAATGTTATGGATTAGAGAAAACAAATTTTGAACCTGATTTCCCTAAACAATTTTAGCAGATTAATGGTTAGATATGATGTTAAAAATATGAGAATGTTTTTTGTGCAAATTTCATTGTAATTTGATACTGATTTCCATGGAATAGTGGTAAAGTGGTTTGAAATTGGATGTGTCGTATTATGCAAGGTGATTTGGTTATGAATAAAGATGATGAAGACTTTGACATAAAGAAAAAGGGTTTGTGGAAGAAATTGTCAGTATGAATGTATGGCCTACAAAATAAGGTTTCATGTTAGAATGATAATAAAATGATTTAAAATGTAAATAAAAGTCAGATCCTCGGTTAAGACAGCGGACAAATAACAATTAATGAATTGAAAACAAAAAGGAGTTAAAAAATATTAGGGAGGGTGTCTCATATTTAATCATCGGCCAAGATTGAAAACGTAGAAAACACTAATTGAAAAAACATATTCGAAAATAAAAATCAATTGAAAATATATGACAGTGAATAATTATTTTCTGTTTTTTTACAAAAATACAAATAATTATTATATTTTCAAACAGACTTGAAAGCAAAGGAATTTTATATTTGTAACACCTAAATTCGAAAATAAGTTTGACTGTAGCACTAAGGAGAACAAATTTGAGGTATGACAATACGTCTGTGAGTTGTGTTCTGATTTGTTATATGTGTGCTTTGTGAAGGGCGATGCTATGGTCTTTATAGAGTGAGAGTTTAAAGGATGTTGGATGTTAAACAAATATTTTTGCTGTTAGGTGAGTCTATGACGTTGTTGATCGTTATGGGATTTTCTGCAAGTTATTTGGAAAGGTTTAATGTGATGGATTGGAGAGTCAATTTGCGCAGAGGGTTTGGGGAGTATGGTTGTAGTGTTATTGTAGTGGTAAATGTTGCAGGTTTAAGTGTAAATTTTCTATTGCAGGATGATGTTAGTGGAGTTCAATTTGGATGATGCAGGGTAGTGAGGAAGATGAAGATTGATAATGGTGATGTAGTAGTTTGAAAAGGCTGTGAGGTGTGAGTGAAGGTGAGGATTCTTGTGTGTGAGATTTTGTGTAATTTTTCTCTCCCTTCAGTTGGTTGTTGATATGATTTTATAGAATGAGAGGTGAGATTTTAGGAGGGAAAATGAGATAACTTTGAACAACTTTGGTGTACTACTTCATATTTTTCTTGTGCAGGTTTTATGTATGTCTATTTCTGCGCGCGTTTTTGGATTGTTTATGATACAGTGCAGCAGCAGGGATTTTGGAGTTTTATGGACATATTTGCAACATGAGTAGTAGAGTTTGGATTGTTTTATTTGGCCATTTTGTGGACTGGTTTTAGAGCAGGTTTTCTAGAGGAGCAGCAGCATATTTTTGGTATTACTATTCAAGTTTTATGCAGCTTGGACAAGGACAAGGCATAATTTATGAATAACATAGTGGTTTTGGACTGACATTTGACAGTATTTTTTTGGATTTATTTTACACAAGGAGACAAGTAGACATGACATAACATAATAATAATAATAATAATAATAATAATAATAATAATAATAATAATAATAATAATAATAATAATAATAATAATAATAATAATAATAATAATAATAATAATAATAATAATAATAATAATAATAATAATAATAATAATAATAATAATAATAATAATAATAATAATAATAATAATAATAATAATAATAATAATAATAATAATAATAATAATAATAATAATAATAATAATAATAATAATAATAATAATAATAATAATAATAATAATAATATAATAATAATAATAATAATAATAATAATAATAATAATAATAATAATAATAATAATAATAATAATAATAATAATAATAATAATAATAATAATAATAATAATAATAATAATAATAATAATAATAATAATAATAATAATAATAAATAATAATAATAATAATAATAATAATAATAATAATAATAATAATAATAATAATAATAATAATAATAATAATAATAATAATAATAATAATAATAATAATAATAATAATAATAATAATAATAATAATAATATAATAATAATAATAATAATAATAATAATAATAATAATAATAATAATAATAATAATAATAATAATAATAATAATAATAATAATAATAATAATAATAATAATAATAATAATAATAATAATAATAATAATAATAATAATAATAATAATAATAATAATAATAATAATAATAATAATAATAATAATAATAATAATAATAATAATAATAATAATAATAATAATAATAATAATAATAATAATAATAATAATAATAATAATAATAATAATAATAATAATAATAATAATAATAATAATAATAATAATAATAATAATAATAATAATAATAATAATAATAATAATAATAATAATAATAATAATAATAATAATAATAATAATAATAATAATAATAATAATAATAATAATAATAATAATAATAATAATAATAATAATAATAATAATAATAATAATAATAATAATAATAATAATAATAATAATAATAATAATAATAATAATAATAATAATAATAATAATAATAATAATAATAATAATAATAATAATAATGCTAATAATAATAATAATAATAATAATAATGCTAATAATAATAATAATGCTAATAATAATAATAATAATGCTAATAATAATAATAATGCTAATAATAATAATGCTAATAATAATAATAATAATGCTAATAATGCTAATAATAATAATGCTAATAATAATAATAATAATGCTAATAATAATAATAATAATAATAATAATAATAATAATAATAATGCTAATAATAATAATAATAATAATAATAATGCTAATAATAATAATAATAACTAAAAAAAAGTTAATAATAATGCTAATAATAATAATAACTAAAAAAAGTTAATAATAATGCTAATAATAATAATAACTAAAAAAAGTTAATAATAATGCTAATAACAAATACATAAAAACTAAAATAAATAACATAAACTAAACTTAATATTTTTTTGTCTTTTGAATCTAAAATTGAAAAAATAAAAATGCAATTTAAAAAGACTTATATTCTCTAATGTAAAACGACAAAGATTAAACTATATTGTTTTGAGATTTTAGATTTAACGATGCAAAAATAAAAAATAATAATAAAAATGAAACTATATTTTTTGATATTTTTGAATTAAAAGGAAAGAAACTTGCAAAATGAAATCAATGATGCCAATTGCATATATTTTATTGGATTTTTTTATTAAAGAAAAACATGAATAAAACAAATCGAAATTAAATTCTATCGACTTCACAAAAATGACTTCTAACGTTTCCATTTTCGTGTCTCTTTCAAACATAATCAACTCTTGACTTGTAAAGAAAAGTTCTAGATGTTGTCAAGGAGAATCATATGTAAAAGAACCACTAAAAATGTCGAAATTTGAAAAAGTTATGAATTTTTAAAATCTGACTTGAGAATTTGCAAAATTAGGTCGAATCGCTTGTGAACATTTGTTATGTAATGATGCAGATGAGAAGTGGGATCTTAGGTCAAAATTTAGGGTATGACAACATTTCATAAGGAACTCTCGAAAGAGAGTTGAACCAAATTCAAAGTGTGCATAAATACTTTAGAAAACCATGACCTAACTAATTTTCACTTTGACAAAGTACTCAAAAGTATAACTTGTGATGAATCCAAGAAGGACATTGATTTGATGATCATTCATTTTGATTGAACTTTCATATTTATCCTTTTCATGTTAGTTATCTTTCTCCTCCTCGTGTTTCACCGATTTAAATTGATCAATTCCTTCTTCAGTGTCGTTGAGTATGTCTCTTGAAGATACACCTAGATCATGAAATGAAATACCTTTTCCGAGCATTCTCAAATACAACTCCAAAAGTAATTTATGCATCTTTTACCAATAAAATAAAACTTATTGTTGCTTTCTAGATCACATATTCCATCTTCTTGCCACATATACAATATGATTAAAATATGTTCATACACCTTGAGCCGTCATAAATGAGAACCCATATTCTCTTCATATAGTCAATACAATGTTCCTACAAAAACAACAAAACAGGTTAGGCACCCAATCTCCATTGGGTTCTTGGGGGTTAATAAAAAATTAGTTGCATTTGGGCAAGCCTTTCATGCAACCATAGCAACAATTTAAATCTTCACTATCACTAAAATCACAATCAATATTCTCACATTTTGAGAACCTTGAACAAAAAGTCCTAAGAGCTTAAGACTTTGTTCCTTCCTCCTTATTTGTGACTTTCTACTTTTTCTTCTTCTTCTTCTTCTTCTCAAGCTTTTTCTCATGCTTGTCTAAGAAAGTAATTTCTTGCTCATGTTCTTCAAACTTACCAAACAATATAGTGAGATTAAGTGTTATAAGATCATTGGCTTCCATGATCGCGGTGACCTTCGGTTACCAAATCCTAGTAAGATATCTCATAACTTTGTTAGTAGAAATTGCATTGGAAATAAGATTACCAAGTGAGCTCAAACGAATAATGAGATTTAATATAATTTTATTATCATCATTATTCCATAGTGTTTCTGTCTTAGGTGTGACAATGTGTTGGCTCCTAAATTCGACACCCTTGTTTGTTATCAATATAGACCATTAATTATGAGTCAGAAGAGTTTCCTACATAAGAAGGCTTCGACCAGCTGATCCTGTCGAAGGCTCATCAGAGAATGACAAGGTACTTAGAGAATTTCCTTTAAGTGGGAATCTTGTCGTCTTCGACGTCGAAGGAACCTCTCGACAAAGGTACCTGGTGCCTAGGGTCGAACGGTTTGAGATTTGAATGCTTGGAGGGAAAACGGTTCCTAACAGTTACCAAGTGCAACATGCCGAGATCAGGAGCGTCGAATGCTGTGAGCGTGCCATGTGGCGTCATCTCGAAGCGACGTAACTGCCCAACGATTACTTAGGATTTGTTTTAGTATAAATACTAGTTGTTCATGTAGTTTTCGAGTGTGTTCATCATTTTATACAAGTCACTCATCTAGATTCAAGTACCCAGCGTGAGCGAAAGAATCGTTGAGAATGTATGTGTGAAACACCATTTAAATTAATCAAAGTCTTTTATATTCAAGCACTTTATTGCTTTTCATTTACTCATCTCCGTCGAAGCCTTTTATTTAACGCTTGTATTTATTCTATCAAGCTTTTCTTCATGCAATTTACTTAAAGTGTCTTTACTTTACCGTTATTAATCACCATTAGGATTAGTCAAACTCCAGAAAATCAACCATGTCTTAGGATCAATATGATCGATCCTGCGAGTCACCAAATAAGTAACCTTTTGGAAGATTAGCGGTTGTTTACCAATTTCCACGGTAAACAAATTGGCACGCCCAGTGGGACCTTGTGTTGATTTTTAAGTTTAACCGTTTTATACAAAATATCCTTCTTTTTCGAGAGTATTGCATGTTATTGAGAAGTGGTAGAATATACACCAACGATACCAATACTAGGAGAAGAAGTGAAGCGATGGCGAATCCGCCAAACAATGGCGAAATCCCACAAACAAACGTGGGAACAACGGTCATCCCAGCCGTAAGTGAAATGGTAACCGCTGGTTCAACACCAGCAGTAACGATCACACAAACGGGGCCATTACCTCCATTTACTGGCCCCAGAATGCCTTTGGGAACTCCCCCACCAAGGGGAAACCAAGGAACTAGGCCTTATGTTCCCCCAGGTTTTTCGACAGTCGGTCTAAATCGAGAACCACTCTATGGCATGCCAACTTCTGAATTGGCTAGCCTGACGAATGCTGCGTCCATTTTTTCAGACCCTTTAGTGAGCGCCTCTTCGCCACTCCAAGGTTCTGGAGTTGGTATGGCGAACGAGGGTAGGACCCAACTCTTAGGAGGAACGTCCCAAGTAATGCATGGCCTTACGAATGCCTCGACAGCAGTCTTGAGGCAGCAAATGGAGGAAAGCAACCACGATATGGTTCAAATGTTGGCACAAACTTTAAGCACAGTGCTAAATCCTCTAATACAAAATACCACCCAGTCGAATCAGCAAATGACAGCGCAAATGGCGCGTCTGGCTGACTTTTTTGGGGTACCCCAACCTATTCGACAGCCCCAAAGGGCACAGATAAGGGGAAACCAAGGTATACTTCTAGAGGAAGAAACCACTATTAACCAAGTCCAGCAGTCTGTCGAAGAAAACCTTAGGATGCGAATGGAACAACCCGGGGTCGAAGAACCTAGAGTCATAGCCCCGGAAGTAAGGATAGTCAATAGAAACCAAAATGTTGACGAAGTAGTTCAACAGATCCAATACCAGAATATTGGTTTGGAAAATAACTTGACAGCCATGATCGAAAGAATCATGATGCAAAATGGGATGAATACGGGCTTCCGTAGGCCCAACTTTACATCCCCACTGTCAGAATATGTGTTACAAACGGACTTACCTCCTAGATGCAAAGTCCCTAAGTTCACTAAATTTTCAGGGGACACGACAGAATCCACTGTCGAACATGTGGCGAGATACTTGATCGAAGCAGGAGAGATTTCAAACAATGAAAACCTGAGGATTAAGTATTTCCCAAGTTCCCTAACAAAGAACGCGTTTACTTGGTTCACAACTCTTCCCCCCAATTCGATCCACCATTGGACCCAGTTGGAGAGATTGTTCCATGAGCAATTCTACATGGGACAAACCAAGATAAGCCTGAAAGAATTGGCCAGTGTAAAGAGGCGATTCACTGAACCTATAGACGAATATCTAAATAGGTTTAGGTTGCTCAAAGCAAGATGCTTTACGCAAGTTCCAGAACATGAGTTAGTCGAAATAGCCGCAGGAAGTCTAGATTATTCCATTAGGAAGAAATTAGACACTCAATACCTGAGAGACATGGCCCAATTGGCCGATAGGGTTCGACAGGTAGAACGCCTTAAAGCTGAAAAAGCCAGGGCGACAAAAACTCATAAAAGAGAAAGGATAGCATATGTCAAAATGGACGATGAAGATCCAGAAACATGCGACGAACCTATAACCATCGAAGAAAGTGAGGTCGATTTAGCGGAGTTAAAACAAGGGCCACCATACTCTTGCAAACTACTAGTCCCCTCAAATGGAAAAAACCCCACTGGTCCTGAAAGGGCCAACGATAGGTTTCCTAAAAAGACTTACAGTTTTGATATTACAACATGTGATGAAATTTTTGACTTACTTGTAAAAGATGGCCAAATGATAATACCCCAGGGGTAAAAGTGCCTCCTCTTGATCAAAGAAAGAAAAGAGGATTTTGTAAATATCATAATTTTCTGGGCCATAAAACATCACAATGTTTTCTTTTTAGGAATCTCGTACAAAATGCTATCGAAGAAGCGATGTTGAAATTCGCCGATAAGACCCCCATGACTGTGGACTCTAACCCTTTGCAGGCTGAAGCCTATTATGCTGAACCTTCAGAGGTGAATGTGATCGAGGCTTCCAGAAGTCAGGTGAAAAGGCCAGGAATAACTATGGTCGAAGTCACCAAGGATCATATCAACATGCCAATCTTTGGCAGTTTTTCTGGGAATCTTTCTAGAAAAACAATCGAAGCAGTCCAAAAAGCTGCTGAAGGCCCAAAATTGGAGACAGGTGGAGCCTTAAAATCTGGAGCTAAACCCAGTTCCTAATTGGCTGCAGTCCAAGGCCAGATAGAAGACTTGGAGGCCCTGATGAAGAAGATGACTCTTGCTACCAAAGACACCATGAATGTCAACATGGTCGAAATCTCTGAATCGAAAGCTTCAGAGGAGGCCATTAGGCAAGAGAAAGCAAACAAAACGGCTTTCCCTCGGGAAAACGAAAATCTGGAAGATTTCCTGCAAAGATGCCAGAAGAAGAAGTCAGAAGTGATGTTGTGTCCTCGATGCAACTCGATTTTCGACAAGAAAGCTGCTGAACACATCCAAGGTGTAAGAGCAGCAAACAAAAGAAGGGAAGGTGTTGATGTTCGACATGACCCCAGAAGAACCTACCAAAAGGGTTCAAATCAAGAAAAGAGGCCACTGACTTTCAGGCCTCCAACCAATGTGCCAGTTGATATGTGGCATAAAACATCGGGTCGAAAGAGACCGAGCAAAGAAAGGTGGCACTCCTTCGAAGTGCCAAGAGGTTCATCTTTGACACACAAGAAAGAACCTCAGGTTGTTGCCTCCAAAGTGACCCAGGTATCAAGTAACTACAAGGGAAAGAATCCCATGTCTCGATCCCAATGGAGAAGATACCAGAGGCGGCGAAAGGCTGAGAGGGAAGCTATCAACGAACCAAAGCCAGAATCAAGTTCAAATGTCCCTCAGCGAAAGCAGAGAAAGCATCTGGAGAGGCAACCAGTAACCAATAGACTGGTATGGCCTAACCAGGGCGAAGTTGATGACAAAGATGGCTCTGAGTCTGATGACACCCTAGATATCATGGTGAACATAGTCTCAGTTTTGCCAAGAGAGTTCAACCTCCAGATGGAGGTTGAATCGAACGACTGGGAAGTCGAACAAGAAATGGCCAAACATAGGCCAGTATGCTACTTCGTTATGGATAATGGCCGTACCGAAGAGCAAAATGGTTTCTTCGAACCACCTACTGAGGCGATGAAAAATCACCTCAAGCCTTTATTCATAAGGGCAAAACTCGAAGAAGCCATCGTAAATAAGATCTTGGTGGACTGTGGGGCAACCATCAACATCATCCCTCACTTCATGCTGAGAAAAATAGGCAAGAGTGATGAAAACATCAAGCCTCATAACATGGTCCTGTCGAATTATGAAGGCGGAATAGGGACCACTATGGGTGTGATCCAACTAGACCTCAAAGTAGGATCCATCCTTCGACCAACTATGTTTATGGTCATATCGGCCAAACCAAATTATAATCTTTTGTTGGGCCGAGAATGGATACATGGTGTTGGAGCAGTACCATCATCAATGCACCAAAGGTTAATACTATGGCATCCTGATGGAATAGTCGAAAATATAGAAGCGGATCAGAGCTATTACTTGGGCGAAGTAAATCACCTGGGGAGAGCTGACTTCGACAAAAATTTGGCTCACATTGGGCCATGCCCAACACCTGACTTCGACATGGCGCCAGCGCCAAATGCTTTTTGTTCCTTGTACCTGAACCATGAGCATGGTTTTCAATGGGACAGAGAAGACTTGTCCCACATTGATTTCAGTGGGCTAACTGACATCCAACCAACTGGTTGGGGAAGTGAATTCAGTGATAATGACTGAGTCACAATCACTGCAGCGAATTTCGGCTTATGTAGCCGAAACAAGGATGATAGCGGCTCTCGAAGCCGAAGTAAAATATATGGCCACTCAAGCCAACGATCAAGAGCTATCTTCTGCAGGTCCTGGAAAGGATTTCGATTCAGAACCTCCTGATATCATGACAGAAGGAATGCAGGAGCAAAGGCTCGACGCCATCTATGAAGATGAGCCTTTGGGATTCGAAAAGGACCCCCTGGAGAACAACATCAAAATGTTAGCATAGGATCCTTTAGAAGAAATCAACTTGGGCGAAGGGTTAGAGAAAAAGCCAACTTACATCAGCGCCAAAATAGACCCAGAGCTCGGGTTTGAAGTGATCCAATTGTTAAAGGAGTTCAAGGACTGCTTTGCATGGGATTACGACGAGATGCCTGGTCTCGACAGAGGATTGGTAGAACTTCAGTTGCCAATCAAACCTGAGAAGAAGCCAGTCAAGCAAAGTCCAAGACGCTTCGCTCCAGAAATACTGTCGAAGATCAAAATGGAAGTCGAAAGACTGCTGAAGTGCAAATTCATACGAGCTACGAGGTATGTCGAATGGATTGCAAACATTGTGCCAGTAATTAAGAAAAATGGCACGTTGAGGGTATGCATAGATTTCAGAGATTTGAATGCTGCCACACCCAAAGATGAATATCCTATGTCTGTGGCGGAAATGCTAGTCGATTCTGCCGCTGGCCATGAGTAGCTGAGCATGCTCGATGGTTACTCAGGATATAATCAAATTTTCATTGCTGAAGAAGATGTGTCGAAAACAGCTTTTCGATGCCCCGGGGCTTTAGGCACTTACGAATGGGTAGTGATGCCTTTTGGCCTAAAAAACGATGGGGCAACATATCAGCGAGCGATGAATTCTATCTTCCATGATTTTATTAACACTTTTATGCAAGTGTATATTGATGATATTGTTGTAAAATCTGTTTCCAGGAAGAACCATATAGACCACCTTCGAAAATCATTTGAAAGAATGAGAGAACATGGTCTGAAAATGAACCCTTTGAAGTGTGTGTTCTGTGTAAAAGCTGGAGATTTCTTGGGCTTTGTCGTCCACAAGAAAGGAATCGAAATCAACCAGAACAAGACGAAGGCAATCTTGGAAGCGAAAGCGCCAACGAACAAGAAGGAACTGCAATCTCTGTTGGGCAAGATAAATTTCTTAAGGAGATTCATATCTAACCTAAGTGGAAAAGCTTAAGCCTTCTCACCCTTACTTCGATTGAATAAGGAAAGATTCGAGTGGGGGCAAGAGCAACAAGAAGCCTTCAACAAGATCAAAGGGTATCTCACCAAGCCACCTATTTTGGTGCCTCCTTGTAGCAACAGGAGTATGAGATTGTACATAGCTGCATCCGACAGAACTTTGGGAAGCATGTTAGCCCAAGAAGATGAAAATGGAGTCGAAAGACCCATTTACTATCTTAGCAGAGTTTTGAACGATGTAGAAACTAGATATAGCGAAGTTGAAAAATTATGTCTATGTCTTTATTTCTCTTGTACAAAGCTCAAACAATATATAAAACCAGTTGATGTGTATGTTTCGTCTCATTTTGATGTTTTCAAATATATGTTGTCGAAACCCATCTTGCACAGCCGAATTGGAAAGTGGGCGCTAGCATTAACTGAGTATTCATTGACCTTTATGCCTCTTAGGGCAGTAAAAGGGCAAGTGGTAGCAGACTTTATAGTCTACCACTCAATTCAGGTTGAAAATATAAATTACGTGGAGATAGAGCCTTGGAAATTCTACTTCGATGGTTCCAGCCATAAAGATGGAACAGGAGTATGGGTCTTGATTATTTCTCCAGAAAAAATTCCAACAACATTCAAGTACAAGATAGCAGGTACTTGTTCGAACAATGAGGCTGAGTACGAAGCTCTAATTACTGGCCTTGAGATATTGTTGGAATTGGGGGCAACTCGAGTCGAAATAATGGGAGACTCAGAGTTAGTCATTAAGCAAGTCACAAAAGAGTATAAATGCATAAGAGAAAATCTTATTATTTACTTTGTGATAGAAAATCGTTTATTGAAAAAATTCGAAGTGGTTAACATTCGACACATACCTAGATTGGAAAATCAAGTAGCCAATGATTTGGCACAGATTGCATCTGGGTACAAAATTTCAAAAACGAGATTACAAAGAGCAATCAAAGTTCGAGAAAAAATAAAAGCAACCAGCCTGTCTCCAACAAATTTGAAATCGACAAGACTAGGGTATGCTGATCAAAGGAACTTTGAAATATCGTTCATAGAAAATTTGTCAGAGCAAGATTGGAGGAAACCCATTGTAGATTATCTACAAAATCCAACAGCTTTGACAGAACGAAAAATAAAATATAGGGCGTTGAGTTACGTACTCATGGGTAATGAGTTATTTAAAAAGACACCTGAAGGGGTATTGCTAAAGTGCTTAAGCGAAACTGAAGCATACATAGCCCTTTCGACTATGCACGCTGGAGCATGTGGGGCTCACCAAGTAGGCCATAAGATGAAATGGTTGTTGTTTCGACAAGGACTATACTGGCCCACTATCTTGAAAGATTGTGTTGAGTTCGCGAAGGGTTTCCAGAAATGTCAAGCCCATACGGGCATCCAACATGTACCAGCAAGCAAACTTCACTCAATAGTGAAACCTTGGCCTTTTAGAGGATGAGCGTTGGATCTTATTGGAGAGATTCGACCAGCATCATCAAAGAGCCAGAAGTATATACTGGTAGACATTGATTATTTCACTAAATGGATCGAAGCTATCCCTTTAGTCAATGAAGACCAAGAAAATGTCATTGAATTTATTCAAAAGAACATTATCTACAGATTTGGAATCCCTGAGACTATAACAACTGATCAAGGATCAGTGTTTACTGGTCGAAAGATGCAGGAATTCGCTCAAGAAACAGGCTTTAGACTCCTAACATCAACACCTTATTATGCACATGCAAATGGTCAAGTCGAAGCAGCGAATAAAATAGTGATCGGCCTGATAAAAAAGCATGTAGGAAAGAAGCCAAAAAATTGGCATAAGACGTTAGACCAGATCTTGTGGGCCTGTCGAACATCCCCAAAAGAAGCCACAGGTACAACACCATATCGGCTAACTTTCGGTCATGACGCAGTACTGCCAGCAGAAATTTGTCTTCAATTAGCAAGGGTTCAGAGACATCAAGATATTCCCTCTGAGGTTTATTGGGATATGATGTTAGACGAACTAGTAGATTTAGACGAGGAAAGACTACGCGCTCTCGACCTACTGAGAATTCAGAAGAAAAGAGTGGAAGACTCTTACAATAAAAAAGTAAAACCTAAGGCACTCTCGCCTGGAGAATTAGTTTGGAAGGTGATTCTCCCCATGGATCGAAGAGATCGAAGCATGGGAAAATGGTCACCCAAGTGGGAAGGACCGTTCAGAATTATCCAAATTTTTTCTGGTGGAGCTTATGAGGTTGAAGAGTTAGGCGAAGATAAAAGACTCTTGAGAGTAAAAGGCAAATATTTGAAAAAATATAAACCTATGCTCCAAGAGATCAAAATAAATAACAGTTAACGACCAAGTTAACCATAAAGAGCCAAAATGGAAAATTATATATTGATTAACCAAAATGGTTGCATTGTATTACAAATATTACAGTACATGGTCAATGAGGTGCTGAGAAAATTAGAAAGGGATGGAAGCTTTAAGTCGAAGATATTTGGCTTGCTGCAACTCCAGCCGTTTGTTACACAAGGCAGTCGCCTGAGAAAGTTTGGCAATCTGGTCGTCAAGGGCTTGGGCCCTTTCAGTGAACTCTAAGCCTCGGGTAACTTCATCTTGGCTCTCTGCGTCCGAAACAGTCGAAAGGAGTTCCTCTTTGCACTTGGTGTTAGCATTTAACTTGGCCTCCAACTCCTCGATCTGCGCCCTTATAGAGGCGTTATCTTGATCTATGGCGTCAATTTCCTGCTGCTTGGATGTCTTCTGTTTCGACAATTCTGCAATTCGAGAAGTTGATTCAGCTACTTCGGTCAAAGCAGAAGAACTCTTGCCATGTAGTGTTTCGAGTTGGCTGTTGAACCCCCTTCGACGTCTATAGTCCGCAGAGACTTGGTCAATGATGGAGTATAACTCCAATATGAAGCTGGAAACTTCTGGAGAAACAACAAGCAAATCAACTGCACCCAGAACAACTCCCAGACAAGACGGGGCAGTAGGATCCCCCTCCAAAGCCTTCATTAGATCCTTTTTGAAGAACTGAGCCTTGACCTTCTTCAAAACCTCATCAAGAGGAGAAGTCGAAGTGGACTTCCCTGATGCAGTAGAAGCATCATGACTAGGGTCAGATGAATTCTCCCTACTCTCAATGATGGCATTCAGGTATCCAATTGGATCAGTTTGCTTCAAAAGAGCCAAGTCTTCTTTAGACCTGGGCTTTGTCGAGGTGGTCGTTCCTACAGCAGTGGTGGCTTGGGGCTGAGTTTGTTCAGTAGCGTCAGCATCAACATGACCCTCTTCATCATGTTGCTCCTCTGTCTCATTGACCACTTGAGCTTCCTCTTGCTGGTGTTCCTCTGTTTCAGCAAGGACTTCATCATCCACCAGTTCCTCCTCTCGTTGTCTACTATGGTCAGCAGAGTCTTGTGGCTCTGAAGTTCGATTTGTTTCGTTAGCAGAACTGACGAAGTAGGAAGGATGGTGAATGGGTTCCCCCGCGCTGTTTACAAAGGAACCGGAACCCTCGCCAGGATGCCCAGTTGGTGCTGAAGTTCCAGCGGTCTCCTGAAAATAGAAGAGGAAAAATATTCTGGTTTAGAGAGATACACAATCGAACGTGATCGTCGACACCTAAGTTAAAAGTGGTCGGAGGCACTACCTATAGAGGAACTTCAGCCCCAGGGCTAGAGTTATCACTCTCAACGGGTTTGCTGAGCAAGACGTTCAGCTCCTCCTCCATGGGCTCTTCGATGATCACAGGAGGTGGCCTCGATTTTTTCCCTGCGACCTTGATTTTGATCGTAGGTCGAGGCTCAGGAGCAGGGGAAGCCTTCTTCACCTTTCTCCGTTTGAGAGGAACAGGGGGAGATTCATCCTCGTCGCCACTCGCAGATTCGACCATTAATGCATGTCGTTTCTTAGGCGCAGGTTCCTGAAACCCCCAAATGGAGTTGATTTAGAGCGCAACATTGAAAACCAGGATGTTAAAACCAGCAGGAAACAAGAAAAATTTGGTTACCTGTGCTGGAGGTTTTGTAGAGGGACCTCCACCCTGATGGCTGTCTGTGGCTTTCTTTGCCACAGGTTTTCGAACAACTGAAAGAAGACACGTTCACAAGTTATAATTGACAAGTTATAGGTCGAAATGGAAAGACAAATATAATTTCAAGAGTGAACGTACATTTCTTTATTTTGTCGAGAACCAAAACGAAGGACTTATGGAGTTCGTCCGTAAAATCCTTTTCATCGAAGAATTCTTCGACATAATAACTCTTCCACCAGTCTTCAAAAGATGGTGAACAGAGGAAGTTGGTTGGTAGGAGGCGAAAAGCGCACAAACTAATCTGTGGCTAAGAGTGAAGGACAGGTGTCGAGTGGAATCTCAAAGAATGCCTTTTTCTTTTCAGCGTCGAAATAAGACATTATTGGGGGGCAATTTGTTGGCTCCTAAATTCGACACCCTTGTTTGTTATCAATATAGACCATTAATTATGAGTCAGAAGAGTTTCCTACATAAGAAGGCTTCGACCAGCTGATCCTGTCGAAGGCTCATCAGAGAATGACAAGGTACTTAGAGAATTTCCTTTAAGTGGGAATCTTGTCGTCTTCGACGTTGAAGGAACCTCTCGACAAAGGTACCTGATGCCCATGGTCGAACGGTTTGAGATTTGAATGCTTGGAGGGAAAACGGTTCCCAGCAGTTACCAAGTGCAACGTGCCGAGATCAGGAGCGTCGAATGCTGTGAGCGTGCCATGTGGTGTCATCTCGAAGCGACGTAACTACCCAACGGTTACTTAGGATTTATTTTAGTATAAATACTAGTTGTTCACGTAGTTTTCGAGTGTGTTCATCATTTTATACAAGTCACTCATCTAGATTCAAGTACCCAGCGTGAGCGAAAGAATCGTTGAGAATGTATGTGTGAAACACCATTTAAATTAATCAAAGTCTTTTATATTCAAGCACTTTATTGCTTTTCATTTACTCATCTCCGTCGAAGCCTTTTATTTAACGCTTGTATTTATTCTATCAAGCTTTTCTTCATGCAATTTACTTAAAGTGTCTTTACTTTACCGTCATTAATCACCATTAGGATTAGTCAAACTCCAGAAAATCAACCATGTCTTAGGATCAATCTGATCGATCCTGCGAGTCACCAAATAAGTAACCTTTTGGAAGATCAGCGGTTGTTTACCAATTTCTACGGTAAACACAATGTCATTAGCATTGGTTTGGATAATAGTGTCACACATACCCTTGTCGTATGATTTAACATGAATGTGCATACAAGCTTTCTAATAACTATAGTTTTCTCCCAAAAATATTGGGGTTGTTTTGTAATCCCCTTTAAGTTTGTACGCCATTTTCTAATAAGAGTTTCAAAGCACAGAAATAACTAGAGCTTTGATACCACTTGTTAGACTATAACGACTTATCTGGAAGGGGGTGAATAGATCCCCAAATAAAAATTACCTTTCAAAATAGGTATTTAAAAACTTATTTGAAAAACAAAGTTGAGCGAAAGGCTTTTGACCTCGATCAATATAGTAGTCTAAACGAACCTAGTTATTGAAAACTAGGATATGCACAGATCATATGGAATTAATATAATGTAAAATCAATCAACATAATAATATCTCAATTAATATTTTAATATCAAACACAAAGGTTTCCTATTCCCAATGAAATTTAAACAGAAATATATAACATTGCAATTTTTCAAACACTTGGTATGTGTTCGACTTTTCAGAATTTTTCCTTTGAGTTGTGTTCATATGTAAAGCACTTATAATAAAAGTGATTATAAGCTAATCAACATACCACTTTAAAAAAAACAATTGCATAAAAATTCTTACGAGTCAATCGATCAAACAATGATATTCGACAAGAGCTAACAAAATAATTTTTCGAATACTTGGTGTGCAACCGAAGTTTTAGAATTGTTCTTTGAGTTGTGTTGATACATAAAAGAACTTATAATCAAAAGTCATTATTGAAAATTCTGGCTACAGATACTCAATGTCACGTCCAATGTTATGACACCGTATCTGACTTACTATATGACAGTAAATACAAAAGCAGTAAATAACACAGTCAATTGTTTACCCAGTTCAGTGTGCAACAACACCTACTCTGGGGGCTACCAAGCCAGGGAGAGAATCCACTATAAGAGATGTTAATTCAGGAATAAACCAACCAGTTTATCTCCTTCACTTAAGACCTACCCAATGCAATTCTAATCTAAGTACAACTTAAACCTGAGTTCCTACTCACTCCCCCTCAATCACAGCAGTGATACATAAACAAATTTGACTTGAGAATTGTTGAAGACACTCTTCAAAACACACACTTGATTAAGCTTCACAGCTTTTTAATCAAGTAACACAATCACTCGTGCTTCACAGCTTTGAGTGATGTACACAACTAACTTGACTCTGCTTCACAGCTTTAGTCAAGCAACATTCAAACACTCTTGCTTCAAAGCTTTGAGTGCTACACAACCCTTACAATTGAAACCTATTCCAAGACACTTATCACAACGATAACTGCTTGGAGTACAATAAACAAATCTATACAGATTACAAACTTGATCTTCTAATCAATCAGCAGGGATGCCTTCAAAAACCGCAGCTCTGTTGAATATATAGCAGCTGCAACTTCAGTTAGGGTTTCCAAAAACCTAGGGTTGATTCCTTTTGACCTAATGACCAGGTCACAGTACTTTGTTGATCAGGTTAGGATTGAGCGAGGTAACTCCTCAGAAAACGCAGGATTCTGTTTAAGAAGGGCTGAGTTATTTCCTGAAAAAACTCAGACTTATCCAATCCTGTAATCCTGCTAGTTCAGAACAGGATGTCATAACATCTGTTATGACATCTGAGAAAACCTGTCTACTGATTAGCTAAATGTGATCATTTTGCAAACATGCTCAGATACACACTTATGAACATCAGTATTTGAGTTACAATATTTTTCTGCATATGTACCTAAAGAGTTAGTACAACCTGAACTAGAATGTTATGACATCAGTCATGACATTCACACATACACTTGGAATTTACCAAAAATGCAAGCCAATACCTAAACACCTACAAACTCCCCCTTTGGCAGATTTTTGGCTAAAGTCCCTAAACAATCAGAGATAGCAGCAGAAATAAATGATGACAGCAGAAAAATATAGTGTTAAGTACTAATTAAGCAGTACCAAATATTCTCCCCCACTTTAGCCACAAATGGGCCAAAGATTACATGTTTATAAAGTTATACAGTTATCCAAGACAAAATAATGAGATCAGCAGCAGACAATAGCAGAACATACTTCCAAACTCCACCAGCAACACCACCACGCAGCAATCATCCTTCAAGTACTGTCATCAGACTCAGAGGAGCCACTTTCTTCACTGTTGGACTGTCCTTCATCTTCTTCCCTCATGCTTGCTTCAGCTTCTTCCTTTTCTAGCTTGGCAATTAGTGCTTCTAGGGTCCTTTTCCTAGCATCCAGATCTTTGCAAGTTTCTTTTAAGACAGCTATGACATCTGATGTTTTGGACTGGCTCTTTGCAGACGATGTCTCAGCTGATGTTATGTCAATGTCTGGAGCATGGGATCCCTGAAACAGTTTGTAGTGCAGGCCAAGGGCAGGGGCTCTTTTGCAGACTGTATCTCTTGCTACAAGTATGTCAGGATATTGTGCAAGGATGATTCCACAAAGGAGGGAGGGAAAGGCAATTGGTCCTTTGACAGCATAACTGCCAGCATGCTTCAAGGTTTGTTAAAAAATGTACCTTCCATAATCAAAGGCAGTCTTGGTTCCTACAGCATAGATGAATCTCCCCAATCCTGTGGAGATGGTTGATTTGTGATTTGTAGGCACCCAGTTTGCTGCACCTATTTTATGCAAGATGGCAAATTTCATGCTGAGTTTACTAGCATTCAACTTCCCTTTCAATGGCCAGCACTTTACTTGCCTGGCAGTGATGGTCAAGCATACTTCATTGTCAGTTGCCTCTAGATCAGGACAGTCCTTATTCGTTCTTCCAAGAAACTTGTTGATTTCTGATGGAGAGAACTTGACCCTTCTTCCTCTAACAAACACACTCTCAAAGTCAGCTGACCTCCCATCAGCACAATCATTGGATAGGTTCACTACAAACTCTTTAACCAGATTTTCATAACATTTGCCAAACTTCATCACAGTCTTTTTGAGTTCTCTCTCCAAGGCTATTCTCTTCAAGCAAACATACTTCCACCTGTTTGCATTATCAGGATGATGAAAGGAGATGTTGTCAGTTAGCACTTCAGGCACTCTAGCAATCTTGCTGGAAGGGAGCTTCCTTCTGATGGGAGCATTGTCAATGTCAATCTCAAATTCTGATTCATCATCAGAGTCAGAAGTTTCAGGTTCTTTTCTTTTCTTGGAGATTGGTTGTCTAGCAGTCAGCACCTGTGCCTTCTTCCCTTTAGTCTGAATTTTTTCAGCCATCCCTTCAGCCTTGGACTTCTTAGGTTTAACAGTCTCACTACTTTTTCTTTTCATCAATCTCCTAGCAATGCTAGGGTTCACATTAGCAATCAGTTCATTATCTGAGTACTCTTCATCCACATCAATGATAGGTGGATCAGCAGCCTTTTCAGAGGGATTCTGAATGTTGTCTTTTGGTGTCACAACATCCTCAGTGACATCTATATTTTCAGAACCTTCCACATTTGGACTCTCAGATTGATTCAGAGGAATAGAAATCCCCGGTACAGATTGGTTGCCACTCAGAATGCTAGTAACCAGTCTAGCAATGGCTTGGTGTACTTGAACTGTTCCTTCTTTATTAGGTATAGTAGATGAAGGAAGAGAAGAATTACCAGAGACTGCAGCTTGATCTCTTCCTTCATGTCTGGTCCTGAGCTTCTTGATTTTGGCTGGGTTAGTTGCCATCTCCCTGAGAGGAGTGACCTCAAGTACTTCAGATTCTATGCATGTCGTGATTGCCCTAGAATCTTGATCAGATGACGATGATGATGAGTGAGACGAAGCCGCCATAGTGGAAGATGATGTCTGAGACATTGTGTTTAACGTTGAGTAGCAGTAGCAATTTGAGAAAGCTCTTTGATTGGGAGGAGAAAACAGGTTGCAAGGATGAGAGAGATAGGGAGTACAAGGGAGTCTTTTCAACTTCTGAAGGCTTTTGAAGGAATTGTGAATGAATATGATCAACCCACTAAATATAGACTTAATAGAATTAATCCCTTCAACCCTTGTTTTCAGCAAAACTAATTGCTATAATTTCTCATGTTGGTGAATACCCAATCTGCCCTTCAAATTTTCAAGTTGATTTCCAACAAGCGCCTTGATAGAAGAATCAGTTAGCTGAAGCTCAGAGAACCTATGTTTCAGTTCAAATGATTTCTTCTCTCCAAAGTCAATAGGGTTTAAGGAAATGTTGAATGTTTTCAGATTATCACACCACAATGTCACAACATCTTGTGTAACATTGTCTTCAGGTAGCATCTGTGTTGACCAGAATTTTTGAGAACAGAATTTATGAGACTTGTTCTTTGACACATCACATATATTATCAGCCTGTAGTTTAGGAGTTCTTCTGACATCTTCCATAGGAATAGCTCTTTTCATTCCTTCAAGTTTATGCTGCCACTGTTTCATATCTTTTTCTTCTTTGATGATTTGACTCAAAGTGTGGATATCAGTGTTCTCAGGCTGCCACACATAACAGTTATTTTTGGATTTTATTCCTCTCATTACAATATCTAGTTTATCATTAAACACTAGACATTCAGATCTTGAGAAGTTGACCATGAATCCTAGATCACATAATTGACTGATGCTGATGAGATTAGTAGTCAACCCTTTTACCAGCAGTACCTTATTCAGACTTGGAACTCCAGGGTAGTCCAAATTACCAACTCCTTTGATTTCTCCTTTAGCACCATCTCCAAAGGTCACAAAACTGGTGGTGTAAGGCATAACATTATTGAGGAGATTTTTGAATCCAGTCATGTGTCTGGAACATCCACTGTCAAAGTACCAATCTTCCTTTGTTGAGATCTTCAGGGAAGTGTGTGCTATCAGTGCAATAGCCTTTTTCTTCCATTGAGGAGCGTGTGGTACCCTTTTAGACTTAGGTTTGACATCTGATTTCTGATTAGGATATCCATGTAGTTTGTAGCAGAAGGGCTTTATGTGACCATATTTCCCACAATGATGACATCTCCATCTTTGGTACCTCTTCTTCATGTGTCTCTGTCCCTGATGTGGAGAGTAATGTTGAGACATCTGGTTTGACATTTGCTTCCTGGTAACAACTTTCTTTGTTTCCACAAATCCTAGGCCAGATTTATTTCCCATATTTTGTCCAGCCTGAAGAATCTCTTCCAATTTGTCTGTCCCATTTGTCAACATCTTGACTGATTTGGTCATTTGATTCAGTTGTGAGTTCAGCAGTTGAACTTCTCCTTCTAAATGACTTATAGTTTCAAGATTTGCTCTCTTTTCAGCCTCCAGCTTTACAATGAGTTTTGATTGTTTCTCATTTTGCACACAGACTTCACCACTTCTGATACACAATTTCTTGTAGGTATCAGCCAGTTCTTCAAATGTTACTTCTTCATCACTGGTGTCACTTTCAGAAGTACGAACACTAGTTAGGGCAGTAACTAGTTTGGCAGATTCTTCTTCAGAATTGCTTTCTGAATCATAGTCAGACCAGGTAACAGTCATTCCTTTCTTTTGCTTCTTAAGAAAGGTAGGACATTCAGCTCGAATATGTCCATATCCTTCACATCCATGGCATTGAATTCCTCTGCCTTGGTTTTCCTTATCTTCTGATCTTGGTCTTCTGCTGGAACTGTCAATGTCAGAAGGAATGTTGTGAACATTTGACCTTGACTTTGGGTCCATTCTTTTGATGAGCCTGTTGAACTGTCTTCCAAGCATGGCAATGGCTTCTGATATGTTTTCTTCTTCATCCTCCTTGTGTTCAACATCAGTGTTGGTTACAAGTGCTATGCTTTTGTTCTTCTTGTCACCATTATCAGTGATCCCCATCTCAAAAGTCTGAAGAGACCCAATAAGTTCATCCACTTTTAACTTGCTAATGTCCTGGGCTTCCTCTATGGCAGTTACCTTCATTGCAAATCTTTTAGGCAAGGATCTGAGAATCTTCCTCACCAGTTTTTCTTCTGACATTTTTTCTCCCAGTGCTCCTGAGGTGTTGGCAATCTCCAAGATGTTCATGTGAAATTCATGGATGGTTTCATCTTCCATCATTTTTAGATTCTCAAACTTAGTGGTCAACATCTGAAGCCTTGACATCTTTACTTTGGAAGTGCCCTCATGAGTAGTTTTGAGGGTGTCCCAAACTTCCTTGGCCAGTTCATATTGATGTACTAATCTGAAGATGTTTCTATCAATTCCATTGAACAAGGCATTTAAGGCTTTTGAATTTCCCAGAGCTAACTCATCTTCTTCTTTACTCCAATCTTCCTCAGGCTTCAGACTGATTGTCCCATCTCTTTCAGTTATGGTGGGATGAATCCATCCTTTGTCAGCAGCTCTCCAAGCCTTTTTGTCCAGAGATTTTAGGAAGGCAATCATACGAGGTTTCCAGTAGTCATAATTAGTTCCATCCAGAATGGGTGGTCTATTTCCAAAAACTCCTTCTTTGTCCATAGTGCCAGAAAGTGATATCCCTAGATCTCACCCAGTAATACAGGCAGGGTGCCTGCTCTGATGCCAATTGAAAATTCTGGCTACAGATACTCAATGTCACGTCCAATGTTATGACACCGTATCTGACTTACTATATGACAGTAAATACAAAAGCAGTAAATAACACAGTCAATTGTTTACCCAGTTCAGTGTGCAACAACACCTACTCTGGGGGCTACCAAGCCAGGGAGAGAATCCACTATAAGAGATGTTAATTCAGGAATAAACCAACCAGTTTATCTCCTTCACTTAAGACCTACCCAATGCAATTCTAATCTAAGTACAACTTAAACCTGAGTTCCTACTCACTCCCCCTCAATCACAGCAGTGATACATAAACAAATTTGACTTGAGAATTGTTGAAGACACTCTTCAAAACACACACTTGATTAAGCTTCACAGCTTTTTAATCAAGTAACACAATCACTCGTGCTTCACAGCTTTGAGTGATGTACACAACTAACTTGACTCTGCTTCACAGCTTTAGTCAAGCAACATTCAAACACTCTTGCTTCAAAGCTTTGAGTGCTACACAACCCTTACAATTGAAACCTATTCCAAGACACTTATCACAACGATAACTGCTTGGAGTACAATAAACAAATCTATACAGATTACAAACTTGATCTTCTAATCAATCAGCAGGGATGCCTTCAAAAACCGCAGCTCTGTTGAATATATAGCAGCTGCAACTTCAGTTAGGGTTTCCAAAAACCTAGGGTTGATTCCTTTTGACCTAATGACCAGGTCACAGTACTTTGTTGATCAGGTTAGGATTGAGCGAGGTAACTCCTCAGAAAACGCAGGATTCTGTTTAAGAAGGGCTGAGTTATTTCCTGAAAAAACTCAGACTTATCCAATCCTGTAATCCTGCTAGTTCAGAACAGGATGTCATAACATCTGTTATGACATCTGAGAAAACCTGTCTACTGATTAGCTAAATGTGATCATTTTGCAAACATGCTCAGATACACACTTATGAACATCAGTATTTGAGTTACAATATTTTTCTGCATATGTACCTAAAGAGTTAGTACAACCTGAACTAGAATGTTATGACATCAGTCATGACATTCACACATACACTTGGAATTTACCAAAAATGCAAGCCAATACCTAAACACCTACAATTATAATCAAATCAACACCTTAGTTTTAACAAAAACAGTTTAAGAAAATTCCTATGAGTCAATCGGTAACGCAATGCTATTTGACAAATTGATTGATGAGAATTAAAGCAAGTAAAAATGATAAGAAAAAGCATACAAGGATTTGTCTACAGAGTTCTCCACTTTCGTCCTCGTGTGTGGGTACACCTGCATTGATAAGTGTGTTTTATGTTGCTTTATAAGTATGTTTTTAGTCACTTTTTTGTCGCTTTTTGTTTATGTTTCTCCCTTTTTACATATTTTATGCTTTGGCATTGTGTTTTTATTTTTATTTTCAAGCCTCTATGAAGGAAAGGAGATAAAATCGGATGAAAGAAGGAGAAAAGTGTAGAAGTCGGAATTTTCCAAGTACTGAAACCAGGGCCCATCACGGGTGCTCGTAACACATGTTACGGCCCGTAATGGAGCCCAGAAATGCTGGCCCTCTTTGAGGCATCCTTGTACATTTACTAGAGGTCTGTTATGGGTGCCCATAATTCACATTACGACTCGTAACAGACGATTCAGCTGAGCCTCCCCAAGAGAACACACCCAATACATTTACCAGGGGCCTGTTAGAGGTTCCCGTAACACACGTTACAACCCATAACAGGGGGTGCGCTGTCCATATTTTATTTCCTTTTTCGGGCGATTTTTGTCTCTGTTTGGGGCACCTAACATTGATTCTATTTTATGGAATGTTTTATTCTGAAATATTATAAAAGTCCCTTTAGATGGGATTTAGTTTCATCAAGTTTTTCTCGTAGAATCATCCTATTGTGATACAAGGATTTTAATAAACAATTATTTTAAAAAGTCTGAGTTTTTCATCCAACTTTGTCATGAAGGTAAATTGTTCTTAGGTATTGATAATGTTTTGAAAGAACTTATATCGATACCTGAAAACATATTTTTAAACAATCGAATATGATGATACGAAGGTACTTGGAAGAGATTGAGAAAATCCTCATTATAATAGACTGTGAAATAACATTGAGATTTCGATAAATAACTTTGAAGAAGCGAAAGTTGACAAATTATTTATCGAAATCAAGATAACACGCAGGTGAAAGCAGGTGTTATCTATAAATTCTATTTTTTCTATAATTTGCATTGAAATCCTTGTAACATGAGAAAATTGACCATATAGAGATGTTAGGGTGAAGGATTATAACCCCAAATCCTGTTTGTTTTATAAATTCTTAATTTGTCTGCATTTAAGCTATTTTCAAAAAGTTCTTTTGAAAATCAGATATTTTTACTTAAGTGATTTTTCACTTCAGTATACCTCTCCCAAATGTTCAGTCACTCTATCTTTACAAATATATAATAGAATTCGGTAATCAACCATTGGTTCGTGTGGATCAATAATCTTTTACTACCCTGACATTAGTCGTACACTTGCGGCGTGTCATGCGCCCAATTCCAATATAGAATTAGGATACTTTCTTACTTTGCAAAATTAGGATTACAAGATAAGTGTTCAGGGGAAACCCTACAGACCATAACCGTTTGATGTGGATTCAACTCCTTCTCTTCTTTTGATCTTCAAAACGACCAAGACACAATAGTTGTCAATTGATTATCCGAATCTTGCTACTACTTTGCATACTTTATCTTCAAAGCTTTCACATATCATCAGTTGCACCTATTGTAATAAAAGACTTAAATGTAATTTTCTGTTCTCGCGTTACTTCCTTTACGTTCTTTATTTCTGAAGGGTCCTTTGTGTTCTTTATCTCCAAAAGCTTTCACTAGGCCACAATCCACTATTGAATGTCATGCACGAAAACTACTAAAATCAACCAATAATCTTTGAGGACAAAACCCCGATTTTTATTGATGAAGACCCCTGTAAATCTTAACTCAATATTCTCGGTTACACAAGAACTTAATTAGACGTTATCAAACCTCTTCTATATGGCAACCCAACAAAAGATTATTATGTGTGATTTATTAGCGTGTATGCATAGATTGGATGTTGAAGGTGAAGAGCAATTTCATGATATTTTTATGGTATCATCAAGTTGGAATGATGCATGAATGATATATTTATACTTATAGAAGTTTTATGGCAAAAGAGGGAAATTCAGAATTATAAGAAAATAGAAAATTTGAACCATGAAATAGTATGACTCAGTCTGTAACTTGCATGTTCTGGCATATATTGTTAATTTTAACAGCATGTGTCGGCCTGAAATGATTTATGAGTCGGCCTGAACAAGATAGAGGAAACTTCTTATTTAGGACAATACATGATCTGGTCTGAAAGACTGCATGAGTTGGCTTATGTCAGGTGTGGCATAACCTTAAATACGTGAGTACATGAGCCGGCATGTACAAGCATGTGCAGTGCAGAAAATGATTTTTCATGACTAAGACACTTTTGACTATGTTTCAAATGATTCCTAAGACCTCTAAATTCATAGGTTGCTACACAAACTCAGAGATACCATCCACTAAACAGAAATGCTAAGTTTTCCTACTTTTGACATTATGCGAAACATTTAATAGTGATGTTGCACTCACAAAAAGCCATTGAGTTTCTATGACCAATTTAGGTGAATTTTTGGGAACAAGTTCCCAAATCTTATTTCTTTCAAATTGATTTAAATCTTCTTGCATAGCAAGAGACCAATGGTCATCGACAATGGCTTCGTCGTTTTTTAGGCTCAATTTATGAAATAAAAGCCATAAGATTACATACCTTGTTGAGTGATCATCTAGTATTGACTCCTTTGGATATATCACCAATAAAATTATCTATTGGATGATCTTTTCTCAATCTCCATTCTTTTTTAGGATCTTGGATTTATGTTAGAGTGATTGGATTTTGCTCTTGGATTGAGTTATCTTCCATGCTTAGATCATTTTGAGTTGGTTCTTGATCATCTTCTAGATTTGTCTTTTCAAGGATACATGTACAATCAACAACATCAACTTCTATGACTTTTGGGTTAGTTTCATAAAAAGTAACATGTATTGATTCTTCAATTGTTATGGTTTTTGTGTTATAAATTTTAAAAGCTTTGCTTGAAGTGGAATATCCTATAAATATGTCTTCATCACCTCTTGCATCGAATTTTCCTAAGTTATCTTTCCTGTTATTATGGATAAAACATTTACATCCAAAAACATGGAGCTGAGAGATATTAGGCTTTCTTCCCTTGTATAACTCATAGGGTGTTATCTTTAGTATGGTCTTATCAAGACACGATTCATTATGTAGAAAGCGGTATTTACCGGATCATCCCAGAGGTATTTAGGAAGATTTCTCTCATTGAGCATCATCCTCGATAGCTCTACTAGAGTTCTATTTTCCCCTCTACTACCCCATTTTGTTGGGGAGTTCATGGAGTGGAAAATTTTGTCGAGTACCATTCTTGTTACAGAAATTTTAAAAATCCTCATTTTGGAATTCTCCTCCATGATCGCTTCTATGGAAGCAATGCTCATACCTTTTTTCATTTTGGATAACTTAGGATAGTTTTATAAAGACATCAAACATGTCTCTATTTTGGGATAATAATTTTGTCTAGATATAGCGAGAATAGTCATCCACAATAATTAAATCGTAAATGTTTCCACCTAAACTTATGTTTATGGATGGGCCAAAAAGATCCATATGAAGTGGTTGTAAGGGTCGATCAGTAGAAATTGTTTTTAGATTTAAATGAAGTCCTCACTTGCTTTCCTTTTTTACAAGCATCACATAATATGTTCTTTTCAAAATTCAAGTTTGGTAGTCCATCTACAAGTTCTTTTCAGACCAATTTATTTAAGTGGTCCATGTGGATATAGACTATTCTCATATGCCATAGCCAAGATTCATCTTTGTTGCTAAGACATACATCATTTGAAGGGATTTTTCTTAAATATAATTTATAGGATTTCCACTTCTTGAGCTAGTGAGTAAAGTTTCATTTGATTGTAATTTTATAACCCTGTAACTAGAAGAATCAAATGTTACATTGTTACCTTTGTCACATAGTTGACTAATACTGAGTAAGTTATGTTTAATTCCTTTTACCAAGAGGACTTACCCAATCTTAGGATTAGGGGTCTTACCAATGGTTCCATAACCTAATATTTTTCCTTTATTATCATCTCCATATGAGACATATCCTCATTCTTTTGGAAAAAAGGTTGAAAATAAGGTTTTGTCACCTATCATATGCTTTGAACAACCACTATCAAGATACCATCTAATGTCAGAGACTATAAAGCATTCTTGCAAAATAAAGTTAGTTCTTGACTTTAGGTACCCATATCTTCTTGGTTCCTTATTTGTTAGTACCATAGACATTTTCCTCTTTTGTTTGAGATGCATTTTCAAATTTAGATGATACTTTGTCTCTGTGTTCACAATTTTTTCTATAGAAATATGAAGGAGAATATCCTTCTTTGCTTTCATGACTTTTATTTAAAAAACAAAATCTTTCTAGGTGACCTTCTTTCTTACAATAGTTGCACTTAAATCTTGTGCAATGAGATGTGTTCTTGTTTTGTACATATTCTCTAAATTCTTTCTATTATTAGTTGGTTCATACCCTAATCCAACTTTATTGTAGGAATTTCTTTGATTACATAATATTACTTATAAATTCTCTCTTCCATTGGTGAACTTGACTCGAGTTTTTTGAAGGTCACTGACTTCCTCTTTTAAGATGTTACAATCATTACATGTGTCGCTTTTTAAAGTGGAAGAATTTTTCCTTAGTTTTTATTTTTTTTCTCTAAGATGTTTTAACTCCTTTTCTAGGGTTTTATTATTTTTTTTTGTTTCAATAAGAGAGATTTTATTATTTGAAGTTGAAATGATTTTTTCCAGTTTGGTTGTTTCTTTCCTTACATAGTTTAAATAGATATTTTTAAGAAAACTTAGAAGTTACACCATCATCGTCATCGTCATATTGTTTTTCCATTAGATAGGTGTTGGCTTTTTCTTCTTAATCATTTGAGGACTTTGTATCATTATCTCTCCATACAACATATGATTTCTTCTTCTTTTGATTTCTTTTTGGTTTTTGGATTTGACCATTTAATTAGATAACAGTTTGCTTTGATATGTCCTTTCTATCCATAGTTATAGCATGTTGGAATGAATGATTTTTCTCCATCATTTTCTTGCTCTTCTACTTCCTTGTTCTCTTTCTTCATAAAACTTTTGAATTTTTTTACTACTAGTGCCACGTCATCATCTGAGATGGATTCTCCTATCTTAAGTGCTAGACTTTTAGTTTTTTTTGTTTTCTTCTTCATCTATGTTTAATCTTTTGATATCCATTTCACGTTCCTACAATTTACCAAATAGAGAGAGTGTGTGTGTGTGTGTGTGTGTGTGTGTGTGTGTGTGTGTGTGTGTGTGTGTGTGTGTGTGTCCATAGTCTCTAAATTATTTGATTAACAAATCACAATGAGTTTTAGTTTCCAACTGCGGTTTAAGCATCTAAGAACTTTTATGACTAATTTTTCATCTGAGAATGTTTTCCCCAGAGTCTTCATATGACTTACGATATGAGTAAATCGTGTTTGTATTTAATTTATGTCCTCTTCAGGTTTCATTTTATAAAGTTCATACTCGTAGTTTAATGCACCAAACCTTGTCATGTTTACCTCAGTAGTGCCTTCATGGGTAATTTAGAGGATGTCTCACATTTCTTTCGCAGTGAGAAATTCATAAGAATTCATCAAGACTGGGTGTAGTGGTGATGGTATTCTTAGCTTTCAAACCACGTTGCACATTCTATTTATCCTCTTTGGAAAAATCCTTTTCAAGTTTGTTTACTACAACACCATCAACAGTGTATGTAGGAACAAATGGTCCTTCTTTCACAACATTCTAAATACCACAGTTCATTCCTTCTATGAAGAATTTCATTTTCTCATTTCATAACCCATACCCTTCTTCATTAAAGGATGTAGGTTTATTAGTGAATAGATTAAAGTTATCCTTCCTCTTGATGTGATTAGTCCTTAATAGGAGTTAGGCTCTGTTTCCACTTGTTGAACAAGTGATCTCAAGCACAAGAGCGGCGGGGGGGGAGTGAGTTGTGGTATTTGAAAAACGTGATTAATTTTACCTTTCTCGATTAAGATCATGTTAGTAAAGTTTTATTGAGTAAGCATAGCGGAAGTAAAGTAACAAAAATAAACTGTGGAAAAATAAATAGAGTAAGGATAGAAAGATTGCACCAAAGAGTTATCCAGGTTGGGCTGAACATTGGCCTATTCCTTTCCTCAAGAGGTTTTCTTGAGATTTTTCACTATAGACTTGTGAGCTTTTAAAGGTTATGCCTACAAACCTTAATAAAATCCGATCTTAAGATTTTTGAGCTGACTTATCCATAACCTATAGACATCTTTTACCCTAACTTATTCTATCAAGACAATTAGATATTTCGGGTTGGTCTCTTTAACCAAGACAAAGCTTTTTAGGCAAAGCTTAATAAACCAATATCAGAGATTTATGGTTTATCTCAAGAACCAAAACTCGATCTCTTAAAGGTATCATAACCTTAAGAATATATACGGCCGACATGACCCCTTACAAAGTTATTCTCCTCACAAATAAAATTTCAATCCAAAGCACTAAGGCAACCACAAGTGAAGAAAACAATTTATAGTGAGACAAGGAGAAAAGTAGAGAGATAAATTCCAAAAAAAATTGAAAATGTTGGAAAGTGGCATGATTTCAAGTGAGGAAATCACCCCTTTATATTGTAGTTGAAATCATTCAAAATGGAAACAATCCATGGGCTGGATTAATCATTTAACTGGTTGTCTAACCGATTAGAAACATCAAATATAGTCGTTTATATTACCCAAATAGGAAGGTTTGGATATAGAGTTGTTGTACATCACTAAGGCACTAATCAAATGTCTTGGGGCATAAGTTTGGACTAATCTAACCAAGTAGACAAAAGGCTTAACTGATTAAATAAGACAAAATTTTCCCTTAAGCCATTTCTTCAGCTCTTAGGTCATTTGTTACAACTTTAAGGCATTTTTTAAATTGTTTTATTTTTGATTAAAAATGTTTTTTAGTGTGTGTGTGTGTGTGTGTGTGTGTGTGTGTGAGAGTGTGTGTGTGTTACCTTAGTATTTTCAAGATACTTCTTTATTTTTATAGTACTAGGTTCACTCAGACGGACTGACAAGACCTAGCATGCTTTTACATCTTTTCTCGAAGAGGATTTAGGATCCTTGCTAGATATTGATTATATTGGCACTTTGTCATTAAAACTTCAGATGTTGATTTTTACCTGCAAGCACATAGATCCACACAACATGCTCATGCAGCTGATAGGCATTGTATTTAACCCACTTGTAGAAAATACGACCCAATGTTATCAATAATTGGCACGACGAATGGATATAATGGCTGATTTTTTTGGTGGACAAACAACGCCTAACAATCCCCCAAGGGTTAACCCTACAAAAGTTATGGTTGTTAAGAATAATCAAGGGTCAAATGGTCCGGATGTGGTACTGGTTCAATGAGACCAAGATAGCGATCAAGTTATCATACGAGCCCAACAAGATAATCTTGGGGGGAAAATAATATAACCAATGTGATCGAACGAATTCTGGCCCATAATGGCTTTAATGTTTCCCACCCCAAGCCAAACTTTGTGTCGCCATTGTCGGAATATGTGAGGAAAACTGAATTTCCCAGGGGTTAGAAAGTCTTAAAGTTTACCAAGTTTGCTAATGATGCCAGTGAGTCCAGCGTCGAACACATAGCCATGTAGTAAATTGAGGCTGCTGATTTAGCCAACAATGGCACCACAACAAGACCAACATTGTTCTTCGTAGTGCCTACAAAGGAGAAATACAACCTTCTATTGGGTAGAGAGTGGATACATGGAGTAGGGTGTGTCCCTTCATCCATGCACCAAAGGATTATAATATGGAACCTAGCGGAATAGTCGAGCATATTGAAGCAGATAAAAGTTTCTATAGAGAAAATGTAAATCACATTGACAGATCAAACTTTAATCAAAAGTTGGCGAACTTTTCACCATGTTCACTTGCAGGACTAGGCTTCGAATTCGAAGGATGAGATATGTTCTATTAAGTGAACTTACATCCTCAACACAAGTTCACATGGGAGTACGATATTGTCAGAGGTGTAGCGGTAGAAATGTTGATAATAAGCCATTGGATTGACTTAACTCACACAGATCAAATGAAAATCGCCACTGCGCTTTATTGTTTCCAGAGGAAATGGAAAAGAGTGAATAACCCAAAAAAGGAGGGGAGAATCTAGGTACGGGGGTTGGTTATGCAAAGGGACGGTATTAGCACCCTAAACATCTATAGTACTCCGCATGAACCTCTTTGAAAATTTGTGTATTTTGGCTATATGTGTTGTATAAAAAATAGATGGTGGAGATGAGAAGAGAAGTATTTTTTACAATTTTTGCACCCACCGCGGTTATGAACCTTTAGTGCCTACGTACCACCTTCCGCGTAATAGGGGATCAGGGTACTCGTAGTTCACCTTTAAAAAATTTAAAACACAAGTGTGTTGGTTAATTTTAAGAGACGAGACATCATTGTCATATCTGAATGGAAGAACATACTTACTACCCACGATCATGAGAAAAGAGAATTTGCATCATCTCAAAGTGGAGGATATAACTTGGATTTAAAAATCAACAAAGCCTCGCTCAACACCCAAGTGGAAAATATCTCACTTCACTACATATCATAGAAGTATAGTAGCCTGCATCACTACAAGGATTAACAAGAGTCTAATCTTTTGAGAAAATTTTAAAGTAAAAAGCCAAAGTAGCAAAATAGTTTGAATGAGGTTGATTAACTTTTAGTCTTCTCAAAAAAAATGTCAAAGTATGATTAAATTGGTTAAAGTTTGATTAATAAAATTTTTTTGAAAATTCATGGACCTAAGTCCAAGTTTATTGTGAAAGCGGTTCAAGTTAGAAAACCATAAGAGTTCTGAAAAGGAGGGAGAAGATTTTTAAAATTAAAGAAGATGGGAGGAAGTTGGATAAAAGAAAAGCCGGTGGCGACTCTTGCTAACTGTAACATTTGCGATAAAACACAAAACCTGTAAAGTTAGCTCTCCCATCGTATTATAGAACTGGAGACTCTGTTGGGGAGAGTACTAAAAGTGGGGTTACCTAAGGGCTAGATCATATTTAAAATGCTTAACTTATTTGACTTGCTTGCTTTAGATTTTGGGTTTATGTTTGGCTTATTCTTAAAGATCCTATACCCGGATCTAGGACACTTTAGGTAAGTAGCAATAGATTATAGGGACTATGCAGTGTAATACCGACATGGTTGAAGCGATGGCTACGTTAGTGTGACACATTTGTTGGTACCGGTATCCCTTGAGTCCAATCGAGGAGAATACGGGGCCGCTGTGTGGTGTCATAAAGCACTAAATGATCGTAGAACCTTAGTTGAACAACTTAACCATTAGAAAGTAGTGAGATATCCGGATTTGGTGCAAGACTAAAGTTGGTTGTTAATCGATACTACACTCATTGATATCAGACTTTCGAGATATTTCGGTCGCTAATAAAGAAGCTTGTGCTGAAACAATACTCGAGAGAAAGATCAGTGATATTGAGATTCCTTAGAACCCGATTACTTTCTTTAGCACAGGTTGAACCAACTAAACATCAAGAGGATACTTACCTATAAACTTCATGCAATCTTTAACCTAAGGCCTTGTGTGCTTTGTTTGTGTGTGATTAAATTATTCGAACATAACATCATGCATCATAACATTCATACCATTCCATTTCCTAATCATTTCAAGGACCAGTGAATTTATCTTTGTTCTGTTTTGAAGATTACGGCTTTCGCTCGCAAAAATACCATCTGAATCAACTTCATAAGGGTGCCTCCTAAACTCAAAGAGTTAGCTTCAAGGGTTCCCGAAAATTCTTTATTCACCAAAAGATATGGTCGACTTCTCAATCTAGTCACCTCAAGCTTTAAAGAAGACATGATGAGGGCGCTCTTTTAGTTCTTTGACCCTGTACATCATTATTTCACTTTTCCCGATTATCAATTAGTGCCTACAATGGAAGAATTTTCTCAATTACTAGGTGTGATACGATGGGAGAACTGACTTGGGATTTTGCGTTTGTGTTCGCAAATGTTTCGGTTTAGCAAGAGTCGCCACCGACTTTTTATTTTATCCTAAGGAAAGGTCAAAAAGCACAGGAAAGACCTTTGAGATGTTTTCTTGAGTTCGGGGAGTATATTATAGAAAGGGAAGGTTTAGCACCCTTTCTATCCATGGTTATCCATGGTCTCTTAGTTACTTTCTTAGATCACTTGCTTTGCTTTTCAATTGTTTAAAATGGTGCTTTGTGTGTGGTTTTTGAAAGTGCTTTTGAAAAGAGGCCATCGTCGTGGCAACCTTTGTAATGATTCTTGTTTGAATGTATACAAAGGTGTATTGTCTTTGAAAAGATATTTCAATGTTTGAAAGTTTGTTTTGAGAAATGTTTTGAAATTGTGTTTGTGAGGTGTGTTTGAAAATAGCAAGGATGTTTTTTGCAAGCTTTTGATCAAGTAACTAAGAGTTATCTACCCCATTTTACTCAAAGATCTTTCTTATGTTTTTAACCCTTTTGACAATGTTATTTCACCATTGTATTTGATGAATAACCTTGTGTTAGGATGTTAAACGGGACATGCGCGGGCCATCGTATATACCATGATAGCAATTGTGTTAAGTATTTTTTTAGCAAATTTTCCGAGGGACTAGATCATTTTTGTATAGGAAACTCAGATAGCGCCATCAAGGGACTATGATCTTTTGTTTGTTTTTGTTTTTCCAAAGTACTTAACATGCATACCATGGCCCTTTGTTTAGGAAACCAAGTGGAGATACCTTAAGGGGTGTTCGTGTGCAAGTGTGTTTTATTGCATGCAAGAGTTTATCTTGAATTAGGATTTTCTATTTCATTGATTTTATCTTGCCATACATATCCTAATTACTAGCATTTGCATTTGAAAGCAATAAAATGCGGAAATGTAAAGTCCTACGCTATTACAACATTAGGGGATGGGGATACACATTTGTACATGGGGGTGGTTCAACGAGAAAAATAGGTAAGAAAAGAAAATAACAAAGGGAAGATAGAGAGAAAGAGAGAGAGGGCTAGCGCGCTGCTGAGAGGAAGTCAGAAGTTCTGACTCAGGCCTGCTGCAAGATTATCAACCTTTTGGTGAAAATGTATGAGTCAGAACTTCTGACTCTGGCACCTGCAAAATAGAAACCTGTTAGTGGGAAGGTCAGAAGTTCTGACCCCTGTGCGCTGAAAGACAAAAGTTTGTTAGTGGGAAAGTCAGAAGTTCTGATCCTGCTGGAAATACAATAATTTTCAGAAGTTATGATATTATTGACAGCAAAACAGGCTTCAGATATGCTAACGTCAAAGTCAGAACTTGGCTTCTCCCTGTGCTAGCCAGAACATCTGCAGTTTTATTATTTTTCCACAAAACAGAAAACATGCTTGGGACAACCTCAGCAAATGTCAAAATGTTTCAGTAGACAGAACCAACAAGGTCATAGGCAGGTTCTACACTGATTCACTTCCTACTTAAACATTCATAGGTATGAAAATCCTCTGAACGCAAACAACAACAACATGATATTTACATTATGTTTTATTGAGTCTGCAAAGCTGATGATGCTTGGCAGCGTGATGAAAGTCAGCAGGTGCTTACCTGGCTGTTGAAAAAGTCTGTGAGTGGGAGCTAGCTCTAGCTCTGATGGTGTTCTGGACAGGTTCTTTTTAGAATGGGTGGATGGAGAAGGAATGTGTATATATGGTCAGAAACTGTATGGGTGTTCTTTGGTCACAAAGCAAACTGGGTATTAATGAAGTTTGGATGTAGGAGGTTTAAAGTTTGTGAAAGTACTAGGGAATTTTGGACAGAGATTCACAAGGTTGTTGTTTTACTAGAGTTTTCTGTTTCTTCTCTAGCAATTTTTTGGATGTTCTTTTTTTTCACCTCCTGTGATGGACAATGGTGTCCTATTTATAGGAAAGGATTTATGGATTTTTGAACGTTAAATGGCGCCAATATTATGCAGTAGAGGTTAACCTATTTTTGAAGGAAGTTCATGAAAAGTTGTGATGATGGACAGCTTTTCAGCCTAGGCTGGAACAGTAGGCAAGGATTGAGGAGAAGTGACCTCTATAGGCGAAAAGTGGCGCATAGACCCATGCCTAAGCCTGTACAAAGATATTTAACAAGCCACACATGGAGAGACCCCTTGAATGAATGTTCAGGAGTGGTTGTGAGCATTAATGACCATTAAATGGTGATGAGATTTATCAACATAAAAAATCTTGTAATATGAGATTTTGCGTCATTACCTACAACCTGAGCCAGCAGTCCTGCTTAACCAAAAACAACGTAAACCAAGCTCTGACCTTGGCCTCCTGCTGCCTCAGCAAGCTCTGAGAGTTTTACAGTATACTCCTCTGATCTGTTTTTAAAGACTCTGGAATTAATGATCCTGCTTCAGCATTTTACCCAATCTGCTGATCCCCTTACCTTCTGATCCTAGTACGTTTTGAAGGAGTTTCAGGCTTTGTTGCCTTCTTTACACTTCTTTGACAAACTCTGGCTGAACTTTGCGTAACTGCTGAAAGAGCCATGTTCTGTTCAAAGATCAAGTACTGAATCATGTTTACAATCTCTGACTGAGTTGGTGTAACTGCTGAAAGAGCCACCATCTGACTGAGTTGGTGTAACTGCTGAAAGAGCCACCATCTGACTGAGTTGGTGTAACTGCTGAAAGGGCCACCATCTGACTGAGTTGGTGTAACTGCTGAAAGAGCCACCATGTGACTGAGTTGGTGTAACTGCTGAAAGAGCCACCATCTGACTGAGTTGGTGTAACTGCTGAAAGGGCCACCATCTGACTGAGTTGGTGTAACTGCTGAAAGGGCCACCATCTGACTGACTGTTACGTGATGATCCAAGTTTGCAAATTCTGACCGTTTCTGCTTGGAGGTTAGTTCAGAAGCTCTGAAATGCCATTTTCTTCTTAAACCCCCTCTTTTTTTCTTCTTTTTTTAGAGGAAATTCTAAGTATTTAGAATTTTAACTTTTCCATGGCGAAAGTTTTGCCTTTTAAGTTTGCAAATGACCAGGAATGATGCTAAAGGGCTTGGCTTTATTTAAGAGAAAATCTAAGAGTTCAGAATGAATTCCTGAAGGATGGGAGGGAAAATTTTGGGGTACAACAGTTGCCCCTGTTCAATCTTCTTGGGCCTGAAGAGTTAGATTGGCGAATCTGCCTTTTGTGACTCGAAGGTAAAAGAGGATTGGACACTAGAGTGCCCGTAAATTTGCACTCGTCAAAATGTAGGTGAGGGAATGGGCTTAAACATGCCATTTGAAGACGGTAGAATCTTGCTGGAAATGGGCTTAGAGATGCCATCCAAAAACTTATTTGTTGAATACTAGTAGAATGAACATCAGAATGGTATCCGTATTTGGAACGTATCTGAGCTGTATCTGGAGATTGGGTTTGTATGAGCAAAGGAATGGCGTCTATGTCTAGAGCGTATCCTAGCTGTAACTGTATTTGATTCTTGAATAAATGTCAGAATGACTGCCGTGTCTGGGGTGTATCTGTATTCTAAATGCTAACAGAGAAACATCTGTATAGGGAGCATCTATGTGTTGGGGATAAATTCCGAATGAGTGACAGAATGGCAACCGTGTCTGGAGCGTATCTGGACTGTATCTGAAATTGAGATCTGTATGAGTAATGGAATGACTTCCGTGTCTGGAGTGTATCCGCACTGTAACTGGGATCTGAATAAGTGACATAATGACTTCCGTGGCGACTTCACTGGGGGGAATCAAACTGCTGGTGTAAAGGCCAGGATGGCATCCGTGTTTGGAGCGCATCTGAACTTGTAGTTGATAGTTGAATCTGAATGAGAGATAGAATGGCCGCCGTGTCTGGAGCGTATCTAGTCTGTATCTGATTGCTGAAGTCTGAATAAGTAGTAGAATGACCGCCGTGTCTGGGGTGTATCCGTACTGTATTTTGACTTTGAAGTTCCGAATGAGTAATAGAATGACCGCCGTGTCTGGGGTGTATCCATACTGTATCTGACTTGAGATCTGTATGAGTAATGGAATGACTTCCGTGTCTGGAGTGTATCCGTACTGTAACTGGGATCTGAATAAGTGACAGAATGACTTCCGTGGCGACTGCACTGGGGGGAATCAAACTGCTGGTGTAAAGGCCAGGATGGCATCCGTGTTTGGAGCGCATCTGAACTTGTAGTTGATAGTTGAATCTGAATGAGAGATAGAATGGCCGCCGTGTCTGGAGCACATCTAGTCTGTATCAGATTGCTGAAGTCTGAATGAGTAGTAGAATGACCGCCATGTCTGGGGTATATCTGTACTGTATTTGACTAATTGTTAATGATAGCCTTTTAATCTTATCCTGAAAAGGGTAAAATGTTAGCTAAAACATAAAGTCATGTTGCATGATATGTATGATGCAATGAACTGTATTTCATCAATGTTTATGATATATGAATGTAATGGATGTGCATGTAAGCTGAGTAGCTGTCTTGTTGAGGAAAATAAATCCTTGATAACTGGAGATAATGAAATCTTTGACCGTTGTCGGGGAAAATAAACCCTTGACTGCCGCCGGGGATTGAAAATCCTTTGATCGTTGAAAATGAGAAGTCCTGGGACCACTGTTGGGGAAATCAGGAGTTTGGGTTGTATGCCAATCTACTAAGGATTCCTGTTTTGAGGAGATCTCCACCGGGGAATATCTTAAAACTCTGTGAGGAATTGAGAATGAGAGTCTTCATTCTGCTTGGGGAATAAGAATTCTGTGGGGAATAGCCATGCTGTTGAAAGGCAGCTATCCTATTGGAGAGTAAAACTCAGGATTCTGGAAAAAGCTTATTCCTGTCTGGAAGAAGTTCAGGTTTAGGTTGTATGCCACTTTAAGAAATGAGAATCTTCACTCTGTTAACGGTATCAGGAGCTTGGGAGTATACCAATCTTCTGAGGTTTTAAGGATGAGAATCTTCATTCTGTTATGGGTATCAGGAGCTTGGGAGTATACCAATCTTCTAAGGTTTTAAGGATGAGAATCTTCATTCTGTTAACGGTATCAGGAGCTTGGGAGTATACCAATCTCTTGAGGTTTCAAGGATGAGAATCTTCATTCTGTTAACGGTATCAGGAGCTTGGGAGTATACTAATCTCTTGAGGTTTCAAGGATGAGAATCTTCATTCTGTTAACGGTATCAGGAGCTTGGGAGTATACCAATCTCTTGAGGTTTCAAGGATGAGAGTCTTCATTCTTGAGAGAAACAAATTTTTAGGAGCTTCAGTTGTCCGTTATTCTGTTGGTGACTGTAACTTCCAACAGGTGATGAAGGAATCTTTGATGACGACCGTAACTTCCAGCAGGTGATGAAGGAAATTTTGATGACGACCGTAACTTCCAGCAGGTGATGAAGGAAATTTTTAACGACCGTGGCTTCCAACAAGTGATAAAGGAATCTTTTGATGACGACCGTAACTTCCAGCAGGTGATGAAGGAAATTTTGAACGACCGTGACTTCCAGCAGGTGATGAAGGAAATTTTTAACGATCGTGGCTTCCAACAAGTGATGAAGGAATCTTTTGATGACGACCGTAACTTCCAGCAGGTGATGAAGGAATTTTTGAACGACCGTCAATTTGAAATGTAATTTGTTTTGGAGAATAAATCCTTGACAAATGTTGGGGAAATAAACCCATGACTGCTGGTCTTCTTAGAGAGGTGATAAACTTCTCGAGGACGCTTGTACTTCTTTTCAGAAAGATTTCGGAGAGGTTCATCACTGCCCCTAGTATCAGATGCTTGTGGCACTGCCAGGAAACTTGGACTGTTCGTAACCCTTTGATGAGATTGACGTTTAAATTCCCTAAGTGATGGTGAGGGAGACTTGCCCCAGGTTAACCTGCAATTGAGAGATTTCTTAAAATCTTGACTGGACTGCCCCAGGTTCACTGAACTTTGAAAGATTTGTTTGAAATCTTGACTGGACTGCCCCAGGTTTACTGGACAATACCATACCAAGTCCCCTTTTTGTTGACGGGAGATTTTTGCAACGGGAGTATTATCCCACTTGAAGTGATATTATTTACTGAGAGAGCTTTCGTTCCTCCGAACATTCACTGTTGTGAATTTCTTCGCTGTCAAACAACTAAACATTTGCAAACAACGATATTCAAATAATGCAAAGTTTATACTTGTCTCGAAGTTTTGAAAAATGCGTTTTTAGCAGAAAACTTTTTATAAGACAAATTCAACACAAGATTTAGAGCAAAGCCTTACAGGAGTCAGGATACCTTTTGTAACAGTATGCTTTCGAACTAACCCATGCTTCAATTAGGACTTTTGAAGGGTTGTAACGTGGCTTGGTTCACGGTTTAAGAAACAAAGGATAAAGGCTCAAAGTATATTTGTACCCACCCGCTCTTCGTGATGTCCTTCAATCCTATACTCAGTTAATTATGCGTCGAACTCTATTCGAGTTTGGAACGATGTTTTGGTGATGGTTCACACAAGCTGAATTTTATTGGAAGGCAGTCATCATTTCATTTTTTTTGCAACATTTTTCATGTTTGTTGAGGATTTGTAGTGACCTCTTTCTTTCGGTTTATTATCCCTAACTTTTTCCTGACTGTTCCTGTTTTCGAGATTACAGTCAGCGGGATGCCCCAGCTTTCTTAAGCCTCCTTTGTAGGTTTTGGCTCAGTGGGCTTTTCTCTTTTGAGAGATAATTTGCCTATGAGATAAGGAACCATCACTGTCTTTTGGTTCCAAAGGAATGTTTTTGATGTCATTCGTTGTATTACGAACTGAGAGTTTGCGACTTCAATGCGCATCTTTTGAATTAACTGAGAGACTACCCTGCCCCAGGTTTAAAGGTTTCAATTTGTGTTTAAAACAGAAAACTTCTACTTCTTTGGCTCGAAGGGGTTGACTAGGGATTATCCTCCTTATAACTCTAGTGTTTAGGATTTGAAAGAAATGCCTGTACATCGTCAGCAAGGTCTGTTCAAAAGCATATTGTATGAGATTATGGCATTGTTTCGTCATCCTCCCTCTAAAGGCTTGTAGCTTTTTTGCAAGAGTTAAATGTCATAAAGAAAGTAGAAAGCATAATTCAAGAATAGTGAAAACAAATGGATGGATTCAAGACAAACATATGCAATGCATTAATGAAATAGAGTTTGACATCAACAGATAATTGTTTGAATAACAAAAGAAATTACAACTCGAAAATTCGAATGAAACAAAAGTCTCTTAGTTCGAACTTTGTCAATTCAGGTGGAGAACCCTTAGCGGAAGATTTTTATCTCGCCATCCGGCATGAATTCCAGCACTCCTCCGTCAATCATGTCTTGGATCTTGTTTTTCAAATCCCAACAGTCATCGGTGTCATGTCCAGGACTATAGGAGTGGTATACACAAAATGCATCGGGGTGATAGCTAGAGTAGAGGTATTGGGCTTCCAAATAGGATCCTTTAAAGCAAGCAAATTGACCTCCAACAAGCGTTTCAGTATTTGAGATGATGGTATGTCAGTCTCAGGGAAATGTCTTCCAGACATATTTTTCTTACGCTGATTACCTCGTTGATGCTGGCGAGGTTGATGCTGGCGAGGTTGTTGCTGGGCTTGTGACCCTGAAGCAAGTTGGGGAGCCTTTCCCTTGTCTTCTTGTCTCAAAGGAGGTTGAATGATGACTTGGTCTTCAACCCTAGTTGTTTGCCCCACTTGGTTATCTTGAAGCAGTTTGTTGACGAGAACCCTGAGCTCCTCTTGTCTTTGAGCCAGGTCTTGAATGAGAGCCATCTGGCCGACCAGTTGTCCCATCATCTGGATCTTCATTGTTGCCAGCTCAATCTGTAGTTCTTCCAACTGATCATTCCTGACACTGCCTGAATTCCCTAGGACCATGCCCCTTGTGAGGAGAGCTTTCACTTCTTCTTGCCCCTGGGACAAGTTCAAGAACATTTCCTGAAGCTAAGCATTTTGATCCTGGATATCTTTGACAGTCCTCTCTAGAGCCATCTCTACTGAAATAAACAGTAGGAGAATAAGGAAACATGAAAAGGAAAACCTGTTATGATACAATGCATGATAAGTGGATGCATGTTTTCAAGAATCCACGAGGTAAACACAAGAAAATGTTAGAGATTGAACTTCGATCAACATCTTTGATTGAAGAACTTTGTATCGGTGGATGTCATTCCACGAGAATCAAGCTCACCATGTCGAGTGGGTCATAGCCCTCGATTCAAGTTGTTGCACTTGATTTTTGACGGCGTTTGTTTAGAGGAATATGAATCCTCTTTCCCTTTGGTAGACGTCTGGTTCAACGTGACCCTGCATCAAAGACCCTCGAGATCCTTGAAATGGTTATTGAAAATGCTATGGTATGATGTTATGATGTTATGTACAGGTATGCAAAAAGTAAGCAAGTGTATATACAGATAATCATATTCACACAAAGCAAACAAGTCCTTAGGTTTAGGCTTGAATGGGGTTTGTAGGTAAGTACCCTCTTGAAGTTTAGTTGGCTCAAACCCGTCCTAAAATAAAAACCGGGTTCTAAGGAGCTCAATATCACCGAATTATTTTCTGTGTTCATGGTTTCAGTTTAGCCACTTTACTGGCGACCGAAATATTCCAAGAAAACAATCCTCAATGAGTGTAGTATCGAGTATCTACCAACTTCGGACTACACCAAAGCCGGTCATCTCACTACCCCTAATAATGCCAAGATGGTCAAGTAAGGTTCTAAGAGTTCATTAGTGCTTCACGACATCACTCAGCGGCCCCGTATTCTCTTTGATTAACTCAAAGGCTACCGATACCCACAAATATGTCACACTAACGTAGCTACTGCTTCAACCATGTCGGTATACCCTGCACAGTTCCCTCACAGTTTATTTCTACTTACCTAAAAGGTGTCCCCAAATCCGGGTGTAGGATTTAAAACAAACCCAAACAAGAAACCCAAAAAGTAAAGCAATCAAAGTAATCAAGGTGAGCAAGAAAAGGTGATCTAAAACCCTAAGGTAACCCCACTTGGAGTAAATCTCCCCAGTAGAGTCGCCAGTTCTGTGATACGGTGGGAGAACTGACTTGGGATTTTGCGTTTGTGTTCGCAAATGTTTCGGTTTAGCAAGAGTCGCCACCAACTTTTTATTTTATCCTAAGGAAAGGTCAAAAAGCACAGGAAATACCTTTGAGATTTTTCTTGAGTTCGGGGAGTAGATTATAGAAAGGGGAGGTATTAGCACCCTTTCTATCCATGGTTATCCATGGGCTCTTAGTTACTTGCTTAGATCACTTGCTTTGCTTTTCAATTGTTTGAAATGGTGCTTTGTGTGTGGTTTTTGAAAGTACTTTTGAAAAGAGGCCATCGTCGTGGCAACCTTTGTAATGATTCTTGTTTGAATGTATACAAAGGTGTATTGTCTTTGAAAAGATATTTCAATGTTTGAAAGTTTGTTTTGAGAAATGTTTTGAAATTGTGTTTGTGAGGTGTGTTTGAAAATAGCAAGGATATTTTTTGCAAGCTTTTGATCAAGTAACTAAGAGTTATCTACCCCATTTTACTCAAAGATCTTTCTTATGTTTTTAACCCTTTTGACAATGTTATTTCACCATTGTATTTGATGAATAACCTTGTGTTAGGATGTTAAACGGGACAGGCGCGGGCCATCGTATATACCATGATAGCAATTGTGTTAAGTATTTTTTTAGCAAATTTTCCGAGGGACTAGATCATTTTTGTATAGGCAAATCAGATAACGCCATCGAGGGACTATGATCTTTTGTTTGTTTTTGTTTTTCCAAAGTACTTAACATGCATACCATGGCCCTTTGTTTAGGAAACCAAGTGGAGATACCTTAAGGGGTGTTCGTGTGCAAGTGTGTTTTATTGCATGCAAGAGTTTATCTTGAATTAGGATTTTCTATTTCATTGATTTTATCTTGCCATACATATCCTAATTACTAGCATTTGCATTTGAAAGCAATAAAATGCGGAAATGTAAAGTCCTACGCTATTACAACATTAGGGGATAGGGATACACATTTGTACATGGGGGTGGTTCAACGAGAAAAATAGATAAGAAAAGAAAATAACAAAGGGAAGATAGAGAGAAAGAGAGAGAGGTCTAGCGCGCTGCTGAGAGGAAGTCAGAAGTTCTGACTCAGGCCTGCTGTAAGATTATCAACCTTTTGGTGAAAATGTATGAGTCAGAACTTCTGACTCTGGCACCTGCAAAATAGAAACCTGTTAGTGGGAAGGTCAGAAGTTCTGACCCCTGTGCGCTGAAAGACAAAAGTTTGTTAGTGGGGAAGTCAGAAGTTCTGACCCTGCTGAAAATACAATAATTTTCAGAAGTTCTGATATTATTGACAGCAAAACAGGCTTCAGATGTGCTAACGTCAAAGTCAGAACTTGGCTTCTCCCTGTGCTAGCCAGAACATCTGCAGTTTTATTATTTTTCCACAAAACAGAAAACATGCTTGGGACAACCTCAACAAATGTCAAAATGTTTCAGGAGACAGAACCAACAAGGTCACAGGCAGGTTCTATACTGATTCACTTCCTACTTAAACATTCATAGGTATGAAAATCCTCTGAACGCAAACAGCAACAACATGATATTTACATTATGTTTTATTGAGTCTGCAAAGCTGATGATGCTTGGCAGCGTGATGAAAGTCAGCAGGTGCTTACCTGGCTGTTGAAAAAGTCTGTGAGTGGGAGCTAGCTATAGCTTTGATGGTGTTCTGGACAGGTTCTTTTTAGAATGGGTGGATGGAGAAGGTATGTGTATGTATGGTCAGAAACTGTATGGGTGTTCTTTGGTCACAAATCAAACTGGGTATTAATAAAGTTTGGATGTAGGAGGTTCAAAGTTTGTGAAAATACCAGGGAATTTTGGACAGAGATTCACAAGGTTGTTGTTTTACTAGAGTTTTCTGTTTCTTCTCTAGCAATTTTTTGGATGTTCTTTTTTTTCACCTCCTGTGATGGACAATGGTGTCCTATTTATAGGCAAGGCTTTGTGGATTTTTAAACGTTAAAGGGCGCCAATATTATGCAGTATAGGTTAACTTATTTTTGAAGGAAGTTCATGAAAAGTTGTGATGATGGACAACTTTTTAGCCTAGGCTGGAACAGTAGGCAAGGATTGAGGAGAAGTGACCTCTATAGGCGAAAAGTGACGCATAGACCCATGCCTAAGATTGTACAAAGGTATTTAACAAGCCACACGTGGAGAGACCCCTTGAATGAATGTTCAAGAGTGGTTGTGAGCATTAATGAGCATTAAATGGTGATGAGATTTATCAACATCAAAAATCTTGTAATATGAGATTTTGCGTCATTGCCTACAACCTGAGCCAGCAGTCCTGCTTAACCAAAAACAACATAAACCAAGCTCTGACCTTGGCCTCCTGCTGCCTCAGCAAGCTCTGAGAGTTTTACAGTATACTCCTCTGATCTGTTTTTAAAGACTCTGGAATTAATGATCCTGCTTCAGCATTTTACCCAATCTGCTGATCCCCTTACCTTCTGATCCTAGTACGTTTTGAAGGAGTTTCAGGCTTTGTTGCCTTCTTTACACTTCTCTGACAAACTCTGGCTGAACTTTGCGTAATTGCTGAAAGAGCCATGTTCTGTTCAAAGATCAAGTGCTGAACCATGTTTATAATCTCTGACTGAGTTGGTGTAACTGCTGAAAGATCCACCATCTGACTAAGTTGGTGTAACTGCTGAAAGAGCCACCATCTGACTGAGTTAGTGTAATTGCTGAAAGGGCCACCATCTGACTGAGTTGGTGTAACTGCTGAAAGAGCCACCATGTGATTGAGTTGGTGTAACTGCTGAAAGAGCCACCATCTGACTGAGTTGGTGTAACTGCTGAAAGGGCCACCATCTGACTGAGTTGGTGTAACTGCTGAAAGGGCCACCATCTGATTGACTGTTACGTGCTGAGCCAAGTTTGCAACTTCTGACCGTTTCTGCTTGGAGGTTAGTTCAGAAGCTCTGAAGTGCCATTTTCTTCTTAAACCCCCCTTTTTTTCTTTTCTTTTTTTTTTAGAGGAAATTCTAAGTATTTATAATTTTAACTTTTCCATTTCGAAAGTTTTGCCTTTTAAGCTTGCAAATGACCAGGAATGATGCTAAAGGGCTTGGCTTTATTTAAGAGAAAATCTGAGAGTTCAGGATGAATTCCTGAAGGATGGGAGGCCAAATTTTGGGGTACAACACTAGGAGTATCTGTTCTTGATCAAATACCTTTCACCGATTTAGAGGAAACTCCAAAACCTGAAGTTATTGCCAAGGCCTTACGATTGAAAAGTTCTGACATTATAGCTAATTGGGAGACAAGAAATGGGGTCAAAGGATTTTTGGCTAAATTCCTGATGGAGAAGGCTCGACTATTTTGGGATGCTATAGATTTACAAGCTTTTGAGGATATGTTGGCTCTTCTAACCTATGGGTTGGTGCTTTTTCCTAACCCTGACCAACTCATAGATGTGATTGCTGTCAAAATTTTCCTTACTTGTAACCTTGTGCCTACATTGCTTGGAGACGTTTTGCACTCTCTTCATACTAGCACTATGAAGAAGTGAGGGACTCTTATGTGTTTCTTGCATTTTCTTTCTAGGTGGTTTATTTTTCACCTTCCTCGATTAGTATTGAAGAATGAATAGGGTTTGAGGTGGTCGCAAAGGTTAATGTCGCTTTCTCATACAGATATCCATTGGTGCTCTCGATCTCAAGAGGACATTACTATCATTTACTGTTGTGGGGAGTTCCATAATGTTCCACTCTTAGGCATTAGTGGAGGTATTACTTATAACCCTTCTCTAGCTCTATGATAATTTGGCTATGCTTGAAGAGATGGTCCCCACGATGCACTCATTCAAGGAAGTATATTCGACTACGAGAACGATGTCCAAGGTTATCATCGAAGGTTCGTACATGCTTGGGGAATGGTAAGCAAAGTGGATAGCAAGACTTTGGGGCATAAGAATTCCATCCCTCTTGAGCCTTAACTCAAATGGGTACGAGCTCGTGCTCAAAGTCTAATGATGCCATATCCATCCATCCTACCAATAGTTGTGGAGCCTGTTATTGAGGGGGATTTTCCTTATACCATTCTCCACTCTGGTATGCCTACTGACCTTGAAGAGTTACAAAAGTCTTAGATTCAACTGAAGTAAGAACAAGACATCTTTGAGACCCAATTCTATGCAAGTGAGAAGAAAGTGTTGGAACTCACAAGGAAACTTCAAGAGGAGCAGAGTCTTAATGCTTACATATGTACAAAGAGGAGGCGTATTTGGGAGCTTTGATTCTTAGATTTTAGGAGTTCATTTTATCTTTGAAATATTTTGTAAGCCTAAAAGGTAGTTGTAATTTAAACTTTGCTAATAAAATTTTTGTTTCTTGTTTCCTCCTGGTTAGCATATTTAAATTTCCTAAGGTCCTTGAAATCATTGCATTTACATATCATGCATCATTTCATAACAGGTTTTTCGTACAGGTCTCTCATCTTCTCGCTGTTTATTTCAGCAGAAATATGGCCCTCGAACAAACTATAAAAGATCTCCATCCTCAGCATGCTCAGTTCCAGGAAACTCTCATAATCTGGACCAAGGGCAAAAAGAGTTGTTGGCGCTCTTCGCCAAGAAAAAGAAGACTAAAAAGCTAACTGTTGTCCTCAACCTGGGGAGGAGATTCAAGGATCATGTTCAACCAGACCATGTAGAAGATGACTCCTCTGAAAAAGATGACAATAATGATGAGGATGGCAAGGACAAGCAGGACTATGAGAATACTCCTGAAGACAAAGACTTTTCTAATGAACAGTATCGCCCTACGGATGACATATATAAACAATTGGAGGACAAACTCAAGGCAATGGAAGTCCATAAGGTGAATGGACTGGATTTTGGTGATTTAGGTCTGGTTCCAGGGGTGGTTATCCCACCTAAGTTCAAGGTCCATGTGTTTGCTAAGTACAATGGGATCTATTGTCCTAAGATTCATTTGAGGCCGTACGTTCGGAAGATACAACCTCACACTACTGACAGAAAGTTATGAGTCCATTTGTTCCAAGAAAGTTTGGCTGGCACACAAGTGGAGTGGTTCTATCAGCTTGAGGGAACCAATATTCAAACTTGGGTGGACTTGGTTGCTGCTTTTTATAAGCAGTACAAATAAAATGCTAACCTGCCACCAATTCGAGTGCAACTGCAGAACATGTCCATGGACTCTAATGAGGGGTTCAGGGAATATGCTCAGAAATGGAGGGACTTAGCTGGTAGGGTGCAACCTCCTTTGAATGATCGGGAAATGGTAGATATATTCATGGGTACTTTGACAAGCCCATTCTTTAATCTGCTGATAGAGAATTCCTCGTCTGGTTTTACATAGATGATTCTGACTGGGGAAATGATTGAAAATGGTATCAAGAGCGAGAAGATCCCGATGGGTTCATCTTTAAATATTGTGAATAAGTCATTTGGTGGGAAAAAAGAGGTCAATACTGTCTACGGACAGAGGAGCCGTAGTAAAAGTATACGCCACCAATCCGGCGCCTGCTCAACAACAACAACAGCAGGGTAACAACCGAAAGCCAGACACTCCAAGAAGGAAACTCACCAAGATTAATATTCCTTTGTCTCAGGCACTACAACAATTTTTAAGAGCCGAACTCATTTCGCTGAGGGATCCTCCTCCCAATCCCAACACCACCTCTCCTAAGTATAATCCGAACGCAAGATGTGCTTATTATTCAAACAGACCCGTCCATGACACCAACAATTGTTGGGCCCTGAAGAACAAAATTCTGGACACGATTGACAACAAGGAGATTGAGTTCGATCCTCCAGAGACCCCAAATGTGATTACAACACCTATTCCCAAGCATGATAAAGGAATACGTGTTGTTGAAGATATTCTGTATGTTACTTCTGTGAATGAGGTGGTTACTCTGCTCTCTACAACAAAGAATAATTTGTTACAAGATGGTTTATTTCCAGGTTGCGTTGAAGGTTGTTATTACTGTGTAGTCGAACCCAGTGGTTGCGGGTCACTAAAAAGGGGTGTTCAACGCTTGATGAATGAACATATTATTCTGATTGAAAAAGTTCCGCCTGCCAACAATTTTTGCCAAGATCTGTCTGTTATCTTCGACACTCCTTTTAGGATCCTTTCCAAAGGTCCTATAAGGATTACCGTCAAGCAAGAATTAACGGTCGGGCCTATCCCGTATTTCTCGGAGAAGGAAATCCCGTGGAATTACGGGTACAACGTCTATTACCATTGTGTCAGCAAGAATTATCCGATGAAGAAAAAGAAGAAGTTGGTCCCAGTATTGTCAATATTGCGTGGACCAGTAAGATTACAAGAAGTGGAAGGATTTTCTCTCTAGAAATCTCTCCACCTGCTCAGATTACAGTTTCCAAGCCGACTATTATGGCTCGGGGTAAAGAGATAGTGGTAGAGCCTTCCCAGACGAAGGCGGCAAAAAAAGCTCCCATCAAAGATACTTCTGGAGAAGATTTAGAAGAGGTTCTAAAGATCATTCGCCTAAGTAATTATAAAATTGTCGAACAGTTTGGGAAAACCCCATCCAAAATATCTATGTTGTCACTACTACTGTGTTCTGAGGCCCATGCGAAGGCTTTAGTGAAATTCCTAAATATTGCCCATGTGCCGCAAGAAATTTCAGCTGATCAATTTGGAAGCTACGTGGCTAGTATGACAACTGACATTGGTTTGGGTTTCTCCGATGCTGACTTGACTCCGGAGGGGAGGAATCACAATAGGGCCTTGTATGTCTCCATTGAGTGCAAGGGTACTACATTGGCCCATTTATTGATTGACACAAGATCATCTCTGAATGTTTTGTGGAAAGGCACTCTCGACCGGTTAGATTATGAAGGGTTGGTGCTGAAGCCCAACAATATCATAGTTTGAGCCTTCGACGGGATCAAAGCGAATGGTGCATGGGGAGGTAGACCTCCCGATCAAGTTGGGTTCACAGATTTTTGAGTCCACTTTATATGTCATGGACATTCGGCCTACTTACTCTTGTTTATTAGGACACCCTTGGATACATGGGGCAGGTGTTGTCAATTCCACCTTCCACCAGAAACTAAAATATCCGGTGAAAGGGAAAACTGTTACTATTTGTGAAGAGGAGGAATATATGGTCATCTATCTCAATTTATTCTGATATGTCGAGATGGATGGAGAATTTATTGAAAAGCCTTGTTAAACCTTTTAAGTAATCTCTCATGCTATTGTTGAAGATGTTTCAGCCATTCCAAAGATCACTAAAGATCCGCACAAGATGGCCTCTTTGAAGGATGCTAAGGCCACTATTGAAGAAGGTGGTAATACTATTTGGGGTCTACTTCCAGATATTCCTTTCAAATCTAACAAATTTGGTTTGGGCTTTACTGCATAAGGTCAGAGGGCTATTCATCGAGCTTGCGCTGGGAGACCTCCGTTTCGCATCAACAACATTGGGGTCAACACTATAAATGATGAAGATAGTGATTGTGACTTCAATAACTGGATATTCCTGACTATGGGTGATGGACTGGAAAACTAGAAGGCAGAAGACATCTTTCTCGTCTCCTTTAGTCAGGAGTAATAAGATATATTCTTGTCTTTTTGTTTTCAACAGTTTTTGGCTATGTAATAAACAATGACTTTAAAACCTTGTGTCTTACCCGGGGCACAATGGTTCATTTATTAAAGGGTTGATTAACTATTCATAAGCATTTGTTCATTCAAGAAAAACATTGGACATTTTGCATACAAATTTTGTGATCTCTGTCTTTCTTTTATCTTATTGCATTTTCAAATAGCTATGTGTTCTTACACATACCCACACACTATGTTGCAGATCCTCATCCACTATGGATCTTGTTGATAACAATTCTGCTATTGCCTCATATGACTTCGACAATTCGATCTACCTAGCCGAGGACAAAGATGAAGAAGATTTTGAAATACCTAGAGAACTTGCCATACTTTTGATACAGGAAGAGAATACTATCCAACCCCATGAAGAGCCAGTCGAAGTGGTGAACTTGGGTACCAAGACAGACAGGAAATAGGTCAAGATAGATGCTGACCTAGAAAGCAGTGTTAAGTGTAGGTTAATCTAGATGCTACATGAATATGTTGAAAACTTTGCCTGGTTGTATGAAGACATGCCAGAGCTTGACACCAATATTGTGGTTCACCGTTTGCCAATGAAAGAGGGTTGTGCTACGATAAAACAGAAGGTTCGGTGCATGCATCCTAAAATGTCATAAAAGATCAAGGCCTAGGTTATGTAACATTTTAACACAGGGTTCTTGGCAGTGACGTCATATCCTCAGTGGGTTGCTAATGTTGTTCTGGTTCCAAAGAAAGATGACAAGGTATGTATGTGCGTAGATTACAAGGATCTGAACAGGTCAAGCCCCAAAGATGACTTCCCACTAACATATATCGATTTTTTGGTTGATAATACCGTGCAACATAAGGTATTATCTTTCATGGATGGCTTATCAGGTTACAATCAGATCAAGATGGTGCCTGAAGACATGGAGAAAACCACCTTCGTCACACATTGGGCACTTTCTGTTATAAGGTTATGCCTTTTGGGTTGAAGAACACCGGGGCAACCTATCAGCGTGCCATGGTAGCCTTATTTCATGACCTGATTCACCATGAAATAGAGGTCTATGTTGATGAGATGATAGCTATATCACAAACTGAAGAAGAGCATCTTAATCACGTGCATAAACTATTTGAAAGACTGAGGAAATACAAGCTAAGGCTAAACCCAAAAAAGTGCACCTTTGGGGTGAGATCTGGTAAACTCCTGGGTTTCATCATCAGTGGTAAGGGTATTAAGGTTGATCCCGTAAAGGTTATAGTTATTTAAGATATGCCAGATCCTTATACCGAGAAGGAGGTCATAGGTTTCTTAGGACGATTGAATTACATTTCCCATTTCATTTCTCATCTAACTGATACTTGTAAGCCAATCTTCCAGCTACTAAAGAAAGATTAAGTAGTAAAATGGAACGGCGAATGTCAAATAGCCTTTGATAAAATAAAGGAGTACCTACAAGAACCTCCAATTCTGATGCCACCAATTGAAGGAAAACCTCTGATTATGTACCTAACAGTGCTAAAGAATTCAATAGGGTGTGTACTGGGGCAGCATGACGAGTCTGGTCGAAAAGAGCATGAAATATACTACCTTAGCAAAAATTTTACCGAATGTAAAACAAGATATTCACTTCTTGAGAAAACTTGTTGCGCTTTGGCATGGGCTGATCGCCGACTAAGACAATATATGTTGACCCATACCACCTTGTTAATCTCTAGAATGGACCCTATCAAATACATATTCGAGAAACCAGCTCTCTCCGAAAGAATAGCCCGATGGAAGATGGTCTTAACAGAATATGACATCCAATACACCACTCAAAAAGACATCAAGGGAAGTGTACCGGAAGACCATTTGGCATATCAAGCTATAGATGACTATCAGTCTATGAACTTTGAATTCCCAGACGAGAACATTATGCTAGTAACCGAACGTGAAGAACCTGGACCGTATGAAGGACCTGAGCCAGGATCTCGATGGACCATGGGTTTTGATGGAGCTTCTAATGCACTTAGAAACATAATCAGTGTTGTGATTATATCTCCCGAAGGTTGTCAAACGCCCTTCACCACCAGACTATGCTTTGACTGCACCAACAACATGGCGGAATATGAAGGGTGCATCATGGGTCTTAGGGCTGCTATTGACTTGAGAATCAAGTTCTTAAGCGTGTATGAAGACTCATCCTTGGTGATCAGTCAAGTTAAAGGAGATTGAGATACGAAGCACCTGAATCTCATTCCTTATAAAGAGCAGGTGCTAACCCTGATCCCCTATTTCGAGGAGATTACCTTTGAGCACATACCAAGAGAAGAGAATCAGCTGGCGCATGCTCTGGAAACCATGTCATCCATGTTCAAGGTTAGATGGGACAATGAGGCTCCCATAATTACCATTGAGAGATTCAACAAACCTGTGCATTGCTGTGAAATTAACACAGATGTAGTAGAGGAGAAACCTTGGTTTCATGAGGTGAAAAGGTACCTTGAGACTCAAGAATACCCCGATGGGGAATCCATCAATGACAAGAAGTTCCTACGATGGTTCTCGGCCAAATTCTTCTTGAGCAATGGAGTTCTATACAAACGCAATCATAATTTAAACCTGCTTCGTTATATGGATAAGAAGGAAGCATAAGAGATTATGCAAGATATGCATGAAGGTGTCTTCGGTACTCACTCCAAGGGGCATATTATGGCTAAAAAGAATTTGAGAGCTGGTTACTATTGGTCGACTATGGAAACTCACGGTCACCATCACTCAAGAACTTTTCATAAATGCCAAATCTATGCTGATAAAGTTCATGTACCTCCAGTACCATTGAATGTCATAACTGTGCCTTGGCCATTTGCAATGTGGAGCATTGATATGATCGGAGAAATCAAGCCCATAATCTCTAACAGACACCGCTTCATCCTCGTCGCCATTGACTACTTTACAAAATGGGTTGAAGCAGCCTCATTTTCCTCTATTACTAAGAATGTGGTCACCCGGTTCATCAAACATAATATGATCTATCGATATGGCATCTCTGAAACGGTTATCACAGACAACGGTACCAATCTCAACAATACAATGATCACTGAGCTCTACACGCAATTCAAGATCAAGCATCACAACTCTTCTCTGTATCGACCTAAGATGAATGGCACTGTGGAAGCCTCCAATAAGAATATAAAGAATATCATACAGAAGATGGTTGGGACATATAAAGATTGGCACAAGATGTTACCGTTTTCTCTTCGCGGCTACCACACTTCGGATAGGACATCAACTTGGGCAACCCCTTTCTCTCTGGTGTATGGCATGGAAGTTGTCCTACCTGTCGAAGTTCAGATTCCTTCTCTGAGAATCATGAAAGATGCCAACTTGAGCATAAATGAGTGTGTTTAGACCAGTTTTGATCAGTTAAATCTAATTTACGAGAAAAGGCTAACAGCTGTCTGTCATGGTTAGATGTATCAAAAACGCATGATCAAAGCATTCAATAAAAAGATCAAGCATCGGGTATATCAGGCCGTTGACTTGGTAATAAAGCAAATTATACTCCCGCAAGGTGATCCCAGGGGAAAATGGACTCCTACCTATGAAGGACCATTTGTAATCAAGAAGATTTTTTCTGGTGGAGCTATGATACTGACCATCATGGACGGTGAAGATTTCACGCACCCTGTGAATGCGGACATAGTCAAAAGATACTACGCTTAAAAATAACCTGCTAGGTTGACTGGCCTAGGAAAAAAATAAGGGTATCCCAGTGAAGCAAAAGGGTTTCGGCAAAAATCAGGGATATATATGAAAAGACTGTATACCCGGCAAGTCGAAAACCTGAAAAGGTGGCTTGGGCAAAAAAGGGTATCCCGGTGGACTGAAAACTCGAAAGGGTGGTCCAAGAAAAAATTAGGGATTAAAGCGTATGACTATGTCCACGTTGGATCACCTATAACCAACTTTATTACCAAAGTGAAAGTTCAAACGGTACAGATCAATTCAACGCACTTTCTTCTGACAACAAGGGATGAGATGCTTAAAGACATGGGGAAAATAGCAGGGTTGGAACCCGAAGAGATTATTCCCATGTAGCTATATGTTTTCACTTTGTAAATATTTTCTTCGACGTTTTCCTCTTACTAGGATTTTCGTCTCTTTGTACAAAAATCGCCTGTTTATAGGTAAAACTATCAACGAAATACAATTTCAAAGCCAAATTCTGTTTTACTTTTTTTTTGTTTTGTTTTTCAAAATGTCCAATTACGAAAATTAAATGAGCATATGCATATGAGTACAATTGACTATTAACAAATGCATAAAAATAGGAATAAGCATTTACTCAAGACTCTAGGAGTTGGGATAATGTTCGAGCCATCCACAAATCCCTACAGAGTAATCTTCACAAGTTCATACATTCCCCACAATTTCAACGGAAGATCACTCTAGCTGATAAAGGAGTATGATTTTCTCCCTAAAAATATCACCAACCTACAGTGTTCCAATCAGTACAGTTCATGGAGTTTCTCTTCCCCGACTGAGCTTGTTCCTCTAAGGTTATAAAACCCCATTTCAGACTTTTGTTCTCTAACAGAGTTCATTTCCTTAACAAGGGTGTTTCCTCAACTATGGTATTTCCCCAACATGGTTTATTTCTCCAACAGTTTATCATCTTCTAGATATAGTTCATACACATTATAGATATAGATTCATTCTGACACTCATTCCAGGCTCTCTTGTATATACAATGCAGATACAGTCTAAATACAAATTCATTCTGACACTCATTCCAGATTTCTCTTCCAGATACAGTTCAGATATGACTAAGATAAAGATTCATTCTGATACTCATTCAATACATCTTTCCAATACAGTTCACATACAGTCCAGATATGGATATCATTATGATACCCATTCAATACATCTTCAGATACAATCAAGGCATAGATTTATTCTGACACTCCCCATCTTGAGTATGCTTTTACCATAAATCATCAGCTAAAATCCTCATCCCAGTGAAGTTACCATTATCCTTAAAGAGTCGCTACTGAATCTAAAATTGGGCCACATATCAGTAAACTTTATCTTCTTCGGACAAACCAGAAGGTTGTCCACCTCTTCTATCCCCAGTCAAGGTATCAACTCCCCAGTATAGAGATTAACAACCAATATTCTTAAACTATTCTCCCCAAGCAGGAATTAACACTCTCCAACAAAGCTTCCTCAAGTGAAAAGCAAAAATCAATATTCCCCAGCGGAGATCCCTCAAACAAGAAAGCAGGAATTCCCAACAGAAACAATCCCCAGAAGATTGAAGATTACACATACTCTTTATCTCCAGCAACACTCAAGGTATTTTCTCCAGACTAAGATGCTGCTCAAGTTTAGAAATGCACTTGAACAACATTCCACATTCATACATCATTTACAAAATATCATAACATATGCATACGAAATGCATATAGCACAATCTCATATATTTTGAGAACATCATTACGCAATACATTTCATACATCATGACATTTCATACAACTGACTCTTTACCTTTTCAAGAAAGATCAATCGACAGAAGAACATCATCAACTACTTATATGACCTGATAATCTTCTCGAGGGCTACATCTGACGAAGGGCAATTTCAGCATTTTCCTCAGAAGGTCATTCTCAAAAGATCTCTAATGGTTCAGTTTAAATCTGCCAATGATTTATCCTGATAAGTTTCCGGTAGATACTTTCTTCGATTCAATTAAATCGACCCTAATATTTATTCTAATTCTTATCCAGTCAAAGACAATTCAAGACCTCTGCTGGTTTAGTTTAAATCGACCAATGATTTATCCTGATTCGTATCATGTAGATACTTTTTCTGGTTCAATTAAATCAACTCTAATATTTTTCTGATTCTTATCGAGTTAAAGATAATTCAAGACCTCTCCTGGTTCAATTTAAATTGACCAATGATTTATCTGAATTCATTTCTGGTAAACACTTTCTTTGGTTCAATTAAATCGACCCTAAGATTTTTCTGATTCTTATCCAGTTAAAGACAATTCAAGACCTCTGCTGGCTCAGTTTAAAACGACCAATGATTTATCCTGATTCGTTTCCGATAGAAACTTTCTCTAGTTCTGTTAAATTGAACTTAAGATTTTTCTGATTCTTATCCAGTTAAAGTCAATTCAACACCCCTGTTGGTTCAGTTTAAATCGACCAGTGATTTATCCTTATTCGTTTTCGGTAGACACTTTCTCTGGTTCAGTTAAATCGACCCTTATATTTTTCTGATTCTTATCCAGTTAATGACAATTGAAGACCCCTGTCGGTTAACTTTAAATTGACCAATGATTTATCCTGATTTGTTTATGGTAGACACTTTCTCTGGTTCAGTTAAGTAGACCCTAAGATATTTTTGATTCTTATCCAGTAAAAGACAATTCAAGACCTCTGCTGGTTCAGTTTAAATCGACCAATGGCTTATCCTGATTCGTTTCCGGTAGACATTTTCTCTAGTTCAGTTAAATCGACCCTAAGACTTTTCTGATTCTAATCAAGTTAAAGACAATTCAATACCTCTGCTGGTTCAGTTTAAATCAACCAATGATTTATCTTGATTCGTTTTCGGTAGACACTTTCTCTGGTTCAGTTAAATCGACCCTAAGATTTATTTTGATTCTTATCCAGTAAAATACAATTCAAGACCTCTGTTGGTTCAGTTTAAATTGACCAATGATTTATCCTAATTCGTTTTTGATAGACACTTCACTGAATCAGTTTAAATTAACCCTGAGATTTATTCTGATTCTTATCCAATTAAAGACAATCAAGGACATCTGCTGGTTCAGTTTAAGTCGCCCAAAGATTTATTTTGATTCTTCTTCCAATCAAAGCTAATAATTACTTTGGATAGCATCTATAAGCCCATCTCTGACGACTCTTCGTCACCTCTCCAAATGGCATCTATAAGCCTATTCCCGATACAATCAAACAACAACGTCACTTCTTGCACAGGTCTGTGCATATTCCTGGTCACTTAAGTGTTCAATCATCTTCTACCTTCAAGTCACGAATGGCGAACATGTCAATCTAACTCTTCAAGTTTAAGAAGATTGAACAGGGGCAGCTGTTGTACCCTAAAATTTGCCCTCCCATTTTCTTCAAGACATTCTTTCAAGACTTCTCAAATACTCAAGACACTCAAGGGTTTGGAGTTTCTCAAGAAAATTTGGCCTGAAAAGGTATCAAGTGACTTCCATGGTTCTCCTTGGGCCCCCAATAATGTTCATATCAAGTTTCAACTCCTACATCACAAGTTTTCTCAGTCAATGGCTCAGATGATTGAAAATTAACTTTATTGGTCAAAAAGTCAACTATGGTCAACATACATTCAAACTTCAATATTTTTTGTCAACAACAACATTTTGAAGTGATATACATCATTTGATCAAGGGTTGGTAATGATTTCCTAAGGAAAGCTCTCAAATCATCAAAAGTCAAGAATTGCCAAATTAAGGTTTCCTTAGGAGAAGTCAACTAAACTTTGACCAGACATAACTTTCACATGCTTCATCAACTTTTCCCTGACCAAATCCCATTTTGAAGAAAATTCAATTCTATACAACTTTGCTTTTATTATTAAGTCCATAAAGTGCTTCATTTGGAAGATATGAGCTAATACATTATATGTCATTTTTCAAAAGTCAACAAAAGACACTTTTTGTCAAGGCAACTTACATTAATATAAAGTCTTCAAAATAAAAAATTATCAACATAGAGATTGTAGAGGACATCTCGAGCTTTCCAAAAAATCATAGATAATATTCAAAAGTTGAAAATTGAGCAAGTTATGAGTTTCACAAGTTGGGGAATTTTGAAGAAATGCATGACGTACAATGAGCCTAGTTTTTGATATTCAAACATGATTATAAGATGTGATAGGACCTCTAGAAAACATTCACACTTGCTCATAATTTTTATTGTTTTTATTTGAATTTTTATTCATTTAATAATGAATAAAATTGGATAAAAAATGAAAATAGAGTATGGAGACTTGGGCCTTTGGGTTTTCTCTCCTCAAGCCCATCACAAATTTGTGCAAGACCAATACTAGATGTCCAGGTTCATGCATCAAACGAAAATGGAAAGGATATCATGAGTTTGGAAACATTTCAAATCTTGATTTTTTGTTTTAAGATCATGGTTAATGGTGTGATTCCTTTCCATATTGGTCTACTCCTCTCCTCCCTCTATATAATGCATAGTAACTCAGATCAAGGGACACACATAGACTGCATCACAAAAGCTCCAAATTCTAAAAAAATTCTCAAAGTTGCAAAATTCAAAAATCAACTTTCTAGCCATCATCAGTCAAAACTATGCATCAAAATGTGTCCCTGAGACTCCCAGGAACTCATTCCAGTCCTTCCCAAAGCTTGAAGCACCATAGAACACGCAGACCAAATCACTCTGGTTGGGTAAAATCTCTCAATTACAAAATTTTAATTCTCACATTATAAATCGTTCATAAGCATTCATAAATGTTCATGCTGATGCTTCGGATGTTCCAGACCCATTGTTTTTAAGTTTTGACGCAGGGATCCAAGAACACCATTGTTAGGGCACGAAGGATTGTATTCTTTGTATCTTTGCATACAATCATTTTTAGGAGAAATGGAGGGCACCGCTGAATTCGCAGCCCCCAAATTAGGGGGACTATGATCTTTTTTCCACTTAATCCGTCGTATTTTTGCAAATCGGAGTTACAACTCGCCGGAGAAGAAGGAGTTGACCACCGTAAGGGGTGGTCTGACCCCGACGAACCTCGCGTGGCAAAATGATATAACATGATTGGTTTATTCAAATGTCCAGGGTCCCACTGTGACACGTGTGTTTGCTGAGCTGGAATTAATTTGTGTTTTATATTATGTTGTTTTGTTTTAACTAATGTAACGAATGAATAGAATGACCCAGTGGTAGCAAGCACACTCTTAAGGCTTTCCTCTGGGTCCTGGGTTTGACCCAGACAGAGAACTATTTTTTATATTTTTCCTAATGTTTGTTCTACAGATTCAGTACATACATAAGCCAGCACGCACGTGGTACGTCCACCATCTTGACCAATAGATCCCATCAAAGCCAGATCTGAAAGCTTCACACACGCTTTCCCACCATGTACCCCTCAATACCAACCATACAGGATCTTTTTGCAATAGTTGGGCCCTCTGATTTGGGCCTAGGGGTTTCAAATCCTTGATCCCCCTAGATTTACTTCTGTAGGCCCATTTTCTTACTATTTCATTTTTAATTTCTTTTAGTAATTAATTTTTCTAATTAATTAATTAAAATTAATTTTGACTTAGGTAAAATCAATTTGACTTTTTTTAATTAGATTAAATTAACTTTTTTTAAAAATAAAACAAATTAATTAACCTAATTTCTTTTCTTTACTAAATTAAGTAATTTAGATTTTATTAGGTTTTAATTCCCTTTTCTCAAAAACAACAAAAATATTTATTTTTTTATCACCTAGAAATTTTAGGGTTTTTTCTTCTCCGCGCGTTTATTTATTATATTCGCATTATGTTCACAAATATATGTAACTGTCAATGGGATGTAATAAATTAAACTAGGACCTTTTACTTTTCCCCCCCATTTTTGGTTTGTATCTCCCCCACCCCGAAGCGATGTAATAGTGTAGTTTAAATTCCCGCATATTAATTTTGTCTGTACATATTTAACTGCTAGATGTATGCTTGCATGACAAGAT